>CM077676.1:279278365-280478365 GCA_039707655.1 Elymus sibiricus
ATCACCAGCTCTGGATCAAGAGGTTGCTGGCTCGGGTTAAACTCCGGCCCTTTCCTCGCCTTCCCCTCGTCTCTGTACCTCACAAGCTTGTTGTGGGAGGCGTGGTTGCTGAATTTCTCTGGATCATCGAGGTCAGACTCAGAGAATGCCTTGGCCTTCTTGTACGAGGCAGTATTGGACATGGCATAGAGGTCGAACAGCTCTGGCACTGGAGCCTTGTTGTGCCGCGCCTAAAAGAGAGGAACAGAGTATTAGTTAAGGGCTCAAGCTAGCATGAAGAATGAATTTGCATGAATCATGAAGCAAACCACATACCCAGTTTTCCCCGAACCCACGTAGGTTGACGCTGCCTAGATGGTGTGGGACACCTTTCATTTGGGCATGCTTCTCCTTTGCACCGTCGTGGACGTTGCGCCATTGGGGAGTGCACCATTCATCCACCAACGCCTCCCAACAGTCCATCCTATCCGCACACCATCTCGGGGGCACCTAAGTTAAGCAAGAGAAATTTGAGCGCTACGCATACGAATCAAATCAAGGAACTAAGTACAAGGCCTTAAGAATAGGTAATTACCTTCATGTACTTCTCCTTACTCAGATAGTTGAGGCGGCACTTCTCTTTTTTCCTCCGAATACCAGTCGAGGCGTAGTAGTCTCGAATAGCCTGCGTCCGAGCCTCGTGCCGAAAGTTTTGAAGTAGGCGCCTGCACTCGTTGCCGATAACCCGAGCCGCGGCCTCCTCCTGTCCCTCAGCACACCTGTAGAAGGTCTGCAATCAAACAAGAAAACACGGATTAGTACAATCACTAGGGTTGCCAATCAAAGAAGAAAACACAACGTAGACGGCAAAGGAGAAATTACCCAAAACGTCTGGATCACAATGTCGGCGACCGTGTGGCACTCGACATCGCCGATCCTATGCCCCGGCGGGGCCGGGGCAGCCAAGTAGTGCTCCCAGGTCATGCCTAGCTCTGGAACCCGGCCCTCACCGGGCAACGTGACCCACCCCGGGAAGCTCTGGCGACAAATCACGCCAAGGACACTGTTGGGCTTGCGGCAACCAGGCCCGTGTGTCCAAGACCTGCAGTATGACAAGGCCAACGCATTAGATATTCGAAGAAACGTGAAGACAAAAGGTTAAAAAAGAGTAAATGCACTTACTTCTCCCCCTGCGGCGCAATCAACCACCTCTGGTCGGGGGTCGCCGGGGTGGGCGGGAGCTTTGTACCACCACGCTGGTAGACTTTGCGCCCCTCAACCCACTCACTCTCACTATAGCTATCAGAACTATAGCCACCCTCAGCACGGCCACTCGACGAGCCCGCACCTGGGTTCTGCTGCGACTCAGCGTGATCCCCAGTCTCGTGGGACGAAGGCTCGGCGGCCCGACGCTCGTCGGCCCCAGGCTCGT
Source organism: Elymus sibiricus (assembly GCA_039707655.1). Lineage (NCBI taxonomy): Eukaryota > Viridiplantae > Streptophyta > Magnoliopsida > Poales > Poaceae > Elymus > Elymus sibiricus. The sequence continues at coordinate 279,279,777 of CM077676.1, forward strand.
CGGCCGTAGGCGCGTCTGTCGTAGCCTCGTCTATCATAGGCTCGTCGGCCTGAGGCTCGTGGACCGGAGTCCGAGACGGCTGCACCTCAGGCTGCTCCATCTCAGACGGAGCACTCCTGTGGTCGGGTGAATCAGCTGGGGGTGGCGGCGAGGAAGGCGTAGTAGCAGCCTTCCTTCCTCTCCCGCCGCCACGTCCACCTCTACCAACCTTCTTCCCCCCGGACCTCTCCCGGTCGAAGAAGAAGCGCCCGCCGGTGTCTGCATACTGAGATCCAGCGCTCTCCGGAGGTGGTGGGGTGGGATGGAAGTACCCCTCCCACCACGCGCCGAGGAAGGAGCCTCGGAGCGCTCTCGACCCGCGCCCACCATCTGTCAACACCTGCAATGACAAAGAGTAAACGAAGTTAGTACAACATTAAAAAAATGAATACCTGACATGAATATAATTTAAGTGTATCATCATCATGAACATAATAAAAAATTGAATACCTAACATGAACCAATTAATAATATATATGTACATAATAATAATTGAATACCTGACATGAACTATAATATTAATCTTCATCGTCATCATTAATAAATGCATCATCATCGTCTATATATGCTTCGGGGTCAATAAATGCATCATCATCATCACTATCAGTAATGACGTGCTCATCATCATCATCACTATCAGTAATGACGTGCTCATCATCATCATCAATAAATGCATCAACATGTGGAAGGCCTCCTGTACGTAATCGGTCAAGCATTGACAGGTCATCCGCAACAGTAACCTCTTCTTGTTTCGGCTCTTCTTGTTCCGGTTCAGGCTCGGATTCACTGCCGCTGTCTACTTCAATGTTCTGAGGTGAAGTAGAGCGGTTCTTGAAACATTTTTTGGAAAGACGTGTTTCTTGGAAGAATTCTCCTTCATATGTGTCTGGGTTAATGTGAGGTTCATAATCCTCTTCATTGGGGGGAGGTGGTCTAACATGTGGCGGCACTTCATAAACGACATCCCAACCTTTGAGATTTGGATCACTTTGGCAGGCCCACGGTAGATAGAAAACTTGGGTTGCCTGTTGAGCCGTAATATAGACATCGGGAACATCCAAATGGGTGCTTTGTTTGATTTCGACTAGCCCTAGATGTTCATGAGTCCTTCTAGTCTCCTTTGGCTGGAACCAATAACATTTGAAGACTACGACTTTCGGTGGGTTTGCACCATAGAATAGAAGTTCATAAATTGCTTCAACTCGGACTTCTTATGAAAGTTGTCGCAGTCGACACAGGGGCACCAGTTTGTTTCCTGTCCATTTGCAAATGCGGCTCTCACAAACCCCTTGGTTTTTCTTAGCCATTCATGGGTCATGTCTTTCTGACTAGTGTGACCGGTGTACATCCACGCACGATCACTCATCTTGCCTAGCTACTGGACACACAAGAAATATATACATAATTCAGCAAACCATATTCATCAGTTAATAGAGTTTGTCAGTTTTATTACGTCCATGCAACCTAGACGCTAGTAGGTAAAGATAGGTCCTAATCCCACCCGAGTATGTGTAGATTGGGTTCGTTTTCCCATGCTCTGCTCCGGATCCGACGCAAAATTTCGGCAGCACCTCCCCGCTGTTCTCCTGATACACGTCTCGGCAATAAGCAGAGAGGATGTGTACCCGGAGAACAACAGGGAGGCACTGACGAAATTCTGCATCGGATCCGGAGCAGAGCATATGGGAAAACGAACCCAATCTACACATACTCGGGCTGTCCATGGATAACGTTGGACAATTCGAAAGAATCACGGTTATAAATATGCAAATGCATGCATATTTATAGATGTAACCCTTTCGAACGGGAGACGCATAGTGGTCACGCATACTGATGATTGACACCTATAGTTAGCAAGTTTCATCGACACGAAGACCGGAACAGGGCAAATGAAGGGGGGAGGAGGAGATGTCATTTGTGCTCACCCACGAACGCAGGGGCGGAGCTCGTCGAACGCACGGGGAGGTCGTCGAACACCAGACCCTCGCAGCCCCGAAAGAACTGCACATTTAAATCCACCCGATCAACACAAATATATATGATGTTTTTCTTAACAAAATCGGGAAATATACTTCCTAACTCATAATTCACAAATATATGACCCCGTCGGCCTCTGGAAGGCCGAAGAGCACCTTTTCGGTCAACAGGAGGCCGAAGAGGTGTCGGGGGTCAGGGCTGTCGTGTCTGGGTGGCGTGGTGTCGGGGTGTCGTGGTGTCGGGGTGTCGTGTCGGGGTCGGGGTGTCGGGGGGTGTCGTGTCTGGGTGTCGTGGTGTCGGGGTGTCAGGGGTGTCGGGGTGTCGGGGTCGGGGTGTCGTGTCGGTGTCGGGGTGTCGTGTCTGGGTGTCGTGGTGTCGGGGTGTTAGGGGTGTCGGGGTGTCGGGGTCGGGGTGTCGTGTCGGGGTCGGGGTGCCGTGTCGGTGTCGGGGTGTCGGGTCGGGGTCGGGGTGCCGTGTCGGGGTCGGGATCGAGGTCGGGGTGTCGGGGTCGGGGTGTCGGGTCGTTGTCGGGTTGGGGTCGGGGTCGAGGTGCCGTGTCGGGGTCGGGGTTTTTCCTCTTTTTTTCTTTTCTTCTTCTTCCTCTTCTTCCTCTTCTTTCTTTTCTTCCTTTTCTTCCTTTTTTTTCCTTCTTCTTCTTCTTCTTCCTCCTTTCCTTTTTCCTCTTCTTCTTCTCCTCCTCTCCTCTTTTTTCTTCTTCTTCTTCCTCTTCTTCTTTTTTCTTCTCCTCCTCCTCCTCTTCTTCTTCTTCCTTTCCTTTTTTCCTCTTCTTCTTCTCCTCCTCTCCTCTTTTTTTCTTCTTCTTCTTCTTCTTTTTTCTTCTCCTCCTCCTCTTCTTTTGTTTCTACTTCTTATTATTTTTTGTTCTTTTTCTTTTTTCTTTTTCCTTTTTTTTCTTCTTCTTTTCTTCTTTTTTTTCTTCTAGGTTTTTTCTTTTCTTCTTTTCTATCTAAGTTTTTTCTACCTAATAAAAACTAACTAATATGAACTAATAACTAACTAATATAAACTAACTAAATGAACTAATAAAAACAGAAAAAAACAGGAAAAAAAAAGGGGGGGGGAATGGTGGAGCTCACCGGAGGGTGGTCGAGGCGGCGGCGCTGGGGAGGAGGGGGCGGCGGCGGCACTGTGGAGGAGGGGAGGGGGCGGCGGCGGCGCTTTGGAGGAGGGGAGGGGGCGGCGGCGGGGAGGAGGGGGGCGGCAGGGGTCGGCGGGGAGGAGGGGATCGGCGGGGAGGGGGCGGCGGCGGCGCGCAGAGACAGAGAGAGAGAGAGAGAGATGTGAGAGAGAGAGAGGGGGTTTGGGCGCGGGCGGCGAAAATTAAGCCCCCCTACGGCAAAGACGGTTACCGTTAGCCCATCCCCGCCGTTACACTGTGGGGCCCGCCTCACCTCTTTGCCGTCTGCTGGCAGACGGCAAAGAGTTCTTTGCCGTCTGCCAGCAGACGGCAAAGAAGTGGCCCGTGTGACCTAGCCAACGCAGTACCCCGTGGGCCCCACTTTGGTCTTTGCCGTCTGCTGGCAGACGGCAAAGAAGTGCAGATGGCAAAGAGCCTCTTTGCCATCAGCATGTTCTTTGCCGTCTGCTTTGTAAAAGCAGACGGCAAATATCCTCTTTGCCATCTGCCAGCAGACGGCAAAGAGCTGGCAGATGGCAAAGTCCCTGATTCCAGTAGTGAAAGAAGAAATACGAAGCTATAATAATCATGCATAAAAGAGTTTAGAGAAGACTCAAATAATATTCATGGATAATCTGATCATAAACTCACAATTCATCGGATCCCAACAAACACACCGCAAACAGTGATTACATCGGATAGAACTCCAAGAACATCGAGGAGGAAACTGTATTGAAGATCAAAAAGAGAGAAGAAACCATCTAGCTACTAACTATGGACCTGAAGGACTGTGGTAAAGTACTCACGCATCATCGGAAGGGCAGCAAGGATGATGTAGAGCCCCTCCGTGATCGATTCCCCCTCCGGCGGAGTGCCGGAAAAGGCCTCCAGATGGGATCTCTGAAGAACAAAAGCTTGCGGCGGCGGAAAAAGTATTTTGTGGACTCCTCTGTTGGTTTCCTGATTTTAGAGAATTTATAGTGGTGGAATTAGGTCAAACGGAGTTGTGTGGGCCCCACAAGACACCAGGGCGCGCCACCCCCCTGGGGCGCGCCCTGGTGCCTCGTGGGCCACTGCTCCATCTTCTAGCCCTCTCCCGAAGCTTCCAGTACTTGTTATGTCCAGAAAAAAATCTCCAAAAAGTTCATGGCATTTGGACTTCGTTTGGTACTGATATCTGGAAAACCAAAAATAGGCAAAAAACAGCAACTGGCACTGGGCACTAAGTTAATAGGCTAGTCCCAAAAAATGATATATAATTGTTGTAAATGTATACAAAAACATCCAAGATTGATAATATAATAGCATGGAATAATCAAAAATTATAGATACGTTGGAGACGTATCAGCATCCCCAAGCTTAATTCCTGCTAGTCCTCGAGTAGGTAAATGATAAAAACAGACTTTTTGATGTGGAATGCTACCTATCATATTCATCATATATTCTTTTCCTTTATAGCATGGACATTTGGACTTGAATGATTCAAAGCAATAGTCTATAATTTGACATGAAGATATAAATACTCAAGCATGCTAACAAGCAACCATGTCTTTCAAAATATCAACGCTAAAGAAAGTTATCCCTAGCCCATTATGCTCAATCATTGATCCATTCATGAAACACACTCAATATTAGCTACACACAATGCACAAGTATGACAATAGTGCTCTCTAGTTGATACTTTATAAGAGAAGATGGAGACTCAAAATAAAAAATAAAAAATGCATAAAAGTAAATAGATAGGCCCTTTGCAGAGGGAAGGAGAGATTTGCAAATGTACCAGAGCTCAAAGCTTAAATTAGAGAGATAAAATTATTTTGAGAGGCATGCTTTTCCTGTCAACGAAAACGACCGAGAATTCCCAATATCTTCCATGCTAGACACATCATAGGCGGTTCCCAAACAGAAAATAAAGTTTATTTCCTTTCCACCATTCTTTCACAATCCATGTCTAGCCGTATCCACGGGTGCCCTCCATACCAACACTTTCCAAGGAATTTTGTTCTTATTAATTTTCAATTCATTGTGGGACTGGGCATCCCTATTACCAGCCAGTCTCTCGTGCAATGACAAGTGAATAAACACTCATCGTGAGAATAACACACCTATCATGGAAAATATTGGCCACCCCCTGCCGCTTCATGAGCAGTACGGGCACACCAAACGGAGAAATTATTTTGAAAATTAGAGTTGGCACACGCAAATTTACTTGGAACGGCACGGAAATACCGCATATAGGTAGATATGGTGGACTCATTTGGCACAACTTGGGTTTAAGGAGTTTGGATGCACAAGCAGTATTTCCGCTTAGTACAAATGAAGGCTAGCAAATAGATTGAGAAGCAACCAACCAAAAAGTGAAAACGGTCATAAACATGCATTGAACATAACTAACACCGAATAATACATCATAAGTAGGATATAATTTCATTGCATAACTATTGACTTAATGTGCATGCATAGGGAATCACTAACCTTAACACTAATATTCTTACTAAATCACAATTACTCACTAACATGACTCACATATTATCATCTCCATATCGCAAAACTATTGCAAGGAATCACACTTATCATATCCAATGATCTATATGAAAGTTTTTATTATATCCCTCTTGAATATTCATCACTTTGGGACCAAATTCATATCTTGTGCAAATTACCATTACTATTATCCACTCTCAAAAAGATATAAGTGAAGCATGAGGGTGCAAATATTTCTTCAAAATTTTAATCTTATCAACTCTCAAAATAATATAAGTGAAGCATGAGAGTGCAAATATTTCTTTAAAATATAGCCACCGCCATGCTCAAAAAGATTTAAGTGAAGCACTAGAGCAACTGCCTAGCTCAAAAAATTTAGGTGAAGCACATAGAGTATTCTAACAAATTATGATGAACGTGTGGCTCTCTCAAATAGGTGTGTCCAGCAAAAATGATTGTGACAAACTAAAAAGCAAACACAGCAAAGACTCATATAATACACGACGCTCCAAGCAGAACACATATCATGTGACGAATAAAAATATAGCTCCAAGTAAAATTATCGATGGTTGGTAGAAGAAAGAGGGGATGCCTTCCGGGGCATCCCCAAGCTTAGACGCTTGAGTCTTCCTTGAATATTACCTTGGGGTGCCTCAGGCATCCCCAAGCTTAGGCTCTTGGCACTCCTTATTCCTTCATCCATCGTGATCTCACCCAAAACTTGAAAACTTCAATCACACAAAACTCAACAAAACCTTCGTGAGATCCGTTAGTATAACAAAACAAATCACTACTTTAAGTACTGTTGCAAACCCATTCATATTTTATTTTTGCATTATACCTACTGTATTCTAACTTCTCCATGGCTTATACCCCCCCCCCCCCCGATACAATCCATAGTTTCATCAAAACAAGCAAGCAGTGCATCAAAAAGAGAATCTGTCAAAAACAGAACAGTCTGTAGAGATCTATTTAAAAGCTATACTTCTGTAACTCCAAAAATTCTGAAAAATTAGGACACCATGGGCAATTCATATACCAATACTGTGTAAAAATTTCAGATTTTTTGACACTCCAGTACAGAACCAAAATGCCAGCACTGGACGTAAAACTTTCTGTTTTCCAAACAGCATCAATTATACTATCTTCCAAATCATCCCAAAGGTTTTACTTGGCACGAACACTAATTAAAACATAAAAACTCAATCATAACAGGAGCATAAATATGAAAACACACAATAACAGAAACAAAAAGTAAAAATTTATTTTATTCATTGGGTTGCCTCCCAACAAGAGCTATTGTTTTATGCCCCTAGCTAGGCATAATGCATAGGTTCAAGTGTTGTCATCCTTCAAGTTGATTCCATACGTGGCCCTCATAATGGATTCATATGGTGCTTTAATATTATTCCTAGGGAAATGTTCCATACCCTTCTTTAGTGGAAACTGAAATTTTATATTCCCTTCTTTCATGTCAATAACGGCACCTATGGTTCGTAAGAACGGTCTACCAAGTATTATGGGGCAAGAAGGATTGCATTCAATGTCAAGTACAATAAAATCAACGGGCGCATAGTTCCTATTTGCAAGAATAAGAACATCATTAATTCTACCCAAAGGCTTTTTAATAGTTGAATCCGCAAGATGCAAATTAAGAGAACATTCATCTATATTGGTAAAACCTAGCACATCACATAGAGATTTTGGAATTGTGGAAATGCTAGCACCCAAATCACGTAAAGCATTGTACTCATAACTTTTAATTTTAAATTTAATGGTGGGTTCCCATTCATCATATAATTTTCTAGGAATTGAAATTTCTAGTTCTAGCTTTTCTTCTAACGCTTTCATCATTGCTTCTATGATGTGTTTAGTAAAAGTCTTATTTTGCTCATAAGCATTGGGTGAATTTAGCATGGATTGTAACAAAGAAATGCACTCAATCAAAGAACAACTATCATAATTAAAATCTTTGTAATCCAAGAGAGTGGGCACATCGCTAGTTAAAGTTTTTACCTCTCCGAACCCACTTTTATCAATTTTTTTATCAAGATTTTCACCCTCCGAATTATGGGGACACCCACTAGCTAAAGTTGACTCTTCTTCAGTCCCCTTTTCATTAATTTTTATATTGCTAAACAAGGAATCAATAGATGAAACACCAATCATTTTAATATCCTCATCATTACTACGATAGAAACCGGGAGGAATCGCTTTTTCTAATAATTCTCGTTTAGCTTTTAGCATAGCGTTTCTTTTCTTACTCTCATCCATGGAGACATATAAAGCTTTAATTGATTCATTAATATCAATTTTGGGTGGAAAAATTTTAGTCTTAAGATTTTCCACATCATGAATAGTTCTATCAATGCTCCTAGACATATCATCAAGTTTACTCAATTTTTCTTCTATCGTAGTGTTGAAAACTTTTTGAGCATTAATAAATTCTTTAATATACCTTTAAAGATCAGAGGACATCCTATTATTATTATTATTATTATTATTATAAGAATTACCATAGGGATTGCCATAATTATTAGAGGAATTTCCAGGAAACGGTCTAGCATTGAAATTACCTCTATAAGCATTACTATTAAAATTGTTTCGCGAGACAAAATTCATATCTACGGGATAATTATTTTGCTCAATCAAGGTGGATAAAGGCACATCATTAGGATCAATAGGAGTATTTTCGCTAGCAACCAATTTCATAAGCGCATCAACTTTATCACTCAAAGTACTAATTTCTTCAACAGAATTCACTTTTTTACTAGTAGGAAGTCTTTCAGTATGCCATTGTGAATAATTTGCCATAATATTACCAAGAAATTTAGTAGCTTCTCCCAAAGTAATTTCCATAAAAGTACCACCCGCGGCGGAATCTAAAAGATTTCTAGAAACAAAATTTAATCCCGCATAAAAATTTTGTATGATCATCCACAAATTTAAACAATGAGTAGGGAAATTTCTTATCATTAATTTCATCCTTTCCCAAGATTGGGCAACATGTTCATGATCAAGTTGCTTAAAATTCATAATTTGATTTCTAAGAGAAATAATTTTCGCGGGAGGAAAATACTTGGTAATAAAAGCATCTTTACACCTATCCCAAGAATCGATACTATTTTGTGGTAAAGATGAAAACCAATTTTTTGCACGATCCCGTAATAAGAATGGAAATAATTTTAATTTCACAATATCATTATCCACATCTTTTTTGTTTTGCATATCACACAATTATACGAAAGTGTTAAGATGGGATGCAGCATCTTCATTAGGACTACCAGAAAATTGTTCTTTCATGACAAGATTTAGCAAAGCGGCATTAATATCACAAGTCTCCGCACTAGCGGCGGGAGGAGGAATCGGAGTACTAATAAAATCATTATTATTAGTATTGGAAAAATCACACAATTTTGTATTTTCTTGATTCATCGTGGTTACGCAAACAAGATAGCAAGCAAGCAAACAAGAAAAAGGCAAACGGAAAAATATTTTTGTATTTTTTGTAAAAACTTTTTAGAAGTGGGGGAGATGAAAACGAGAGGCAAATGCAAATAAAAGGTAAATAAAGTAAATGCAAGGAGATGAGAGTTTTATGCGTAGGTACTTGATAGATGTTGATGATGTCTCCCCGGCAACGGTGCCAGAAATTCTTCCTGCTACTTGTGAGCTGCGTTGGTAATTCCCTGAAGAGGAAGGGAGATGCAATACAGTAGAGATAAGTATTTCCCTCAGTTATGAAACCAAGGTTATCAATCCAGTTGGAGAATCACGCAACACCTCGTTAGCAGCACCTGCACACAAAACAACAAATCCTTGTACCCAACGCAAACAAGGGGTTGTCAATCCCTCGGCGGTAAATTGCAAGATTAAATTGTATGTGATAGATAGATAGATAGAACTAAAATATAAAATAAAATAGATAAAGAAAAAGTGCCGCAAGGTATTTTTAGGGTTTTTAATATATGATTTAGATAGACCCGGGGGCCATAGTTTTCACTAGAGGCTTCTCTCAAGAAAATAGCATATGGTGGGTAAACAAATTACTGTTGGGCAATTGATAGAAAAGCAAATAATCATGACGATATCCAAGGCAATGCTCATGTATATAGGCATCATGTCCGAGACAAGTAGACCGACTCCTGCTACATCTAATAGTATTACTCCACACATCAACCGCTATCCAGCATGCATCTAGTGTATTAAGTCCATAAAGAACGGAGTAACACCTTAAGCAAGATGACATGATGTAGACAAAGTAAACTCACGCATGAATAAACCCCATATTTTTACCCTTAATAGCAATGATACATACATGTCATGTCCCTTTCTGTCACTGGGATTGAGCACCGCAAGATCGAACCCATTACGAAGCACCTCTTCCCATGGCAAGATAAATCAATCTAGTTGGCCAAACCAAATCAATAGATCGGAGAAGAAATACGAAGCTATAATAATCATGCATAAAAGAGTTCAGAGAAGACTCAAATAATATTCATGGATAATCTGATCATAAACTCACAATTCATCGGATCCCAACAAACACACCGCAAAAAGTGATTACATCGGATAGAACTCCAAGAACATCGAGGAGAACATTGTATTGCAGATCAAAAAGAGAGAAGAAGCCATCTAGCTACTAACTATGGATCCAAAGGTCTGTGGTAAACTACTCACGCATCATCGGAAGGGCAACAAGGATGATGTAGAGCCCCTCCGTGATCGATTCCCCCTCCGGCGGAGTGCTGGAAAAGGCCTCCAGATGGGATCTCTCAAAAACAGAAGCTTGCGGCGGTGGAAAAAGTATTTCATGGACTCCTCTATTGGTTTCCCGATTTTAGAGAATTTATAGTGGTGGAATTAGGTCAAACGGAGCTGTGTGGGCCCCATAAACCACCAGGGTGCGCCACTCCCCTCGGGCGCGCCCTGGTGCCTCGTGGGCCACTGCTCCATCTTCTGGCCCTCTCCCGAAGCTTCCAGTACTTGTTATGTCCAGAAAAAAAATCTCCAAAAAGTTTCGTGGCATTTGGACTTCGTTTGGTACTGATATCTGGAAAACCAAAAACACGCAAAAAACAGCAACTGGCACTGGGCACTAAGTTAATAGGTTTGTCCCAAAAAATGATATATAATTGCTGTAAATGTATATAAAAACATCCAAGATTGATAATATAATAGCATGGAACAATCAAAAATTATAGATACATTGGATACGTATCACACATCCCCACAACCGAACTGCAAAGGGGCCCTGATGGTCCCATAGATGGTCGTACGCACGACACTAGGCCGCAAGAGACGTTGCGGTTGTACTTAGCAGTAACGAATCAAGTGGTCAGTGCTGCACTTGTGGCTGAAAGAGAGGTAGATGAAGAGAAGGTAGCAGCCGCAGAGCCATGTCCCAACAAGGCAGAATCTTCTCCGACAAGGTCAGGTGCCGACAATCCTGAGATTGTGCAAGCAAGTGAACCAGATCAGCAAGTTGTGCAGAAGAAGAAAATGGTGCAGCGCCCAGTCTACTTTGTCAGCTCCCTCCTGCAAGGGCCTAGGTCAAGGTACTCTAGCGTGCAGAAGTTGCTCTTTGGCCTCCTCATGGCCTCAAGGAAGCTGCACCACTACGTTCAAGCACACCCAGTCACCATCGTCACTCGCTTTCCTTTGCAACATATTCTAAGGAATCCAAAAGCCACCGGCAGGATTGTGGAGTGGGCGTTGGAGCTATCAAGCTTTGAATTGAAGTTTGAAAGTACCTCAATAATTCAGAGTAGAGCTTTGGCGGAATTCATTGCAGAATGGACCCCGACGCAGGACGAAGAAATACAAGAGACCTCTCTCCCTAGCAAGGAAACTATTGATGATTGGATCATGTACTTTGATGGTGATTTCACGCTTAAAGGCGCCGGTGCCAGCGTGCTGCTTATAGCACCCACCGGAGAGCACCTCAAGTATGTGGTTCAGATGCATTTTCCCAAGGAGCAGGCCACCAACAACAATGCTGAGTACAAGGGATTGCTTGCTAGCTTGCGCATTGCAATTGACCTTGGTATTCGGAAGATGATTATCAGAGGCGACTCGCAGCTTGTGGTGAGATAGATCAACAAGGATTACCAGAGTCCCTTGATGGAGGCTTACGTTAATGAAGTGAGGAAGTTGGAATAGCACTTTGATGGTCTGCAAGCAGAGCATGTTCCTTGTGCCCAGAATGAGATTGCTGATGACCTGTCGAAGCTTGCCGCCAAGAGATCTCCTGTGGAGCTAGGAACTTTTGTGCTACAACTAACTCAGCCATCCGTTACACCATCAAGGCTAGCAAAGAAAAGAAAGCAAGACGTTGGTGGTTACTTTCCGGCAGAGCTGCCGGCAGCCGCCAAGAAAGTGGATACCGTTGACAAGACACCCTCTGCTAATGAGCTGCAGCCTCTAGCAAGCCAAGTCCTTGCCGTCGAAGCGAGCGCTCCCGTAGAGGAAGAAGTGCCTTTAGTCCTTGTCGTCGAGCCATAAGTTCCGGCATGGGCGTAGCCAATCGTCCAATAACTTCAAACAGGAAAGCTTCCCGATGAGCAAGAAGACACGGAAAGAGTAGCCCGTCAATCAAGAATGTACCAATTTGTCGATGACACTTTGTACAGGAAAAGACCAAATGGGGTGAAATTGAAGTGCATTTGCCGGGAAGATGGACAGAGGTTGTTGGAAGAGATGCATGAATGAATGTGTGGCTCTCATATTGGGTCACGCGCGCTTGTCGGCAAGGCGTTCCGTCAAGGATTCTACTGGCCAACAGCCCTTCAAGACGCCTTGGCGGTGGTCACCAGATGCGAAGCATGCCAGTTCCACGCCAAGGACATTCACCAGCCAGCTCAAGCCCTTCAAACCATCCCTCTTTCCTGGCCTTTCTCGATCTGGGGGCTCAACATCGTCGGTCCCTTCCCCCGTGCTACCGGGGGCTTTGAATTTTTGTACGTCGCAGTCGACAAGTTTACAAAGTGGCCTGAGGTAGAGCCAGTGAGAAGGGTGACAGCATAGTCAGCTATCAAGTTCCTCAAAGGATTGGTTTCTCGTTTCGGTGTACCCAACAGGATCATCACCAACAACGGCACCCAGTTCACGAGCCGTGCCTTCACAGCATACTGTCAAGAACTTGGAAACCAGATCTCCTACGCCTCTATTGCTCACCCAAGGAGCAATGTACAAGTAGAGAGAGCAAATGCAGAAATGCTGCATGGTCTCAGGACCAGAACTTTTGACAAGCTACACAAGTGTGTAAGACGCTGGGTGGAAGAATTGCCGGTGGTTCTTTGGTCACTCAGAACAACACCAAGTCGAGCCATCGGCCAGACTCCCTTCTCCCTTGTATATGGTGCTGAAGCAGTGTTGCCCACGGAACTCAGATACGGGTCTCCTCGAGTTTTGGCCTTCGACAAGGATGATCAATATGAGCTGTGGCAAGATGATGCCACGCTCCTTGAGGAAGATCGTTTCTGGGCTGCTGTCCGTGCCAAACGGTACCAGTAAGCTTTGCGCCGCTATCATAACCGCAAAGTTAATGCCAGGAACCTTGAGGAAGGCGACCTTGTTCTTTGTCGGATTCAGTCCACAAAGGGTAAAAACAAGTTGACGCCAAAGTGGGAAGGCCCTTACCGGGTGGTACGAGTCACTAGGCCTGGCGCAGTCTGCCTAGAGACCGAAGATGGCACTCCTGTGCTCAACTCATGGAATATTGAGCATCTTCGCAAGTTTTACCCGTAAGGCGCGGTTGCCGGGCTACCCGGCAACCTCTTTTTTACAAGTTTGCCGACAAGGCGTGTAATCCTTTGTACAAAGCCGGGCGCACACCCTGTGTGTAGTAAATAAAAGCTAAGTGTTTCACAACTCTTTGTCAAAGTACATATTTATTTATATGTTACAAGCAGTGTTGAGTTACATTTTACCTTGCATAAGATGATACACGAACCGTCAAGGTTCCAGCCTCCTCTTTTCTCTTCTTTCTTTGTCTTAAATGAATGAAGTGTTCCTTGCGTGCAAGTTTCCCGGGGGGAGTGATGGTAGGGATACCAAATGATGTTCAAGATATCATTCTGCGACAAGAAGTACAACAAAGAAGAAGCTAAGTTACAAAATTTTGAAACAAATTCTTTGTTGTAGTTGCGATTTCTCCTTGAACGATTTTGGCCTTTGTATGAGAAACCTGCACGCTAAGGAACCTTGTCGTGATCAGCTACACTCTTACTTTTTTTGAGTCCTCTCAACAACTTAAGTGGCTGCGTTGTGATCGTCAAGTGTAACCTTGCCGACAGCGGCACTTTCGGCAAGATGCTAAGGATCCGTTCCTCAAGCGCTCGCGGCAAGAGTGCGTGCACCGCAGCCTCCTCTTGTGCCTTGTCGGCTGTGGCCTTTTCCAGGACGAACTGCTCCTTGGCGATGTCGAGTTGAGTGTGGTGGTCCTGGAGATCCTGGAGGCATTCTACATACTAGACTTGTGTTTCCTCCACACGCTTCTTGAATTCTTCTTCCGCTTTGCCAAGGACGGCTGCCCTGGAGTCCAAGCTCTCTGTACGGCTGCGGTAGCACGCCTGAAGCTTCTGAAAGTTTTCGCGCATGGCCTTGAGGAACTATTGCTCTTTAGTCTCATCGATGTTGGCACGTAGCTTGTCGACAACTTCGAGCCCGGCAGTGGCAATGACTTCATCATCCAAGACCTATCCTTTAGTGGGCGCCCCAATGCTTGATGTCCCAGGGATGCTGACGAATAAGTTCTAACCAACCTTCAGATATCTGCTTGATGGAGGCTCTTCAGATGTCGAGGGGTGATCGTCAACGGCCGCCTTGCTGGTCAATATCACCCTCATGGCCGAGTCAGTGCTTTGCACTTCTGAGACAGAGATGTCTTCAGTGGCCTCGGCACTCTTGTTGCTGCCCTCCTCAGCAGTATCCTTGGTGGTCCCTTCATGAGCGACCTTGGCGGCCTCTTCGCCAGTCACCCTAATGGCTTCGTCAGTAGCAATATTGCTGGCGTCGTCGGTAGCGTCCTTCGCGATCCCCTCAATGGTGTAGTCAACGTCCATTTCATTAGTTGGAGGCGGATCTAAAAGAATAGAAAAGAGGAAAAGTCGAGGTTCAGGTCAAGTTCAAGAAAACAAAAAAGATGAATAAAGGAGAAAAGTACTTGACGGCAGAAGACTTACCGGACTGGGACTGTTGAGGAGGAACAGTTTCTCCTCTGACAACCTCAATTGTTGTCGCTTGGTTGTCGGCACCTCTTCAGGGTGGACAGGCTCGTCGATGGAGGCCCTTGCCGGAGAATCGGTTGTCGGGGCAGTGGTTGACGGAGGCATCGTGGTTGGGTCTGCCTCCGGGCGTTCCTCCTCATGGCACTCTTCTCCTGCTCCCTTGCCGATGTCAGCAACAAATACTTCGACACCAACACTTGCCAAAGGAAAGTGACTAATGGCCTCATGCTGGGGGCTGCGCTGGGGGCTGCGCCGAGGACTGGAATCCACAATGTCATCGTCTGGCACTGTGCGTGCCGCCAGTTCCTCCTCTGTTGCGGTCCTCGCCGTCTTGGCCATCCTTTGCACCAAGGTTTCCTTATCCCTGGTAAAACAAGTCCAGACGAGGCAAGTCAGATTAGTAAACATAAGGAATTAAGAGTTGCGAAAATGATTGAAGATGCATACTCTTCTTCCTCCTCGTCGTCGCTAAGGATGGAGAGGTCTTACAGGCTCTCGGGTCCAGTGCTGGAGGACGGAGGTGGAGTAGAGGTCCTGGCCCGCTTGGTTGCCACAGACGCAGTAGGTTGAGAAGACCCAGCTCCTCTGGCAACCAATGCAGTTGGTCGCCTCATAGAGGTGCGCTGCGTTTGTTGCTGTCGTGGAGCTTGGCGTCGGGATCCTTGCCGCCTGGCAGCCTTAGCAGCCACTTCCTTGTTGACTGCTTCATCACCCGAAGATGGGTGAACTGGCTCTCCGGAAACCGCTCTCCGGAGGACGCGAGCCTTCTTTGCCGGAACAGGGGGTTCCCTATGCACTTGCTCATCAGCGGTTTCCTTGCTCTGTTCTCCAGCAGGTTCTTCTTGCTCTCCGGCAAGTTCTTCCAATGGCTCGTCCACTGGCTCGTCTTCAACCTCTTCATCAACATTGGCTGTTGCGGATCCAGAATCACCGGCACCTTCATCCAATCCCGCTTCCGCTGCTCTGTTGGTGATGTGCGCCAACTCCTTGGCGGTGGTGTCACGGATGAGGCCTTTTTCTTCCCTGGCGGCTTTCTCCACCAATGTATCTAACCACTCCCTCACCGCATCTTCGGGCGGCTCCTGCCAAAGCACTTCGATGCCATGGGCATTGCAAGCTGGCATCATTGCAATGATGGAATCCCCGGCGGAGTTATTGCACAACGGCACCACACTTGCTGGTAGCTTGAAGTCGCCGGTGGTAAGGAAGAGCTGGTGACAGAGTACCCTGTGTTGCAGCACCGTCAAGTTGGCGTGAAGACCGGTCCACACCTGCATGATGTCGGCCGCATTCTTGAAATCCTAGGTGGGCCTGCCCTTGTTCTGGAGAGGAGCGATGTGGTGACAAAGGAAATCAGCCCCCACCATTTCAATGGTGAGGCCAGCAGCCCTGAGGCGGAGGATGCGTGTCGTGGTGATTGTGAGCTTGTCGTCCTTGGCGTCAAGATAGCTCCAATCCTTGCCGCGCTCCACTTTTGTCGTTCTGGGCTTGCAGAAATCTGGGAAGTTGTCTTCCTTGATCCAGCACCATTCCTCGCACCACTCGTTCCACTTCAAATGGAGCTTCCCCTTGAGATAAACTTCCTTGTCCCTGGGGATCCAAGTGATGCCGCCGGAGAGGGCATCTGTCTCGATGCGAGGGGTGAAATAGTGGCGGAAGAGGGCAACATTGGGTACCACTCCAACAAAGTTTTCGCACAAATGTGCAAAAACCGACATGCAGGTCATGGCATTGGGGGTGAAGTCTAGAAGACGGAACCCGTAGGTGTACATGATCTCAACGAAGAATTCAGAGAAAGGGGGGACAAGCCCGCAGTAAAAATATGTGGTGAAGAAGGGATACTTGTCCTTGCCAGGTTTGACGGAGCCGGGAAGAACCTCTGGCGTGGTGTTAGCAGTCGTCTCCTTCACCCACATAATCACATACTGCTCCACCAAGTCGCTCTCCTTCAGCACCAGCTTGAAGACGACGTTGTCTCTCCGCATCTTCGCCAGTTCCTCCTTCCTCGCCTCTGCTTCCGGATCAACTACTTTCTCTGATTTGCCTTGGCCACTCTTGGGTGCCATGACTGCGTTGAGGGAGGGTGGATCTGAAAGCAAGTGGGGGCGCGGCACGGCGGTGGAAGAGGAGGCACTCTGTTCTTGCGTGAGGAAAAAGACAGCGGATGGCTAGATTGGGAGAAGGGGGTAAATGAGCAGTGCCCGTCGCGGTTTCCTTTTTATGGGGAAGGCGTGGGGGCGGCTCCTTACTGTCCTACGTGGCTGCGCTTTTTAGGCGCACTACCTCCCGCGGCCATTTCGTTCCACATCTCCCACGTCTGCATTTAATGCACGTCGGGGGGCGTGGTAAAATAGAAGATTATGGCAGTTATCCTCTGCCACGCGTGCCTATGCACTATTTGGGCCTAGCCCAATGACGGCTCGCATGCGCGTGTGGCCCTGACTTGTGCACAGGCAGTTGTAGCCTTCCCGACGGCAGGGCTTGCCGAAGGACTACTGTGTCCAAGACTCAAGACTTGGTGAACAAGACCATGAAGAAGACCTCCAGGCAGGGCTTGCCGAAGGACTACTATGTCCAAGACCCAAGACTTGGTGAACAAGAGCATGAAGAAGACCCCCAGGCAGGTCATCGAGAAGTACTAGTTTAGTACTGAAGACCAAGACTCTGGTTGCCAGCAAGCACCTTGCCGACAAGCCAAGACCCGGCAAGCTACTTGCCGGCAAGCGAAGGCCCGGCAAGCTCCGTCCCAGCAGGCTCTTTCTGTCTCATTACCGCTCCACCACATCACCAACCAGATAAGCACGTATTGATAGGTGTCGAGCGGGCAGGTAGTCAAGCACAGCTGGTCAGGGCATGTGTCAGCATGCCACCCCAAGGTTAACTTTAATGACACCCATCCCTGGGTCGTGTCAAGATTACAGAAGAGCAGCTGGACGAACGGTGCATAACCTTGGCTGTAACTCGCCTCCCCAGCGTAGAACCTAACGGGCATTGAATGTGTTTGTCCTGCCCCGTTAGGAGATAGACATGGTGACAGTGCAATCACTATTCATACCCTGTAATGATCATATTAGCCACTGTGGTAACCCCTTGGCCTATAAAAGGAGGCCCACGGCTACGGTTAGAACGGTCGGCACTTAGTTTAACTACACATAGTAGCTGCACTTCCCGCGCACCTTGCCGGCAAGCTGCACTCCTTGTAACTTGAGCTCATCCACAATCAACACACCAAAGCAGGACTAGGGTTTTACGCTCATAGCGGCCCGAACCTGGATAGATTGCTGCGTGTTCTTGCACCTACCAATCCTGCTCTTTGTACACGTCGACTCCTGTAGCCATACCGCAAAGGGATCATTTTGATCCCATAGATCATCGTTCTCCATGACATCAGTTCACTTCAGAATTTCCGAGATGAAATTTTCGGAACTACCGAAACATGGTCTTGCAATAGCCATTGCACTTCGGTCTCACCGAGATGTTTTGTTCAGCCTCACCGAAAAGCCTAACGGTCAAGTCTTTTACACTAGTCGGTCTCACCGAGATTTTCATGTCGGTGTCACCGAGTTGGGTCAAAGGCTTGTAACGGTTGGATTTTTGGTGCTGCCTATTTATACCTGAAAGTGCAACTAATCCCCGGGTGGTTTTGGTAATCAATAACAACATATACATCATTGATCTAATTGTTATTGCTAGTAAATTTCAGAAAAGATAAATGATTGGCATGACAAGGACTAATGGATGTGGACCCCTCAAAATGTTAAGGACAAGTTTGGCATCCACAAGACTCTTCATTTTCATTTTAGTGATCCAAGATCACATTGTGTCTCTTAGGAAAGCCAATACTATTAAAAGGGGATGAGGTATTGTTGATGAGGTTTTTGCTCAAAGTGCTCAGTGATATTGCTCCAAAAACCCTCAATCACTTTCCCAAAACACATCTGTCCAAAACCCTAATTCATCATTTCGGTCCCACCGATATCACCTACTCCGGACTCACCGAGATGATCATTCCACTGCCACAGCCAAAACCCTAACACTTCGGTGCAACCGAAATGGTTCTCGGTCTCACCGAGACGGCTTGACCAAGTTGCTGTAACGATGTCACTTCACTTCGGAATTTCCGAGATGAAATTTTCGGTCTCACCGAAATGTGATCTTGCCCTAGCCATTGCACTTCGGTCTCACAGAGATGTTTTATTCAGTCCCACCGAAAAGCCCAACGTTCATATCTTTTACACAGATCGGTCTCACCAAGATTTATTGTCGGTGTCATCGAGATGGGTCAAAAGTGTGTAATGGTTGGATTTTGGGTGAAGGCTATATATACCCCTCCACCACCCTCTTACCAAGTAAGAGAGCCATCAGAACGTGCCTACACTTCCACCATACATTTTCTGTGAGAGAACCAACTACTCATGTGTTGAGATCAAGACATTCCAATCCAACCATTTGAACCTTGATTTCTAGCCTCTTCAAGTTGCTTTCCACTCCAATCCTTCTCCTACCCAAGCCAAATCTGTGAGAGGGTTATTGAGTGTTGAGGAGACTATCATTTGAAGCACAAGAGCAAGGAGTTCATCATCAACACACCATTTATTACCTTTTGGAGAGTGGTGTCTCCTAGATTGGTTAGGTGTCACTTGGGAGCCTCCAAGATCATGTGGAGTTGAACCAAGGAGTTCGTAAGGGCAAGGAGATCGCCTACTTCATGAAGATCTACCCCGAGTGAGGCTAGTCCTTCATGGACGGAAGCCATGGTGGAATAGGCAAGGTTGCTTCTTCGTGGACCCTTCGTGGGTGGAGCCCTTTGTGGACTCGCGCAACCGTTACCCTTCGTGGGTTGAAGCCTCCATCAACATAGACGTACGATAGCACCACCTATCGGAACCACGCCAAAAATCATCGTGTCTTCATTGCGTTTGAAATCTCCAAACCCCTCCTTTACTTACATGTGCAATGTTTTACTTTCCGCTGTACACTCTTAGAATTGGATGTGTAGGGTGATACTTGACTTGGTGTATTTGCTAAAATCTGCCCACAACTAAAATTGGGAAAAAGATAGATTTTTATTTGGTCAAGTAGTCTAATCACCCCCCTAGACATACTTTCAATCTAACAAGTGGTATCAGAGCTTTGGTCTCCATTGCATTGGTTTCACAACCTAGGAGAGTATGGCGTCTAGTGAGGGTAATTATCACCGTAGAGGTCCATATTTTGATGGTACAAACTTTGCTAGTTGTAAGCATAAGATGAAAATGCATATTCTTGGTCATAACCCCGCCGTTTGGGATGTTGTTCATGTTGGCTTGTAAGGTGAATTCTGTGAGGATGGTAAGGAACCGAATCGTGAAGCAACCGTGGAAGAATTGAAGATGATGCAATACAATGCTCAAGCTAGTGACATTCTCTTCAACGGTTTGTGCCCCGAGGAGTTCAACAAGGTCAGCCATCTTGAGAATGCAAAGGAAATTTGGGATACTTTGGTTGATATGCACAAGGGTACCGAGTCCGTCAAGGAATCCAAGTTGGATGTGGTTCAAAGTCAACTTGACAAGTTCAAGATGAAGGATGCTGAAGGAGTCGCCGAAATGTACTCCAGGCTTGCTCTCATCACAAATGAGATTGCCGGCTTAGGAAGTGAAGAGATGACCGACAAGTTCATCATCAAGAAGATTCTTAGAGCTTTGGATGGAAAATATGATACCGTGTGCACATTGATCCAAATGATGCCCAATTACAAAGATCTCAAGCCCACGAAAGTCATTGGAAGGATTGTTGCTCATGAGATGTCACTCAAGGACAAGGAGGAGCTACACAACAAATCAAGTGGTGCTTACAAAGCCTCAACCGATGCTCCCCAACTTCAAGCGACAAGCTAGTATCCAATGAAGAGATAAGCCTAATGGTGAAAAGATTCAACAAGTTTTACAAGAACAAAGGAAAAGAGAGAAGCTCTAGCTCAAGGCATTATGATAGAAGATCATCAAGTTGTGACCGTAATTGCTATAATTGTGGAAGACCCGGACACTAGTCCAATGAGTGTACGACACCTCACAAGAAAAGAGACGAATAACCAAGAGGAAGACATAGAAGGGATGACTCACCTCACAAGGAGAGAAGGAGTAGGGATGATCATTATGAACGAAGACCTTCTCGGAGAAGCAAGGATTCAGAAAGGAAGGACAAGTCATCCAAGAGCTACACTAGAAGAAGACATCAATCTCATGTTGGTGAATGGATTTTCGGCTCCGACTCTGAAAACCAATCCGAGAGAAGTTATCACTCCGACTCCGACTATAGTCAAGATGAAGGTGTTGCCAGACTTGCTCTCGTATCCGCCAACTCCTATGATCTATTTGATTCACAAAATGAAGGAATTGGAAGATGCTTCATGGAAAAAGGCCCCAAGGTACCACACCCCGAATACTTTGACTTTAATAGTGATGAAGATGATTTGCTTGGTGATGATGATTTACTTGTTGATAAGACTAGTGATGTGAGCTATAATGAACATGCTAGTAATCATGATAGTTAAGAGGAAGCAAATGACAATGCTATGAAGGAGATTGAGCGTCTAACTAAAGAACTAAACACTCTTAAGTTAGCTCATGAAACAACTCAAGAGGATCATAGAGAGCTTCTAAGATCTCATGAGAAGCTACGCTTCGAGAAGCTAAATTTAGAGTAAGAGCATGAGTTTCTAAAAGCTATCAATGATGATCTTCGAAAGAAGAGTTCTTCATATCTTGCCAAACATTTACTCTTGTCTACCTTTATGCCACAAGTCAAATCTAAGCAAACTAGTAACAAGGATAAAAAGGGTTCTACCTCTAGTAGTAACAATAACCATGCTAAATCCAATATTGCTGCTTCTAGTAGTTGTATTGATTCCACTAATGATTCTCTTAGCCAAGTTACACTTGAGCAAGAAAACAATTTACTGAAAGGAATTATAGAAAAGGGTGTCTACAAGAGCCTTGCCGGGAGTAAGCAATTTGAGAAAATTGTGCGCAAGCAAGGAAGGCACCGAAAGAACCAAGGTGTTGGTTTTGAACGAAAGTTCAATGCCAATGGAGTTGAGTGGGAGGAAGATCAATACCCCAAGACGAAGTTTGTTCCTCAACAAGTGAAGTATGATCCTACTTCTTTCAAGGGGACACAAGCTCAAGATGATCTTCCACCTCAAGACCACAAGCTAAAAGGCAAGGACAAGCTTCAAGAAGAGATTGACTCATTTGAAGAAGCACCTCAAGCTTTGGTCAAATGGGTTCCAAAGGCCTCATCAAGTTCTACTTCATCAAGTGCTACTACAACTCCAAGGATTCCCATCAAGTTGATGTGGGTCCCAAAGAAGAAGAACTAGAGAGTTCTTGAGGGTGACTCCGCCAACAAACTTCACTCACATTCATTTTGGCAAGAACTTGTGCAACCAACTTCAACATCTTGCACTAGTTCATGGAGTCACAAACCCTCTTTTTGGTAAGACAAGGGACAAGGTATTCAATGCATTCATGGACATCATAATGTGTGCATTTCACTCTATGTCTATGGATATCTTTGTATGTTCCTTGTGGGACTAACCCATGTAGGTATTGAAAGTGCAAAACTCAAGGATTGCTCCCAACTCTTGATGGTCTACATCAACATTGAGCATCCACATCTACAACACCTACATGAAGTCAACGTCGACAAAACCCAAGGTTAGTTCATTCCTCTTTGGGGGTATTTCACATCTAGGGGGAGCTTTACTCTAAGACTTGAGTCAAAGCAACTCTAATGGTGTGAACACATTAATGCTTTATGTAAAAGTGGTAACCCCACTTGTGCTTAAACGATGAGTATGACCTATGATCAAATGTTCTCATTTGGCTCCTAAGTCAATATACTCATATATAGATGACTATGTCGTCACCCATTACTTGATAGATGCTAGAATTGGTTGTGCATGTTTGCCACATATTTCATTTGCTATCTTATTGTGTGAGCATGTTGGTATGCATTTTTCCCATTCGAGGACATCCATTTGTAGTTAGATTGATTTGGTTTTAATTGGCCAAATGGATGTACAAGAATGCATAAGTACCCTCTCTAGCTATCTATCTCAATTTGTCTAAATTCTTTCTTGCTATATCACAAAATTTGAACAAGTCTTTTTCGGACCCTCCGGGTGAGGAGCACTCGGAGTCACTGAACTGTCAAAGGCTGAATTCCAAAACCTTCTACATGTTTTTCGTTCAGACCAACCCAAACCATTTGGATTGAACTGGCTTTTCATCTTGGTGCAACCGAACTGAACCTTCTCAGAGTCACCGATATGTGGTACTGCTCGCAGTTACACATCTCGGTACCACCGATTCATTTCGCTCGGTCTCACCGACAGCTGATGGGTATATATATTCCGCGTGCTCGTACGGTTGAAATTTTCTCAATTGTTTCGTCGCCGCATCCCACAGCTGTCGGCACCTCAGTCTTCGGACAGTCACCATTCCGTCCAGTGCGCCCTCGCCGTTGGATTCGGTTGCCGTCAACGGAAATCTCACCCTCCGTTGCCGCCGTAGAGGATTTGCACCAAGTTAGGGTAAAATCCGATCCCCTTGTGCTTCTACTTCTGATTCAATGCACTAGGGTTTTCGCCATGATTCTTGCCATAGTTTGCAAATACTCTTATCGTGGGAAAACGATGATCTATGGGATCGAGAGGATCCCTTCGCGGTTCGGCTATGGGATCAATATACTACAAAGAGCAGGGCTAGTAGATATGAGCACAAGCAACAATTTATCCAGGTTCGGGCCACTGTGAGCATGAAACCCTACTCCTGTTCTGGTGGTTTGATTGTGTATGAGCTCAAAGGTTACAAAGAGCGCAGCTTGCCGGCAAGGTGCGCGGGAAGTGCAGCTACAACATGTAATTGAACTAGGAGTTGACCGTTCTAAGTGTAGCCGTGGGCCTCCTTTTATAGGCCAAGGGGTTACCACAATGGCTAATACAGTCATTTACAGGGTATGAATGGTGACTTGCACCGTCACCACGTCTATCTCCAGACGGGGTAGGACAAGCGCATTAAATGCACCGTTAGGTGCTACGTCGGGGAGGTGAGGCTTTGGGTAAAAGATCTGTACCATCGGTCCTGGCGCCCTCCGGTTATCTTGACATGTCCCAGGGACGGGTGTCATTAAAGTTAATCCTTGCGTGGCATGTTGACACGTGCCTTGGCCAGCTATGTTGACTGCCTGCCCGCTCGACACCTATCATGCGTGCTTATCTAGCCGATGATGAGGTAGAGCGGTAACGGGACAGAACAAGCCCGCCGGCACATAGCTTGCCGGGCCTTTGCTTGCTGGTAAGGAGCTTGCCGACAACCAGAGTCTTGGACTTCACCTTGCCAGTACGAAGCTTGCCGGAAAGGGCAATGTTGATCTTCAGTACTAGAATAGCACTTCTCGATAACCTGCCTTGAGGTCTTCTTCACGGTCTTGTTTAATCTGGGTCTTGAGTCACAGCAACGCTCCAGCAAGCCCTTGCCATCAGGAAGGCTACAACTACCTATGCACAAGTCAGGGTACGAGGGCACCCATGCTTTAGTACACCGACAGGAGCCCCAGGGCCTGGGCCACACGCTCATGCGAGGCGTCGTTGGGCTAGGCCCGAACAGTGCATAGGCACGCGTGGCAGAGGATAACTGTTGTAATCTTCTCTTTTACCATGCCCCCATGATGCGCATTAAATGCAGGCGTGTGAGAGGTGGAATGGAACGGGCGCGGGGAGGAAGTACGCCTGAAAAGCGCATCCACGTAGAACGGTAAAGAGCCAGCCCCCGCGCTTTCCCCATAAAAAGGAATCCGCGAAGGGCGCTTCTCATTTACCCCCTTCTCCCAATCTAGCCATCCGCGGCCTCCGTCTTCTTCCTCACGCAAGAGCAAATCAAGCGCGCCCTCTGCTTCCACCGCCGCGCCGCGCCCCCGCCTGCCCCCACATTCGCCCTTCCCAGCGCAGGCATGGCTCCCAAGAGGAACCGAAATAGGCCGGGAAAGGCGATCGGCCCTGAGGCAGATATGAGGGAGGAGCAGCTGGCAGTGGCGCAGAGAGACAGTGTCATCTTCAAGCCGGTGTTGGATCAGAGCGACTTGGTGAGCCGGTACTCGATCATGTGGGGGAAGGAGACGAGCGCCCACACCACGCCAGAGGTTCTTCCCGGCTCTGTTAGGCCCGGTCCAGACAAGTACCCTTTCTTCGCTGCATATTTTTACTGTGGGCTCATTCCTCCCTTCTCTGAATTCTTCATAGAAATGATGTATACCTACGGGTTTCGCCTTCTAGACTTCACCCCCAACGCCATGACTTGTATGGTCGTCTTCGCACATATGTGTGAAAACTTTGTTGGGCTAATGCCTAGTGTATCTCTCTTCCGCCACTACTTCACCCCACGCATCGAAGTAGATGTCCTCTCCGGCGGCATCACTTGGATCCCCAGGGACGAGAGCGCCTACCTTCCGGGGCTGCCCTATTGGCACTGGAAGGAGTGGTGCGGGGAATGGTGTTGGATCAAGGAAAAAGATTTCCCGGTGTTCTGCCAGCCCAGGACTGCAAGGGTGGAGCGCGGCATGGATTGGAGGTCTTTCGCTGCTGATGACAAGAAGCTCACAATCGCCACAACACACATACTCCAACTCAAAGCTTCCGGCCTCACCGTTGAAAGGGTGGGGGCTGACTTCCTTCACCGCCGCATTGCTCCTCTCCAGAACAAAGGCAGGCCCGCCTGGGACTACAGGAACGCAGCAGATATCATGCAGGTCTGGACTAGACTTCACGCCAATCTGAAGGTACTGCAGCACAGGGCCCTCTACGAGCAGCTCTCCTGCCCCAGCGGCAACTTCAAGCTGTCGGCTAGGGTGGTGCCTTTGTGCAATAGCTCCGCCAAGGATTCTGTCATCGCAATGATGCCCACTTGCAATGCTCACGGCGTCAAGGCGCTTTGGCATGAGCCGCCCGAGGATGCGGTGATGCAGTGGTTTGACATACTGGTGGAGAAGCCCATCAGAGAGGAAAAAGATCTCTTCCGCGACACCACACCCGAAGAATTGGAGCATATCGCTAACAGGGTGGTGGAGGCCAGAATGGCTGGAGGTGTTAGTGGCTCTGGGTCCATGACAACCAATGTCGATGAGGAATCTGGTGATGAAACGGAAGGGTTTATAAAAATAATGTGCCAAGATTTACCGTTAGGATGTTTAAATTGCTTGTTTGGTGTGTGCGGTGCAAAAACAGAAACTTTTGTTGTAGTGCGTGAATTTACATTTTTTACTGGAATGTGCAAAAATTCTGAAATTTTTACACAGTACTTCTATGCAAAAAAAATTTCCTAATTTTTCAGTATTTTTGGAGTTACATAAGTATGGTGAATGTTCAGATTACAACAGACTATTCTGTTTTTGACAGATTCTGTTTTTGATGCATTGTTTTGCTTGTTTTGATGAAACTATGGATTGTATCGGAAGGTATAAGCCATGGAGAAGTTAGAATACAGTAGGTATAATGCAAAAATAAAATATGAATGGGTTTTCAACAGTACTTAAAGTAGTGATTTGCTTTATTATACTAACGGATGTCACGAAGGTTTTGTTAAATTTTGTGTGGATGAAGTGTTCAAAGATCGAGGAGGTATTGATATGAGAAGAATGAGGAGAGGCAAAAGCTCAAGCTTGGGGATGCCCAAGGCACCCCAAGTAAATATTCAAGGAGACTCAAGTGTCTAAGCTTGGGGATGCCCCGGAAGGCATCCCATCTTTATTCAAGAATTATCGGTATGTCTCGGTTTTTGTTTTGTTCACATGATATGCGTAAATTCTTGGAGCGTCTTTTGTGTTTATTTTTCCCTTTTCTTTTATGCACCATGTTGGTATGAGATAGTCCTTGGTTGATTTATAGAATGCTCATTGCACTTCACTTATATCTTTTGAGTATGGCTTTATAGAATGCTTCATGTGCTTCACTTATATCATTTGAAGTTTGGATGCCTGTTTCTCTTCATATAGAAAACCGTTATTTGTAGAATGCTCTTTTGCTTCACTTATATTTATTAGAGCGTGGTCTTTTGTAGAAAGAATTAAACTCTCATGCTTCACTTATATCTTTTTAGAGAGTCAACAGGAATTGGTCATTCACATGGTTAGTCAGAAAATCCTACATAAACCTTGTAGATCACTGAATATGATATGTTTGATTCGTTGCAATAGTTTTGCGATATGGAGATGATAACATGTGAGTTATGCTAGTGAATAATTGTGATTTAGTAAGAATATTGGTGTTAAGGTTTGTGATTCCCTATGCATGCACGTAAAGTCAATAGTTATGCAACGAAGTTATATCCTACTTAAGGTGCATTATTCAGTGTTAGTTATTCTCAATGCATGCTTATGACCGTTTTCGTTTTCTGGTTGGTTGCTTCTCAATCTATTTGCTAGCCTTCATTTGTACTAAGCGGGAATACTGCTTGTGCATCCAAACTCCTTAAAACCAAGTTGTGCCAAATGAGTCCACCATATCTACCTATATGCGGTGTTTCAATGCCGTTCCAAGTAAATTTGCATGTGCCAACTCTAATTTTCAAAATAATTTTCCATTTTGTGTGCCCGTACCGCTCATAAAGCGGCAGGGGGTGGCCAATATTTTCCATGCTAGGTGTGTTATTCTCACGATGAGTGTTTATTCACTTGTCATTGCACGAGAGAGTGGCTGGTAATAGGGATGCCCAGTCTCACAATGAATCAAAAATTAATAACAACAAAATTCCTTGGAAAGTGTTGGTATGGAGGGCACCCGTGGATACGGCTAGCCATGGATTGTGAAAGAATGGTGGAAAGGAAATGAACTTTATTTTCTGTTTGGGAACCGCCTATGATGTGTCTAGCATGGAAAATATTGGGAATTCTCGGTCGTTTTCGTTGACAGGAAAAGCATGCCTCTCAAAATAATTTATCCCTCTAATTTAAGCTTTGAGCTCTGGCACCTCTGCAAATCTATGCTTCCCTCTGCGAAGGGCCTATCTATTTACTTTTATGCAATTTTTATTTTTATTTTGAGTCTCCATCTTCTCTTACAAAGAACCAACTAGAGAGCACTATTGTCATACTTGCGCATTGTGTGTAGCTAATATTGAGTGTGTTTCATGAATGGATCAATGACTGAACATAATGGGCTAGGGATAACTTTCTTTAGCGTTGATATTTTGAAAGACATGGTTGTTTGTTAGTATGCTTGAGTATTGATGTCTTTATATCAAATTATAGACTATTGCTTTGAATCACTCGTGTCTTAATATTCATGCCATGATTAAATTATATGATCAAGATTATGCTAGGTGGCATTCCACATCAAAAATTATCTTTTTTATCATTTACCTACTCGAGGACGAGCAAGAATTAAGCTTGGGGATGCTGATGCGTCTCCATCATATCTATAATTTTTTATTGTTTCATGCCAATATTCTACAACTTTCACATATTTTTGGCAACATTTTATATTATTTTTGGGACTAACATATTGATCCAGTGCCCAGTGCCAGTTCTTGTTTGTTGCATGTTTTTTGTTTTGCAGAATATCCATATCAAACGAAGTCCAAATGCAATAAAATTTTACGAAAAATTATTTTGGAATATATGTGATTTTTGGGAGGTGGAATCAATGCAAGGCGGTGCTCGTGGGCCCCACGAGGCACCAGGGCGCGCCAGGGGGGGCCTGGCGCGCCGTGGTGCCTCATGAGGCCCTCGTAGGTCGGTTGGTGCTCTTCTTCGGGCCCAAGGAAGCTAATTTCTGGAAAAAATCGTGTTAAAATTTCAGCGCAATAGGAGTTACGGATCTCCGGGAATTTAAGAAACGGTGAAAGGCCAGAAAACAGGAACGCGAAACAGAAGAGAACAGAGAGAGAGATCCAATCTCGGTGGACCAGAGAACAGAGAACAGAGGAGCCCCTCCGCCGCCATGGCAGCCATGGACCAGAGGGGAGACTCTCCTCCCATCTAGGGGGGAGGCCAAGCAAGAAGAAGGAGGGGGCTCTCTCCCCCTCTCTCCCGGTGGAGCCGGAACGCCGCCGGGGCAATCATCGTGACGGCGATCTACACCAACAACTTTGCCGCCGTCACCACCAACTCTCTCCCCCTCTATGCAGCGGTGTAACCTCTCTATTCCTGCTGTAATTCTCTACTTGAACATGGTGCTTAACGCTATATATTATTATCCAATGATATGTGGCAATCCTATGATGTTTGAGTAGATTCGTTTTGTCCTATGGGTTGATTGATGATCGTGATTGGTTTGAGTTGTATGTTTTATTTTGGTGTTGTCCTATGGTGCCCTCCGTGTCGCGCAAGTGTGAGGGATTCCCGCTGTAGGGTTTGCAATACGTTCATAATTCTCTTATAGTGGGTGGCTAGAGTGACAGAAGCTTACACCCGAGTAAGGGGGTTGTTGCGTATGGGAGTAAAGAGGACTTGATACTTAATGCTATGGTTGGGTTTTACCTTAATGATCTTTGGTAGTTGCGGATGCTTCCTAGAGTTCCAATCATAAGTGCATATGATCCAAGTACGGAAAGTATGTTAGCTCATGCTTCTCCCTCATATAAAATTGCAACAATGATTACCGGTCTAGTTATTGATTGCCTAGGGACAAATCATTCTCTTGTGTTACAAAAGCTTTCTACTAAACAACTAACTTTTATTATCTTGCAAATTACTCATAGTTTTATTCTCGTAAAGTATTTCTAGTTTTATTCTTGCAAACTTATCCTATCACCTACAAAATAGTTTCATACTTGTCCTCGGTAAAGCGAACGTTAAGTGCGCGTAGAGTTGTATCGGTGGTCGATAGAACTTGAAGGGAATATTAATTCTACCTTTAGCTCCTCGTTGGGTTCGACACTCTTATTTATCGAAAAAGCTACAATTGATCCCCTATACTTGTGGGTTATCACCGGTGTGTAGCTTGCCAGGCCTTTGCTTGCCGGCCAGGAGCTTGCCGGCAACCAGAGTCTTGGTCTTCACCTTGTACGAAGCTTGCCGACAAGGGCAATGTTGATATTCAGTACTAGAATAGTACTTCTCAATGACCTGCCTTGAGGTCTTCTTCACGGTCTTGTTTAATCTGTGTCTTGAGTCACATCAACCCTCCGGCAAGCCCTTGCCATCAGGAAGGCTACAACTGCCTGTGCACAAGTCAGGGTACGAGGGCACCCATGCTTTAGTATACCAACAACTCTATTCGCTATATGAATTCCATAGATTAGATGCGAGTAAAATTTTAGGTTTATGTTTCCGCCGAATACATCTCGGACCGACTGATGTGAAAATCTCAGAGTCACCGATCTGGCCTTTGGCCATTGCACTAGTATGTCTCGGTGAAACCGAGTTGTACTGATCAGTGAGACCGAGATAACGTTTCTGTGAAACCCTAGCATCTTAGAGAAACTGAACCACCTATCGGTGTTACCGAAGTTGCGTGCCGAGTTTCTGTTGAGTGCTTCGGTGTCAGCAAAATTATCAACTCGGTGGATCCGATATGTCTTCTGTGAAAACCTGAAACTAAGATTTGAACTAAATTTTTTCAAAAAACAGCTGCATTTTGTGATGCTCATCTATTCCACTCTACCCCATCTACTTCACAGGTGCAAGTGTCAGCTTGTCAAATGCCAGTGATAGCCAGAATAGGTCTGAGGAAGAGGATGTTGAGTTGAGTGCAGGTTCTAGTTCAGAAGGAAGCTTCTATGAGGGAGAGAGAAGCTATCCAGAATTGCCAAAGGCAGCCACCAGGGCTAGAAAGAGGAAGAATTCTGATGATGAGGATGAAGACTTTGTTGCAAAAGAGATCACCTCAAAGAAGAAAACCACTGTCCAGAAAGAGAGAGGTGTCACCAGGAAGATCTCTGCCTCTGTTGCTGCTACGAGAGGCATCTCTTCATAGAATCCAGAAGGATCTCAACAAGGACCCATTCAAGCAAAACCAAAGGCTGCTGGAAAGAAAAGGGAAAGGAAGCAAACAACACATGTGATTTTCAGGCCAACATCTATGAGAAGAGATGATGCAACAGATGAGGAAGAGCAAGCAGCAAACCCACCTCCTCCCAAGCAACAGAAACTCATGGGAGATGCTATCACAACAGCAACCTCTTCCAAGGCCAAGCCTACAGCTGCCAAACCCAAGAGAACCACAAGAGATGTACCTGCTTGTGAGAAGAACAAGACGCCAGTGCCCCAAGGAAATAATGATGATGATGATGCCCCAGTGCTTATGAAGTTAAGACCCAGATTGCCAGAACACAATGACACACATCCCATTGCTGAAAACATGAAGAAGAGGAAGGATAAAGGTCTCAGGAAATGGAGACAGTCTAACCCCTACTCCATCAGAAGGAGGACTGCTATAGACTACAGATTCCACACCAAGGACAGCAGGATTTCTATGAAACAGGTTTGCTTGACAAGAAGCCAATAGTCAGTGATGGTGGACTGGAAGTACATTGATCTTCATGAGGATAACTTCCCCCGCGTTCATGAGGACTTTAGAACAATTGATGTTGATGAGTTCATTGGGAAGAAGCTGACAAATTGGAACGATGAGATGATCATGCAATTTTTTTCAACAGCTCACTTCTATCCCAATGGAAGGATTGTTTGGATGACCGAAGGAGTCAAGTACCGGTCTAGCGTGCTTGAGTGGGCCACATTGCTTTGTGTGCCCGAAGCTGATGAAAATGATATGATGTGTATGCAAAGCCAAAGATGGATCACAATACCATGGCAAACTTGTACATGGAGATGCCAGAGAAGGACAAGGAAACTCACAAGCTTGGATCTGTGTATTATCTGTTGGCAGGGCTTGCTACCTCCAACACTATCATGAGGCATACCTTGATGCCCATATCAGGAGATGATAGGATGATTCGAGGTCACTCCATTAACATGCTGCATCATATTGACCAACATGAGAAATTCAAAGTCATGGATCTTATAGAGGAAACTATCAAGAGGATAGCTGATGATCAGAAAAGGTCTTGTGGATTTGCCCCTCATATTTAGATGCTTATTAACTCGAAGGGTGCAAACATGTCTTTTCTGATGGATCGGGAGCATTTACCGCTTTGGCCTGAGTTTGAGGACAACACCGTGACTATGGATGCATCCCATCCTACCTCAACCGCACCATAGGCAAGCACAGAAGCTGGTAGAACTTCAGGGCCTAGCGCTCCCTCAGCTCCAGTTCTCAAAAGCAAGACTGACCAGATGAACCATCTTCTTCGAGCCACTCAGAGGATTGAGAAGAGTTTGGCCGACTTAGCTGCAAACCAGAAGAGTCTTGAGAGGATTGTTGAGACTAAATTCTATGACCTGGATATCAAGGTGACAGAGATTCAGACCATTGTTGAGAGCCTGCAGCAAGAGGTGGAAAAGGTAAAGCGTGCCAGCACTAATGAGGATGACGAGCATCATAGTCCAGTACTTCCCACGACTACCTAGTTCCAGAGGATGCCCAGATCAGCTGCTATACCAGTCACTTCCAGAGCCACAGTTTCAGCTCTAGCTGCTGCCCCCTCTGTTGCTCCATCAGGTGCTCCTGCCATCTCCACTCCTCCAGTTCAGCAGACTTTGTCCGAGGCATTCGAAGATGCACTTATCTCTACTCCAACATCGACGCACATTGGCGCTGCAAGGCAGAGGACTTCATCACAAGGAGCTACCGGAGATCAAGCCTAGAGCGACGTTTAGCTCTATACTTATTTGAACTTTTTGGTACTTGTTGCCAAAGGGGGAGAATTTGTATAAATCATTACGCTTCGAGAGAGAGTGTTTTTCCTTTTGTTCGTTTGGTTTCTTCTTGAGGTACTTGTTTTTGAGTTACATTTGATTGATGCTTGTATGAGACTACTTTATTGTGTGCTTGATCATACCGTACCTTAAGGCTATGCTTGCTTGGATATCCATTTATATGCTCTTGTATGATCATTCACTTATTTGTTTGGTGATGAGTGCTAATTACTACGCAATCATATCATTTTGAGCGCTCCACCAAGATGTATGTGACATGGAAGAGTAACCCATGATCCTAATCGATTGTGCATTTGCATTCGAACACAAATCTTTAATAATGCACAAATTTAGGGGTAGCTCTTACTTATCACATACTTCTCAAAGCGACGCTGTATTTCATTGATTATATCTTTTGTCGAAGCTTTGATCTATATGTTGTCATCAATTACCAAAATGGGGGAGACTGAAAGTGCAACTAATCCCCGGGTGGTTTTGGTAATCAATAACAACATATACATCATTGATCTAATTCTTATTGCTAGTAAATTTCTGAAAAGATCAATGATTGGCATGGCAAGGACTAATGGATGTGGACCCCTCAAAATGTCAAGGACAAGTTTGGCATCCACAAGACTCTTCATTTTCATTTTAGTGATCCAAGATCACATTGAGTCCCTTAGGAAAGCCAATACTATTAAAAGGGGATGAGATATTGTTGATGAGGTTGTTGCTCAAAGTGCTCAGTGATATTGCTCTAAAAACCCTCAATCACTTTCCCAAAACACATCTGTCCAAAACCCTAATTCATCATTTTGGTCCCACTGATATCATC
This sequence comes from Elymus sibiricus, assembly GCA_039707655.1. Taxonomy (NCBI): domain Eukaryota; kingdom Viridiplantae; phylum Streptophyta; class Magnoliopsida; order Poales; family Poaceae; genus Elymus; species Elymus sibiricus. The sequence continues at coordinate 279,313,276 of CM077676.1, forward strand.
TACTCCGGACTCACCGAGATGATCATTCCACTGCCACAGTCAAAACCCTAACACTTCGGTGCAACCGAAATGGTTCTCGGTCTCACCGAGACGGCTTTACAAAGTTGCTGTAACAATGTCACTTCACTTCAGAATTTCCGAGATGAAATCTACGGTCTCACCAAAATGTGGTCTTGCCCAAGCCATTGCACTTCGGTCTCACCGAGATGTTTTGTTCGGTCCGATGGAAAATCCCAACGTTCATAACTTTTACACAAATCGGTCTCATCGAGATTTATTGTCGGTGTCACCGAGATGGGTCAAAATCGTGTAACGGTTGGATTTTAGCTGAAGGCTATATATACCCCTCCACCACCCTCTTGCCAAGTAAGAGAGCCATCAGAACGTGCCTAAACTTACACCATACATTTTCTGAGAGAGAACCACCTACTCATGTGTTGAGATCAAGACATTCCAATCCAACCATTTGAACCTTGATTTCTAGCCTGTTCAAGTTGCTTTCCACTCCAATCCTTCTCCTACCCAATCCAAATCTGTGAGAGAGTGATTGAGTGTTAAGGAGACAATCATTGGAAGCATAAGAGCAAGGAGTTCATCATCAACACACCATTTATTACCTTTTGGAGAGTTGTGTCTCCTAGATTGGTTAGGTGTCACTTGGGAGCCTCCAAGATCATGTGGAGTTGAACCAAGGAGTTTGTAAGGCAAGGATATTGCCTACTTCATGAAGATCTACCCCGAGTGAGGCTAGTCCTTCGTCGACGGAAGCCATGGTGGAATAGGCAAGGTTGCTTCTTCTTGGACCCTTTGTGGGTGGAGCCCTCCGTGGACTCGTGCAACTGTTACCCTTCGTGGGTTGAAGCCTCCATCAACGTGGACGTACAATAGCACCACCTATCGGAACCACGCCAAAAATCATCATATCTTCATTGCGTTTGAAATCTCCAAACCCCTCCTTTACTTACATGTGCAATGTTTTACTTTCTGCTGCTACACTCATAGAATTGCTTGTGTAGGGTGATACTTGACTTGGTGTATTTGCTAAAATCTCCCACAACTAAAATTGGAAAAATGATAGATTTTTATTTGGTCAAGTATTCTAATCACCCCCCCCCCCTCTAGACATACTTTCGATCCTACAATACCCCTCCACCACCGGCCACTTTCTCTTTAAGAGAGCCATCAGAACGTACCTACACTTTCACCATTCATTTTCTGAGAGAGAACCACCTACTCATGTGTTGAGATCAAGAGATTCCAACCCAACCATTTGAACCTTGATTTCTAGCCTTTCCCAAGTTGCTTTCTACTCAAATCCTTCTCCTACCAAAGCCAAATCTATGAGATAGTGATTGAGTGTTGGGAAGACTATCATTTGAAGCACAAGAGCAAGGAGTTCATCAACAACAACACCATCTGTCGTGGTTTCGGCATGACAGATGTCCTTTTGAAAGGACTTAGTCGTGAGGCCATCGCAGTTGCGTGGAAGCTTGGACGGGGTTGAACGGAAAAGAGAGACAGGAGTTACCCAGGTTTGGCCCCTCACGGTGGAGGTAAAAGCCTACTCCTACTAGATTGATATTTCTCTGGATCTCGATTACAAGGGTGCGGATTCACTAACCTAGCTCTCAAGAGATTGCAACTTAGTCTTTTCATCCCAGAGGGCTCGCCTTTATATAACAGGTCGAGTCCCTGGTTTTACAGAGGAGTCTGGGTCGTACTGTTTAACCCGTAGCTTAAACTAACACTTATCTACCTTGCCTACCAAGTTAGGAAGTCTCCTTTAATTGGGCCTTCTGACGAGCCGTCCTGCTTGAGTCCTCATAAACCAAGGAATAGGATGACCCTTGCGGGCCTTCAGATCCTTGCCGGGTCACATCCTGAGTCAGGCCTTAACCATGGGGAATATCCCCAACATTAGCCCCTAGTTTAACTTGGATTTATCCATGGTAAACTTCTCCTGAAAATTGTGGCGCCCCGCCTGAATACCACTATAGCCAGATGGTCGCCGCACATGCCAGCCCAGGAGATCACTCTGGCATGCGCTTTTACAACAAGTATCATGAACACAGACATTTCTATTAATGAATATATTAGTCTTACATGATATATTACAAGGGTGATGGCAGCGAAAAAGCTCTATCTAAGGCAGCACGGTCTTGGTGCGGCTTCAATCCACAAGGATCTGACTGGGTTACTCTCCTAGCCCGCGAATACTCCGGCTCCTCGCTAGCGGACGTCGGATCCTTAGGTGAACCTGGCCACATTGAAGGCCGCTGAGTACTTTTGAATGTACTCACAAGCAAACCAAACCAACATATACACCAAGCAAAGCAATCCATGGCATTCAAGCATGCATGTTTTCTTAACGGTATTAACTATCATAATATGGCAGGATTATCTTGCAAAATTAATCATTTAGTAGCATTAATCATCATGTCCTAGCAGGATTATCTATCATAATAACTATTGCAGTAAGGTAAAGCATATCAAGCAAATAATTCATACTCCGAGTATTCTCATGATCCAAGTCCGATCCAAACTTTGCGGTCATCCATCCGCTCAGCTCATAGCCATCACATGGCTAGCAATCATACCTCTAACAGCAACTGATGTCCATGCATCTGTACTGCAAGTCTGACAAACCTTAATATTCTCTGGTTCAGTCTTAGCAATATCATTATATAGTTTGTTCCTCCGGACTCGACACAGACCAAATAGGGGCCTACACGAACTGTCCATGACCGAGGACACGGCTATTCGAATAGATTTACACTCTGCAGAGGTTGCGCACTTTACCCACACCATGGAGCGCCTGGCCTCGTACTTTAGTACATGTTCCCATTCGGGTGGACCAGTGATGCTCCAACGAAACCTGCCTAACCCGTGACTCTTCCATCGTACCACCGACAATCATACCCTCCCAGGGTCTTGTCCTGGGTGGCCCCTGTGTCACCCCGTGACACCTGCCACCGTCGTGGCCAAACTAAACTGTCCCAAACGGGGACTGCGCGCAAACAAACAACTGGGCTCACAGGATTATCGTCGTCTACCTGATCAGGGCAGCACGCATAACCCTCCCTAGTTTGGTGGTACCGACAAAAGAGCATGAGGTTAGACCAAGTCAAGGCCGTCCCATACCGGGAAATGTGGCTGCACGGATAAGTCCGGATAGGTGACACTATGACTCGATCCAGCCGACGGAGGAGGTTGTCATTTAATCATATTCTTAATCATTACAACAATAACGATAATCCAAGATGTAAACTAGTATATCAACATAACAACTTATCTCCAGATTGTCACCTACGAGTCACTAGTGCGATAAAATGATGAGCATTAGCTGGTAATGTAAATAGCAAATTCAAACTAGCAGGGGTTTAAATTATTACTAACACAGGCATAAACATTAATTAAACACGCAAGAATAACACAGAGCAATGCTTTAGGGCATATATCAGATGATCGGCTTGCCTGGGGGTCGAGGAATACTCCGGGAAGAAGTGCGATCACCTCGCGGAAAATTCGCCGGAAAGGGCTATCTCTCGGAGGGGCTGATTGAAGGGCAAGGGCAAAATGGTCATTTTCAGAATGTTATGACATTGTGGAAGTGACATCATCGGAACGGGCTCGACGAACTGAAGAGGTGGGCTTTGGATTCACCTCAATCGGAGTCTCGGTCAAAGAGTTGTGGCCGTTCATTCGTTAGGCAGAAATCAAACAGAATCTGCTCTTAACCAGTGAACGTCCACTATTTAACTCTTTCGGCAGCCGGCTGGAGAGAGGAGGCGCCTTTGGGGAAATACGCTTTCACAACAGAGGAAACGCATTCCTACCAGACGCAGCACGAGAGTATGCTTTCCCAAGAGGAAGACGTATTCTTATGAATACGCTTCCACTTAAAAATGCGCGGGCCCGGGGTCAACTCCGTTGTGTGGCTGACGTGCGGGCCCCGCGGGCGTTGACTCCCTCCTCCTCGTCCCTTCTTCCACCTCGCGACGGGGCAGAGGAGAGGCATGCAGCGGCGACGACTCACGACGGCACCGGCCACCTCTGGCCGAGGTCCGGCCACCGGCGTGACCAGGGCGACGAGCCGCGTCCACCGGTGTACCGCACGGCTGCGAGGGAGCCCGGGAACAGGTAGGACTCAGCAGCGGCAGACGGCGACTCAGGCGATCTCGGACTCGAGACTCCGGTAGGTCTCCCGGGCGGCCGAGGCTATGGATGGATGCGCCAGCGACCGCCTCATCCAGGGAGGTCTCGGACACGGCTAGAGATGGCTGGAGGTGGAGTTTCACGACGCGGCCGAGCGTGGCTGCTCCGGCCAATGGAGGGACTCCGGTGGGTGGGGTGGCTAGGAGAGGGTACGGGGGTGGTCTCCGGCGACTGAGGAGGCCAGCAGTGAGCTCGAATGGAGCTGGGGTTGGCCGGGGCTCGCGAATTTGAGAGGAGGGCAGCGGCAAGGCTTCGGCCATGGGAGAGGAAATCGAGCGCGGGAGCTGGAGTGAGGGCGAAGCTGGGAGGGAGGAGAGGCTGCGGGAGAGGTTGAGTGGCTCGGGGAGGGCACGGCCGTGGCTATTTATAGCCGGCCGTGGCGTGCGGATGGGGATGGCAGCCTTGGCGAGCTTAGCCGCGCACAGGAGCTCGCGGCGAGCTGGCGAGCGCTGGGTGGTGCCGACCTGACGCTCGTCAGGGGGAAGGGACGGCTCGGGGAAGAAGCTGCCAACGGAGAGAAGAAAACGACGGCGGTTCACGGGCGGGCAGTACTACGGCGGCGACCGCCGTGGCGTGGAGAAAAAGAAAGAGGAGGGGAGAAGAGTCTGGCGAGGGGCAGGTGGACGCCGCGGAGTTGTTTGACATGCCGGGACACGCCGGAGCTGGCCGGAGTGAGCTGCACGACAAGAACAGTGCCACAGAGCACCGTTTCTGCCTGATGTCCACGCGGTCACCACGTGCACTACAAGCTCTGGCACTCTCCTGCCTGTCCAACCTTGTCAAACAGGTGCACCACTGCTCAAATAGACAAAATGGATCATTGGAGAAGCCAGGAAAGGTCTAGGTGGGTCGAGAGGATCCAGAAAATTTTCTGGAGAGATACTTGGGGAGGAAGTTGTGGTCAGATAGAGATGCCAATGAGCTGGAAAAGGTGTCACAGTGAAACGTGGTAGGAAGGACTAGATGCTGGAAAAATTTGAAGGCATTTGGACCTCATTTGCATATACTTCCGTTGCAATGCAATTTCTGGTCCAGAAACTAAATCTTGAAACTGCACTGGTCCAGAAACTGAATCTTGAAGCTGACGAACAAGTTGTCGCCAACCTTTTGATATTTGCTTGAGGGAGGTGCTTCAGATCTCGAAGGTTGATCATCAACGGCTGCTTTGCCGGTAATGATCGCCCTCATGGCCGAGTCAGCGCTTGGCACTCCTGAGACAGAAGTGTCGTTAGTGGCCTCCGCACTCTTATTGCTGCCCTCCTCAGTAATATCCTTGGCGGCCTTTTCGTGGGCAACTTTGGCAGTCTCCTCATCAGCAACCTTGACGGCTTCGTTAGCGGCAATCTTGCTAGCCTCGTTGGCAGTATCCTTCGCGATCCCCTCAATGGTGATGTCAACATCCATTTCGTCGGTTGGGGGTGGATCTGAAAGGGTGGAGAAGAGAGAAATCTAGTTCAAGAAAACAAAAAAGGATTAAAGAAGAAAAATATTTGGCAGCAGATGACTTACCGGACTGGGACTGTTGAGGAGGAGTAGTTTCTTCTCCGACAACCTCGGTTGTCGTTGCCTGGTTGCCGGCAGCTCCAGTTGCCAGTACTTCATCAGTGTGGACAGGCTCGTCGATGGAGGCTCTTGCCGGAGAATTCGTTGCCAGGGCAATGGTTGACGGAGACGTTACAGTTGGGTCTGCCTTCGGGCGTTCCTCTTCGTGGTGCTCTTCTCCTCCTCCCTTGCCAATGTCAGAGATGAATATTTCGACACCAACGCTTGCCAAAGGAAAGTGAGTAATGGCCTCACGCTGGGGGCTGTGCCGAGGGGTGTCTGCCACGACGTCAACATCTGGCGCTGTGCTTGCCTATGGTTCACCCTCTGCCGTGGTCCTCGCCCTCTTGGCCATCCTTTGCGCCAAGGTTTGCTTGTTGCTGTTAAAACAAGTCAAGACGGAGCGGATCAGATAACAAGAACAAGAAATCAAGAATTAACGTAAGTAGTTGAAGACACGTACTCTTCTTCCTCCTCCTCGTTGCTAAGGATAGAGAGGTCATACACGGCCTCGGGTCCAGTGCTGGAGGCAGGAGGCGAAGTAGGAGTTCTGGCCCGCTTAGTTGCTGCGGGCGCAGTAGGTTGAGAAGGCCCAGCCACTCCGGCAGCCGATGCGGCTAGCCACGTTGCAGAGGTGCACCGCGTTTGCTGCTGTTGAGAAGCTTGGCGTCGAGATCTTTGCCACCCAGTAGCCTTGGCGGCCACTCCCTTGTTGACTACCTCATCACCCGAAGATGAAGGATGGACTAGCTCTTCGAAGACGGCTTTCCGGAGAATGCGAGGTTTCCTTGCCGGAACAGGGGGCTCCATGTGCACTTGCTCCTCAGTGGTTTCTTCGCCCCGTTCCCCGGCAGGCTCTTCTTACTCTTCGGCGAGTTCTTCCGGTGGCTCGTCCACCAGTTCATCCTTAGCCTCTTCATCAACATCGGCTGCCGCGGATCCAGAGCCGCTAGTGCCTACATGCATTCCTGCTTCGGCCGCCCTATTGGCAATGTGTGCCAACTCCTCGTTGGTGGTGTCGCGGATCAGGTCCTTCTCCTCCCTGACGGTCCTCTCCACCAGTGTATCAAACCATGCCCTCACCGCGTCTTCAGGAGGTTCTTGCCAAGATCCTTAGACACCATGGGCATTGCAAGATGGCATCATTGCGATGATGGCATCCCTGGCAGAGTTGTTGCACAGAGGCACCACGCTTGCCGGCAGCTTGAAGTTGCCGGTGGTGCGGAAGAGTTGGTGGCAGAGCACTGTGTGTTGCAGTACTGTCAGATTGGCGTGAAGCCCGGTCCGCACCCGCATGATGTCAGCCGCGTTCTTGTAATCCTAGGTGGGTCTTCCTTTGTTTTGAAGGCGAGAGATGCGGCGGCGAAGAAAATCAGCCCCCACCATTTCAATGGTGAGGCTGGCAGCCCTGAGATGAAGGATGCGAGTTGTGGCGATTGTGAGCTTCTTGTCATCTGCATCAAGGTAGCTCCAGTCCTTGCCGCGCTGCACATTTGTCCTTCTGGGCTTGCAGAAATCAGGGAAATCATCATCTTTAATCTAGCACCATTCTGCGCGCCACTCATTCCACTTCAAGTGAAGTTGCCCTCTGAGATTAACTTTCTTGTCCCTGGGGATCCAAGTGATACCGCCGGAAAGGGCATTTGCTTCGATGTGTGGAGTGAAGTAGTGGCGGAACAGAGCTACGTTGGGCACTACTCCAACATAGTTCTCGCACAGATGTGCAAAACAGACATGCACGTCATGGCATTGGGTGTGAAGTCTAAGAGATAGAATCCATACGTGTACAAGACCTCAGAGAAAAAATCAGAGAAATGGGGGACAAGCCCGCAATAAAAGTATGCGGTGAAGAAGGGATACTTGTTCTTGCCAAATTTGACGGAGCCGGGAAGGACGTGTGGCGCGGAGTGAGCCGTCGTCTCCTTCCTCCACATGATCCCATACCGCTCCATCAGGTCGTTCTCCTTCAGCACCGGCGGGAAGACGACGTTGTTCCTCCGCAGCGCCACCAGTTCCTCCTTCCTCGCCTCTGCTTCTGGGTCGACTGCCTTCTCAGATTTGTCTTGGCCTCTCTTGGGTGCCATGACTACTTTGGGGGAGGGCGGATTTGGAAGCAAGTCGGGGCACGGCGTTGATACGTCCAATTTGCATCATCATTTCCTACTGTTATTTATAATGTATTTGGTCATTATTTCACTTTATGATGAAATTCTTATGCCTTTTCTCTCTTAAATTGCAAAGTTTATATGAAGGGGGAGAAAACCGGCAGCTGGAATTCTGGACCTGAAATAGCTATAGCAGAGATAACTATTCTATGGAGCTCCAATTGACCTGAAACTTCATAGAGATTTTTTATTGAATATATAAAAAATACTGGAAAAGAGAAATACCAGAGGGGACCCACCAGTTGCCCACAAGGCAACAGGGCACGCCCCCCTGGGCGCGCCCTGATGCCTTGTGGGGCCCACAGCTGGCCTCCGGCCCCCTCCTTCTGCTATATAGTCTCATTTGCCCTAAAAAATAGAGAGAAGACTTTTGGGACGAAGCGCCGCCGTATCAAGGCGGAACCTGGGCAGGAGCACTTTTGCTCTCCGGCGGAGCGATTCCGCCGGGGATACTTCCCTTTGGGAGGGGGAAATCGAAGCCATCGACATCACCAAAGATCCTCTCATCATGGGAGGACCAATCTTCATCAACATCTTCACCAGCACCATCTCATCTCAAACCCTAGTTCATCTCTTGTATTCAATCTTTGTCCCAAAACCTCAGATTGGTACCTATGGGTTGCTAGTAGTGTTGCTTACATCTTGTAGTTGATGCTAGTTGGTTTATTTGGTGGAAGATTATATGTTCAGATCCTTAATGATATTGAATAAGTGGGAGGCTTGTCAAGTAAGAACAGCACCCAAGCACTGGTCCACCCACATATCAAATTATCCAAGTAGCGAACGTGAATCAAACAAACATGATGAAAGTGACTAGATGAAATTCCCATGTGTTCTTGAGAATGCTTTGCTTATTATACGAGTTTGTTCTGGCTTGTCCTTTGCTATAAGAAGGATTGGGCCACCTTGCTGCACCTTTGTTACCGTTACTACTTGTTACTTGTTACGAATTACTTTGCTATCAAACTATCTATTACCGATAATTTCAGTGCTTGCAGAGAATACCTTGCTGAAAACTGCTTGTCATTTCCTTCTGCTCCTCGTTGGGTTTGATACTCTTACTTATCGAAAGGACTAAGATTGATCCCCAATACTTGTGGGTCATCAAGAGTCTTTTCTGGCGCCGTTGCCGGGGAGTGAAGCGCCTTTGGTGAGTGAAATTTGGTAAGGAAACATTTATACTACGTGCTGAAATTTATTGTCACTTGTTACTATGGAAAGTAATCCTTTGAGGGGCTTGTTCGGGGTATCTTCACCTCGAACAGAAGCATTAAGAGTTGCTCCTCATCCTACTGAACCTACTGAAAATATTAACTATGAAATTCCTTCGGGTATGATAGAGAAACTGCTAGCTAATCCTTATCACTACAGGAATCAGAGAATTTGCCATCAGTCTGATCTTTGTCGTCCGCTAGCGGACGGCAAAGATTGCCTTTCCCGTCTGCTTCCAGAAAGCAGACGGCAAAGAACGGACTGATGGCAAAGATCATGGTTGCCGTCAGTGCACTCTTTGCCGTCCGCTAGCAGACGGCAAAGAGCCCGAAAGCAGACGGGAAAGAGCAGGCGTGGGGCCCACTGGAGCGCTGCGCTGGGTAGTACACTCTTTGGCGTCTGTTCACTCTTTGCCGTCTACCAGCGGACGGCAAAGAGCTCGAAAGCAGACGGCAAAGAGCCCGACAGCAGACGGCAAAGAGCAGGCATGGGGCCCACTGGAGTGCTGCGCTGGGTAGTACACTCTTTGCCGTCTGTTCACTCTTTGTTGTCTGCCAGCAGACGGCAAAGAGCACGAAAGCAGACGGCAAAGAAAATAACCTAACGTATCTAACGGCCGCCCCCGCCCCACCTCCCCCCTCCCTCTCTCTCTCTCTCTCAGTCTGTCTCTCCCCGGCGCCCCCGACGCCCCACCGCCCCCGCCCCCATCCTCTCTCTCTACACTCTCTCTCCCACAGTCTCCTGCCCCGCACGCGCCACCGTCCCCGTCTCGCGCCGCCACCCCACCCCGTGCCGCCGTCCCCGTCCGCCGGCGCCATCCCATCCCCGCGCGTCGCCCTCCTCCATCGCCGGCGGCACGCCCTCCTCCACCGCCGGCGGCACGGCCCCCTCCTCCACCGCCGCCGCCCCCTGCCTCCTCCAGCCCACCGACGCCGCCGGCGGCCTCCTCCACCTCCACCAACGCCGGCCTCCACCTCCCCCACTCCGGTGAGCCCCCTCCCCCTCTCTGTTTTTTCAATTTTTTTCTCTGTTTTAGTAATTTTAGTGTTCTGTTTTAGTATTAGTTAAATCTAGTTTAGTTGTAGTTAGTTAATTAGCTGTAGTTAGTTGTAGAAGATGTAAAAAATGTAGTTTAGTTATAGTTAGCAAGATTTTAGGAATTAGGGTTACTTAGCTTATTTAGTTAGGTCTAGCATTAGTTAAATTTTAGGTCTACTATTAGTTAAATTTAGTTAGGTTAGTTAGGTGAAAGAAGTAGAAGATGTAGAAAATGTAAAGGAAAAATAAAATGTTAATGTAGAGATCCCCAGATCTCTCCCCTCACCGGTCACTAACCTATCCCTCCCCGGATCCCCCCTCCCACCTCGCAGATCCTCGCTGGTGCCCCTTGGTTCCTCCCTCGGCTACCCTCCTCGGCTCCATCCCCTCATCGCCGACAGCAGCAGGTAGCTAGCTATATCCTCCTCCTCCCCCCTTCCTTTGCTCTGTTCCGGCCTTCGTGCCGATGACACTAGCTAGGTAACTACAGTCGCGTAACCAGTATGCGTCTCCCGTTCGAAAGGGTTACAGTTATAAATATGCATGCATTTGCATATTTATAACCATGATTCTTTCGAATTGTCCAACGTTATCCATGGACAGCCCGAGTATGTGTAGATTGGGTTCGTTTTCCCATGCTCTGCTCCGGATCCGATGCAGGATTTCGTCAGTGCCTCCCTGTTGTTCTCCGGGTACACATCCTCTCTGTTTATTGCCGAGACGTGTATCAGGAGAACAGTGGGGAGGTGCTGCCAAAATTTTGCGTCGGATCCGGAGCAGAGCATGGGAAAACGAACCCAATCTACACATACTCGGGTGGGATTAGGACCTATCTTTACCTATTAGCGTGTAGGTTGCATGGACGTAATAAAATTGACAAACTTGATTAACTGATGAATATATATGATGAATTATATATATATTTCTTGGGTGTTTAGTAGGTAGGCAAGATGAGTGATCGTGCGTGGATGTACACCGGTCACACTAGTCAGGAAGACATGACCAATGAATGGTTAACAAAAACCAAGGGGTTTGTGAAAGCCGCATTTGCAAATGGCCAGTGAAAAACCTGGTGCCCCTGTGTTAGGTGCGACAACTTTTCTCAGAGGAAAGAGGATGAAATGGGTAAACACCTGCAGAAGTGGTGGTTTACGCCCGATTATACGGTGTGGACATTTCATGGAGAGGCTGCCCAACGTACCAGAGCTGAGGTGGTTCGTTGTCGCACCGACGAGCATGGTACCGGGATCGAAGACATGGTGGAAGACTTTGATGATGCTCGGGATTCGGACGATGAGATCGAGGAATCTGCAAAGGCCTTCAATGAAATGTTGGAGTCTTCAAAACGTCCTCTCCACGAGCACACTGAGCTTTGTCAGCTGGATGCCATCGCACAAGTAATGGCTCTGAAGGCTCAATTCAACTTGGGCAGAGAATGCTACGACGCGAATCTAAAGAGGGGAGCGACTCTTGAAAAATTGAAAATATTTGGTCTCAAGAGTCATGATTGGCACATATGGCTTGAGCGGGTAATGCCGGTGATGTTGCGTGGCTTTATCCCTGAGGATGAATGGCTAGTACTGGCAGAGCTGAGCTATTTCTTCCGTGTTCTTTGTGCGAAAGAACTATCGCCTGCCGTGATAGATGACATGGAAAAGTTGGCGCCGGAGTTGCTCTGCAAGTTAGAGAAGATCTTTCCACCGGGCTTCTTTAATCCAATGCAGCATTGGATTTTACATCTCCTGACCGAGGCAAGATTGGGGGGGCCCGTGCAAAATCGTTGGTGATATGCAACTGAGAGGATGCAGAAGACGCTTCGAGCAAAATGTAAAAATAAACGTAGAATTGAAGCATCGATGGCCGAGGCATTCATTACTGAGGAGGCGGCAAACTTCATGACAGCACACTACGAAGCCAAAAATTGTCATTTGCATAATCCGAAGCCTCGGTACAATGCTGGCGACCCTAAAAAAGGTGGATCCAACCTCAGCCTATTCAAAGGGAAGCTCGCACCAGCTGGTGCTTCGAAACCAGTAGGGTTGGATGTCGAAGAATGGCGGACCATTTCGTTGTATATCTTCAACAACCTAACAGAAGTGCGGCCGTACATCGAGTAAGTTCGCGGTACATTGTTTCGCAACTTCTAATTCCTTTGAACTGCTCTTATTCTCGGATATTTGATACAGTCGATACGTCGCCAAATTCTCGGATGGAGCGGTGATCCAGAAGGATTCCATCGAAGAGTATGAGCTTCTGTCAAAGCATGGAGGCGGCTATCCAGGTTTCATCTCTTGGTTCAAACACACGGTAATTACCATTAATAGAACATTTCATTTCTTGGTCTAATTTGCGGCTAATGCAACAATCCTTTCGTATTAAAATTTTGTAGGCTAATTCAGAGTCTATGGACGCCGAATTGAGACAAGCCGCTAATGGTTTTGACTATAAGGTTCGTTCATTTGAGAAATACGACATCAACGGGTATCGCTTTCGTACCTTTGGCAAAGAGCTATCTATGGCCGACCGAAAATCTACAAATTGTGGTGTCTCTGCTATCGGCGAAGGAGGTACCGAGTATTATGGAAGAGTTAAAGCAATTTATGAACTTCTATTCTATGGTGAAAACCCACCGAACGTCGTAGTCTTCAAATGTTATTGGTTCCAGCCGAAGGAGACTAGAAGGACTCATGAACATATAGGGCTAGTCGAAATCAAACAAAGCACCCATTTAGATGTTCCCGATGTCTATATTACGGCTCAACAGGCGACCCAAGTTTTCTATCTACCGTGGGCCTGCCAAACTAATGCAAATCTGAATGGTTGGGATGTCGTTTATGAAGTGCCGCCACGTGTTAGACCACCTCCCCCCAATGAAGTGGATTATGAACCTCACATTAACCCAGACACATATGAAGGAGAATTCTTCCAAGAAACACGTCTTTCCAAAAAACGTTTCAAGAACCGCTCTACTTCACCCCGGAACATGGAAGTAGACAGCGACAGTGAATCCGACTTCACCCCTGAGCCGGAACAAGAAGAGCCGGAACAAGAAGAAGTTACTGCTGCGGATGACCTGTCAATGCTTGACCGATTACAGAAAGGCCTTCCACATGTTGATGCCGCTAAACCCGATGAGCATGTCATTCATGACGACACGCGTGATAGTGATGATGATGATGCATCTATTGATCTCGAAGCATATATAGACGATCCAGACTATTAGTTTGTATGCATCCCAACTTAAATTATATACATATTATTATTCATGTCATGTATTCAATTTTTTTATGTTGTACTAATTTCGTTTACTCTTTGTCATGGCAGGTGTTGAAAGATGGTGGGCGCGGGTCCAGAGCGCTCCGCGGGTACTTCGTCGGCAGCCCGTGAGAGGGGTACTTCCATTCCACCCGTACCTCTCCGGAGAGCGTTGTTAGACAGTTTGGGGACACCGGCGGGCGCTTCTTCGTCGGCGTCGTTGCCCACCGGGAGAGGAGGTCGGGGAGGGAAGAAGAGAGGAGGTAGATCAAGACGTGGCCGCGGGAGAGGTAGGCAGGCTGCTACGCCTTCCTCGCCGCCACCCCCAGCCGATTCACCCGAGCACCTGACTGCTAGGGTGGACCCATCTGAGGTGGAGGCTACGGGGACTCCGGACCACGAGCCTCGGGTCGACGGGCCTTCGGCCCACGAGACTCTGGTCCTAGAGGCTTCGGCCCACGAGACTTCGGACCACGAGACTTCAGACCAGGCTACGTCCCAGGAGACGTCCTGAGGGGCCGAGTGGCCATGCTTATGGTGGCGGGGATGAGTGTACTGATAGTGAGGGCGAGGTGGTTGAGGGGGCCACCGTGTACCAGCGTGGTGGTACACGGCTCCCGCCCCTGCCGGCGACCCACGAGCAGAGGCCGGTGATTACTCCTGATGGGGAGAAGTAAGTGCATTTACTATTTTTGTACATTTTGCCTTCACATTTCTTCAAATCTCTAATGCGTTGGCCTTGTCAAACTGCAGGGGTCGGGTACACGCCAGTGACGTCCGCAGGCCCAACACCGTCCTTGGTGTGCTTTGCCATCAAAATTTCCCGGGGTTTGTCACGTTGCTTGGTGACGGTCAGCTTCCAGAGCTAGGATTGAGCTGGGAGCACTACTTGGCTGCCCCGGCCCCGCCGGAGGAGATGATCGACGGTGTCTTGTGCCACACGAGGGCTGAGATGGTGATCAGAAGCTTTTGGGTAATTTCTCCTTTACACAATTAAAAATTAACAATAGCTAATTATTGTACTAATCAGTGTTGTCTCATTTGATTGCAGACCTTCTACAGGTGTGAGGAGGGATACGAGGAGGACACGGCAAAGGTTATCGATACCGAGTGCAAGCGCCTACTACAAAACTTACGGCACGAGGCTCGGCCGCAGGCTGTTCGAGACTACTACGCCAAGCGTGGTATTAAGAAGGACAAGCCGTCATGCCGGGCTAAGTTTCTGAAGAAGGATCAGTACATGAAGGTAATTACCTATTCTTAAGGCATTGTACTTAGTTTCCTTGATTTGATTCGTAGGTGTAGCGCTCAAATTTCTCTTTACTAACTTAGGTGCCCCCGAGATGGTGTGCGGATAAGATGGATTGTTGGGAGGCGTTGGTGGATGAGTGGTGCACAGGCCGCTGGTGAGCCGTCCACGACAATGCCAAGGACCGGCGTGCCCAAATGGTTGGTGTGCCACACCATCAAGGCAGCGCCAACTTATATCAGTTCGTGCGGAACTGGGTATGTGGTTTGCTTCATGATTCATGCAATTCATTCTTCATGCTAGCTTGAGCCCTTTACTAATACTTTGTTCCTCTCTTTTAGGCGCGACACAATAACACGGAGGTGCCTGAGGTGTACGACCTCTATGCCATGGCCCATACTGCCTCATACAAGAAGGCCAAGGCATTCTCTGAGTCTGACCTCGATCATCCAGAGAATTTCACCAACATCTCCTCCCACCACAAACTCGTGAGGTACAACCAGGAGGGGAAGGCGAGGAAAGGGGAGGACTTTAACCCGAGCCAGAATCCTATTGATCCAGAGCTGGTGATGATATCTGGTGGCGGGAGGCCCCATGGCTCATTAGCCATTGGAGATGGACTGATACGTTGTCCTCTCACTCTCCCGGAGATCAAGGCGCGCCAAACGAGCTCTTGTCCTGAGATAAGGACTCGTCCACGGCCAGTCGATCTCGCCATCGAGGTTAGTTATACGGACTCAGATATATTTCCTCCATTACATTGTGTGTGTGGCCATCGATGATTACAATGCTAACGAGGAGTGGTGTTGCAGGCTGCTCTTCAGAAAGAGAGAGCGACAACCCAGGCGCTTCTGGAGGAGAGGGACCGGGTGGCGGCGGAGAAGGAACTGCTTTTGGAGGAGAAGACGGCTAGGTTGTTGGAGGAGGAGAGGGCACGGAATGACGTGGCTCACCGGGCCATGTACGAGATCCTCGTGGTAAGTTTCTTCTGCATATTAGCCAAATCATGCACATAATGTTCGTTTCATTACTAACTAATATGACTGACTCATCAAAACCAAATGTGCAGTCTATGTGCGAGAAGACCGGTCAGGCCCCTCCGCCGATGCCGGTCATTACTAGAGCGGGAACGGTGAGTTTCATTTGAATGGTCATTATTTACTAGTCTTAACATTTGAGTGTCATCATTCTAACGAGCCTTTGCAAATGATCTTTGGTGCAGCATAACTCCGGAGCCGCATCGCACAACCCTTCTCCAGGTGATACCGGCTCGAGGAACCCCGGTGCTAAGACGGTAAGTTTTCTCTAGTGTTTTGCTTGACAAATGCATACTTAGCTTCGTACATGCCTGTTAGCCCTATTATGCCACATACTTAGCTTATTTTCCCCAAAAAAGACATACTTAGCTAATTATCCTCCAAAATGACATAATTAGCTTATTTAGTTCATTTATGACATAATTAGCTTATTCATTTCATATACTTAGCTTATTTTCCTCCAAAATGGCATAATAACCTTGGTTAGCTCATAAATGTCATATACTTAGCTTATTTTCCTCCAAAATGACATAATTACCTAAGTTAGCTCTAAAATGACCTATACTTACCTAAGTTAGCTAAAAAATGGCATAAATACCTAGGTTAGCACAAAAATGACCTATACTTACCTTATTTTCCTCCAAATTGACATAATAAGCTTAGTTAGCTCAAAAATGGCATAATTACCTAAGTTAACTCTAAAATGACACAAATAAGGAATAAGAAGAAGAAAAACAAGGAAGAAGAGAAAAAGAAAGAATAGAAGAGGAAAGAAAAGAAAAAGAAAGAATAAAAGAAGAAGAATGAGAAGGAAAAGGATAAAAAGATAGAAGAGAAGAAGAAAGATGAGAAAAGGAGAGAAGAAGAAGAAAATATATTCTTATTCTTCCTTTTTCTCTTCTTTCTTTTTCTCCATCTTCTACTCCTTCTTATTCTTATTCTTTTTCTTTCTTTCTTCTTATTCTTATTCTTCTTCTTCTTCTTCTTCTTCTTCTTCTAGTCTTCTTCTTCTTCTTCTTCTTCTTCTTCTTCTTTTTCTTCTTCTTCTTCTAGTCTTCTTCTTCTTCTTCTTCTTCTTCTTATTCTTCTTCTTCTTCTAGTCTTCTTCTTCTTCTTCTTCTTCTTCTTCTAGTCTTCTTCTTCTTCTTCTTCTTCTAACTTTCTTACTCCCATTTTTGCAGGTTTGATTCACTTCATGGAAGCTGGCATTGATGGACTGCTAGTGTTTAGTTTTTGTTTTGAATTGTATTGATGAACAATGTGAAACTATGTATGTATTGGATCTTTTAATACCCTATGTGTTCTCTTGCATTGATGGACTGCTAGATGTTGGATACATGGCCTATGCATTGATGGACTGCTATATATATATCATATTTGTGTTTTGAAAATGCAGGGAAATAACAGAAAACAAACAAAACAGTGGCAATACAAGCACTTTGCCGTCTGTCAGCCGACGGCAAAGCCCTTTGCCGTTGGTAAGCAGACGACAAAGGTGCCACGTGGCAGCAACCTGTGCAACCTGGGGGCATCAGGTCTGACCATTTGGTCATTCTGCCGTCTGCTGGCAGATGGCAAAGACAAGCCTAGAAGACGGAAAGACAAGCTTGGCAGACGGCAAACACTAAGCAGAAGTGACGGTTAGCCACGGGTCTGCTGATGTCATAGGGCTGACGGCAAAGTTTGCCGTCCGCCGGCAGATGGCAAAGTCTGCCGTTAGCCACCTAACGGGGCTAACAGCTAATCTTTGCCGTCCATGATCTTTGCCGTCAACTTGGCCAGGAAAGCGGACGGCAAAGTTCTTTGCCGTCCGCTGTCGTTAGGCAGACGGCAAAAAAAGTCATTACTGTGACTTTCAGTGCCGGAAGTGTTTGCCGTCCGTGGCAGACGGCAAAGAGGTTTGCCGTCAGTGGCCTTGTTCTTTGCCGTCTGCTATGGCAGACGGCAAATTAGCTCATTCCTCTAGTGTATGCAGGAGATGGAACGGTGCATCCTGATATGCTGTAGCGACCCGACCCGAAACGGTCGAATCTCCGGTGTTTCCGTACCATCCCAAGATCATGCTGGTACACACACGGTACATCAATGTATATATCAAGAGTTCAATCACAACTGCTTTATTAATCGAAATCTCATATCGAGTCCTTTATTACAATAAGGATTACAATAAAGTGGCTGAAGGCCAACTCATGAGATAAACTAATCAAAATCTTGCGGAAGCTTCAAAGGTAGTTGAGTCCATCTGACTCCAAGGGCATCTCACCGAGCGTAGAGCGTATCCTCACTCCTGGTCGGAAAAGTACTCTGCAACATGATACGTTGCAGCCGTGTAGGTCAGCATATTGAATATGCCGGCAAGTCACAAAAGAGAGGGGGAAAATAATCATCTATTCTATATGCATATATGGCAGGTGGGGCTGAAAGTTAAGTTTAGCGTAAAGCAAATTTTCCTACAACAAGAGAGGGGCAAAGCGAAAATTTTTACTACCATGTTGGTTGATTAATGAGAAGGTTCCACCAACCATTTCTCATACCCAATAATACCCACATCATTATAATTATTTGTGTTGAGAATTCCTGATAGTTTCAGTTCCTTTGGCTCAAGTTGTCCATGACCGTGGACACGGCTAATCGATTAGGTTTGGTACTCTGCAGAGTTTTGCACACGTTCCCCACAAGATTTGATCGCCTCCGTTGAAGTCCTCGCACTACAGTGTGTTTGAGAACCGGATGATCAAAACATGGTCTTCTAAAGGGTTCCTCTGAGACACTGTCGGTGCCCATCCTTTCCTACCGTTCGTCTACTTCTCGTAGCACCGCCCGTCCAGAGTCGCCACGATGTCCAACCAAGCCAGAGCCCATAATGGCTTGTGGCTGTGCAGGTAAGCCTCGGGTCTTGAAGTATCCATCCATCTCTTTGTGCCTGGGTGGACCTTTCCGCATGAATACTGGCGCTTCTCCAGCATCATCTAGGCAAATCCACTGGTTTCTCCAGGGTGCCGTTCATACCGTCATCCACCCAGAGGTGTATTGCATCTTGAGGTCTTGAAAATTCTTGGAGTCTTGAGTCTTTATCATTAAGTTCTCACAACACTCATGAAACACTCAACCACACCCCGTCTACTAAAAGCATAGCAAAATAAAATAACGCCCCGGGTCAAAGTAACAAGGGTGTTGGGGTACCTACCACATGATACTACTCAAGTAACCAAATTTTCAAGTACCTACTTTGCATGCAATGGGTGGAAGGGTAGAACTAATGCAATTTGAAAACATAGGTAATAACATGATCAATGTGAACTTGCCTTGCTGACGATCTTCGTACTCGAGTGACTCTAGATAACAAGCCTCGCACTCCGGATGATCTAACGAATCAAACAATTACACAATCAGCATAACCATAACACAACTTACACTAACAGCAAGGTAAACTAATAATACTAAAACAATCAATAGCACAATCAAAAGAAAAGAAAACCAAAACAAATAGAAAGCCTCTCAAATTTTGTGGCAAAGCTTCTACTAAAACAAAACATGACAAGAATTGTTTTCAGCAACTAATATATAAATAACAGAAAGTAAAAGTAAAAGTTTTATTAGAAAACAGAAGTATTTCACCATAAATCTTTTATGCAAAAAAGAACTACTATAAACCTATTATAAAACACCACATAAAGTGGAAACAATGTTTTCCTACTAAAACAAAGAACAAAACAATAAAAATATTTTTATTAACATAAAATAAATCACCTAATGCTAAACAACAGAAACTAAAAGAAATATGACAGAAAGTTAAAATAAAACAGAATCAAAACAAACTAGAACAAAATAAAACAAATTAACCCTAAAAGAAACTAAACAGAATCTGTTTTGCTAAAAACACTATTTTAAAATATACTAAAAATTCCCCTATTGAACAGGGTGATAAAACTAACTAATACAAAACAGTAGCAAAAAGAATCACTCAAAAATATATTTTTAAACTCAAGATATTCAGATTCTAGTGATTTGAACAAATTCAAAATAATTCAAACTTAAATGTCCAGAATTTGAAATCTAAAGTTACTGTCATAAACTACATAAAATTTGTGAACTACTGCAAAAAGAATCACTCAAAAAAAGTAAACCTATTAAAAGATATTAAGATTTTAAAAACAGAACTATTCTGTTTTCTAAAACAGAAACAGAGAAAAAAAAAAAAAACTTAACTAACGAACGGCTACGTGTCATGCTGTGATTGGCCGAAGCGTGCGCGTGCGGGAGCTAACGAGTGAACGTTCGCAAATTAAAACAAAACGGTTCGGGCACTTAACGTACGCCTCGGCTTCTAATCTCACGCGTCGATCTTAGATCCGAGGGCTCAGAGAGGGGGTGGGGTGCTCACAGTGGGGTGGCGGTGCTCCGGCGATGATCGACGGCGGTGGAGCTTCGGGCGTGGACGGGGACGACGCTCCGGTGGTCGGGGACGGCGTCCGAGGCTACCAAACGGCGGCGGGGATCCTCCGGAGTCGATTGGCGGTGGAGTTGGAGCTTGGGGGCGTCGGCGTTGAGCTCCACGAGCTCGGGGAGCTTCGGGTGGTGGAGCCGAACTCTGGCGATGGTGGGGCGGCGTTCTGGCGAGGGAAGCTCGGGATGTTGGGCAAAAACCGAACGAGGAGGAGCTCCTATATTTATAGGGGGCCTCGGGAGCGAAGATTAGGCAAGGGAGAGGGAGATCCGGTCGGATCCGATCGGATTCCGGCGAGGCAAGGAAAGAGAAGGAGAAGGAAGGAGAAGACCGCGACGGGGAAGAGATCGGGCGGTGGGTCCCGCAGTCAGAGAGAGAGAAGAGGCGGGCGATAGATCGGTGCCCGATCCGAAGGATCTTCGGATCTGATCCGGAGTGGATCGGGCCGCCACTATTCCTATTGGGCCTCGGATACGATTCCGTTTTTAAAACATTTTCCTAATATTCAAAAACAGGAAAGAAAACAAATAAAAGGAAAAAGTATACAGGGTAAAATATATAGGTATTACATACCAAAATTCTCATAAAAATAAATGCCACACGATGAACATTTTTCCACGGACAAATAAAATACTTTTTAAAACAGTATTTTCAGAAATGCTTAAATTGGTTTTATCCCTTTTGCAAATATTTTTCAAATAACCCCCCTGGTTATTATAGTTCAAAAGTTTCACAGAAATACCCCTGGTGTGGAGGGTCATGTTCCTCCTCTCCTATTTGAAATATTTTAGGGGTTTGCAAATCTTTGAAAAGCAAAAGCAAAAGAATAGAAATGAATTTCCATCTTTTCAAATAAGAACTCCAGATTTTTATTCACTCACAAATATTATGCAAACAATATGATGTGATGCTTAACTATATTTCATAACATTCCAAAAATGAAATTTTGGGATGTTACAAACCTACCCACCTTAAGATGAATCTCGCCCTCGAGATTCGGGTTGGCTAGAAAATAGGTGCGGGTGGTCTCGACGAAGATCTTCTTCTCGTTCCCAGGTGGCTTCTTCCTCGGTGTGGTGACTCCACAGAACCTTGCAGAACTTGATGATCTTGCTGCGGGTAACTCTGTTGGCAGTCTCGAGGATCCTGACGGGTTTCTCCTCATAGGTCAGATCACTGTCAAGCTGTATGGCCTCTAGGGGCACTGTGTCTCTCAAAGGAATATCAGCCATCTCAGCATGGCATTTCTTCAACTGGGAAACATGGAAGACATCGTGAACTCCGGACAATCCTTCCGGCAATTCCAGCTTATATGCCACTTCGCCTCTACGTTCAAGAATTTTGTAGGGGCCTATAAATCGGGGTGCTAACTTTCCTTTAACACCAAACCTCTTGATTCCTCGAAGTGGGGACACACGGAGATATGCTCGGTCTCCCACTTCGTATGTCACCTCCTTGCGTTTGCTATCAGCATAGCTCTTCTGTCTGGACTGGGCTATCTTGAGTCGGTCACGAATCAACTTGACCTTCTCTTCAGAATCTCGGATAAGATCGGGACCAAAAAGTTTTCGGTCTCCAACACCATCCCACAACAATGGTGTTCTGCACCTCCTTCCATATAAAGCTTCGAAAGGGGCCATCTTCAGACTGGTCTGATAACTATTGTTGTATGAGAACTCTGCATAAGGTAGGTTATCGTCCCAAATAGACCCATAGTCTAGCGCACAAGCTCTCAACATGTCCTCCAGAATCTGGTTGACTCTCTCGGTCTGTCCATCTGTCTGCGGATGAAATGCTGTACTGAACTCCAGCCTTGTACCTAAAGTTTCATGTAACTGATGCCAAAACTTTGAGGTAAATTGTGTTCCTCTATCTGACACGATACTCCTCGGAACTCCATGCAGACATACGATCCTGGTCATATATATCTTGGCTAACTTAGCACTGGTATAGGTGGTCTTCACTGGAATGAAATGAGCCACCTTGGTCAAGCGATCGACCACTACCCAGATGGAATCATAACCTGAACGGGTCCTGGGTAATCCTGTGATGAAGTCCATACCAAGCTTCTCCCATTTCCACTCGGGTATCGGCAAAGGTTGAAGTAACCCTGCTGGTTTCTGATGTTCTGCCTTTACTCGCTGACAAACATCACATACTGCGACATGCTCGGCAATATCCTTCTTCATACCTGTCCACCAGAAACTTTCCTTCAAGTCCAGATACATCTTGGTGTTGCCTGGGTGTATCGAGTATGGCGAATCGTGGGCTTCTTGAAGTATCAACTTCCTGAGCTCTGGGTCATTGGGCACATAGATACGGTCCTCAAACCATAGGGTTCCGTGTTCATCCTCACGAAAACCTTTAGCTTTCCCATCCTTCATTCTTTGCTTTATCTCAGCTATTTCCTTGTCCGACTTCTGGGCTTCACGGATTCTACCGGTCAAAGTGGATTGAATCTCTAGTGTGGCAACATATCCTCTTGGAACTATCTCCAATTTGAGCTCTCTGAGATCGTCGGCTAACTCCTGGGGTAATCCTCCTGCTATGAGTGTGTTCACATAACTCTTACGGCTCAAAGCATCTGCTACAACATTTGCCTTCCCTGGATGGTAGTGCAATCTCATGTCATAGTCCTTGATCAACTCTAGCCATCTCCTCTGTCTGAGGTTCAACTCCTTCTGCGTGAAGATATACTTCAGGCTCTTGTGATCAGTGTAAATATCACAACTATTTCCGATAAGGAAATGTCTCCAGGTCTTGAGTGCGTGCACTACGGCTGCTAACTCCAAATCATGGGTGGCATAGTTCAACTCATGAGGTCGTAGCTGTCTGGATGCATATGCTACAACTTTTCCCTCTTTCATGAGTACTCCTCCAAGTCCTTGACGTGAAGCATCACAATAAACCTGGAAGTCCTTCCGAATGTTCGGCAAAATCAACACTGGGGCTGTGACCAAACGTTTCTTCAACTCCTGGAAACTGGCCTCACATTCCTCGGTCCAAATATACTTAGACTCTTTCTTCAATAACTCCGTCATGGGCTTGGCTATCTTCGAGAAGTTCTCGATAAACCTCCGATAATATCCGGCAAGTCCGAGGAAACTGCGGATCTCCTTAACTGAGGTGGGTGACTTCCACTCGGTAACTGCTACAACCTTAGCAGGATCCACGGCTATTCCATCTCCAGAAATAATGTGTCCAAGAAATCCAACTTCCTTCAACCAAAATTCGCATTTGCTGAACTTGGCATATAACTGATGCTCTCTGAGCTTCTCCAGAACTAAACGCAAGTGTTCCTTGTGTTCTTCCTCGCTCTTGGAGAATATCAATATATCATCGATGAACACCACGACAAACTTGTCCAGATATTCCATAAATACCTTGTTCATCATACTCATGAAATAGGCAGGAGCATTAGTCAAACCAAAGGACATGACTGTATACTCATATAGGCCATACCTTGTGGTGAAGGCTGTTTTGGGTATATCCTGTTCACGAATTTTCAACTGATGATACCCTGATCGAAGATCGATCTTGGAGAACACTTTGGCTCCAACTAGTTGATCAAACAAGTCGTTAATCATCGGCAGAGGGTACTTGTTCTTGATAGTCACCTCGTTCAATGCACGATAATCGACTACCATTCTCAAAGTTTTATCCTTCTTCTCTACCAAAAGAACTGGGGCTCCCCAAGGTGAAGAACTTGGGCGAATATACCCCTTGTCCAATAACTCCTTAATCTGCTTCTTGATTTCTTCTAAGTCATTTGCGGGCATCCTATAGGGTCTCTTGGATATTGGGGCTGTCCCTGGCAATAACTCAATCAGGAACTCAATCTCTCTATCCGGTGGCATGCCTGGCAATTCCTCCGGGAATACATCTGGGAAGTCTTGTACTACCGGCATTTCCTCCTGAACAACTCCTGTAAGGGAATTCACCCGCGTACTCTTCGGTGTGCGTCGGGATACATACTTAATCCTCTTCTGTTCTGGGGTGGTGAGCAAAATAGACTTGCTGGGACAGTCAAGGTTTCCTTCATACTTGGTCATCCAATCCATGCCTAGGATTACATCCAATCCCTGTGACTCTAAGACGATGAGGTCGGTGGGAAATACATGGTTACCAATGTTGAGTTTCAATGCGTGGCATCCTATCCCTGCCGTCATCATGCCTCCTGGGGAACTGACCTTAATGGGCTGACTAAGGGTTCTAGTGGGCAAACCGTACTTTTCCACAACTACCCTTGATATGAATGAATGAGTTGCACCAGAATCAAAAAGTACCAATACAGGACGTGAATGCAACAAAAACTTACCAACCACAGTCTCGGGCTGATCATAGACTTCCTCCACATCAATGTGGTTCACCTGAGCACGGGGAAATGGATTGGGCTTCTTAGCTGATGAGTTGCCGTTGCCATTGCCGTTTCCATTTCCCTGCTTGTTCTGGGGACATTCAGTGGCATAGTGCCCTGTCTTCTGGCACTTGAAGCAGGTGATATGGCTCAGATCCTTCTGAGCTGGGGCGGGACGGTGCTGGTTGCCATTGCCATTTCCATTGCCATTTTTGAAATTGCCATTGTTGGGGCGATTATTCCCATTTCCTCCATGGTTGTGGCCTCCATGGTTGTGCACGGCATGAGTGTGTCCTCCATACTTACCGGTCCCTGATCCGGTATTCCCTGAGTACGGGGAGTAGCGGGGCTTCTGCTGAGCTCCAGAGTAAGACTTCCCCTGTCCATATTTCCTCTTGCGACTCTCAATTTGCTGCTGCTTACCCTCCAAGATGAGGGCCTTGTCTACCAGCTCCTGGTAGTTGTTGAAAGTAGCCACAATCAGCTGCATGCTCAACTCATCGTTGAGTCCCTCCAGGAACTTCTCTTGCTTGGCTGCATCATTCGCCACATCTCCTGGTGCATAACGAGCCAACATGCTGAATTCGTCCACATATTGGGCCACAGAGCGATTCCCCTGGCGTAAGTTGCGGAACTCACGCTTCTTCAGACTCATGGCTCCAGCTGAGACATGAGTGGTGCGGAAAGCCTGCTTGAACTGCTCCCAAGTCACACCGGCCATGGGGTACGTGGTGGTGTAGTTCTCCCACCATGAAGCTGCTGGGCCTTCAAGTTGATGTGCGGCAAAACGCACTTTCTCAGCCTCAGTGCATCCAGCGGTGATGAGTTCCCTCTCCATCTTGCGAAGCCAGTCATCTGCCACAATGGGCTCAGTGCTGCTGGAGAAGGTCGGTGGGTTCAGCCTCAGAAAACGGGTGAGGTTGTCGGCCTGGGGTGGAGGGTTGTTGTTGTTGTTGGCCTGATTCTGAATCAACAGCTGCATCAAGGTATTCTGCTGCTGGATGAGTTGGGCGAGTTCCGGGGGAAAGTTGGTGCTGGGGTCACGTCTCGGGGGCATCTAGTGTTTTCAGAGTGATGAGAATTAGAATAGAACAAGGGTCTAAAGAGAAAATTCACTACCCATATGCAATGCAACAAACACACCAAACACTCATTCATTTATTCAACTCAAAAGGTTCACACTCGAGATACAAGTCTCATCACAATCGAAACATCGACCTACGATTCAACGAGAAAATAAAAGATACATGGTGGTCATGTCTAAAGTTCTCCTCAAAACTCCATGGTCGTGCGTCCTCCTCCGGTGGTGCTCTCTTCATAGTCGTCCTGGTTGCTGATCAAAGGGGCATCATCACCTTCAGGGTGAAGGTTTTCTCCCATGTCCAGTTGCTCCTCCAGATTTGCAACGAGAGTCTTCAGGTTCTTGATCCTCTCTAAGAAGTCCTTCACTTCATCTTCGTGCTCGTAGTGGGCTTCTCGTGCTGCATCTTCGAGTTCAAGTTCACGGGTCTTCAGCTGCTTGATCGTCTTCGTGTCCTTGCATACACGGAGCTCCAGGGTCCTGATGTGTGTCTCCAATGTTTCGACATAAGCACGAATGGGGTCTTCAGTCATGGTGTTTATGATTTCTCCATCTGCACATCTGCGGCAGACCATGCTGAGTCCTGGCGAAATGGGACAGCCTCTGTATTCTTCCTGGATACGTCCGAGGGCGCGGTGAATCGCCATGTTCCTTCCGAGAATCCAGCTGGGTGCCACAAACTTGAAATTTATGGGCTCTCTGCGATTTCCGAATGTCTTTCCGGGGATATGCACCTCGATCCTGTAGCGAGTGTCTGCTGCAAAAGACATGATAGCAGTCCCGGTGATGCTTGGCACAGCAATCCTTACGTCCTTTGTGATCTGCACCAGCTCTTTGCCGAAAGGCATGGTTGCGTCCGGCTGGCAAAACTCTGTGAACAAAACTGGGTGGAAGGTGGCCATCTAAAAATGTTGGAAAATCGGAGAGAAGTCAGAAATGAGAAGATGAGAATATAGGAGAATTTTAAAGACATAAGTAAAATGGTTTTCTTCCTAAGGCTTTTCCAATCCTAGAGGTTACGTCCTACGGTCAGCGTGTGCTCTGATACCATATCTGTAGCGACCCGACCCGAAACGGTCGAATCTCCGGTGTTTCCGTACCATCCCAAGATCATGCTGGTACACACACGGTACATCAATGTATATATCAAGAGTTCAATCACAACTGCTTTATTAATCGAAATCTCATATCGAGTCCTTTATTACAATAAGGATTACAATAAAGTGGCTGAAGGCCAACTCATGAGATAAACTAATCAAAATCTTGCGGAAGCTTCAAAGGTAGTTGAGTCCATCTGACTCCAAGGGCATCTCACCGAGCGTAGAGCGTATCCTCACTCCTGGTCGGAAAAGTACTCTGCAACATGATACGTTGCAGCTGTGTAGGTCAGCATATTGAATATGCCGGCAAGTCACAAAAGAGAGGGGGAAAATAATCATCTATTCTATATGCATATATGGCAGGTGGGGCTGAAAGTTAAGTTTAGCGTAAAGCAAATTTTCCTACAACAAGAGAGGGGCAAAGCGAAATTTTTTACTACCATGTTGGTTGATTAATGAGAAGGTTCCACCAACCATTTCTCATACCCAATAATACCCACATCATTATAATTATTTGTGTTGAGAATTCCTGATAGTTTCAGTTCCTTTGGCTCAAGTTGTCCATGACCGTGGACACGGCTAATCGATTAGGTTTGGTACTCTGCAGAGTTTTGCACACGTTCCCCACAAGATTTGATCGCCTCCGTTGAAGTCCTCGCACTGCAGTGTGTTTGAGAACCGGATGATCAAAACATGGTCTTCTAAAGGGTTCCTCTGAGACACTGTCGGTGCCCATCCTTTCCTACCGTTCGTCTACTTCTCGTAGCACCGCCCGTCCAGAGTCACCACGATGTCCAACCAAGCCAGAGCCCATAATGGCTTGTGGCTGTGCAGGTAAGCCTCGGGTCTTGAAGTATCCATCCATCTCTTTGTGCCTGGGTGGACCTTTCCGCATGAATACTGGCGCTTCTCCAGCATCATCTAGGCAAATCCACTGGTTTCTCCAGGGTGCCGTTCATACCGTCATCCACCCAGAGGTGTATTGCATCTTGAGGTCTTGAAAATTCTTGGAGTCTTGAGTCTTTATCATTAAGTTCTCACAACACTCATGAAACACTCAACCACACCCCGTCTACTAAAAGCATAGCAAAATAAAATAACGCCCCGGGTCAAAGTAACAAGGGTGTTGGGGTACCTACCACATGATACTACTCAAGTAACCAAATTTCCAAGTACCTACTTTGCATGCAATGGGTGGAAGGGTAGAACTAATGCAATTTGAAAACATAGGTAATAACATGATCAATGTGAACTTGCCTTGCTGACGATCTTCGTACTCGAGTGACTCTAGATAACAAGCCTCGCACTCCGGATGATCTAACGAATCAAACAATTACACAATCAGCATAACCATAACACAACTTACACTAACAGCAAGGTAAACTAATAATACTAAAACAATCAATAGCACAATCAAAAGAAAAGAAAACCAAAACAAATAGAAAGCCTCTCAAATTTTGTGGCAAAGCTTCTACTAAAACAAAACATGACAAGAATTGTTTTCAGCAACTAATATATAAATAACAGAAAGTAAAAGTAAAAGTTTTATTAGAAAACAGAAAGTATTTCACCATAAATCTTTTATGCAAAAAAGAACTACTATAAACCTATTATAAAACACCACATAAAGTGGAAACAATGTTTTCCTACTAAAACAAAGAACAAAACAATAAAAATATTTTTATTAACATAAAATAAATCACCTAATGCTAAACAACAGAAACTAAAATAAATATGACAGAAAGTTAAAATAAAACAGAATCAAAACAAACTAGAACAAAATAAAACAAATTAACCCTAAAAGAAACTAAACAGAATCTGTTTTGCTAAAAACACTATTTTAAAATATACTAAAAATTCCCCTATTGAACAGGGTGATAAAACTAACTAATACAAAACAGTAGCAAAAAGAATCACTCAAAAATATATTTTTAAACTCAAGATATTCAGATTCTAGTGATTTGAACAAATTCAAAATAATTCAAACTTAAATGTCCAGAATTTGAAATCTAAAGTTACTGTCATAAACTACATAAAATTTGTGAACTACTGCAAAAAGAATCACTCAAAAAAAGTAAACCTATTAAAAGATATTAAGATTTTAAAAACAGAACTATTCTGTTTTCTAAAACAGAAACAGAGAAAAAAAAAACTTAACTAACGAACGGCTACGTGTCATGCTGTGATTGGCCGAAGCGTGCGCGTGCGGGAGCTAACGAGTGAACGTTCGCAAATTAAAACAAAACGGTTCGGGCACTTAACGTACGCCTCGGCTTCTAATCTCACGCGTCGATCTTAGATCCGAGGGCTCAGAGAGGGGGTGGGGTGCTCACAGTGGGGTGGCGGTGCTCCGGCGATGATCGACGGCGGTGGAGCTTCGGGCGTGGACGGGGACGACGCTCCGGTGGTCGGGGACGGCGTCCGAGGCTACCAAACGGCGGCGGGGATCCTCCGGAGTCGATTGGCGGTGGAGTTGGAGCTTGGGGGCGTCGGCGTTGAGCTCCACGAGCTCGGGGAGCTTCGGGTGGTGGAGCCGAACTCCGGCGATGGTGGGGCGGCGTTCTGGCGAGGGAAGCTCGGGATGTTGGGCAAAAACCGAACGAGGAGGAGCTCCTATATTTATAGGGGGCCTCGGGAGCGAAGATTAGGCAAGGGAGAGGGAGATCCGGTCGGATCCGATCGGATTCCGGCGAGGCAAGGAAAGAGAAGGAGAAGGAAGGAGAAGACCGCGACGGGGAAGAGATCGGGCGGTGGGTCCCGCAGTCAGAGAGAGAGAAGAGGCGGGCGATAGATCGGTGCCCGATCCGAAGGATCTTCGGATCTGATCCGGAGTGGATCGGGCCGCCACTATTCCTATTGGGCCTCGGATACGATTCCGTTTTTAAAACATTTTCCTAATATTCAAAAACAGGAAAGAAAACAAATAAAAGGAAAAAGTATACAGGGTAAAATATATAGGTATTACATACCAAAATTCTCATAAAAATAAATGCCACACGATGAACATTTTTCCACGGACAAATAAAATACTTTTTAAAACAGTATTTTCAGAAATGCTTAAATTGGTTTTATCCCTTTTGCAAATATTTTTCAAATAACCCCCCTGGTTATTATAGTTCAAAAGTTTCACAGAAATACCCCTGGTGTGGAGGGTCATGTTCCTCCTCTCCTATTTGAAATATTTTAGGGGTTTGCAAATCTTTGAAAAGCAAAAGCAAAAGAATAGAAATGAATTTCCATCTTTTCAAATAAGAACTCCAGATTTTTATTCACTCACAAATATTATGCAAACAATATGATGTGATGCTTAACTATATTTCATAACATTCCAAAAATGAAATTTTGGGATGTTACATATGCATTTGATATATGTGGATGAAATTTGTGGATTGTTTAAGCTTGCAGGTTTATCCGGAGATGGAGTTAAGAAGAAAGTAATCCCTTTATCTTTGGAGGGAAAGGCATTGACATGGTATAGGTTATGTGATGATACTGGAACATGGGATTGGAACCGGTTGAAGCTGGAATTTCACCAGAAATTTTATCCTATGCATTTGGTTCATCGTGATCGGAATTATATATATAATTTTTGGCCTTGTGAAGGAGAAAGTATCACTCAAGCTTGGGGAGGCTTAAGTATATGTTGCACACATGCCCCAATCATAGCTCTCAAGAGAAATAATTATTCAAAACTTTTATGCTCGGCTTTCTCATAATGATAAATCCATGCTCGATACTTCTTCTGCTAGTTCCTTTATGAATAGAACTATTGAATTCACATGGGATCTTCTGGAAAGAATTAAATGTAACTCTAAAGATTGGGAAACCGACAAAGTTAAAGAGTCAGGTATAAATCTTGAGTTTGATTGTGTTAAATCTTTTATGGAAACTGATACTTTTCATAAGTTTAGTACTAAATATGGACTTGACTCTGAGATAGTAGCTACCTTTTGTGAATCCTTTGCTGCTCATGTTGATCTCCCTAAAGAGAAATGGTTTAAATATCATCCACCCATTGAATTAAATAAAGAACCTGTTAGTGT
This sequence comes from Elymus sibiricus, assembly GCA_039707655.1. Classification (NCBI taxonomy): domain Eukaryota; kingdom Viridiplantae; phylum Streptophyta; class Magnoliopsida; order Poales; family Poaceae; genus Elymus; species Elymus sibiricus. Next base: position 279,344,017 of record CM077676.1, read on the forward strand.
TAAAGAAGAAACAATTGTTTGCAATGTTGATCCAGTTGTGCCTACTGCTTATATTGAGGAACCTCCTTTCCTTGTTAGGATTAAGGACGTGCTAAAGCTTCAACTGTGGTTAATAAAAGTAATATTAAAGCACCTAGACCTTCTGAGCAAATTAAAGTTGAACCTAATACTGCAATGGTTAAAGATCTTTTGGTTGATAACATTGATGGACATGTCATATATTTCTGTGATGAAGCAACTAGATTTGCTAAGCCAGACACTAAAGATAAAAAAAAAACAGTAGTCGGCATGCCTGTTATTTCTGTTAAAATTGGATATTGGTGCTAGTGTTAATGCTATCCCTTTTACTCTCTATCAAGAAGTCATGAATGATATTGCACCTGTTGAGATTGAAGATATTGATGTCACTATTAAGCTTGCAAATAGAGATACTATTACTCCACTTGGGATTGTTAGAGATGTTGAAGTCTTGTGTGGTAAGATCAAATACCCTACTGATTTCCTTGTTCTTCGATCACCACAATATGATTTTTGTCCCATTATATTTGGTAGACCATTCTTGAGTACAGTAAATGCTAAGATTGATTGCAATAAAGAAACTATCAGTGTTAATTTTGGTGATGTGTCTCATGAATTTAATTTCTCCAAGTTTCGTAGACAACCTCATGATAAAGAATTACCCAATAAAGATGAAATTATAGGTCTTGCTTCTATTGCTGCTCCACCTACAGATCCTTTAGAACAATATTTGCTAGACCATGAGAATGATATGCATATGAATGAAAGAAATGAGTTAGATGAATTATTTTTTAAACAAGCACCTATACTTAAACATAATTTGCCTGTTGAAACTTTGGGAGACCCTCTTCCACCAAAGAGTGATCCTGTGTTTGAATTAATGCAATTACCTGATACGCTTAAATATACTTATCTTGATGAAAAAAAAGATATATCATGTTATTATCAGTGCTAACCTTTCAGAGCATGAAGAAAAGAGATTACTTAAAACTCTGAAGAAGCACCATGCTGCTATTGGATATACTCTCGATGATCTTAAGGGCATTAGTCCCACTTTATGTCAGCATAAAATTCATATGGAGCCAGATGCTAAACCAGTTGTTGATCACCAAAGAAGGTTGAATCCTAAAATGAAGGATGTGGTAAGGACTAAGATATTAAAGCTTCTGGAGGCAGGTATAATTTATCCCATAGCTGATAGCAGATGGGTAAGCCATGTTCATTGTGTCCCTAAAAAAGGAGGTATTACCATTGTTCCTAATGATAAAATGAACTTATCCCACAAAGAATTGTAACTGGTTATAGGATGGTAATTGATTTTAGAAAATTAAATAAAGCTACTAGGAAAGATCATCACCCCATGCCTTTTATTCATCAAATGTTAGAAAGATTATCTAAGCATACACACTTTTGTTTCCTAGATGGTTATTCTGGTTTCTCTCAAATACCTGTATCACCAGAAGATCAAGAGAAAACCACCTTTACTTGTTATTTTGGAACTCAGGCTTATCGTCGTATGCCCTTTGGTTTATGTAATGCACCTGCTAAGTTTGAAAGATGTATGACTGCTATATTCTCTGACTTTTGTGAAAAGATTGTTGAGGTATTCATGGATGATTTCTCCGTATACAGAACTTCTTTTGATGATTGCTTAAGCAACCTTGATCGAGTTTTATAGAGATATGAAGAAACTAATCTTGTCTTGAATTTGTAGAAGTGCCACTTTATGGTGAATGAAGGTATAGTCCTTGGGCATAAAATTTCTGAAAGAGGTATTGAAGTTGACAAAGCTAAAGTTGATGCAATTGAGAAAATGCCATGTCCTAAAGATATCAAAGGTATAAGAAGTTTCCTTGGTCATGCTAGTTTCTATAGAAGGTTTATAAAAGACTTCTCGAAAATTTCTAGGCCTCTTACTAATCTTTTGCAAAAAGATGTTCCACTTGTTTTTGATGATGATTGCATAGAAGCCTTTGAAATACTTAAGAAAGCCTTAATTTCTGCACCTATTGTTCAACCACCTGATTGGAACCTACCCTTTGAAATTATGTGTGATGCTAGTGATTATGCTGTTGGTGCTGTTCTGGGTCAAAGAGTTGATAAGAAATTGAATGTTATTCATTATGCTAGTAAAACTCTAGACAGTGCTCAAAGAAACTATGCCACTATTGAAAAAGAATTTTTAGCAGTTGTGTTTGCATGTGATAAATTTAGATCCTATATTGTTGATTCCACAGTTACTATTCATACTGATCATGCTGCTATTAAATACCTTATGGAAAAGAAAGATGCTAAGCCTATGCTTATTAGGTGGGTTCTTCTGCTACAAGAATTTGATTTGCATATTGTTGATAGAAATGGAGCTGAGAACCACGTAGCAGATAATTTGTCTAGAATGGAAAATGTTCTTGGTGACCCACTACATATTAATGATGATTTCCCTAATGAACAATTAGCTGCAATAAATGCTTCTCGTAACACTCCTTGGTATGCAGACTATGGTAATTACATTGTTGCTAAATATATCCCACCTAGCTTTACATATCAACAAAAGAAAAAGTTTTATTTGATTTAAGACATTACTTTTGGGATGACCCACATTTATATAAAGAAGGAGTAGATGGTATTATTAGACGTTATGTACCTGAGCATGAACAGGAACAAATCCTACGGAAGTGTCACTCTGAGGCATACGGAGGACACCATGCGGGAGATAGAACTGCACACAACGTATTACAATCTGGTTTTTATTGGCCTACTCTTTTCAAAGATGCATGTAAGTTTGTCCTCTCTTGTGATGAATGTCAAAGAATTGGTAATGTCGGTAGACGTCAGGAAATGCCTATGAATTATTCACTTGTTATTGAACCATTTGATGTTTGGGGTTTGATTATATGGGACCTTTTCCTTCCTCTAATGGGTATACTCATATTTTAGTTGCTGTTGATTACGTTACTAGGTGGGTAGAAGCTATTCCAACTAGTAGTGTTGATCATAACACTTCTATTAAAGTGCTTAAAGAAGTTATATTTCTGAGGTTTGGAGTCCCTCGATATTTGATGACTGATGGTGGTTCACATTTTATTCATGGTGCTTTCCGTAAATTGCTTGCTAAATATGATGTTAATCATAGAATTGCATCTCCTTATCATCCTCAGTCTAGTGGTCAGGTTGAATTGAGTAATAGAGCAATAAAATTAATTTTGCAAAAGACCGTCAATAGATCAAGAAAGAATTGGTCTAAGAAACTTGATGATGCATTGTGGGCTTACAGAACTGCTTATAAAAATTCTATGGGTATGTCTCCATATAAAATGTTCTATGGGAAGGCATGTCATTTACCTCTTGAGTTAGAACATAAGGCTTATTGGGCAATTAAAGAACTTAATTATGATTTTAAACCTACCGGTGAAAAGAGGTTATTTGATATTAGCTCTCTAGATGAATGGAGAACCCAAACCTATGAAAATGCCAAGTTATTTAAAGAAAAGGTTAAAAGATGGCATGATAAAATAATTCAAAAATGGGAATTTAAAGTGGGTGAGCAAGTTCTATTGTACAACTCTCATTTCAGATTCTTTGTAGGAAAACTTCTCTCTAAATGGGAAGGGCCATATATCATCGAAGAAGTTTACCGCTCTGGAGCTATCAAAATCAACCACTCCGAAGGCACCAACCCGAGAGTAGTGAATGGACAAAGAATTAAGCATTATATCTCAGGTACTCCCATTAATGTTGAAACTAATATTATTCAGACAATGACACCGGAGGAACACATCAAAGAGTCCTTCCGGAATGCTCCAGAACCCAGAAAAGGGGTAGGTATGTGATATGGTAAGTAAACCGACTCCAAAAATTCCATAAAAAATATTTCTGTCCGTTTTGGAATATTAGAAAAAAATACAAAAATAAGAAACAGCCGAGAGGACCCACGAGGAGGTCACAAGGCAACAGGGAGCGACCCCCGTGGGGCGCGCCGTGTTGCCTTGTGGGCCCCTCGTGTGCCTTCCCGACTCCGTTTTCCTCTCGTATGCAAGATAAAAATTCTTTATATATACTCCCATATATTTTGACCACTGCATCGCAAGTTTCTCCTCTGTTCTTGTTTCGGGCTATCTTTCTGACAGATCTAGATCACCATGGCGCCTCCAAGCTCGTCCAAGGACAAGTTCTACGAGAAGGTCATCAACCCGTACCTACCGGAGGTGATGAAGCACCCTCAAGCCATTGAGATGCGTGAGGGGGTGCTCCACATCCGAGATGTTCAAGGACCTAAGAAGACCGGGAGCGAGAAGGCCAGGCTGGAAGCGGTGGAACAAGAGATCTTCAAGTGCCAGGGGATGGTGGAACGCGGACTCAGTGCTAACCACTCCATGATCATGGAATTCATCCGTGAGCACAAGGCGGACAGCAAGGATATTGGGGACGTCATCTTCAAGCTCAATGACCAGATTGATCACCCTCAGGCCCAAATCTATGATCTACAAAACCAAAATTTTGAGTATGAGGCCAAGTTCAAAGGTATGAGTTTAGCTGCAAATTTCAGGACTCCGGAAACACGTTCATCCTTTTATGATGGAGAGCCTATGCCTTGGAAGACGGGGGACAAGCCTATGACCACTTCATCACTTCCATCACCGAAGAAGGAGACTTAAGTACACGGGTATGGGCACCACCCTTGGTTTGTGCCAAGCTTGGGGGAGGTGCCCCGGTATCATATCACCATCACTTTTATCATCATTATCTATCTTAGTTTGATCCTTAGTTATTTCATGATTTAGAAGAATAAAGTTTTAGTATGATTTAGTTTCGAGTGCTTGCTTTGTGATCTACCTATCTATGTAATCGTGTGTGAATGTTATATAATAAAGAGTAGTTTGAGTTGAGTGTTTTGCTTTTGTTGATCCAATATTAGAAATAAATAAAGAGAATAAAAAGTAAGATCATATGCTAATCCCATGGGGAGTGATGACTTCACATAAAAGAAGTATAATTGATAAAACTTGTTGGAAGTTAAGAGACATAGTGTTGGTCATTGTTGCAATTCATGAAAAAGTAATAAAGGAAGAGAGGTCTCACATATAAATATACTATCTTGGACATCTTTTATGATTGTGAGCCCCCATTAAATATTCTATGTCAAATAGTCGACGTTGGACAAGGAAGACAACGTAATGAGTTATTTTTGCCTATATTCACATAGAAGTTATATTGTTTTGGATCCTCTAACATGTGGTGCTTGCTCCCTATCTTTTGCTAGCCAAAATTCCATACTAAGTAGAGATACTACTTGTGCATCCAAAAACCTTAAACCCAGTTTCATGTCATGAGAGTCCACTATATCTACCTATGGATTGAATAAGATCCTTCAAGTAAGTTGTCATCGGTGCAAAAGCAATAAAAATTGCTCCTAAATATGTATAATCTTTTATTGTAATGTAAGGGAAAATAAGCTTTCTACGAACTTGTGATGGTGAAGAAATAAAAGCGATAGACTGCATAATAAAGGTTGCTATCACAAGGGGCAATATAAAGTGACATTCCTTTACATTAAGAGCTTGCACATCCAAAGATAAAAAGCGCATGACAATCTATGCTTCCCTCTATGAAGGGCCTATCTTTTACTTTATGTATTTACTTTTATGCAAGAGTCAATAGTGTTCTCCTCTATTCCGTTTTTATTTTCTCTCTTGGCAAGCATCATGTGGTGGGGATAGATCCAGGCATATATATCTAGTTGAATGTAGGTTATCATGAATTATTATTGTCGACATTACCCTTGAGGTAAATAATTTGGGAGGCGAAATTATAAGCCCCTATCTTTCTATGTGTCTGACTGAAACTTTTGCTCCATAAGTATGCCATGAGTGTCAGCAATCATAGAAGACTAAATGATAGTTGAGTATGTGAACTTGTTAAACAAAGCTCTTACATAGACTCTTTCTGATAATATGATGAATTGCAATTGCTTCAGTGACTGAAATCATAGTTTGTTAGTTTTCAACACGCTCTATGGTTCATACATTATCTTGTGGATGAATTGTTACTTTTTCATGAGAAGTTTTATGATGATGTATTGCTGTTATAATAAAGATCATGATGCCATCATGTCCGTATTTTATTTTTATCGACGCCTCTCTCTCTCTAAACATGTGATCATGATTATCGATTTCGGCTTTCCCTTGAGGACAAGCGAGGTCTAATCTTGGGGGAGTTGATACGTCCAATTTGCATCATGATTTCCTACTGTTATTTATAATGTATTTGGTCGTTATTTCACTTTATGATGCAATTCTTATGCCTTTTCTCTCTTAAATTGCAAGGTTTATATGAAGGGGGAGAAAACCGGCAGCTGGAGTTCTGGACCTGAAATAGCTACATCAGAGATACCTATTCTACGGAGCTCCAATTGACCTAAAACTTCACGGAAATTTTTTATTGAATATATAAAATATACTGGAGAAAAGAAATACCAGAGGGGACCCACCAGTTGCCCACAAGGCAACAGGGCTAGGCCCCCTTGGGCGCGCCCTGATGCCTTGTGGGGCCCACAGCTGGCCTCCGGCCCCTCCTTCTGCTATATAGTCTCATTTGCCCTAAAAAATAGAGAAAAGACTTTTGGGACGAAGCGCCGCCGTCTTGAGGCGGAACCTGGGCAGGAGCACTTTTGCTCTCCGGCGGAGCGATTCCGCCGGGGATACTTCCCTCCGGGAGGGGGAAATCAAAGCCATCGACATCACCAACGATCCTCTCATCGTGGGAGGACCAATCTTCATCAACATCTTCACCAACACCATCTCATCTCAATCCTTAGTTCATCTCTTGTATTCAATCTTTGTCCCAAAACCTCATATTGGTACCTGTGGGTTGCTAGTAGTGTTGATTACATCTTGTAGTTGATGCTAGTTGGTTTATTTGGTGGAAGATTATAAGTTCAGATCCTAATGATACTGAATACCCCTCTGATCTTGAAAATGAATATGATTTGTGAGTAGTTACTTTTGTTCTTGAGGACATGGGAGAAGTTTTGTCATAAGTAATCATGTGAATTTGGTATTCGTTCAATATTTTGATGATATGTATGTTATTGCTTCCTTTAGTGGTGTCGTGTGAATGTCGACTACATGACACTTCACCATCCTTGGGCCTAAGGGAAGGCATTGTGGAGTAGTAATTAGATGATGGGTTGCTAGAGTGACAGATGCTTAAACCCTAGTTTATGCGCTATTCCGTAAGGGGCTGATTTGGATCCATATGTTTCATGCTATGGTTAGATTTATCTTAATTCTTCTTTCATAGTTGCGGATGCTTGGGAGAGGGGGTAATCATAAGTGGGAGGCTTGTTCAAGTAAGAACAGCACCTAAGCAGCAGTCCACCCACATATCAAATTATCAAAGTAGCGAATGCAAATCAAACAAACATGATGAAAGTAACTAGATGAAATTCCCATGTGTCCTTGAGAACGCTTTGCTTATTATACGAGTTCGTTCTGGCTTGTCCTTTGCTATAAGAAGGATTGGGCCACCTTGCTGCACCTTTGTTACTTGTTATGAATTACTTTGCTATCAAACTATCTGTTACCGATAATTTCAGTGCTTGCAGAGAATACCTTGCTAAAAACTGCTTGTCATTTCCTTCTGCTCCTCGTTGGGTTCGACACTCTTACTTATCTAAAGGACTATGATTGATACCCTATACTTGTGGGTCATCAGGCGCGGCAGCGGAAGAAGAGGCGCTTTGTTCTTGCGGGAGGAAGAAGACGACGACGGATGACTAGATTGGAAGAAGGGGGTAAATGTGCAGTGCCCCTCGCGGTTTCCTTTTTATGGAGAAGGCGTGGGGGCTGGCTCTTTACTATCCTACGTGGCTGCGCTTTTCAGGCACACTACCACCAGGGGCCGTTTCGTTCCACCTCTCCCACGTCTGCATTTATTGTGTGTCATGGGGGGCGTGGTAAAAGAGAAGATTACAACCGTTATCCTCTGCCACTCGTGCCTGTGCACTGTTTGGGCCTAGCCCAACAACGCTGCGCATGCATGTGTGGCCCAGGCCCGGGGGCTCCTGTCGGTGTATCAAGACATGGGTGCCTTAGTACCCTGACTTGTGCACAAGCGGTTGTAGCCTTCCCGACGGCAGGACTTGCTAGAGGACTACTATATACAAGACTCAAGACTTGATTTACAAGACGATGAAGAAGACCTCCAGGCAGGTCATTGAGAAGTACTAGTTTAGTACTGAAGACCAAGACTCTGGTTGCCGGCAAGCTACTTGCCAGCAAGCGAAGACTCGGCAAGCGAAGGCCCGGCAAGCTCCGTGCCAGCGGGCTCTTTCTGTCTCATTACCGCTCCACCTCATCATCAACCAGATAAGCATGTATTGATAGGTGTCGAGCGGGCAGGCAGCCAGGCACAGCTGGTCAAGGCACGTGTCAGCACACCACCTAAGTATTAGCTTTAATGACACCCGTCCCTGGGTAGTGTCAAGATAACAAAAGAGCGGCTGGACAGGTGGTACAGAACCTTTTGCCGAGCCTCGCCTCCCCAGCGTAGCACCTAATGGTGCATTTAATGCTTTTGTCCTACCCCGTTAGAGATAGGCATGCTAACAGTGCAATCACTGTTCATACCCTGTAATTACCATCTTAGCCACTGTGGTAACCCCTTGGACTATAAAAGGAGGCCCACGACTACTGATAGAGGGGTCGACCCTTAGCCCAACTACGCGTAGTAGCTGCACTTCCCGCGCACCTTGCCGGAAAAGTTGCGCTTCCTTGTATGTTGAGCTCAAACACAATCAAACCACCAAAGCAGGAGTAGGGTTTTACGCCTTAGGGCAGCCCGAACCTGGATAAAGCGCTATGTGTTCTTGCATCTACCGATCCTGCTCTTTGTACACATCGACTCCCGTAGCCAAACTGCAAAGGGATCGTTTTGATCCCATAGATCGTCATTCTCCACAACAGTTGTGGGTCCCACCTGTCAGTTGGCAGAGGAAAGAAATAAGTTAAACAAAATTTTACACAGGTGCGGCAGGAGTTCAACCCTTGCGCGGGAACCACCCTGGCTGTGTATGTGTGCACATGCATGTGTAGGTTGAGCACTTGAGCGTGAGCGTGTGTGTTGCATCGTGTGTTGTACACATGCATGCGTGCGTGCATGTGTACATGTGCCTGCTGCATGCATGCATTAGGGCATCGCGTGCGTTTTTGAGTGCATGTGTACGTGTGACTGCTGCATGCATGCATGAGGGTTGTAGTCCCTTCCATTCACATGTTCATATTTCATAATGTACTGCGTGGACGGAGTTTTAGACGGCGTTACCCCTTGCTGAAATGATCGATGTTAGAGCAGGTAGGGCACATGGGAGTGAGACAAACCTGCATGGAGCGGTATTTTGGTCGATAGCACAACAAATAGCTCATGCATCGTAAGATCCGTTTGCATGGAAATACTACTTCTCGGTTGTCGGAACTCGTTCTTCTTCCTTTCGCCGACACGTGGGACATCCAGCATCCGGATCCACGTGTCATGCATGAAATTAGAGATAAGTACTTGGGAGTACAAGTGCGACTCAGGAACGGTCACACATGTAGGTGGAGTACCAGCAGGGGATGCACTAATAATGACTAATGAGCAGTCAAATCACATAGTAATTTGCTCGGACGAAGCAACCATCATTTCTCTCTTCAATGGCACGTACGCAATATAAAAAGGTTGATATGGAGAGAAAAAGAAAACCGCTCCACTATATATACATAATATAGCCAGGAGCCTAAGCAACACACTTGCTTGCTGGGGTTGCTCTCTTCACACACTCTCGCACAAAACGACGGTGGCCACACTGTTGTTCACATATCCGGACGGATCCCGTCCGCCGGGGGAAGGGGAGGACGTTTTGCATAGACGCGGTCGCCAGCGGAGAGGGAGAAAACCCACTATGGGCGCGTCCCAATCAGGGGTCCCTGCCGTTCTCGCTCACAAAGCTCCCCCACGGTAGCCTTCGCCCCTTGCTCACTGCCGCGGTATGGGCTGATGCCGCCTCCCACCGCCCTCCTAGCTACATCTCGATGTCCCTTAGGTACAACTTCCTTTCGAGCCGGCTTGCTCCACTGCCCCAGCTCACGTTGCTCTACCGGCTTCTATTTGTGATGAGTTTATGTCTCATCAACTAGTGCCACTACTATTATTCTAATCACACTTCTTCAATATCTCAGCCAACAGGATGCTCAGCTCGATTTTAGTGGAACTGCACAAAATCATCGGTTGGTCCATGAGTTCCAGACTTCTTTCCTTCGGAATTTTCAACCTCACTAGGAAATTAAAGCCTATTTAGGGTTTAGGGTTCAAGGCCTAGGGACTGCATCGATCGTTTTGTTCTTTATTTGTACACCTCCTCACAACTTTTGTCTTTAGTTGTGAAGTAAATATTGGCAATGATCTATGAATCATTGAGATGCATCAGCATGTAGGTTAGTTTCCTTTGTATTTGATGGAATGTTGTAACGGGGCAACCTTGGAGGCAAGATACATGAATCAAAAGCTGAAAGCTTCATAGGCAGTACCACTAAACAGCTAGGTGTCGCATGGTGTCCAAGGAATATGGTGATTGTGTGAGGTGGGCCATGTACTACTCATTGGGCTGCCATGTTTCGCACTCCTCCGGTGTAAGAGTGCATAAAATTAGTTTTATCACAGAATAAAAAAAAGAGTGCACCCGCTCTACGGCGCGGTTCCTGGCTCCAAAATCATTCTACCTCCTTTCGCCGAAACATGGGACATCTGGCATCCGGTCCCACGTGCCATGCACCAAAGTAGACTACAACTGACAATCACGACTGTCGTACCGTTGCAGTAATAATGACCAATGAGCCGTCAAATCACACAGACCCGGCAGGAAGTTGGACGGACGAAGCAACCATCACTCTTCGTTGAATTTGCTTCTCCCTCATGCTGTACAGTATACTACAGTGTTCATTTGGAAACCAACATTTCTTGTCGATGGATCGTGCCATGGAGCAAAACTAATGTTTATATACATCACATATGTCGCGTTCGCGTCTCACCCCACATGGTTGCTCGACATGCCGCTCATCGCAAAGTGACTATACGCAAACTTGCCCGCCCGCGTGTCGATGGATCGCGCCATGGAGTACTACTACTGGAAGAGATAGACGAGGGGGGGAGAGGATAGCTATTGCATGCATGTTGTGGCCGGCCGTGGTGTCGTTTGAATGCGGAGCAGTCGCGTGCACCGGGAAGAGGGGCGGGCAGCGCTCTCTCGGCCGGCGCGCCACTTCAATGCCGGTGTCAGTGAGAGGTTGTGTTTGCTCTGGCCGGGCATGAATGCGGCACTGGCCGTTTTGGGCAGGGAGCACACGCGGGTGATGGAGATGGTTTTGGTGGGCCGGGATGGTCAGGAGCGGGCGTGGCAGCCGTCCGGACGCCCGCAAACGAGAGACGCTGGACCTACGTAAATATTGCTAGGGTTTAAGGTTTACGCTAATTATTACGTAATTAACGTAATAATGAACCAGTTCGACAATATGATTGGAGATGAAAGGAGGACGGGCCACCCCCCCTGAAATTCAGTGGGGGGTTGGAGATGAAAGTAGGAATTTTACGTAAAGACGGATATGTATGTGTATGTGTGTGCGCGTGCACACACACATAGTAACGACTCTCGCGACTACTCGTACACACTATCTCTCTGTAGGTCGATGTCTCATTCTCTCTAACACACACACACACACACACACACACACACACACATAGTTCGGACTCATTTTGTTCCTAGGATAGGAATATCATAGGAGTGGGAAACAATAGGAAGTGAGATAAATGGAGTACTACGTACAAGAAGAGAAGACGTACACGCACGCACTCTGCCTCTGACACACCCGGGAGTACACGATGGAGCGCATTTGTACACGAAGAGGCAGCTTACGTGATAATTTGACCCTTGAATTTGTTCACTTAATAATGGAGGGTCGGGGACCACACGTGAGCGATACTCCTGGAAGCGGTGGCGTGTTATTGATCAAGTTTTCTTTCCTCGTACATTAAAAAGAGATTCCTCCGTGAGTTTTCGTTTGTGTTTCCGGGAACGCGTGTATTCTATTTGAAACCATTGCTATGGAGAGGTTTTTTTACTCCATTGCATATGTAGGCTTGAGAGAGCTTGCTTGATAGGGTTTCTCGCGTCTCACTCTCTCACCCTCTCCAAATCGAAACAAGACAACAGTGTCCACTCTGATATCTCTCCTCACCGATAGTCATAGATCCGGCCGGCTCCCGTCCGTTGCGGGAGGGGAGGAGGTGTAGCGTTGACGTGGTCACCGTCGGCGAGGGAGGAAGCCGACGCACACCGTCCTCTCTAAGCTGGCGCCGGTGCGGACGAAGGTCCTCCGCGCCCTTGTTCACTACCATCGTGTGGATAGATCCCACCGCCCTCCTAAGCCACATCTCGCCCATCTGAGGTATAACTTCTTTTGGATTTCATGCTTTGTTCTACTGGTCCAGCTCCCCACATCGCTGCATGCGGGTTTTGTATATACTAGTACTCCCCAGCTCCCCTTGTACAGTAGCTAGGCTTTGTCTGCTGGTCCAACATCACCTAAATTTTTGGTTACAGGAAAGGCCACTCCAAAAGTTGTCCTGGTTTGTCGGTGTAATGAGAACCAGGGTCTCATCAACCTTCTTAGCATGGGTCATTCCCGTCTAGGATTGTTGCCTGGCAACCCCGGCAGGGCCAAGCTTCCCGGCGAATACCATATCTGGCAAGCATTATATTAACAAGCAAGAACAAGAGCTCGTTGGGGAGAAGCTTCTTCCCAGCAGCATGATCTCCAAGCAAGACAAGACCCGGCAAGGCCTGCCGGAGAACAGCTGGAAACAAATACAAGATTATCAAGAAGGCATTCAAGCTAATGATCAGAGGACAGAAGATCGAAGACTGGATTCCCGGCAAGATCTTGCCGGGAAGGCTCGCGAAGGCCCGGCAAGGCCTCGCACCCGGCAAGATCCCACCACCCTGCCACCGCTCCAGTGCAGCGACCAGCCTATCGTTTAGGGCTTGTCCTCCTGTGTGCATGTCATGGCACTAACGGCGGATGGGGTTAAGCGGTGCTGATGGGACGGGCTCTTTTTCCATCCCCAAGAAAGTAAGGGACACCTAAGTGGAGCATTAAATGCGTTTGTCCTAAGTCGTCAGTGATAAACATGTAAACCCTGTAGCAACTTTACACCTCTTATACTTACTGTTCGCCACTGTTGGTGACCCCTTGGATGTATAAAATGAGGCCCAAGGCGAAGCTACGGGGGGGGGGGGGGGGGGGAGGACCTTCTGGCCCATTCTGCATGCGTAGCTACTTCTTGAACGTACTGTTCATCGCAAGCGCTCCGTGTACTTGAGCTTAAGAACACCCACAATAAACCAAAGCAGGAGTAGGGTTTTACGCTTCTCAGCGGCCCGACCCTGGGTAAAGATCCCCGCGTTGATCGTTGGATCCGCTCTTTGTGTATACCTTTTCCCTAGCCGAACCGTAAAAGGGATCCTCTCGGTCCCATAGGTGTCATACGCCGACATCTTTGGCGCGCCAGGTAGGGGGAGAGCTTGCGCGAACCCGATCTAGTGGTCAACGTGTCAGTTTTTGATCGTCTTCATCGTCATGTCGCCCAAGAAGAAGCGGGGGCGCCTGAAATTCCTTGCGAAAGCTAAGTCCAAAATCTTTAATCGCTTTCTGCTGCGTAGTCTTATCCTTGATGGTGTTTTTGTATAACCTGTGCGCGGGAGAGCGCTCTTAAAACACTCTGCACTCCTGGTTGTTCTGGGTCCGCCCAGCAACACAGATGCAGCGGTAGTTGTTTCTAGAGCGCTAAGTTCCCGAAGAGGCGGCGTTCTCGATAGGCTGCTAGACAGGACCCGGTCCTAAGCGCCATTGACCAGGACGTGCGCATTTGGGAGGTATTCCGGCAAGCGTAGTGATTCATTGTACAAAAATGCAATCATTTAAGAAAAGGGCTTAGCAAGTTTTATTTTAAGGTTTCTGCCTAAACCCGTATGCTGAGGAGCCTTCCCGGGGCTAGTTGTGCTCCTTGTCGCCTCGAGTCCGCTCGGCGATGTGAGCAGCTGCACTAAAGCTGGGAAGGAAAAACCTTTTTCAAGAGGCGGCGTTCCGGCAAGCCGCTAAGGACCCGCTCCTCATAGAGCTGCTGACTGGATCGTGCGCACCGGAAAGTGTTCCAGCAAGCAAGGGAATATTCGGCAGAAGTCAAAATTACAACAAATTAGTCATAAAGCCAGAAGCTAATTAATTTGTTGTCTTAAAACACTGTCGTGGCATTACATGTCCAAATCAGTGTTGCAGGTATACAGGTGGGCGATTACTTTGCAGCCTTCCCGGCAACATTATTGCCGGAAGCCGGCGTCGAGAACGTCAAAGTTCTTCGCTGAAGTCATAAGCCTTCCCGGCAACATCCTTGCCGGAAGCCGGCGTCGAGAACGTCAAAGTTCTCCGCTGATGTCATAAGCCTTCCTGGCAACATCTTTGCCGGAGGCCGGCATCGAGAACGTCAAAGTTCTTTGCTGAAATCGCAAACTTTTCCAGAAATATTCTTCGGCGGACGAATAGCAAACCATGTCGTCGAGCCATGCGCTCCGACAAGGGGGCTTTCAACCTTGTCGTCGAGTCATGCGCTCCGACAAGGGGGCTTTCACCCTTGTCGTCGAGTCATGCGCTCCGACAAGGCGGCTTTCAACCTTGTCGTCGAGTCATGCGCTCCGACAAGGGGGCTTTCAACCTTGTCGTCGAGTCATGCGCTCCGACAAGGGGCCTTTCAACCTTGTCGTCGAGTCATGCGCTCCGACAAGGGGGCTTCAACCTTGTCGTCGAGCCATACGCTCCGACAAGGGGGCTATCAACCTTGTCGTCGAGCCATGCCCTCCGACAAGGGCTGTTTTTCTTAAAACAACTATACTTCCAGAAGGAAAGGGCATGGCAGTCATGACCCACGCCAAATTTGGCCCCACCTCCAGCATCGAGATCTTTGAGTTCTCTGCTGAAGGCGGGCCCGGGGGCTCCTGTCGGTGTAATGAGAACCAGGGTCTCATCAACCTTCTTAGCATGGGTCATTCCCGTCTAGGATTGTTGCTTGGCAACCCCGGCAGGGCCAAGCTTCCCGGCGAATACCATATCTTGCAAGCATTATATTAACAAGCAAGAACAAGAGCACGTTGGGGAGAAGCTTCTTCCCAGCGGCATGATCTCCTAGCAAGACAAGACCCGGCAAGGCCTGCCGGAGAACAGCTGGAAACAAATACAAGATTATCAAGAAGGCATTCAAGCTAATGATCAGAAGACAGAAGATCGAAGGCTGGATTCCCGGCAAGATCTTGCCGGGAAGGCTCGCGAAGGCCCGGCAAGGCCTCGCACCCGGCAAGATCCCACCGCCCTGCCACCGCTCCAACGCAGCGACCAGCCTGTCGTTTAGGGCTTGTCCTCCTGTGTGCGTGTCATGGCACTAACGGCGGATGGGGTTAAGCGGTGCTGATGGGACGGGCTCTTTTTCCATCCCCAAGAATGTATTGGACACCTAAGTGGAGCATTAAATGCGTTTGTCCTAAGTCGTCAGTGATAAACATGTAAACCCTGTAGCAACTTTACACCTCTTGTACTTACTGTTCGCCACTGTTGGTGACCCCTTGGACGTATAAAAGGAGGCCCAAGGCGAAGCTACGGGGGGGAGGACCTTCTGGCCCATTCTACATGCGTAGCTGCTTCTTGAACGTACTGTTCATCGCAAGCGCTCCGTGTACTTGAGCTTAAGAACACCCACAATAAACCAAAGAAGGAGTAGGGTTTTACGCTTCTCAGCGGCTTGAACCTGGGTAAAGATCCCCGCGTTGATCGTTGGATCCGCAATTTGTGTATACCTTTTCCCTAGCCGAACCGTAAAAGGGATCCTCTCGGTCCCATAGGTGTCGTACGCCGACATGGTTTTTCCATCAAAAAAAGTTGTCCTAGTTTATGCCTCGGTGGAGGTACATGGTGGTTGTGCGCTCACTGTCCATATGCCCCTATTGCTGCTGCTAATCTAGTATCACTGGTAAAATGAAGCAATGCCCATGTTAAAGTGACGTCCATTTTATGTAATGCTGCTGTTAATCTAGAGGCGTCGATAAATAGAAGCAATTTAATGACACTTAAATATCCCTTTTTATATTTTTGCAAACAGGGATACATATCTCCACACCAGGGCATGTCTTCCTTAATTTTAGTGGAACTACACAAAATTGGATGGCCACTGTTGCTCCGCCTCATTGTCCTTTGCCATGTGGTTCTACCTTTCTCGAGCTTGATTACTGAGAAGAAACAGACCACAGTTAGGATTTATCAAACCTCAGTGGTGCCTCACCCAAACTTGATGCCAAATGGATGATGCATCACCACGATGACCTATCGACGCTC
The DNA here is from genome assembly GCA_039707655.1 of Elymus sibiricus. Taxonomy (NCBI): domain Eukaryota; kingdom Viridiplantae; phylum Streptophyta; class Magnoliopsida; order Poales; family Poaceae; genus Elymus; species Elymus sibiricus. The sequence goes on from CM077676.1 coordinate 279,360,501, forward strand.
ATGGTTGAGTATCATGGTTGCATCGACTGGTGAAGCTGATCGATGTTCGATGAAATAGGAGATGTCTTCCATCAGTGCTCTTTGCTGGGTAGCCACGAAGACAAAGATATCATTCATCCGTGCACCTTGGTTGTGTTGGAGACATAGCCATCTTTCACCTTGGTGCAAATTTGTCTTTCGCTATGAACCGAATGTTTCCTCGGAGAAGCATCGATGTTGGTACTAAGAGCAAAAGATTTGTATTGGTTTCTAAGACTTCTCACAACTTTGTCTTCAGCTCCCCTGTATTGGTTTCTAAATGTTGGCTATGATCTTTCAATCATTGACTTGTATAAACATTTTATTTATGAGATGGTTTTGAATTTTTGCGACTAGTTAATTATGTTGCCAAACTTTGATAAAATATATTACTCATATAACTACATAAAAAATATGAAGCCAATTGTTGACATGTATTAGCCGTTTTCTAGTTAAATATGTGGTCAAACTTTGATAAAAAATATGATGTGTAGTAAAAACCCGGACGGAGGTACCACACGTGAACGATAGAAAGTGCGACCAGGACGCGTGGAGCGTTAGTTTGATCGTAGTTTTCTTCATTGGTACGTTAAATAAAGAGTTTCATTTCGTACACAATTTAAAAAGATTGTTATGGAGAGAAAAATAAAACCACTCCACTATATAAGTACTATATAAGCTGGAGCCTCAGCCCTTGTTTGCTAGGCTTTGCTCTCTTCACACTCTGTCTCTCCACTATATATATACACGCTAAAGCCTCAGCGTTTGTTCGCTAGGGTTTGCTCTGTTCACACTCTCTCACCCTCTCCAGATCTAAACAAGATTGCGTTGGCCTCTCTCTCTCTCTCTCTCTCCCCTCACCGCTGGTCAAAGAGCCATCCGGATCTCGTCGGTTGGGGAAGGTGAGGAGGTGCAGCGTTGAGTCTGTTGCCGTCGGCGAGGGAGGGAATCCACTGCCGGTGGCGCTGTTCTCTTTCACCCAGCGCCTACGCGGGAGGGCCTCCGACCCCTTCTTCCACATTGTCATACGTAGTGTGGGCAGATCCGGCCTCCCGCCGCCCACCTAGCCACATCCTGACGACCCTAAGGTATAACTTTACTTTGAAACCGGCATTGCTCTAGCTGCATGTGGATCTTTTTCGCTTCTGCAGTCTAATCTAGGTCTGGTTCAAACAGGAAAGAATGGGGGAGAGTTTTATAGCATGAATCTAGGACGTGGTTCAAAGAGGAAAGGAAGGGGGGAAAGTAGTACAGACTGGCTATCCAGCCGCTCTGTTGGTGGAAAAGGGAAAAAAGGGAAACCCAGTACACACATCTGTAAGGAACTGATCTCTTTGTCAAAAGAAAGAAAGAAACCGGGGGGTGGGGGACAAGGCAGTAGAGTTTGTGCAGGACTAGATTTGTTACCCTCACATAGGAAAAAGGTTGAAAGAGAACAAATATGGGACCAACACAGATATGCTGCTTGGTTCTTTGTTGCAACAGACTCTGCATCACCCATTTATACGTGTGGAGGCACATGGTGCTGGTGTGTTCCCTGTCCCATACAACTGTTTAGCTGTTGTTAATCTCATAATGCTGCTGGAAAATTGAAGCAATGCCACTGTTAAAAGTAAATTACATGTATAAGGAATGTTAATTTTAAGAGAATGTCTCTGTTAATATGAATTGATGCCACTGTTTTAGAAATGCTACTATCCTACTTTGTTTCCCATTATTGGCCAGTAATTGTTTCCTTTTTTATCTCTGTGCAAATAGGGATCTCTTTCACCTCGTTGTTGTTGCGACCTTTTGGTGCACTGCGCAAAACACTTTTGTTTGAAGAGTGTTTTGTGCAGTTCAACTAAAATGTCACACCGACAACATTGCTAGATTTAGTGGAACTACACAAAAGGAGATACGATTTCCTATCCGTGTTGGCAGATTGGTATTTGATCTTGAGGTCTTTCATGTCTGCCTCATGAAAGGTCAGTACCGGCCTTCATCCACATGATTGTGCAGTGTGCTTTGAGATGCTGGGCTACTTGTATTGGTACTGTTTTGAATAAATGTTGAATTGAAGCTATTGTATTGCTGTCTCATGCCCTAGTGACAAGCATTAAGCATAGCAAAGTCATAGCAACATCAATCTCAGAACATGGTGGATACTAGGGATCAAGCCCTAACAAAATTGACTCGATTACATGATAAATCTCATCCAACCCATCACCGTCCAGCAAGCCTACGAAGAAATTACTCACACACGGCGGTGAGCATCATGAAATTGGTGATGGAGGATGGTTGATGATGACGACGGCGTCGAATCCCCTCTTCGGAGCCCCGAACGGACTCTAGATCAGCCCTCCCGATGAAGAACAGGAGGTGGTGGCAGCTTCATATCATAAAACACGATGATTCTTTTTCCCTGATTTTTTTCTGGATGAATAGGTACTTATGGAGTTGGACTTAGGGTTGCCGAAGCTGCCAGGGGCCCACAAGCCTGCCAGGCGCGCCCTGGGGGTGGGCGCAACCTGGGCTTGTGGCGCCTGGGTGGCCCCCCTCTGATAATTCTCTTTGCCAGTATTTTTTATATATTCTAAAAATATTCTTCGTAAATTTTCAGGTCCATCCGAGAACTTTTATTTCTGCACAAAAATAACACCATGGCAATTCTGCTAAAAACAGCGTCAGTCCGGGTTAGTTCCATTCAAATCATGCAAATTAGAGTCCAAAACAAGAGCAAAAGTGTTTGGAAAAGCAGATACATTTGGGACATATCAACTCCCCCAAGCTTAACTCATTGCTTGTCCTCAAGCAATTCAGTTGACAAACTGAAAGTGACAAAGAAAAACTTTTACAAACTCTTTTGTTCTTGTTGTCTGTATATATACTTAACTAGCATCCAAGTTTTCAGCAAAGATTATGAACTAACCATATGAATGATAACACTTAGGTCTCACATTTACTCATATCAATAACATAACCAACTAGCGAGCAATAATAAGATATCTCAGATGCCAACAATTTGTCAAAACAATCATGATATAATATGAGAACATGGTATCTCGCTAGCCCTTTCTGAGACGGCAAAACATAAATATAGAGCACCTCTGAAGTTCAAGTGACGACTAGATATTGTAATTCATGGTAGAAGAGATCCAGTCATGTCACACCCAACATTAACTATACTCAATGCATAAAAATGATAATAGTGCTCTCCAACTGGTGCTTAAATGAGAGGGTGATGACTCAATAATAAAAGTAAAATAACATAAAAGTAAATAGATAGGCCCTTCGTAGAGGGAAGCATGGATTTGCAGCAGTGCCAGAGCTCAAAGCTTAAAATAGAGATGAAAATATTTTTGGGAGGTATGTATTTCCTGTCAATGTTACGACCGAGAATTTTCAATATCTTCCATGCTAAGCACATTATAGCCGGTTCCCAAACAAAAAGGTAAAGTTTACTCGCCCTCCACCATACCAACACAAGCCATGGCTAGCTGAATTCACGGGTGCCCTCCAAACGATCAAATTTCCGGGGAGTTTGTTTTATTATATAATTTGGCATTTTGATTATAGGACTGGGCATCCCAATTACCAGCCCCTCTCGTGCAATGACAAGTGAATAAACACTCATCTGAGAATAACTCGCTTAGCATGGAAGATATTGACCACCCCTATCGCTCCATGAGTGGTACGGGCACACAAAACAGGTGTTTATTTGAATTATTAGAGGTGGCACATGCAAATTTACTTGGAATGGCAGAGTAATACCGCATATAGGTAGATATAGTGGACTCATCTGGAACAACTTTGGTTTAAGGATTTTGGATGCACAAGCAGTATTCCCGCTTAGTACAGGCGATGGCTAGCAAATAGATTGAGAAGAGACCAGCTAGAGAGCGAAAATGGTCATAGACATTCATTGCGAATAATTAACATTGAATACGAGCATGAGTAGGATATAAACACCATGAACATAAATATCGTGGAGGCTATGTTGTTTTTGAATCAACTACATGTGTGAACATGTGCCAAGTCAAGCCACTTGAATTGTTCAGAGGAGGATACCATACTAACATACTACATCACAACCATTTTAATGCATGTTGACACGCAAGATAAATCATTATCCACTCCTAGCTATTTAAGCATGGCATGAGCAACTATGATCTCTAATTGTCATCACAAACATGTTTACTCATAATAATACTGAATCATGAATACCGAGTTAAACATATTTACAAAAACAAAAACAAGAAGAGTTCATACCAGCTTTTCTTCACCGCAATCACTTCATCAAATATCGTCATTATTGCTTTTCACTTGCACGACCGAATGATGTGATAATAATAATAGTGCAAGTGTGCCATGGACTAAGCTATAATTTGCAAACATTTATTCAAAGGAGAAGACAAGGTAATAGTGGCTCTTTGTTAGATCAACAATAAAGCATATGAGAGCCACTCAACATTTTCATCGTGGTCTTCTCCTTACGACGACTCAACGAAAAAGAAAAGAAAAGAAATTCAGAGAAACACACTGAAATATTTTTGGAGTTTTTAAGTTTTTCTGAAGAAAGCAAATTAACGAAGGAAAAACAAAAAATAAGAAAAACTATTTACACGGGAAAGCTCCCAATAAGCAAAAGAAGAAACGAGAAATCTTTTTGGGTTTTCTTTTAATACTACGAATTAACTAAACAAGAAAGAAACTACAACTATATTTTGTTTGGATTTTCGAAGTTTTTCAAACACACAAGAAGGCAAAAATAAAACTAACATGGATATATAATGAAAAAGGATGAACACCGACAACTGGAATGAATGTGTGGTACATGAATGCAATGTCGGTGAGAAATACGTACTCCCCCAATCTTAGGCTTTTGGCCTAAGTAGGTCTACGGGCATGGGTCAAAGTATGCGTCTCAAGGATAATTCTAGGGCTGCTGGGGATCCTAGAGTGGCTGCTGAGGGTCCCACTGATAAACAGGCTCCTGAGCGGATGCTGGTACAGGTGCTGGCTCAGGTACTGGGGGCGGTGTCAGGCCCCAATAAGCATAAATGTCCTCCGGCGTGATGGTATATCTGCCCCTGTAAAGATCAAACAAAGCAGGCGCAGGCAAAGTAATAATCTCACGCGTACCCTGACTAAATACCAAGTTATATCTAAAGCGAACGTCTCCAGAATTAATAAAGTTGTGCCCAACCATGCTGTAGTAATCAAGATGCATAGTGGGTAAAAGCTTCTCTTCCCTCTCATCGTGTCTGATAGGAATCTCAAAGTCTTTAGCGAGACGGGAAGAGTAAATACCACCATAAACAACACCCCTCGAGAACTGTGCTGCAAAACACACAAGTTATCTGTTCTAGAAAGACTTGAAAAAGAAATCCCAATTACTATTTGCAAGCTTGAGAAGATTTTCCCTCCAGCTTTCTTCACCATGATGGTCCATTTGGCGGTGCATTTACCAAAAGAGGCAATGCTTAGAGGCCCTGTGCAATACGGTTGGATGTACGCAATTGAAACAAGGCTGCTTACTTGTAAGCGTTATGTGCGAAACATGGCAAGACCTGAAGGTTCGATTGCTGAAGCATATGTCGTTGATGAGTGCTTGACATTTTGCTCTAGATACTTTGGCGATGTGGAAACGAGATGGAATCAGCCGGGCAGAAATAGATAGCAGTATGATTCACAAAGTGGTGATGTCTCGGTTTTCAACCATGGTGTGAACTTTCTTGGAGCCTCACAATACTTGGAGGCTGGTGATGACTATGACCAGATGGTTTGGTATGTGGTCAGCAATTGCGCTGAGGTTCTACCATATATCGAGTATGTTATATCTTGTGCACTCGTTATATTTTTTTTCTTGGGTTGGCACCAGCCTAATGTTTTAATTCACTTGTTTTGTTGGCATTGCAGGAAATGCAAGGAAGAGTTGAATCAGGAAGAAAGCCACATCCATGTTAATAAAAGGGTTGCCAAGGGATTTGCTAAATGGTTTAAGAATCATGTGAGATCTTTAGCCACATGATTTATGTTTTCTGTGTTATTCACCAACTGTTAAATACCATTGTTGCTAAATGGTTTATTTGTGCATATTGGAAAGTTGCATGAGGACAAGAAGGTCAGTGATGATCTATTTGCTTTGGCATGCAGACCAGATAAGCGGGTGAGACTGCATACATCATGTATTGCTGACAGTGTCCGGTACCACACTGTTGACCATGAGGAAAAAAGAAAGACACAGAATAGTGGAATCATCACTGAGGGGTCACATGATGGTGAGAACATTGAGTTCTATGGTCAGCTAAGAAGCATCATTAAGTTGCAGTACAACTCTAGCGGAGGCATCCATCACTCAGTTGTCTTATTTCGCTATGATTGGTTTGATCTTGGTGGCAAGAAGAAGAGGGGAGTCAAATATGATGGCCACTTCAAAAGCATCAACACTGCAAGGTGCTGGTATAAGAATGATCCCTTAATTCTAACAGCACAAGCAACAATGGTATTCTATCTGCCAGACACTTACTTGCATGGGAAATGGCGAGTTGTGCAAAAGTTTGATCACAGACACTTGTGGAGTGTGACAGAAACTGAAATGGAAAAGGGCCCTGGTGGTAGTGGACTAATTGAAAGCACATTTGCTCCCTTGGTGGTTTTGGTAATTCATAACAACATATATCTCATTGAACTAATAAACATCCAAGTGAAAGATTTTAGGAAGTTCAATGATTGGCATGGCAAGGACTAGGAAATGTGGACCCCTCAAAATGCTAAGGACATACATTGGCAAAAGCTCAAGACTCTTCATTTTTGGTTTAGTGATCCAAGATCACATTGAGTCCATAGGAAACCCAATACTATTAAAAGGGGATGAGGTTTTGATAATGATCTACTTGCTCAAGTGCTTAGTGATATTGCTCCAAAACCCTCAGCCACTTTCTCTATCCAAACTTGTTCTAAGTTCCAAAGTTAAACTCGGTTCCACCGAATCCTATCCATCCGGACCCACCGAGTTCATAAGGATAGTGCCACAAGCCAAACCCTAACGAGTCGGAACCACCGATATGGATCTCGGTCCCACCGAGATGGCCTGGCCAACTCTTTGTCATCTATTGCAATTATTTTGGTCTAACCGAGTTTGCAATCGGTGCACCAAGATGGCTTGACCAAATTTCTATTGCCTTGTTGCAATTATTTCGGTCTCACCGAGATGTTGCAATCGGTGCCACCGAAACGAGGGTTGGCCTACCATTGCACATCGGTCGCTCCGAGTTGTTTCCATTTGGTCCCACAAAAACTTCAAAAGTTCACATCTTTTGCACAAGTCGGTCTCACCGAGAATTCTAGTCGGTGCCACGGAGTTTGGTCAAAAGTGTGTAACGGTTGGATTTCGTGTGGAGGCTATTTATACCCCTCCACCACCCTCTTACCAAGTAAGAGAGCCATCAGAACATGCCTACATTTCCACCATACATTTTCTGAGAGAGAACCACCTACTCATGTGTTGAGATCAAGATATTCCAATCCTACCATTTGAACCTTGATTTCTAGCCGTTCCCAAGTTGCTTTCCACTCAAATCTTTCTTTCACCATAGCCAAATCTGTGAGGGAGTGTTTGAGTATTGGGGAGACTATCACTTGAAGCACAAGAGCAAGGAGTTCATCATCAACACACCGTCTATTACCTTTTGGAGAGTGGTGTCCCCTAGATTGGTTAGGTGTCACTTGGGAGCCTCCAAGATCATGTGGAGTTGAACCAAGTAGTTTGTAAGGGCAAGGAGATCGCCTACTTCGTGAAGATCTACCCCGAATGAGGCTAGTCCTTCATGGACGTAAGCCATGGTGGAATAGACAAGGTTGCTTCTTCGTGGACCCTTTGTGGGTGGACCCCTCCATGGACTCGCGTAGCCATTACCCTCCATGGGTTGAAGTCTCCATCAATGTGGACGTACGATAGCACCACCTATCGGAACCACACCAAAAATCATCCTGACTTCATTGCGTTTGAAATCTCCGATCCCCTCCTTTACTTGCATGTGCAATGTTTACTTTCCGCTGCTATACTCTTAGAATTGCATGTGTAGGGTGTTACTTGACCCTATATTCTTGCTAAAATCTGCCCACAACTAAAATTTGGAAAAGGATAGTTTTTATTTGGTCAAGTAGTCTAATCACCCCCTCTAGACATAGTTTCGATCCTACAAGTGGTATCAGAGCATTGGTCTCCATTGCATTGGTTTCACAACCTAGGAGAGTATGGCGTCTAGTGAGGGTAACTATCACCATAGAGGTCCATATTTTGATGGTACAAACTTTGCTAGTTGGAAGCATAAGATGAAAATGCATATTCTTGGTCATAACCCCGCTGTTTGGGATGTTGTTCGTGTTGGCTTGCAAGGTGAATTCTTCGAGGATGGTAAGGAACTAGATCGTGAAGCAACTGCGGAAGAATTGAAGATGTTGCAATACAATGCTCAAGCTTGTGACATTCTCTTCAATGGTTTGTGCCCCGAGGAGTTCAACAAGATCAGCCACCTCGAGAATGCAAAGGAAATTTGGGATACTTTGGTTGATATGCACGAGGGTACCGAGTCCGTCAAGGAATCTAAGTTGGATGTGCTTCAAAGTCAACTTGACAAGTTCAAGATGAAGGATGGTGAAGGAGTCGCTGAAATGTACTCTAGGCTTGCTCTCATCACAAATGAGATTGCCGGCTTAGGAAGTGAAGAGATGACCGACAAGTTCATCATCAAGAAGATCCTTAGAGCTTTGGATGGAAAATACGATACCGTGTGCCCATTGATCCAAATGATGCCAAATTACAAAGATCTCAAGCCCGTGGAAGTCATTGGAAGGATTGTTGCTCATGAGATGTCACTCAAGGACAAAGAGGAGCTACACAACAAATCAAGTGGTGCTTACAAATCCTCAACCGATGCTCCCACAACTTCAAGCGACAAGCTAGTATCCAATGAAGAGATAAGCCTAATGGTGAAAAGATTCAACAAGTTTTACAAGAACAAAGGAAAAGAAAGAATATCAAGCTCAAGACACTATGAGAAAAGATCATCAAGTCGTGACCGTAATTGCTACAATTGTGGAAGACCCAGACACTATTCCAATGAGTGTACGACACCTCACAAGAGAAGAGACGAATCACCAAGAGGAAGACATAGAAGAGATGAATCACCTCACAAGGAGAGAAGGAGTAGGGATGATCGTTATGAACAAAGATCTTCTCGAAGAAGCAAGGATTCGGAAAGGAAAGACAAGTCATCCCAGAGCTACACTAGAAGAAAACAATCTATTGAAAGGAATTATAGAAAAAGGTGTCTACAAGGGCCTTGCCGGGAGTACGCAATTTGAGGAAATTGTGCGCAAGCAAGGAAGGAACCGAAAGAACCAAGGTATTGGTTTTGAACGAAAGTTCAATGCCAATGGAGTCGAGTGGGAAGAAGATCAATACCCCAAGATGAAGTTTGTTCCTCAACAAGAGAAGTATGATCCTACTTCCTTCAAGGGAACACAAGCTCAAGATGATCTTCCATCACAAGACCACAAGCTAAAAGGCAAGGACAAGCTTCAAGAGGAGATTGACTCATTTGAAGAAGCACCTCAAGCCTTGGTCAAGTGGGTTCCCAAGACTCATCAAGTTCTACTTCATCTAGTGCTACCACAACTCCAAGGATTCCCATCAAGTTGATGTGGGCCCCAAAGAAGAAGAACTAGAGAGTTCTTGAGGGTGACTCCGCCAACAAACTTCACTCATATTCATTTATGGCAAGAATTTGTGCAACCAACTTCAACATCTTGCACTAGTTCATGGAGTCACAAACCCTCTTGTTGGTAAGGCAAGGGACAAGGTAGTCAATGCATTCATGGACATCATCATATGTGCATTTCACTCTATGTCTATGGATATCTTTGTATGTTCCTTGTGTGGGACTAACCCATGTAGGTATTGAAAGTGCAAAACTCCAAGGATTGCTCCCAACTCTTGATGGTCTACATCAACATTGAGCATCCACATCTTCAACATCTACATGAAGTCATCATCGACAAAACCCAAGGTTAGTTCATCCCTCCTTGGGGGGATATCACATCTAGGGGGAGCTTTGCTCTAAGACTTGAGCTAAAGCAACTCTAATGGTGTGAACACATTAATGCTTTATGTAAAAGTGGTAACCCCACTTGTGCTTAAACGATGAGTATGACCTATGATCAAATGTTTTCATTTGGCTCCTAAGTCAATATACTGATATATAGATGACTATGTCATCGCCCATTGCTTGATAGATGCTAGAATTGGTTGTGCATGTTTGACACATATTTATTTGCTATCTTATTGTGTGAGCATGTTGCAATGCATATTTTTCTTCATTCCAGCACATCCATTTGTTGTTTTGATTGTCTTGGTTTTTCTGGCCAAGTGGATGTACAAGAATGCCTAAGAAACTTCTCTAGCTATCTATTCTTTCTTATCTCAAATTCTATTCTTGCTATATCACAAAAGTTGAACAAATCTTTTTCAGACCCTCAGGGTGAGGCGCACTCGGAGTCACCGATCTATCAAGGACTGAACTCCAAAACCTTTTGGATGTTTTTCGGTTAGACCAACCCATTCTCATTTGGTCTCACCGACTGATCAGATTTTCCATCTCGGTGCAACCGACATGAATCGTCTCAGAGCCACCGATAAGCCTAAATGCAAGCAGTTGCACGTCTCAGTGCCACTGACTCGCTTCAAATCGGAGCCACCTACAACCAGTGGATATATATATCCAGCGGGTCCGTTCGATTGAAATTTCTCAAAACCCTTTGAACCCGCGCCCCACTGCTGCTGTCGCCAGGTCTCCCGACTGTTGCCTTTGCATCTAGCGCACCTTCGCAGTTGGATTCTGTCGCCGTCAACGGGAATCTCTTCCTCCATTGCCGCCGTAGAGGATTTGCGCCAAGTTAGGGTAAAATCCGATCCCCTTGTGCTTCAATTTCTGATTCTATGCACTAGGGAACTCGCCATGATTCAAGCCACAGTTTGCAATATTGACTCATCATATAAAATTCCTTAGAATAGATTCGAGCAAAAAATTTAGGTTTAAGTTTTCGCAGAATGCATCTCGGACCAACCGAATTGAAATTTTCGGAGTCACCGATTTGGCTTTAGCCATTGCACTAGTACCCCTCGGTGCCACCGAGTTGTACGAATCGGTGAGACCAAAAGTAAGTTTCTGTGAAACCCTAGCATATCAGAGACACCGAGTCGCAAATTGGTCTGACCGAAACTGTGTGCCAAGTTTCTGTTGAGTGCTTCGGTATCACCGAAATGATCAACTCGGATGATCCGAAATCCCTTCCGTGAAAAGTTGAAACTAAGATTTGAACTCACATTTTCAAAAACTAGCTGTCTTTTTGTGATTACTCATCTACTCTGCCCATAACCAACTATTCACAGGTCTGTTTGCAAGATGTCAGAAGCTAGTGACAGTCAGAACATGTCAGAGCAAGCAGCAGAGCTCAGTGCAGGGTCAAGCCTAGAGGAAAGTTACTATGAAGGAGAAAGGAGCTCTCCGGAATTGCCTAAGGTAGCCACCAGATCAAGGCAGAAGAAAAATTCTGATGATGATGAGGAGGATTTTGCTGCTGAGGAAGCTACCTCCAAAAAGAAGAAGCCAGCTGTTGTAGCCAAGGAATATGGCACAAGGAAGGAAAGAGGAGTCACCAGAAAGATTTCAGAATCAACTGCAGCCAAGCAAGGAATGACACTCACTCTTGAGGAGCCAAGTGGCTCAAAAGCAAAAGTTGCAGGCAAGAAGAGAGAGAGAAAACAAACTGCCCATGTGATCTTCAAGCCAACCTCCATGAGGAGAGATGATGCAACTGATGATGAAGAGGTAGAACCAGCAAATCCACCTCCTGCAAAGCAACAGAAGCTTATGGCAAGTGCAATGAAATCCAGCACCTCCTCCAAGACTAAGAAAGCAACAACAACCAGACCCAAGAGAACCATAAGAGATGTTTCAGCAAAGGAGAAGAACAAGGCCCCAGTGCCTGAAGCTGAGGGTGATGATGAGCCACTAGTGCTCAAGAAGCTAAGGCCAAAGTTGCCTGATCATGATGATACTCATCCTATTGCAGAAGATATGAAATCAAGAAGGGATAATGGTCTAAGAAAATGGAAAGAGAATGATCCCTATTCTATCAGGAGAAAAACATCTTGTGACTATAGGTTTCACACTCGAGAGCAACAAGACTTTTATGAGACAGTGCTGCTAGACAAGAAACCAATAGTCAGTGACATGAGATGGGTCAAATGGGAGTACATTGATGAGAATGAAGACTATTTTCCTCATGTTCATGAGAGTTTCAAGCTTGCTGGAGTTGATACCTTCATTGGAAGGAAACTTACATCATGGAGTGATGAAAAGATCATGCAATTCTATTCCACACCACATTTTTATCCGAATGGGAAGATTGTGTGGATGACTGAAGGTGTGAGATACCAGTCCTCTATCACTGAGTGGGCTGCTCTTCTTGAAGCTCCTAAGGAAATAGAGGATGATATTGATGTTTATGCTACGCCCAAGGAAGACCACAATTCCATGAAGAACATGTACAAGCCTATTCCAGAGAAGGATCTTGAGACACACAAGCTAGGGTCGGTGAAGCACCTACTACCTGGTTTGGCCACCGCTAACACTATTTTGAGGTATACATTGATGCCCAAATATGGAGATGACAAGATGATACGTGGCCACTCCATCAACTTGCTGCACTTGTTTGATGTTCCACAGAAGTTCAAGGTTATGAGTCTGATTGTAGAGACCATAAAGAGAACAGCAGCTGACCGAAAGAGGTCATGTGGTTTTGCTCCGCACATTCAGTTGCTCATCAATTCCAAGGTTGAAACGAGCACATATCTTCTTGACCGAGAGCACCTTCCATTGTTTCCTGAGTTCGAGGATAATGTAGTGGTGATGGATTCATCTCACCCTACTTCTGCTGAGGCACAGGCAAAGATTGAAGCAGCAAAAGCAGCAAAAGCAGCCAAGGAAGCATCAGCTCCTAGCTCCTCCATAGCTCAGCTCAAGACCAAGTCTGATCAAATGACTTATCTGCTAGAAGCTATACCCAGAGGATTGAACAAAGTGTGGCCAACGTTGTCAAGAATCAGGCAAGCTTAGAGCGGATTGTGGAAACAAAGTTTTATGATCTTGATGTGAAAGTCACAGAAATCCAGACTATAGCGGAGAAACTTCAGAGGGATGTGGATAGAGTCAGAGAGTCTGACAGTGGTGATGAGAGACCTACCACAGACAGGTTTCATACAGTGCCTAGGGCACCAAGATCTGCCGCTGTACCTACTGCAGATGTGAGGACTACAGTTTCTGCCCCAGCTGCTGCTCCATCCGTTCCACCACCAGTATCTACTCCACTAGCATAGCAGACTTCAGCTGAAGCTTTTGCAGACGCAGTGATCTCAACGCCATCGACGCACACCGGAGCTTCCAGCTAGAGATCTTCACCTCTAGGAGCTGCCGGAGATCGTGCCTAGAGTGACGAGTAGCTCTATACCTATTCAAGCTTTTTGGTACTTGTTGACAAAGGGGGAGAATTTGTATAGATCTTTAGGCTTCGAGAGAGAGCGTCTAGTCTTTTGCTTCATTTGATTTTCTTTGAGAGTGTTTGGTTCGTGCTTGCTACTTTGGTTTGTTATGCTTGAGACTACGTTGGTTGATTGTGTGTGCTTGATCATACAATGCTTCATGTTATGCACATTGGTTATCTTTATCTCTAATCTATGTATGATCATTCACATGTGCTTTTGGTGATGCGTGCTTACTATTCCACTCATATCATTTTGTGCACTCCACCAAGTTGTATGTGACATGGAAGAGTTACCCATGATCCTAATCAATTGTGCATTTGCATTCAAACGCAAATTCTAAATAATGCACAAATTTAGGGGGAGCTCTTGCTTATCACATACTTCTCAAAGCGACGATACTATTCATTGGTTATATCCTCTATCGAAGCTTTGATCTATATGTTGTCATCAATTACCTAAAAGGGGGAGATTGAAAGCACATTTGCTCCCTTGGTGGTTTTGGTAATTCATAACAACACATATCTCATTGAACTAATAAACATTCAAGTGAAAGATTTTAGGAAGTTCAATGATTGGCATGACAAGGACTAGGAAATGTGGACCCCTCAAAATGCTAAGGACATACATTGGCAAAAGCTCAAGACTCTTCAATTTTGGTTTAGTGATCCAAGATCACAATGAGTCCATAGGAAAGCCAATACTATTAAAAGGGGATGAGGTTTTGATAATGATCTATTTGCTCAAGTGCTTAGTGATATTGCTCCAAAACCCTCAACCACTTTCTCTATCCAAACTTGTCCTAAGTTCCAATGTTAAACTCAGTTCCACCGAATCCTATCCATCCGGACCCACCAAGTTCATAAGGACAGTGCCACAAGCCAAACCCTAATGAGTCGGCACCACTGATATGGATCTCGGTCCCACCGAGATGGCCTAGCCAACTCTCTGTCATCTGTTGCAATTATTTTGGTCTAACCGAGTTTGCAATCGGTGCCACCGAGATGGTTTGACCAACTTTCTGTTGCCTTGTTGCAATTATTTCGGTCTCACCGAGATGTTGCAATCGGTGCCACCGAAACGAGGTTTGCCCTACCATTGCACATCAGTCGCTTCGAGTTGTTTCCATTCGGTCCCACCTAAACTTCAAAAGTTCACATCTTTTGCACAGGTCGATCTCACCGAGAATTCTAGTCGGTGCCACCGAGTTTGGTCAAAAGTGTGTAACGGTTGGATTTCATGTGGAGGCTATTTATACCCCTCCACCACCCTCTTACCAAGTATGAGAGCCATCAGAACGTGCCTACATTTCCACCATACATTTTCTGAGAGAGAACCACCTACTCATATGTTGAGATCAAGATATTCCAATCCTACCATTTGAACCTTGATTTCTAGCCTTTTCCAAGTTGCTTTTGACTCAAATATTTCTTCCACCATAGCCAAATCTATGAGGGAGTGTTTGAGTGTTGGGGAGAATATCACTTGAAGCATAAGAGCAAGGAGTTCATCATCAACACACCGTCTATTACCTTTTGGAGAGTGGTGTCTCCTAGATTGGTTAGGTGTCACTTGGGAGCCTCCAAGATCATGTGGAGTTGAACCAAGGAGTTTGTAAGGGCAAGGAGATTGCCTACTTCATGAAGATCTACCCCGAGTGAGGCTAGTCCTTCATGGACGTAAGCCATGGTGGAATAGACAAGGTTGCTTCTTCGTGGACCCTTTGTGGGTGGAACCCTCCGTGGACTCGCGTAGCCATTACCCTCTGTGGGTTGAAGTCTCCATCAACGTGGACGTACGATAGCACCACCTATTGGAACCACGCCAAAAATCATCATGTCTTCATTGCATTTGAAATCTCCGATCCCCTCCTTTACTTACATGTGCAATGTTTACTTTCCGCTACTATACTCTTAGAATTGCATGTGTAGGGTGTTACTTGACTTGATATTCTTGCTAAAATCTGCCCGCAACTAAAATTGGGAAAAGGATAGTTTTTATTTGGTCAAGTAGTCTAATCACCCCCCTCTAGACATACTTTTGATCCGACACTAACATACCAGGATGATGATTGTACGGAAGTTCCGGTCCAAGTAGATGATGACTCTACAGAAGTTCCGGTGCAAAATAGAGTGCAAAGGGACCGGGAACGTGTGCTCGTTGATGCTACAATTGTTGAAGGCAATAAGAAGAAAAGAAAGGTGGTGGATGGACATGAAAGCGAGGATGATGAAAATAGGACTGATCAAACTATGCTGCAATATTGTAGTGACGACGAGGAAGAAAGGACTGGGCATAGAATTCCTTGTGTTGGTATCGACGATGATGAGTAGCAAATGGACATGAAGGTAATTTCTATCTCTTTGTTGAGCTGATGCTATTACTACATGTTCTTTGTTTTGGAAAAGGCTGCAGTCCAGAGAAAAAAAGGCCAAATTGTTGGGCCAGGACCATGCAGCTAAGCAAAATAAAACGAAAAAGAAAGTATTAAATGGGCTGAATTATGGGGCTCGGCCCATAGAGATGGCTAGACCGGACCGGGCTGATTCTAATCTATGACCATTTTGTTTGGTCGTAATTTTGCCAAGTCAGCTTGCCATGTTGGATCTGACGTGGTCTGGGCAGACTGCCAGTGACCAAAACAATTGGTCGTAAAAGCTACGACCTTTTGTTTTGGTCGTAACCGTCTACGACCATTTCACATTGAAGGTCGTTAAGTTTCATTAAAGACGGTCAGCTTTTGACCAACTGTTTTTGGTCACAAAAAGGTCACAAATGGGAAACAATGACTATTCAGTGACCAATATCGATGGTCGCAAGTTGCCATATTTCTTGTAGTGTGGGATCGATCGCTCGGGTTCAGTACGTGTAGTAGTGCGAGAGATCGATCGATCGCTCGGGTTCAGTAAGCAAACGCCTCGCTCGGGTTCAGTTAGCGAATGCCTCGTACACACGCACATACGAGAGAAACACGCAAACCACACTGCATCGCTTGGCCCCGACAACCCACCGTAACCGGGAACTCCCCGAAAAGTTCCTCGGCCTCACTTCTACCACTATTTTTTACGTCATGGACGGCCCAAAGAATGTCATGCGGGTGTGTCTCTGGCCCGCCCAGGACGAAAAGCCCATTTTCTGTCATAATTTTTTGTCATAGAAGTTGGAGCCCACCACATCTATGATGATACGTGTTTTTGTCACAATTATCGTCATAGAAGTGTCACAATCATGACAGAAAAAGTTTTCGTTCGGGCCATAATGTCACGGATGTGTCTTTTTTTTGTAGTGCATCCCCCGTGCCAAGAATGACATTGCCGAAGACCTGTCAAAGCGTGCCGCAAAAAGATTGCCTGTGGAACCAGGAACTTTTGTGCAACAACTCACTCAACCTTCAGTAACACCATCAACACGGCCAGCAAAGAGGCAAAAAATTGGCACCGGCAAGTACTTTTCGGCAGAGCTTCCAGCAGACATCGGAAAGGCCGATGCCGCCAAGAAGTCAACTCTTGCCGGTGAGCATCAGGCTCCGGCGGGACCAGAGGTCCTTGTCATCGAGACAATCGTTCCGGCAGAAGTAGAACAGCCACTGGTCCTTGTCGTCGAGCTGTAGGCTCCGACATGGGCGCAAAAATTGTCCAGTACCTTCAAACAGGTGAACTTCATGATGATCAAGAAGAAGCTGAGAAAGTATCCCAACAGTCAAATATGTACTAGTTTGTTGACAACATTCTGTATAGAAACAGGCCAAATGGGGTGAAATTGAAGTACATTCCATGGGAAGATGGACAAGAGCTGCTGGCACAGATACATGGAGGAGTGTGTGGCTCTCACATTGGGTCACGCATGCTCATCAGCAAGGACTTTCGACAAGGATTCTATTGGCCGACAGCCCTCCAAGATGCAGCTGCATTGGTAACTTCATGCGAGGCATGCCAGTTCCATGCAAAACATATCCACCAACCAGATCAAGCTCTCCAAACCATTCCTCTCTCCTGGCCCTTCGTGGTCTATGGGCTGGACATCCTCGGCCCTTTCCCTTGTGCAACCGGGGGCTTTGAGTTCTTGTATGTCATAATCGACAAGCTCACAAAGTGGCCTGAGGTAGAGCCGGTAAGGAAGGTGACAGCACAGTCAGCCATCAAGTTCTTCAAAGGATTGGTTGTTGCGAGGTCTCAAGATCAGAATCTTTGATAGGCTGCACAAATGTGGAAGACGCTGGGTTGAAGAGTTGCCTGCCATTCTTTGGTCAGTCAGGATGACACAAAGTCGAGCGACAGGCCAGACGCCCTTCTCCCTTGTTTACGGTGCAGAAGCGGTGCTCCCCACAGAACTCACATACGGATCTCCTCGAGTCCAAGCTTTTGATGAAGCAGATCAAGAATAGAGAAGGCATGATGATGCCACGCTCTTGGAGGAGGACCGTTCCCGGGCTGCTGTGCGTGCTGCACATTACCAGCAAGCTTTGCGCCGCTACCATAGCCGCAAAGTGCATGCCCGGAAGCTTGAGGAAGGCGACCTTGTTCGTCGGATTCAGTCCGTGAAGGTATCAAACAAGTTGACACCAAAGTGGGAAGGCCCTTATCGGGTAGTTCATGTTACTAGGCCGGGCTCAGTTCGCCTAGAGATCAAAGATGGTACTCCGGTGCAAAACTCATGGAATATTGAGCATCTTCCCAAGTTCTACCCGTGAAGGCATAGTTGTCGGGCCTACCGGCAACCTGTTTTGTACAAGTTGGCCGTCAAACATGTAATCCTTTGTACATAGCCGGGTACAGAACCCGTGCGTAGTAAAATAAAGCTAAGTGTTTTGCAACTTTGTTTATGTACATTCATGTTATGTATGTGAGATGCAAATGTTGTGTTATATGTGTATTCCTTGTATGAGATGATTAACACGCCGTCAAGCATTCTGCCTGTTTTCTTGTTCTTCTCTTTTTCTTAAGAGCAGAAAAGCTCCTCCACATACAAGCTCCGGGGGGGAGCAATAGTGTAGTACACCAATGACATTCAAGTAATCATCAAGTGCAAGAAGAACGACAGAGAAAGCTAAGTTGCAAAACTTTGAAACATTTTTCCTTGCTGTACTGCTTTTATCCTTGAACAATTTTCATTTTTGTACAAAAAACCTGCATGCGAAGGAACCTTTTCGAGGATAGTTGTGGTCCTAACTGTTTCGAGTCCACTCAACAATATAGGCAGCTGCACTAAAACCGGGAAGGTAGCCTACAGGGAAGCGGCTCTTCCGGCAAGCTGCTAAGGACCTGTTCCTCAAGCGCTAATCTGTTAAAGTGTGCGCATCGGGAATTTTTTCCGGCAAGCGTAGGGTACTAAAGTACAAGGACATAATCATACAAGGAGGAAGCATGCATTCATTCAAAATATAAAAGTTATATTATACAGATAGCAAGACAGACTTAATTAAAGATAAATTTGTCTTTACATATGCCACTTTGGCTGCAGAGAGTGGGAAAAATATCAGTTCCGAAGGGAGCCTTCTAGGTGGTCCAACCTCTCTGTGGCCTTGTCGGCGATTGCGATCACAGCTTGCCGGGCTGCCTCGCGCTCGGGATTCTCCGGAAGCTTCATGAAGACCATGGAGAACTTGATGCTGGGGTTGTGATACACGACCTTGGCGAACATCCTAAAGATCACGTTGCGCACCAGGATCTTCACTTCGTTGGCAAACTTCTTCACGCGGCTCTGGTGATAGGTGTTCAGAGCCGAAAGAAGTCCTTCAAAGAAAAGAGTCAAAGTAGTGCTCACAGCGTGGTTGGGGTCCTGGTTGAAGCTCCAAGATCCCACATTCATGACCGCCAACTGTTTGCTAAGGCGCTCTGCAATGTCGACAAGCTTGGCGGTCCAATCAGTGGTAGCTTTCTCCAGTTGAGCCAGAGTCTGCTCAGCGGTTTTCTGTAGGCGCTTGGCTTCTTCCAGATCTACCGTCAAGAGTCTTGACTTGGTGTTAACAGCCTCAAGAGTACTTTCCAGACCAGAAAGCTTGCTTTGCAGATCATTCTTGGCGTCGCTAACTGTCGGTGTTCATTTTATACCCTGACTTATGCACAGATAGTGGTAGCGTTCCTGATGGCCAGGGCATGCCGGGAGATTGCCAATATCAAGAATCAAGACTTGGTTACAAAACCAGGGAGAAGATATCAAGACACAACATCGAGAAGTACTAAGCTAGTACTGAAGATGGAGGCAACACTTGCCGGCAAGACATGCGCCGGCAAGCTGAAGGCCCAACAAGCTCCGTGCTGACAAGTCCTTGCTCTCTCCTCCTCGCTCCACCTCATCGGGCAACCAGTTGCTAATCGATGAGGTGTCGAGCGGGCAGGTAGTTTGGTGAGACTTGTCGGGGCAAGTGTCAGCGTGCTGGAAGGAGAATTAGCTTTAATGACACCCGTCCAGGAGGCGTGTCCAGATTATAGGAGATAGCAGGGCGAGCGGTGCAGAAACGTTGTCGGGGCTCCTCCTCCACATGACACCTAATGGTGCATTTAATGCCTTTGTCCTAATCCGGCAGAGTTAGGTATGATAGCACTGTTTGCTATCTAATCAACATGTAAAGACTGTTTTGCCACTTTGGTTACCCCTTGATCTATAAAAGGAGCGCCAGGGCAACCTTTACAAGGGTCAACACTTTGCTCATTCTGCATGCATAGCTGCACTTCCCGCATCATTGCCGGCAAGTAGAGCTCCTTGTACTTGAGCTCAAACACATCCAATACAATAAAGCAGGAGTAGGGTTTTACACCTCACGGTGGCCCGAACCTGGGTAAATCTCTTGTGTTGATTGTTGAATCTGCTCTTTGTGCTTGCACATCCCCACAGTCGAACCGCAAAGGGGCCTCAATGGTCCCATAGATCATCGTATGCATGACATCTTTGGCGCGCCAGGCAGGGGGGTCGCTTGTGCGAACCTGATTCAGCAGTCTACGCATCAGCTTCATCATCATCATCTTCGATGGCGCCCAAGAAGAAGGGCGCAACCGCAACTGCTCCATCGACTTCCAAACTTCCGTCGCAGGCGCCCACAGGCGGCACAGGTGGTGCGGCTGGTGCGAGTGGTGCGGGGGACGTGACCGGTGTAGGCGGCGCATGCGGTGTAGCCAGCACGGGTGGAGCAGGCGGAGCGCACAACGCGGGGACTCAGCTTCCTCGCCATTCCGGCGATCAAAGCCACAATGGTGGAGGCAGTGCGGATGGACAACTTATGCCTCCTCAGCGCCCTGGTGAGCGTAGTCACCGGAGCAACATCGTCCAGACCGGCGCAAGCCAAGATCTAGCCACTGCAGCATCTAAGGATGCCACGTCGGAACGCACACCGCGACCATCGCAAGATGGGCGCGGCGTGATTCTGCACGGCGTTGGTGGTTCTGGACGACGACGACCACATGGCAAGACGCATGTAGATTAGACACGAGATCTTTAGGCACCACCATCGCAACCGCGTCAGCATGCCGGCGAACATGCGCCGCAGCAGCAAGCATGGGACAGAGCTCCTTCTGGTTCAGCCAGGAGTCGAACAACGTCTCGCGCTTCGCTTTTGGCCATGCCAGCCACGGCAGCGAAGGCCATGGCACGGGCCGAGATGCTGTTGAATTTTCCTCTGACTGCCGACAAGATGGAAGAGTGGAGAGCCACCATCCAGAGCCTTATGTGTTTCACTGAAGCCAGCAAGTCCCAGCAGGCGGAACCTTCACAGCATCCATTGACGGCGCCGACAGCTCCAGCTGGTGGTCGTGCCGGAGATGCTGCGCCAATGGTGCAGTCACCACCACGGCAACAACTTCACCGACAGCAGCAGACTTGCCGATCCGTTGAGCAAGACGAAGCCTCGATGGCCTCTTCGGATCCGCGGGCGCGACAAGACCAACGTCAAGTGCTGCGCGACAGGCGGGTAGAAGATGTCCGCACCACCATTGAATGGCGCCGGGAGGCGCGCCATCAATCTGACGTGCGCAACGGCCCAGTCGTTGATCAACCTACGCCCGAGGTTGGCAGGTATCTACTTTGCGAGGTTGGATGCCCGGCCTTCACTCGTGAGCTATGGCAAGTCCGCTGGCCGTCAACCCGGGCTTTCAAGCCAGAATTGCCAGAGAAATACGACGGCCAGCTCAACCCGGTAGAGTTCTTGGGCATCTATACGATCGATGTACAAGCTGCCGGGGGACAATATGAGAAAGTTCTCGCCAACTATTTCCCATTGGTGCTCAAGCCCAATGTGAGATCTTGGCTGATGAACTTGCCGGAGGGCTCCATTTCTTCATGGTCTGATTTGTGCAATGAGTTCATTGGTGCTTTCACCAGGGGCCATAAGGTTCCTGGTCAGCCCAGTGATCTGCACGTGATCCCACAAAGAGATGACGAGTCTTTGTGGAAGTATATACAGAGATTCAATCGCGTGCACCGCAACATTCCTGATGTTCACCCCACTGCTGTGATAGCTACCTTTCATATGAATGTGTGCAATCGTAGGATTCCTGATGTTCACCCCGTTGCCGTGATCGCTGCCTTTCATACGAATGTGCGCAATCGTAGGATGCGGGAGGATTTGAATATCCAGCAAGTCAAGACCATCAACGAGCTTTATACGTTGGCGGACAAATGTGCGCGTGCTGAGGAAGGAAGGAGGCTTCCCGGGGATGATGCTGGCGCTGAAGTCGACTTTGATGACGATGAAACCACCACCCCGAGGAAAAAGGGCCGAAAGCACAACAAGAAGCACAAAGGCAAGACAGTAATGGCCGTTGAGGGCTCCAGCAACATTACCGCCACCAAGAAAGCCAAGATGGAGAGCTCCAGCAAGGAAGTTGCCGGGTGCGCTGCCTGTCAGGAGGCTGCGGCAAGCCAGAAAGCTGGCAAGATCAACGGGCCATATTGCAAGATTCACCGCACCAAGGGCCATGAACTCCAGGATTGCCGGCAGGTTGAACAACTTGCCAAGAAGCAGAAATCTGAATATGAAAAGCGTGACAAGGAGAAGGGCTAGGACGATGCTGGAGGATCCGGCAAGAAGGGTCGTGGTGGCCGAGGAGGCCGCCGTGGCAAGGCCAAACAGCAGAATGAGAAGCCTGCTCGAGGCTGTGACAAGCAAGAGGATGATGAAGATGATGACGAGGATGAAGATGAGTCCAATGAACAGGAATTCTAGAAATCAACCGAAGCAATGTGCATTGACGAAGGCGCATCTTCGCACTCCTCCCATCGCCAGCTCAAGCAGTGGGCACATGAGGTTAATGCGGCAGAACCGACAGTAGGCGCTCAGAAACCACTTAAGTGGTCCCACACACCCATCATTTTCGATGCTGAGGATCACCCTGATCACACGACTGCAGTCGGGTGTTTGCCATTGTTGGCTTCGCCAACGATCCGCAACATCAAAGTCACGAAAATGCTGGTTGACGGTGGGCCTGGCCTAAATTTGATTTCACCAGAAGTCATTAAGAGGTTATAGATTCCTGACAAAGATCTTGAACAAACGGGCATGTTTCAAGGGGTCAATCTAGGAAGGAGCCAGCCTAAGGGGAAAATTACTCTGCCGGTGACATTTGGCGGGGAGTTGAATTATAGGACGGAGAAGATCGTCTTCGACGTTGTTAAGATTTATCTGCCATGCAACGGGATTCTTGACCGTCCAGCTCTGGCAAAGTTTGTGGCAGCATCACATTATGCCTACAACATGCTCAAGATGCCAGGGCCAATGGGCGTCATCACTACAACTCCGACAAGAAAGAAGCAGTCATTTGCGTCGACAAGCTTTACAGAGAAGTAGTTGCAGCATCTGCCACCAAGGCACCTGCTCCTGCAGGTAAAGCAGAGAAGAGCAAAAAAAATGGCAAGACCTCCGACAAGGCTTCCGGGAAGCGCACCTCTTCGGAGTATTGTGCACCCGTTGATGACGTGCCGGAGAGCTCTGCCGGCAAAGGCAAGAAATCCAAAGATACTCCACCAGAAACCAAGAAGGTGTCGGCGAAGGAGGACGGCACGGACAGTATGTTCACCGTTAGTGCCACCCTTGGCAGCAAATAGGAAAGCGCGCTCATTGCCTTCCTGCGGGAAAATGTCGATGTGTTTGCATGGCAACCATCTGACATCCCTGGTGTTCCCAGGGAGGTAATTGAGCACCACCTTGCCATCTGTCCTCATGCGCGGCCCGTCAAGAAGAAGGTCAGGAAGCAAGCTCTGGAGCGGCAACAGTTCATTGCCGAAGAGAATAAAAAGTTAGAAGCGGCAGGCTTGGTTAGAGGGGTACTTCATCCAACATGGTTGGCCAATCCAGTTGTTGTGCGCAAAGCAAATGAGAAATGGAGATTCTGTATCGACTACACTGATATGAATAAAGCTTGTCCAAAGGATCCTTTCCCTTTGCCACGCATCGACCAGATTGTCAACTCTACTACCGGCTGTGATTTACTCTCCTTTGTTGATGCATATTCTGGTTATCATTAGATTTTCATGGCCAAGGAGGATGAGGAGAAAACCGCATTCATTACTCCATGTGGTACATACTACTTCGTGCGTATGCCTTTCGGATTAAAGAGTGCTGGTTCAACATTTGCAAGAGCAGTCCAGATTGGTTTTGAGCCCCAGCTGCACAGAAACGTGGAAGCTTATATGGATGATTTAGTGGTCAAAACCAAGGACAAATCAACCCTCATTCAAGACTTAGAAGAAACATTTACAAATCTGCGCAAGATCAATTTGAAGCTCAATCTTGAGAAGTGTGTGTTTGGCGTTCCATCCGGCAAGCTTCTCGGGTTCTTTGTATCTCAGCGAGGAATTGAAGCCAATCCCGACAAGATCAAAACTATTGAGCAGATAGAAGCGCCAAAGCGTGTCAAGGATGTGCGATGTCTTGCCGGCTGTGTAGCTGCATTGAGTAGATTCATCTTCAAATCTGCTGAGCGCGGCTTGCCATTTTTCAAGATTTTGAAAAAGGCAGGTCCAATGAAATGGACTCCGGAAGCGGAGGCCGCGCTGCAGGATTTGAAGAAGTACCTCTCCTCTCCACCAACACTAGTTACGCCTAAGCCACAAGAGCCGTTGCTGCCGTACTTGGCAGCAACAAATCAAGTGGTCAGTGCTGCATTAGTGGTAGAGAGAGAAGCCGGTGATGAAGAAGCAGGAGTTGCAGGCCCGTCAAGTGACAAACCGGAATCTTCACCGGCAGAGTCTGGTGCCGACAAGTCAGAAACAGCGCAAGCAAATGATGCAAATCAGCAAGTGGTGCTGAAGAAGAAAATGGTGCAGCGCTCGGTTTACTTTGTTAGTTCCCTTTTGCAAGGGGCTAGATCAAGGTACTCTGGTGTGCAAAAGCTGCTTTTCGGCCTTCTCATGGCCTTGAGAAAGCTGCACCATTACTTCCAAGCACATGAGATCACCATCGTCACTCGCTTTCCGTTGCAGCGTATCTTGAGGAATCCAGATGCCACCGGCAGGATAGAGGAGTGGGCGTTGGAATTGTCAAGTTTTGCACTTAAGTTTGAAAGCACTTCAACCATTCAGAGTAGAGCCTTGGCAGAGTTCATTGCGGAATGGAAACCAACGCAAGACGAAGAAATTCAAGAGACTTCTCTCCCAGGCAAAGAAATAGCTAAAGAATGGATCATGTATTTTGACAGTGCCTTTTTGCTACAAGGCGCTGGTGCCGGAGTGCTGCTTGTCACACCCACCAGAGAGCACCTCAAATATGTGGTACAAATGCACTTTCCCAGGGAGAAAGCTACAAACAACACTTCTGAGTATGAAGGGCTTCTTGCCGGTCTTAGGATCACAGTAGACCTTGGAATCAGAAAGTTGATTATCTGTGGCGACTCGCAGCTTGTTGTGAGGCAAGTTAATAAAGATTATCGGAGCCCATTGATGGAAGCTTATGTGGAAGAAGTGAGAAAATTGGAAGTGCACTTTGACGGATTACAAATAGAGCACATCCCTCGTGCGGAAAATAGCATTGCTGATGATCTGTCGAAGCGTGCCGCCCAAAAGCAACCTATGGAACCAGGAACTTTTGTCCTCCATTTGACTCAACCCTCTGTGACACCATATACGCGGCCAAGCAAAAGAAGAAAATTGAACACCAGCAAGTACTTTCCGGCCGACCTCCCAGAAGCCGCCGGCAAGGAATTTGCCAGAGACAACACTGTGCTCGCCGGTGAGCAGCAATCTCAAGCAGAACTCCAAGTTCTTGCCGTCGAGGCAAGTGCTCCCACAACTGAAGAGATGCCTTTAGTCCTTGTCGTCGAGCCGCAAGCTCCAGCATGGGCACAACAAATCGTCCATTTCCTTCAAACAGGAGAACTTCCCAATGACCAAGAAGAAGCTAAAAAAGTAGCCTATCAGTCAAGTATGTATCAGTTTGCTGATAACATTCTGCATAGAAAGAGACCAAATGGGGTGAAATTGAGGTGTATTTGCTGGGAAGATGGACTGAAACTGTTGGCAGAGATACATGGAGGCATGTGTGGCTCTCACATAGGATCAAGGGCCCTTGTCGGCAAAGCTTTCCAGCAAGGCTTCTATCGGCCTACTGCTATCCAGGATGCAACTGCACTAGTAACCAAGTGTGAAGCGTGCCATTTCCATTCCAAAAATATACATCAACTAGCTCAAGCACTTCAAACAATCCCTCTCTCCTGGCCCTTCTTGGTCTGGGGGCTCGATATTTTGGGTCCCTTTCCCCGTGCTACCGGGGGCTTTGAGTTCTTGTATGTTACAATCGACAAGTTCACAAAGTGGCCTGAGGTAGAGCCAGTGAGGAAGGTGACAACACAGTCAGCCGTCAAGTTCTTCAAAGGATTAGTTTGCTATTTTGGTGTTCCCAACAGGATCATCACCAACAACGGCACACAGTTCACGAGCCGCACCTTCATGCAGTACATCCAAGACCTTGGAAGCAAGATCTGTTTTGCGTCTGTTGCTCACCCGAGAAGCAACGACCAAGCAAAAAGGGCAAATGCTGAAGTGCTGCGAGGCCTCAAAACAAGAACTTTCGACAAGATGCGTGGGTCTGGAAGGCGCTAGATTGATGAGTTGCCAACGGTTCTTTGGTCACTCAGGACGACACCAAATCGAGCCACCGGCCAGACACCCTTCTCCCTAGTCTATGGTGCAGAGGCGGTGCTCCCCACAGAACTCATGTATGGGTCACCTCGAGTGCTTGCCTATGATGATGATGAGCAAGAGCAGTTGTGGCAAGATGATGCCACACTCCTCGAGGAAGATCATCTTCGGGCTGCTATGTGAGCTGCACGCTACCAGCAAGCTTTGCACCGCTACCACTGCCGCAAAATTCACGCCCGAAGCCTTGAGGAAGGCGACCTTGTTCTTCGGCATATCCAGTCCACCAAGAAATCAAACAAGTTGACGCCAAAGTGGGAAGGCCCTTATCGGGTAGTGCGAGTCACCAGACCTGGCGTAGTCCGTCTAGAGACCTAAGATGGCACTCCAGTGCAAAACTCATGGAACATTGAGCATCTTCGCAAGTTCTACCCATAAGGCTCAGTTGCCGGGCCTCCCAGCAACACCTTTTGTACGAGCCTTGTCGGCAAGACATGTAACCCTTTGTACAAAGCCAGGCGCAGACCCTGTGCATAAGTGAAATAAAGCTAAGTGTTTCGCAACTCTTTGTTAAATTACATTTTTGTGACACCCTGGTTTTTGGCAACTTTTTCTTTTCAAAATATTTCTGTCTTTATTTGCAATTTGGAGGGATTTTGAATCTTTTCAGTTGACTTTGGACTTATGAATTTCTCTTAGTGATCCAAAGCCCTCACCATCTTGCCAAAATCTTGTCACTCACCTTCTGGATCAATTACCAATTCTTCATTTTTCCCAAATATTCATTTTCTTCATTTGGGAAAATCTGTCATCACTATGGGTTACAAAGCAACCTATAGTTCTGGTGATCAGAAAAATCCCAAATTAATCCCACACCTTCTTGTCATCATCTACTCCCACAATCTTCAAAAACATTTCATGGTCCAGTACAAAATTTTGTCCAGAAAACTCCATTTGCTCTCTGGACAGTACTAGCCATTTGTGACGCAACTCACATTTTCCCAACTCAGAAAATTCTCAGATAATTCCCTGAGATGCTAGGGAACATATCTTGCCACAATATCCAAAAATATCATCTTGCTCAGTACAAATTTTCACCAGCAATATTCTGTCAAGTTTCTGTTCAATTGGAACCTCTGTGAAGGAAGTATCATCTAGAGATATCCAATTGAGCTGAAATTTCTATGGCATATCCTATCCATCAATTAACCATCCCACACCAAAATTCAGCTCCAGCAGATTAGCTAGATGAGTGCATCAAGCTCATCTAGCTTCTGTTACAGTAACCACACTTGTACAGCAACCCCATTCCAACTCTGATCAAATTCTCTCAAACTTTGCCAGCTTATAGTCCTTCCAAGATAGATCACCCCAGACATCTCCATTGGCTCCATCTCCGGCTCACCTCTTCTCTAGATCACTCTCAAGTTTGCTGTTAGAAACTGTAGCTGAAGCTACACTTTGCCTCAGAGTGAATCTAGCCGAACCAGAGGCACAAGTGGACTAAGGGATCGAGGGTCGACGTGCTGGACAAGAAACGCCAGGCTCTCGTGGCCTCTAGACACCAATGCCCGTGGTGAGCACGGCATTGGCATGTCAATGCGCGCGCTCTGCATCGCGGCCGTGTCTGTCGAGTCACGTCCGACTGCCCCGCGTGACCATTGCTTGTCCCAGCTCGCCGACATTGTCTCCTTCCCCCACCTAGCCGTTCTGGACTCCTCTCCTCGCTGGAATCGCCCTCGCCGGCCGCCACGCACGCGGGCACTGAGCCGCCCGTGTGGGCACAGTGGCTTTGCGGTGCGTCTTCTTCCTCCGCTAGCCGCCACCGACCGCCTTAACTCCTCTGAGCTCTTCCGTCACTTCGCCCTACGTCGCGACGACCAGCTCGGCGTCCTGGCACCGGCGACGTGGCCCAAGTCCCGCCTCTTCCAGAGAGCTCCTTCCCCTGCTATATAAAGCCCTCCCTGACCTCTCTCCGCTCCTCACCCCACCTCCTCCACCTCTCAATCGAGCTCCCGAGCTTCGAGCCAAGGCCGAGAGGCCCTCTGGCCTCGCTTCTCGCCGGAGATCCGCCGCCACCCGAGCCCAGCCACCTCGTTGTTCCACTCCTCCCCGGACTCCACCGACTGCACAAGCGAGCTCAGCTCACTCCACTGACCCCGCCTGAGCTCTTGCCCGTCCAAATCTCCGCCGCAAACGCCGTCTCCGGCGACACCCGAGAACCACCGCCGCCAGAGAGGAACGGGATGACGCCGTCCGACCACCTCTCGCCACTCCACGGGTACGTGCGTGTTCGTCTCGATGCGCTCTATTCATTCCCGTAGTCGCCGGACCTCGCCGCCGTCCGTGTCGCCGGCGAGCATCGCCGGAGCTCCGCCGCTCTCTGTTCCCCACTTTTAAATCTGACCGCTGGGGCCCGTTCATCAGTGGCTTACCGAAGCGGTAAGTGGAAGCGCCCAGGCGAAATACGCCTTCGACGTGGCCCCGGTTGATTTTCTGATTTTCTATTTTAATTCCAGATTTGACCAGAAACTTTGACCGCCCATAACTTTTAAACCATAAGTCCACATCAATTGATTCTTTTTGCTCTGAGTTTGTCTTGAGCTCCTCTATTTGCTGGAAAATTTTGGTATTTTTCCCATGCTCACAGAATTTCTGGTGCACAAAACAGTAATATGTGACATTTTCCATTGCATTTTAAAAATATTTTCAGAAGGGAATACTTTTGGATTTGAAGCCTAGGAGTTTGTGGACAACCCAACAGAGTAAGGCAAGCCATGTCATCCATTGCATGAAGCATTTCAATAGCGTTGGTTATTTAATTGAAGTATATGCATTATTTTAATATGTGATAAATTAGAGTAATTTTATTTTGATGAATAGCTACTTCCATGTTAAGTTATTCATGATATAAATTCATGCTTGATAAATGCTGGACAGCACTAAACCTAATTGGTTGATCTAGTGTCACCTATCCGGACTTTCCCGTATAGCCACATTTGCCGGTATCTGACGGCCTTGACTTGGTCTGGCTTTGTGCTCTTTTATCGGTACCACCACACTAGGGAGGGTTATGCGTGCGTGTTGCCTTGATCAGGTAGGCGACGATAATCCTGTGAGCCCAGTTGAGTTATTTTGCCGGCGTCCCCGTTTGGGACAGTTAGTGGCCACGACGGTGGCAGGTGTCATGGGGTGACACAGGGGCCACCCAGGACATGACCCTGGGAGGGTATGATTGTCGGTGGTACGATAGAGGAGTCACGGGTCAGGCAGGTTTCGTTGAAGCACCATCGATCCACCTGAATGGGATCACGAGGTCGGGGGCTTCATGGTGTGGGTAAAGTGTGCAACCTCTGCAGGGTGTAAGAATCTATTCGAATAGCCGCGTCCACGGTATTGGACAGTCCGTACTAGGCCACTGAACGGTCAACCACCCTAATGATAATAATGATGGAAGAACTTGTCTTATGTTCGGAAGTGCTCAGTGGTTTGTGAGCGTTCCGAGGGTTGTGGGACAACCCAGAAGAGAGTAAGTTGATTATCGCTATCAGTGAGTAAGCAACCCAAGTATTTTAACCTGTTAATTGCCATTGTTTGCTGCATTGTTTTGGTTGCCATGAGCTTGCGAGTACATTCCAAGTACTCACCTGGCGTATCATGCCAGATGCAGGAGAAGCCGGGGACGGAGGTCCCGAAGGTTCGTGCTACGCTAACTAGGCCGTGTCCACAGCAGTGTCCATGTGGATGGAGTTTCCGCGCTATGTTCCACTACGCCGTAGCTCTACCCAGTAGTATCGAGGCCCTGCTATGTTCCATAAATAATGTAGATATTGTCATAGCACCTGATGTGCTTCTGGCCTCGCTATTGATGTAAATTATGAGCTTGTACTCGAGATATTTCAATAAAGTTCAGTTCAGTTCTGTTCCAAGTTGTTGTGTGTTTCCAGAAGACATGATCTCTGGGTTGGAAACACTGGTAAACCGGTTCTTTGAGCCGGGGTGCCACAATTTTCATTTGTGTATGATTACATGTGATGTTGTGTTACACTTCGCCTTGTATGAAATGATTAACGGGCCATCAAGGCATCCAACCACTTCTTTCTCTTCTTTCTTTTTCTCAAAGGACAGAAGGTTCCCACGCGTGCAAATTTCCCGAGGGGGGGTGATGGTGTGGATACCACCAAATGATGTTCAAGTAGTCATTTTTACAACAAGAAGTACAGCAAAGAAAAAGCTAAGTTGAAAAACTTTAAAACAATTTTTTTGTTGTAATTGCAATCTTCCTTGAACGATTTTTGTCTTTGTATGAGAAACATGCACGCTAATGAAACTTGTCGTGATCAGTTGCGCTCTTATTTTGTTTCGAGCCCGCTCAACAATTTAAGTAGCCGCATTGAGAGCATAAAAGGTAAACTTGCCGGCAGCGGCACTTCCGGCAGGCTGCTAAAGATCCATTCCTCAAGCGCTCGCGGCAAGAGTGTGCGCACCAGCAAGCCTCCGGCAAGCGTAGGGTATAAAAAATCATGCAAAGACAAGATAAAACAAGGAAAATAGCATACATCCATTCAAACAGCATAAGTTGTATTACATCACAAACACGGTGCAGATCTAACTTAAGATCAAACTTGTCTTTTACATGATAGCACTGGTGACAAATACAATGACAAGACTAATTCTGAAGATTGCCTTGATGCCTGGGGACGAGAAGGACTTTGTCTGCTATTGGAGCGACGATCTTGTCGATAGCTGTGATGTCAGTGTTCTGCGGCAAGCTTTTCAAGGCCCCGGAGAGGTCAACATCAGGACTGCGATAAGCGACTTTGATG
Organism: Elymus sibiricus; assembly: GCA_039707655.1. Lineage (NCBI taxonomy): Eukaryota > Viridiplantae > Streptophyta > Magnoliopsida > Poales > Poaceae > Elymus > Elymus sibiricus. The sequence goes on from CM077676.1 coordinate 279,391,995, forward strand.
AACATCTTATAAAGGACGTCGTGGCCAAACTTCCAGGATTCATTGGCAAATGAAGCAGATCTATCTTCGTGATAAGTTTTCAAGGCATCAATGAGACTGTCAAAGAATTTGGTCAGTCTGGCGCTGGCAGCCTCCTGACCGTGAAGCTCCAGCTCTTCATATCCATGATGGCAAGTTGAGCAGTTATGCCTTCAGCAATGTTAACAATCTTGTTAGTCCAGAGGGAGAGAACTTCTTCCAGCTGTGTTAACTTGTTTTCAGCATCTTCTTGCAAGGTCTCCTCTGTTTCAAGCTTTTCCATCAAGATTATTTCCTTCTCCTTGGTGGATTACTTTCTCCAACGTGGCAAGTTTAGCTTTCTGATCATCGACTGCCTTGGCGGCTTTGCTAAGATCTTGGCTTTTGGATGTCAGCTACGTCTACAGCTCCCCTAGGGTATGAGCTGCTTTCTGCGCTTCATCTTTGAGAGCCTCGATCTCTTTATTATTGTCAGCTAGATCTTCCTTTAACTTGTTCACTTGCAATTCCAAATCTGCCTTGGCGGAAGCGGCAGCAGCAACTTCATCAGTGGCTTCCTTGAGCTTGGCGGCACTTTCTCGAGCCTGGGTCTCGATGGATTCCTTGTGATTCTTCTCCAGCTCTTGTGTCCTTTGCTCAAGGAGCTTTTCAATCTCTTCATCCTTGCCGCGGAGTTTGGCGGCAAGGACATCTTGCACGGCAAGATCCTTTTCTCTGGCGTTGAGCTGCACCTCACGCTCTGCCAGCTTGCCGTCAAGAGTTGTTGCCTTCTCCTTGGCAGCAGCAAGCTTTTCCTCTTGCCTTCTGAGATTGCGATATTGCTCATTATACCACGTGCGGATCTCCTCCGCCTTCTCCTTTAACTTCTCTTCAGCTAGCCCCAAGGCTTTGTGCTCATCTTGAAGTTTATCCCAACGTTTGCTATAGCGATCTTGCACATCCTTGAAACCGGCATCCATGGTTTTTAGGAAAGCAAGATCTACCGCGCTGTCGACAACATTGTCAGCTTCAGTGGTACTTTGGGAGAAGGGGATCAATATTTGAGCAATCTCATCATCGAAGTTTGGCATTCAAGTACCAAACGAGCTGGGGACTTCAGATCCTTGCTGAGGGACGACAAGCATCAAGGCATCCGTCAAGACTTGAGTGCTTGGTGCAGTAGGTTGATTATTAGGATTTAGTTTATCAGCGCCAACCAACACCATCTCTGTGTCTGTCTGGACGGGTCAGATGTGTTGTCGGAGGACTTCTCTAGTTCTCCGAGAGCTTTCCTAGCCTCCTCGATCACAGACTTGGCGGCCTCTTCCGCAGAAATCTTGGCGGCCTCATCAGCAGCACTCTTTACAATTTCTGCTGCATCTGCAAGAAACTCCCCTTCTTCGGGAGAGGCTGGATCTGCAAGGTTGGATAGAAGCAAAGAGCAGGAGCAAATTCAAATTACAAGTCAAGTTCAAGAAAACAAACATTTGGAGAGTACTTGGAGGCAAGTGGATCACCTGTTGTGTTTTGTCGAGGAGGAACATCTCCTTCTCCGACAACTTTGGTTGTCATCGCACGGTCATCGGCAGCCTCGCCTGCCGGAATGATTTCGGTGTGGACAGGTTCATCGGTAGAAGCCCTTGCCGACGAAGTGCTTTCCGGGATGATGGTTAACGGAGGAACCATGGCAGGATCCACCTCCGGGCGCTCTTCCTCCTGGTGAACTTCTCCCATCTCTTTGTCAGGTTTAGAAGGAAGAACATCAGCGCATGTGCTCGTAAGTGGGAACTACACCACGACCTCATGCTGGGGGCTAGGCTGGGGGCTGGTAGCGGCAGCATCAACAGATGTCATCCCCTGCCCAGCACTTGTCGCTGGCTCGTGTTTCGTTACATCTTTGGTTCGCTTTGCCCTGTGCATGAGTGTTTCTATATCTCTGCAAAGACAAAGGAAATCAAGTCAAAATGGCAGTCAAGACAAAGCCAAAATTTGACAAAGACAGATGATTGTACTTACTCCTCGTCTTCGGGCTCACTGAGGACAGAGAGGTCATATCTTACTGGCGGAGGTGACTCCCTGGCCCTCTTGATTGCCGGTGGAGACAAAGCTACCAGTTGAGAAGATCCAACTTCTTGCCGGGAAGAAGGATGTTGAGCTCGAGGATGCCAAGTTGCTTGCCGGCGAACTTCTTGTTGCTAGCCAGTTTTGGTGGTCGTCTTCTTCACATCGCGCCCCGTTCCTGATCAAGATGTGTGTACTATCTCCTCGCTGGTCGCTTTCCGAAGAACACGTCCTTACTTCTTCGAAGATTGGAGTTCTTCTTCTCCTTCGGATTCACCGGCAACTTCTTCCCCGGCAGGTTTTCCTTGATGTTCTTCATGACATCTTCATCGGGGTTGCCCTCCTCCTCTTCAATCGCCGCGGCCTGGGAACCACTAGTCTTGCTGGCTCTCAAGGCTTCCTCAGCCTTGCTAGCGATATACGCCAGCTCCTCATCTCTGGTGGCGCGGATGAGATCCTTCTCTTCTCAGGTGGTTCTCTCCGTCAAGTTGGAAGCCCAATCCATTTCATCTTCAAGTGAAGGCTCTTGCCAGTTAGCTTCGATTCCTTGAGCGTTGCACTCCGGCATCATCGCCAAAATGGAATCCTTGGCGGAATTGGTGCACAGTGGAATGACTTGAGCCGGCAAGTGAAATTTGCCGGAAGTTCTGAATAGCTGATGGCAAAGACTGATGTGCTCCATGACTGTCAGATTGTTTCCTAGCCCTGGGTATATCCGCATGATGTCATCAGCGTTCTGATATTCCCATGTATGCCTCTGTCTTTTCTGCAGCGGCGCGATGCGTCACCGGAGGAAATCGGCTCCTACCATCTCAATGGTTAGGCCAGCAGCTTTGAGGCGAACAATCCTATTCAGTGCTGGGGTGAGTTTCTTGTCGCTGGCACCATAATCACTCCAATCCTTGCCGCGCTCGATCTTCTCCGTCCGAGGCACACAGAAGCTGGGGAAGTACTTTTCCTTAATCCAGCACCACTCTGCCCGCCACTCTTTCCACTTCAGATGTAGCAGACCGGTAAGGTATTTCCCTTTGGCTTTGGCCCAAGGAATCCATGTCACGCTGCCGGAGAGCACATCGCCCTCGATGCGGGGAATGAAGAAATGGCGGAAAAGAGCGACATTGGGAATGAATCCAACAAAATTCTCACACATATGGGCGAAGACTGACATGCATGTCATAGCATTTGGAGTAAAATCCAGAAGCCGGAACCCAAATGTGTACATTAGTTCAGTGAAGAAATCAGAATAAGGGGGCACCAGACCGTAATAGAAATATGCGCAGAAGAACGGATACGCATCTCCGGAAACCTTGGTGTTAGCAGGGAGCACTACTGGAGCTATGTGATCCTGGGTGTCTCTCCCCCACATATATGCGTACCTATCAATGAGGGTATTCTTGCCCAGAGCCGGCGGTGAGAAGACCGCATTCTCCCTCCGCCATTGTTCCAAGTCCGTCTTCCTCTTCTCTGCTTTTGGATCGACAGGCTTGGCGGGTTTGTTCCCCTCTGTCTCGGCCTTTTTGGGCCCCATGAGCGCTCTGAAGAGAAAGGGAGGGTGGAGGAGATGTGAATCGGCCGCTGCGGTGGCGGAATCTGTTCTGGCGAGAGAAAGAAGATGATGGAGCGAAGGGCAAGGGTAAATGAGCAGCACCTCCTCGCGGTTGCCTTTTTATGGGGAAGGCGTGGGGAGGCTGGCTCTTTTACTGTTCAATGTGGCAGCGCTTTCTCCAGGCGCACTACCACAAAACCGCCGCTCTAGCCCACCTCTCCTACGACTCGCATTTCATGCACGACGTGGGCGTGCAAAAGGGAAATCATCATCACAATATTTATGGCGGTAATTCTCCACCACGTGTTTGGCATTGTTTGGGCCTAGCCCAACGACGCTTTGGACGCGCGTGTGGCCCAGGCCCGGGGGCTCCAGTCGGTGTATAAAACATGGGCATTTTATACCCTGACTTATGCACAGACAGTGGTAGCGTTCTTGATGGCCAGGGCTTGCCAGGAGATTGCCCATATCAAGAATCAAGACTTGGTTACAAAAGCTTGGAGAACATATCAAGACACACCATCGAGAAGTACTTAGCTAGTACTGAAGATGGAGGCAACACTTGCCGGCAAGACATGCGCCGGCAAGCTGAAGGCCCGACAAGCTTCGTGCCGGCAAGTCCTTGCTATCTCCTCCTCGCTCCACCTCATCGGGCAACCAGTCGCTAATCGATGAGGTCTCGAGTGGGCAGGCAGTTTGGTGAGACTTGTCGGGGCACGTGTCAATGTGCTGGAAGGAGAATTAGCTTTAATGACACCCGTCCAGGAGGCGTGTCCAGATTATAGGAGGTAGCTGGGCAAGCGGTGCAGAAACCTTGCCGGGGCTCCTCCTCCACATGACACCTAATGGCGCATTTAATGCCTTTGTCCTAATCTGGCAGAGTTAGGTATAATAGCACTGTTTGCTATCTAATCAACATGTAAAGACTGTTTTGCCACTATGGTTACCCCCTAGATCTATAAAAGGAGGGCTAGGGCTACCTTTACAAGGGTCAACACTTTGCTCATTCTGCATGCGCAGCTGCACTTCCCGCATCATTGCCGGCAAGAAGCGCTCCTTGTACTTGAGCTCATACACATCCAATAAAACAAAGCAGGAGTAGGATTTTACACCTCACGGTTGCCCAAACCTGGGTAAATCTTTTGTGTTGATTGTTGAATTTGCTCTTTGTGCTTGCGCATCCCCACAGTCAAACCGCAAAGGGGCCTCGATGGTCTCATAGATTGTCGTACGCATGACACTATCGGTCTTGAGCTCATTGATCCTGGATGATAGCGAAGTTTGGAGCTCCGCCGAGGTGTGAGCACTCTTGTGCGCTAAATCTTGGAGAGCAGTGATCTCTTTGTCTTTGGCGGCAAGATCTTCTTCGAGCTTTTTCACCTTGGATTCCAAGGTCACCTTGGCGGTGTCTGCGGCGTTGATGGCATCAAGGGCCTCCTTGAGCTTTCCAGCATGCTCAGTAGCCTGGGCATGGAGTGCTTCCTTGTGTTTCAGCTCTAGCTCATCGGTACACTTGGACAGGAGGGTCTAAATCTCTTCACCCTTAGCGCGAAGAGTAGCGGCAAGTGCTTCCTCTCTGGCAGCAAGCTCCTCCTCATGAGAGTCGAGGTTAACCTTGCGCTGGCCCGGAGCATTGTCAATCGCCGCAGCCTGCTCGGTGGCCTCCGCCTATGCCATTTCTGTCGCAGCCTTCTCCAAGACAAAGGCTTCCATATCGGCGGCAAGCTGAACTTGCCGGTCTTTGATATCCTGGACCTTCTCAGCATACTAAGTCTTCGCTTCATCATCCCGTTGCAGGAGTTCCTGCTCCGCTCCTTCCACGAGCTACTTACGGAGTTGGAGCTTCTCCCAGCTCCTGCTGAAGCATTGCTATGCGTCTTGGAAGCCATACTGCATGTCTTGCAAGAAGTAATAATCGGCAGCATCATCGTCGAGGTCACGCTCTTCGTCGGTTGTCCTGGTGGGCGGAATGACAAGCTCGTCGTCCACCTCTTCAGCCCCTCACACTCTGGCACTAGACGAGTTGGGAATATCTTCCCACCGCGGGCCTACAAGCCTTCAGAACCCGCTTAATGGAGTGGGGGCTTCTGGTGTGAAAGGATAGTTGTCAGCAACCGACACAGTGTCACCAGCTACTCCCATCTCCACATCCGCTGAACCGGAAGCATAAGTGTTGCCGGCAGCCTCGGCGGTCCTCGTGACTGCATCAGCGGCAGCCCTAGTCGCTTCCTCTTCAGCGCTCTTCATGGCTTCTTCCGCGGCAATTTTGGCGGTTTCCTCCACAGCATTCTTGGCGATAATCTCCACAACGTCAGTGGGTTCCCTGTCCTATGGAGGGGCCAATTCTGTGAAGGAAGAAAGAGCCAGAAAAAATTCAACTCCAAATTCAAGAAATCAAGACGAAAGGAAACGATGCTGACAAAAAATGGAGAAGCATTGGGGAAACTTGATTACCTGTTTGTGCTTATTGAGGGGGCTCAGTTTCCCCTCTGCCAACATCATTTGGCATGGCTCGGCCGCCGCAACATCCATTGCCGGTGTGCCCTCAACACGGACAGGTTCATCCACGACAATCCTTTCTGGCGAGCTGCTCTCCAGAAGGATTGATGTTGAGGGTGTAGTCAAGGGGTCCGCTTCTTGATGCTCCTCTTTGCGATGAACGCCCTCCATCTCCGTGTCGGCGTCAACGATGGCACTTGCCAGCGGCGCATGGCCAGTTCCCTCTTGCTGGGGGCTGGTCACTTCCACCTCAGGAGAGGCAGAACTTTGCCCAACTTCTCTTGTGGGCTGGGCCGCCTCGGTGATTTTTGCCCTCTTCTAGGACCGATGTGCCAAAGGTGTTTCATCCCTACAAGATCAAAATAACAAGCCGTCAAGTCAATTACGGCAACAAATCAAGAAAAGTAAGGAGTATGGAAGGAAAGCTGGGGGCTTACTCCTCTTCTTCCTCTGCATCAAGACGAGACATGTCCCAGTAAGATTGGCTTCCTGGGATGGAAATGTGTGCAGAAGGAGGAGCCTCGGCATGTTTTGAGACTGGCGGGGGTTGTACTTCAATGACCTCCTCCTCTTCTCCAACTGGTGGAACTTGTTGCTGGGAAGGTTGGCGCCAGGAAGCTTGTGGCCGGGAAGCCTGTTGCCGAGAAGCTGGTTGTCGAGGAGCCGCAGTGCTTGATTCTGCACCGGCAAGGCCTCCAGCCTGCTTCTGTTTCTTGTCGGCAGGTTTCTTAGAACTCTTCAGTGCCACAGCCACTCTTCTGGCAACTGGAGGAGTAGGGGGATGCTCTTCTGGGTCCGCCTCCTCTGTTTCTTCGTCCCCAGCGTCGCCCTCCTCTTCAGGGTCGCTGTCAGCTACACGAGAACCTCTAGCAAGCCTTGCGGCCTCTGCCCTCTTAGCAATAAGCTCTAGTTCATGATCTTTGGTAGGATGCATGAAGTCATCCTCCTTCCTGCTGGGCATTTCTGCCAAGTTGTCGAACCATTCATTCACAACCTTTTTGGTGGGTTGTTGCCAGTTACCCTTGACGCCTTGGGCACTGGATGTCGGCATCATCGCCAAGATGGAATCTTTGGCGGTGTTGTTGTAGAGAGGAAACACCATCTCCGGCAAGCTACGATAGCAGTCCTTGTTAAAGAGCTTGCATATGAGCCAGTTGTGCTCTATCACCATCAAGTTATTGGGCAGTCCAGGATACAGCCGCATCGTATCGGCCGCATTCATGTACTCTCAAGCTTGTCGGCTCCTCATCTGTAGTGGAGCCATCTGGCACTAGAGGAAATCGGCCCCAACCATTTCTATGGTCAAGCCGGCAGCTTTCAGGCTCAAAATCCGTTCCAAGGAAATTTTGAGCTTGGCGTCATGGGGCCCCAAATCTGACCAGTGGGGGTCTCTCTGGATCTTCTTGGCCCAGGGGACGCAATAGTCCTGGAAGTTCTCATGTTTGATCCAGCACCACTCGCCTCTCCATTCAAACCATTTCTTATGGAGCTTGCCGTCAAGGTACTCCTTCTTTGCCCCGGTTTGTGAGATCCAGGTCACACTACCGGAAAGGGCGTCTCCTTGAACTCGAGGCATATAGAAGTGGCGGAACAGGATGACGTTGGGCACTACTCCCATGAAATTTTCACAAAGATGGGCAAAGACGGACATGCAGGTTACGACATTTGGTGCAAAGTCCAGAAGCCGAAATCCATATGACCGCATCACCTCATCGAAGAAATCTGAGAAAGGGGGGACCAAGCCACAGTATAGATAAGCAGGAAAGAAGGCAAACTTATCATCTGTGGCGGGGCAGGTCGCCGGCAGCACCTCATGGCCTCGTGGTCCTTGGTCTTCCTCCCCCACATGTACAAGTACTTCTTCGTGAGGTCTTCGACCTTCAGCATCAGGGCAAAAATGACGTTCTCCGGCTGCATCGCCGCCACGGCCTCTTTCTTCTTCTCCGCCTCCGTGTTGGCCTTGGGCTTCGGAGGCATGGTGACTAAGAAGAAGGGGATCTGGTGAAAAGGTGAGGGCGGGGCAGCACTGGAGCTTGCGTCGGCGCGAGGAAGAAGAATGTTACAGCGGCAATGGAAGAGGAAGACAGAGAAAGGGGGTAAATTGAGCACCACACCCGCAGATTCCCTTTTATGGGGAAGGCGCGGGGGCTGGCTCTTTACCATTCGATGTGGCTGTGCTTTTTCAGGCGCACACCTCCGTTTGCTGTTTCGTTCCACCAGTCCCACGACTCCGCATTTAATGTGAAGGTAAGCCATCGTGGGAGTGCAGTGAAAAGAAATCATATTGACAGTAATTTCCTGCCATGCGTGCGTCTGTGCGTTTAATGGGCCTAGCCCAAACGATGCTTCGGGTGCGTGTCTGGCCCAGGCCCGGGGGCTCGTGTCGATGTAGTGAACATGGGCTGTTCATACCCCTGACTACGCACACACAGTTGCAGCCTCCTCGCTGGGAAGGGCTTGGCGGAAGATGAATCCACTTCAAGAAGAGCACAAAACATGGTAGATAATACCATGAAGAAGACCTTGAGGCAGGTGATCGAGAAGTACTGGAGATCAAGATCCAGTTCCTGAGAAGGTGTCTTACACGCTGCCGGCAAGCTCCAGGCCGGCAAGCTCAAGACCGACAAGCCTCAGGCCGGCAAGCTGTCGTGCGTACGACAATCTTTAGGATCAAGATGATCCCTTTGCGATTCAGCTGTGGGAATCAACGTGCACAAAGAGCAGTTTCAGCAATGCAAGAACACACAAGCAATTTTACCCAGGTTTGGGCCGCCGTGAGGTGTAAAACCCTACTCCTGCTTTGATTGGATTATTTGTGGAAACACAAATATAAGAGAGCGCAGTGTGCCGGCAAGGTGCGCGTGAAGTGCAGCTACGTAATGAACTTCTGTAAAGTGTCGACCTTTGTTCAGGTAGCCATAGGCCTCCTTTTATAGACAGAAGGGGTCACGACAATGGAAAAATGGTAAGTACAGAGTGTATGTAGTGGCTATAGTGCTATCATACCTAACCCTGATGGGATAGGACAAAAGCATTCAATGCGCCGTTAGGTGTCATGCTGGGGATGAGCTCCGGCAAGGATCCTGGACCGCTCGCCCAGCTACCTCCTATTATCTTGACACGATCCAGGGACGGGTGTCATTAAAGCTTGATCTTCAGGCGGCGTGCTGACACGTGCCCCGACAAGACTCACCTATTTGCCTGCCCGCTCAACACCTATTGACAAGCAACTAGCTGGTCGTTGAGGTGGAGTGGTAGAAGGGAGCTTGCCGGCATAGAGCTTGCTAGGCCTACCCTTGCTAGTGTGTAAATTGCCGGCAAGTGTAGTCTTGATCTTTAGTACTATCTTAGTACTTCTCAATGACCTGCCTTGAGGTCTTCATGGTCATGTTAACCAAGTCTTGAGCCTTGACTTGAGCTATCCTCCAGCAAGCCCTTGCCATCGAGAAGGCTACTACTATCTGTGCATAAGTCAGGGTATGGAAACACTCATATTTTTATACACCGACAGGAGCCCCGGGGCCTAGGCCACACACGTATGCCAAGCGTTGTTGGGCTAGGCCCAAAACAATGCACAGACACACATGGAAGGGAATATCCATTGTAATCAACATCTTTACTGCACACCCACGACGCGCATTAACTGCAGAACGTGGGAGAGGTGGAGCGAAACGGTAAAATTGGGGTAGTGCGCCTGAAAAAGCGCTGACATGTCGGACAGTGAAGAGCCAGCCCCCGCGCCTTCCCCATAAAAAGAGCATCTGTGGGGGCGCTGCTCATCCACTTCCTTCGTCTTCAATCTCGCAGCTTTCCTCATCTTCTTCCTTGCGCAGAAACAGAGCCCATCGCCATCGCCGCACTACGCCTCTACCTATCCACTGTCTCATCCTCTTGGTGACACCATGGTGCCTAAGAGAGCCATCAAACCAGCTGACTCGAAGGCGAAGAAGGCCGCCAAGCCCATCGATCTAGAGGCGAAGAGGAGGAGGGAGGCCATAGCAAAGCGGCGGAGGGAGAACGTCATCTTCCATCCGCCGACACTGAGCAAGAGCGACCTGACTGATAGGTACGCTTACATGTGCGGAAAGGAATCCAAGGACCACGGTGCGCCACATGTTCTTCCTGGTGACCTCAAGCCCTCTGCAGACAAATTTCCCTTCTTCTGCGCTTACTTTTATTGAGGGTTGTTCCCCTCTTTTCCAATTTCTTTTCTGAGCTCATGTGGACTTACGGATTCCGGCTTCTGGGTTTCACTCCGAACGCCGTGACTTGCATGTCCGTATTCGCCCACATGTGTGAAAATTTTGTTGGTGTCTTCCCCAATGTGGCACTCTTCTGCCACTTCTTCATTCCTTGCATCGAAGGAGACGCACTCTCTGGTAGCATTAATTGGATCCCCCGGCAAGGCAGCAAGCAAACCTATCTTGACGGCTAGTTGCATTTGAAGTGGGATGAGTGGCGGGCGCAGTGGTGCTGGATTAAGGAGAAGTATTTCCCAGAGTTTTGTGTGCCCCAGACAAAGAGAGTCCAGCGCGGCAAGGATTGGAGCAACATCAGTGCCTACGACGGCAAGCTCACCCTCGCGCTGGACCGCATCATCCGCCTCAGGGCTGCAGGCCTCACCATTTAGATGGTAGGCGCTAATTTCCTCCGCCGCCGCATTGCTCCCCTACAGAAGAGAGAGAGAGATGCGCTTGGGAGTACAAGGACGCCACAGACGTCATGTGACTGCATGCTGAGCTGGGGAATAACTTGAGCTGTTGCAACACGCCAGTCTCTGCCACTAGCTCTTCCGCACCTCCGGCAAGTTCCACTTGCCGGCCAAGGTGGTTCCTCTAAACGTCAACTTTGCCAAGGACTCGATCCTGGCGATGATGCCATCCTGCAACGCCAAAGGAGTTGAGGGCAGCTGGCAAGAGCCCTCCGCCGAAGACGTGGAGGCATGGTTTAACGACCTGGTGGAGGAGCCCACCAGCGAAGAAAAAGACTTGATCCGCAACACCATCGAGGAAGAGCTGGCGTACATAACCAGCAGAGCAGTGGAAGCGAGGATGACAGCTGTTGCCGGCGGGTCTCGATCCGCGGCAGCCGATGATGAAGAAGTTGGCCAAGAAGAACTTGCCGAAGAGCAGCAAGACGAGCCGACTGGAGAACAAGGTGATGAAGCTACCGAAGAATAGGAAGACGAGGAGGAGCCCCCGATCATTCCTGTTCCGAAGAAGAAGCGCTGAGTCCTCAAGAAAGCCACCAGCTAGGAGCCAGTGCGCCTCTCATCATCGGGGAACGAGCCTACCGACAAGGAGATGACCGCCAGGGTTACCCGGCAACAAGGTGCTCACCGGCAAGCTTCTCAATAGCAAGAGACTAGACGCATGTCTTCAAGACGGCAAGTTGCATGTCCTACCAGCGAAGCGGGGTTTTCTCAGCCAAAGGCCTCTTCGTCCACCAAGCGTGCTAGAGCACCTCCTCCGCCCCCAACTTCTGATGCTGGGAACGAGGCCGTCTGGGACCTCTCCACCCTCAGCGATCGTGAGGAGGATGAGGAGTAAGCGCATCTAACTTTCTTCATTGACTTTGATTTTCTAGTAGTTGTTGATCTGACTTGATTGTTTTGATCTTGTAGAGACAAGGAAACATTGGCATAGAGGTGCTCAAAGAGGCTGAGTACTGCTGAAGAAGGGGAACCAGCGGCAAACACTGGGCGAACCACGGCATCTACAGATATTTTGGTCGTCAGCCCCCGGTCTAGCCCCCAGTGTCAGGCCACTACCCATTATCCCTTGGCGGGCGTTAGTGCCGACACCGCCTTCCCTGACGCTGACAAGGACGCAGAAGAAGACCACGAAGAAGTTGATCCTTCAGCTCTGCCTCTGACGTCCACTACCCCGGAGAGTAGCTCGCCGTCAAGGACTTCCACTAAAGAGCTTGCCCGTGCTGATGACGTGCCGGCAAGTGAAGCTACCAGTGGCCACACGACGGCAACAAACTTTGCCGGAGAAGGAACTGTTCCTTCTCAACAGACAGATCAAGGTAATCCTTTTTCTGTTAAGCACTTCTCTTCCGTTCTCAATTTTTGTCTTATTTTCTCTTTTTGTCTTCTTGAACTTCATTTCAAATTTGGATTTGGTTTTTCTTCTCTCCATCTCCACAGATCCACCTCAATCTGAAGACATGGACGCTGAAGTCGAGGTCGAGGGGATTGCAAAGAACGCGGCAGACGAGGCCGCCAAGGTTGCCGCCAAGGAGGCCGCCGATGCTGCCGCTGAATAAGCCACCAGAGTTGTCATTGATAAAGCTGCCAAGGCTACTGCGGAGGAAACCAACAGACGATCTGTGAAGGAGGCCACCAAGGTGGCTTCAGATGAAACCGCCAAGGCCACTGGTGACACTTCCGTCCCAGGAGCGCCAAGCGCTGGCACGGACATGGATATCGGAGTGGTTAACAACACCGTGCCGACAGCTAGCAACCAAGCATCCACATCCGATACCCCTCCTACCAGAAACTTTCTGATGTTCCTAGAGCCACAGCCAAACCCCGAAGCCCCTAGCTCGTCTGGCGCCGGAGCTCTTGAGACTGTGGAAGATGAAGTTGTCATCCCCATGTCACGAAGCACAGAAGATGTGCGCGCCGCCTATGACGACGTTGAAGATCTCGCCTTCCTCCAGGCCATGGGCGACGACTTCAAGGCCGTCCAAGAGCATTATAGCAAGCGCTGGGACAAGCTCAAGACCCGGCAAACCGTCGTGGAGATGGAAGAAGAGAGGCTAAAGGAGAAGATCGAAGGCGCATACATGTGGTATGAGGATCAGCGCCAAGATATCCAGCACCGGGAAATTGAACTTGCCGCCATCAAGGAAGCATTCGTCTTGGAGAGGGCCATAGCTGATTTGGCAAAGGAGGAAGCCAACAAGACCGTTGCGGCAAGGGACGCAGAGTTCACTAAATGCAAGATTGCCCTCGACTCTCACGAGGAGGATCTTGCCACCAAGGAAGCAGACCTTGCTACCCGAGAAGCTGCTCTTGCTGCAAATCTCAAGGCCAAAGATGATGAAATCCAGATCCTCCATGCAAAGCAGACTCAAGAGCTAGAAATGACCCACAAGGAGGTAATTGAAAATCAGGCTCAAGATCACGCAGGCAAGCTCAAGGAAGCCATCGACGCTGCCGCTGCTACAAAGGCCACCAAGGCAGACCTAGACGTCAAAGTGAAAAAGCTCGAGGAAGATCTTGCCACCAACAACAGAGAGATCCTGGCCCTCCAAGAATCAGCATAGAAAGCAGCTCACACTATGGGAGAGCTGCAAACGCAGCTGTCATCCAAGAGGCAAGAACTTAGCAAAGCTGCTGACATCGAGGTAAATCTGAAGCTGAAGCTCTCCAACTTGGAAGAGAATCTTGAAGCCGCCAAGGCCAGAGAGAAGATCTTGGCGGAAGAGCTCGAGAAAGAGCGAGGCTTGCTGGTGGACGCCGAGGAGAAGTTCAACCAGCTGAAAAGCTCTCTTTCCCTCTGGACCGGCAGGCTCACTAACATCGCCGAGCACCTCACTGTGCAGCTTGCCACTATGGATATGAAGAGGTGGGGCTTCTCTGTCGAGAAGAACGAAGCCACAAGTGTCAGACTGACGCTGTTCTTCGAAGGGCTCATCGACGCGCTCAAGGCACATCACAAGAATCGTGCTGCTTCATTCGCCAACGAGTCCCGTAAGCTTGCCCACGGCGTGCTCTTCAAAGTGCTCATCAAACTTGTGCACCGCAATCCCGGCATTGATCTCTCCAAGGCCTTCATGAGTTTGTCGGAGGGGACTGACACCAGCGCCGCCGAAGAACTTGTGGCTCCAATCGCCGACATGGTTGGCAGGGTCTCCAGGACGCAGGGCCAGCTTAAGAACTAGTCTTATCGCCACTCCTTGACGCAAGTGTAATCATGTAAAAGACAATTTATCTTAAGTTAGATCTGCACTGTGCTCTTGATGTAATATAATTTATACTTGGATGAATGTATGCTATTTTCCTTATATGATTCTGCCCTTGTATGTTTTTGTACCCTACACTTGCCGGAAACTTGCCGGTGCACACACCCTTGCCGTTAGCGCTTGAGGACTGGATCCTTAGCAGCTTGTCGGAGGTGCCGCTTCCTGGCAAGATAACACTTATCGGTCTTAACACAGCTTACTTATACTGTTGAGTGGACTCAAAACAGAAATAAGAGCGCGACCAATCCCGACAAGGTTCCTTCGCGTGCAGGTTTCTCATACAAAGACGAAAATCATTCAAGGAAAAGGAACTACAACAAAGAAATTTTGTTTCAAAGTTTTGCAACTTAGCTTTCTTTTGTTGTACTTCTTGTCGTAAATGATATCTTGAATGTCATAGGTATCCATACCATCACTCCCCCCAGGAAACTGGCACACAAGGAATGCTTCTGTCCTTTGAGAAAAAGAAAGAAGAGAAAAGAAGAGGTTGGAACCTTGACGGTTTGTTAATCATTTCATACAAGGAAAAATGTAACACAACAACACATGCAATATACAGAAATATGTACTTTGACAAAAAGTTGTGAAACACTTAGCTTTATTCAACTATGCACGGGGTCTGCGCCCGGCTCTGTACAAAGGTTTACATGCCTTGCCGGGTTACTTGTACAAAAGAGGCTACCGGGCAGCCTGGCAACCGCGCCTTATGGGTAGAACTTGCGAAGATGCTCAATATTCCATGAGTTAAGCACCGGAGTGCCATCTTCGGTCTATAGACGGACTGCGCCAGGTCTAGTGACTCGCACTACCCGATAAGGGCCTTCCACTTTAGCGTCAACTTGTTTTTCCCCTTCACGGACTGTATCCGACGAAGAACAAGGTCGCCTTCCTCAAGGTTCCTGGCATGAACTTTGAGGCTATGGTAGCGGCACAAAGCTTGTTGGTACCATGCAGCACGGACAGCAGCCCGAAAACGATCTTCCTCAAGGAGCATGGCATCATCTTGCCGCAGCTCTTCTTGACCCTCTTCATCAAAGGCCAAGACTCGAGGTGACCCGTATCTGAGTTCCGTGGGGAGCACCGCTTTTGCACCATATACAACGGAGAAGGGCATCTGGCCGGTGGCTCGATTTGGTGTTGTTCTGAGTGACCAAAGAACCGCCAGCAACTCTTCCACCCAGCGTCTTCCACACTTGTGCAGCTTGTCAAAAGTTCTGGTCTTGAGACCACGCATCACTTCTGCATTTGCCCTCTCCGCCTGTCCATTGCTTCTCGGGTGAGCAATGGAAGCATAGCAGATCTTCCTTTCAAGGTCTTGGCAGTACGCCATGAAGGCGCGACTCGTGAATTGGGTGCCGTTGTCGGTGATGATCCTATTTGGATCACCAAAACGGGCCACCAATCCTTTGAGGAACTTGATAGCTGACTGTGCCGTCACCTTTCTCACTGGCTCTACCTCAAGCCACTTTATGAACTTGTTGATTGCAATGTACAAGAATTCAAAGCCCCCCGGTAGCACGGGGAAAAGGGCCGAGGATGTCGAGCCCCTAGACTGAGAAGGGCCAGGAAAGAGGGATGGTTTGAAGAGCTTGAGCTGGATGGTGTATATCCTTGGCGTGGAACAGACATGCTTCACATCTGGTCACCACCGCCAAGGTGTCTTGAAGGGCTGTCGGCTAATAGAATCCTTGTTGGAATGCCTTGCCAACGAGCGCGCGTGACCCAATATGAGAGCCACACATCCCTTCATGTATCTCCGCCAACAGCTTCTGTCCATCTTCCCGGGAAATGCACTTCAATTTCACCCCATTTGGTCTCTTTCTGTACAAAGTGTTGTCAACAAATTGGTACATACTTCATTGACGGGCTACTCTTTCAGCTTCTTCTTGCTCTTTGGGAAGTTCCCCTGTTTGGAGGAACTGGACAATCGGCTGCGCCCATGTCGGAGCCTGTGGCTCGACGACAAGGACTAAAGGCAATTCCTCTCCTGCAGGAGCACTTACTTTGACAGCAAGGACTTAACCTACCGGAGGCTGTTGCTCACCGGCAAGAGGTGTCTTATCGGTGGAGATGCTTTTCTTGGCGGTTGCTGGTAGCTCTACCGGAAACTACCCACCAGTGTTCATTTTTGTTTTCTTTGCTGCCTTCGTTGATGGTGTAACAGATGGCTGATTCAGCTGTAGCACAAAAGTTCCCGGTTCTACAAGAGATCTTTTAGCAGCAAGCTTTGACAGTTCGTCTGCAATATCATTTTGAACACGAGGGATGTGCTCCATTTGCAAACCATCAAAGTGCTCTTCCAACTTCCTCACTTCATCGACGTATGCTTCCACCAACGGGATATGATAATCTTTGTTGATATGCTTAAGCACAAGCTGCGAGTCACCTCTCATAATCAACTTTCGAATACCAAGGTCGATTGTAATGTGCAGGAAGGCAAGCAATCTCTCATACTCAGCAGTATTGTTGGTGGCCTGCTTCCTGGGAAAGTGCATTTGAACTACATACTTGAGATGATCTCCGGCGGGCGCGACAAGCAACACGCCAGCACCAGCGCCTTTCAAAGTACATGATCCAATCATCAACAGTTTCTTTGCTAGGGAGAGAGGTCTCTTGTACTTCTTCATCTGGCGTTGGCGTCCATTCTGTAATGAATTTTGCCAAGGTCTGCTTTGAATTGTTGATGTGCTTTCAAACTTCAAGTCAAAGCTTGACAGCTCCAACGCCCACTCAACTATCCTGCCGGTGGCTTCTCGATTTCTCAAAATACGTTGCAAAGGAAAGCGAGTGACGGTGGTGATTTGATGTGCTTGAAAGTAGTGGCGCAGCTTCCTTGAGGCCATAAGGAGACCAAAGAGCAATTTTTGCACACGAGAATACCTTGATCTAGCCCCCTGTAGAAGAGAGCTGACAAAGTAAACTGGGCGCTGCACCATCTTCTTCTTCTACACAACTTGTTGATCTAGTTCATTTTCTTGCACAATTTCAGACTTGTCAGCACCTGACCCTGCAGGAGAAGATTTTGGTTTGTCGGCCTGTGGCTCTGCGGTTGCTGCATCTTCGTCATCAGCTTCTCTCAGCCACCAGTGCAGCACTTACCACTTGATTGGTTACCGCCAACTATAGCAGCAACGGCTCTTGTGGTTTAGGCGCAACTAAGACTACCAGAGAAGACAGGTACCCCTTCAAATGTTGGAGCATGGCCTTCGCTTCTGGAGTCCATTTCATTGGACCTGCTTTTTTCAAAATTTTGAAAAATGGCAAGGCACACTCAGCTGACTTGGAGATAAACCTGCTCAATGCGGCAACACAACCTGCAAGACGCATAACGTCCTTGACGCGCTTCGGTGCTTCTATCTGCTCAATTGCTTTGATCTTGTCGAGATTGGCTTCAATTCCCCTCTAAGACACAAAGAACCCGAGAAGCTTGCCGGATGGAACACCAAACACACACTTCTCGGGATTGAGCTTCAAGTTGATCTTGCGCAAAACTTGCAAACGTTTCTTCCAAATCTTGTATGAGTGTTGATTTGTCCTTGGTTTTGACCACAATATCATCCATGTAGGCTTCCACATTTCTGTGTAATTGTGTCTCAAAACCAATTTGGACTGCCCTAGCAAATGTTGCTCCGGCACTTTTCAATCCAAAAGGCATACGTATGAAGCAATATGTGCCACATGGAGTGATGAACGCTGTTTTCTCCTCATCTTCCTTGGCCATAAAAATATGATGATAACTAGAGTAGCCATCAAGAAAAGATAGTAAATCACAACCGGCAGTAGAGTCCACAATTTGATCAATCTACGGCAAAGGAAAACGGTCTTTTTGGACAAGCTTTATTTAGATCAGTAAAGTCGATACAAAGCCTCCATTTTCCATTTGCTTTCCGGACGACCACTGGATTGGCTAACCAAGTGGGGTGTAGCACACCTCTAACTAGACCTGCTGCTTCTAACTTCTGTATTTCTTGGGCAATAAATTCTTGCCGCTCCAAGGCTTGCTTTCTGACCTTCTGCTTGACGGGCTTCGCATGGGGACAGACAGCAAGGTGGTGCTCAATTACTTCCCTGGTAACACCGGGGATGTCAGATGCTTGCCAAGCAAACACATCGACATTCGCCCACAAGAAGGCAACGAGCACGCTTTCCTATTTGTCATTAAGGGTGGCACTTATGGTGAAAGTTCCTCCCGTCCCATCCTCCTGCGCAGAAACTTGCTTTGTGGCAGGTGCAGTGGCCTTGGCTTTCTCGCTCTTGCCGGCAGAGCTCTCTGGCTCCTCAATGGACGTGTTTCACTTTTTAGTGCGCTTTCCAGAGGCCTTGCCGGAGGTCTTACGGTCTTCTTTCCTGTCTTCTTCTTCTTTCCTCCCCCGGGAGCTTTGTCGGCAAGAGCAGGTGCCTCTTCGGCAGATGCTGCCACTGCCTCCCGGTAGAGCTTGTCGGCACAGATAATTGTGTCCTTCTGATCAGACTTGATGGTGAGCACGCCCATCGGCCCTGGCATCTTGAGAGTGTTATAGGCGTAGTGTGACACCGCCATAAACTTCGTCAGTGCTGGGCGGCCAAGAATCCCATTGTACGGCAATGGCATTATGATGACATTGAAGACAATCTTCTCTGCCCTATAGTTTAGTGCGCTGCCAAATGTCACCGGCAATGTAATCTGGCCCTTAGGCTTGCTCCTTCCCGGATTGATCCCCTGGAATGTGCCTGTCTCCTTTAGATCTCCATCGGGAATTTTCAACCTCTTTATTACATCTGGTGAAATCAAGTTCAGACCAGCCCCACCGCCAACCAACATCTTGGTGACTTTGAGGTGGCAAATTGTTGGTGAAACCAACAACGGCAAGCACCCAACCACAGTTGTGTAATTAGGGTAATCCTCAGCGTCAAAGATTATGGGCATGTGGGACCACTTGAGTGGCTTTTGAGACTCCATTGCCGTCTCCACCGCATTGACATCTCTGATCCACTGCTTCAGTTGGTGGTGTGAGGAGTGCAAAGATGCACCACCGTCAACACACATGGCGTCAACCGCATTCTGGAACTCTTGTTCGGACTCGTCTATGTCCTCATCACTACCATCTTCATCTTCCTTCTTGTCTTGGCCTCTTGCAGGCTTCTCTTTCTGCTGCTTGGCCTTGCCACGGTGTCCTCCGCGATGTGATAGCCTGGCTTATTAGGGATGATAGACTACTCATATCAATAAGGAATTCCTTCTTTTCCGGGAGCCCATTCGAACAGAACTCCAAAGTTAAGCGTGCTCAGCTTGGAGTAATTTCAGGATGGGTGACCGACCGGGAAGTTGCTCCCGGGTGCGCATGAGTGAGGACAAAGTGCGCAGGAAAGACTAGTATTGATCTGTGAGGCCAGTCTAGATCTCGCCAGGAGTAACGACCACCGGCGGGTGTGTCCGGGGCGTTACAAGTTGGTATCAGAGCCGACCCTCGCGGTTACACGGATGTTTGCGGACAGGTGCGTGGTCATGTTGTTCATGACGTTTGTGACCCGTCGTGGCACACGGCATGTCACATGTACTGGACTGGATGCACAGACGTATGTGCCAAGAGGGAACGTTCCTATGGCCCGACGAGGACGTCGGTTCCTCTGAGTGGGGGTGTATGTGATAGCCTGGCTTATTAGGGATGATAGACTACTCATATCAATAAGGAATTCCTTCTTTTCCGGGAGCCCATTCGGACAGAACTCCAAAGTTAAGCATGCTCAGCTTGGAGTAATTTCAGGATGGGTGACCGACCGGGAAGTTGCTCCTGGGTGCGCATGAGTGAGGACAAAGTGCGCAGGAAAGACTAGTATTGATCTGTGAGGCCAGTCTAGATCTCGCCAGGAGTAACGACCACCGGCGGGTGTGTCCGGGGCGTTACACGCGACCACCACGATTCTTCTTGCCGGATCCCCCGGCACCATCCTTGGCCTTCTCCTTGTCACGCTTTTCATATTCTTGCTTCTGCTTCTCGGCAAGCTGCTCAACTTGCCGGCACTCTTGGAGATCGTGGCCTGAAGTGCGGTGGATCTTGCAGTATGGTCTATTAGTCTTCTCACGGGCAATCGTCTCATGGCAACAGGTATAGATGGCAACCTCCTTGCTGCTGCCCTCAGCCTTGGGCTTCTTGCCGTGATTCCCCGACCCCTCAACTACTAAAACAACTTTTCATTTGCGCTTGCGGTTGCACTTGCGGCCCTTCTTATTCGGAGTGGATGCATCATCGTCTTCAGAGTCGGCTGCCGCACCTGCATCCTCTCCGGGGAGTCGCCTCCCTTCTTCAGCACACACACATTTATCAGCCAGAGCATAGAGCTCGGCGATATCCTTGACCTTGTTTATGGCCATCTCTTTCCGCATTCTATGATTGCGCACGTTCGTGTGGAACGAGGCGATCACAGAGGCAGGGTGTACATCGGGGATGTTGCGCTGTACATGGCTGAACCTCTGGATATACTTGCGGAGGGGCTCTCCATCTCTCTGGGGAATCACATGCAAATCGCTGGGTTGACCAGGAAGCTTGTGACCTCCCTGGAAAGCGCCAACGAATTGATGGCATAGATCCGCCCAAGAAGAAATGGAATTCTCCGGCAAGTTCATCAACCACGACCTGATGTTGGGATTGAGCGCCAACGGGAAGTAGTTGGCGAGGATCTTGTCATCCCGTCCTCCGGCAGCCTGCACCGCGATGGTGTAGATACCAAGGAACTCTTACGACTTGAGCTTGCCGTCGTATTTGTCTGGCAGCTCAAGCTTGAAACTCCGGGAGGACGGCCAGTGAACCTGCCGCAGCTCACGAGTAAACGTTGGGCAGCCTACCTCGTAAGGTAAGCACCCAGGGTACCCTGGCACAGGCTCGTACGCCGCCGGCCCGGCACGATCGTCTGGCTGACGACGTGCTTCCCGGCGCCATTCAATCATCGTACGGGCGTCCTCCACCCAACGATCTTGCAGCACTTGGTGCTAGTCTTGCCGGCCCCGCGGATCGGATGACGCCATTGACACCTCGTCGGGCTCATCAGATCGGCGATCTTGTCGGCATTGCTGTTGTGGTTGTTTCCGCGGAGGTGACTGCACCATTTGTGTAGCATCTCCAACAGGCCCACTACCTGGTATTGCCGGCGATGTGGGTGGCCGCTGTGAAGGCTCCGCCTGCTGCGTCTTGCCGGGGTCAGCAAAACTGATGAGACTCTGGATGGTCGCCCTCCACTCGTCCATCTTGTCAGCTGTTGGAGGGAAATTCAGCTACATCTGGGCCCATGCCATGGCCTCCGCCGGCGTGTTTGGCCTGGCCAAAAGCGAAGAACGGGATGTCGCTCGACTCCTGGCAGAGCCAGAAGGAACTCCATCCCGTGCCTGCTGCACATGTTCGTCAGTGGGCTGATGCAGTCGTGGTGGTGCCTGAGCATCTTGATGACGACGCCCGACGTTGTTATCTTGTCGTCGTCCGGAGCCATCTGCGTCATGAGGGAGCGTGTCGCACCCATCTTGCGATGGTCGCAGTACACGTCCTACCACGGTGTTCTCGGACGTCGCCGTGCCGTCCTTGGACGTCACGACTCCGCCGCCGTGGCTCGCCGCGCTCCAGACCTCTCCGGTATGATGGCTGCGATCACCGGAGCGTCGTGGAAGTTGGCCGCCTCCACCATCTCCAGTGCGATGGCTGGGATCGCCATCATGACGGGGAAGCTGGCTGCCTCCACCGCCTCTATCCGTGCCACCCATGCCGCCTGCATCGCCAGTGCCGCCTACGCCACCCGCGGACGTCTGCGACGGCAGCTTGGACATGGAAGGAGCTGTCGCAGCCGCACCCTTCTACTTGGGCGCCATCGAAGACGATGATGAAACTGGTGCTCACACTACTAAAACAGGTTCACAACACGCGATCCCCTGCCTGGCGCACCAAAGATGTCATGCGTACGACAATCTATAGGATCAAGATGATCCCTTTGCGGTTCGGCTATGGGAATCAACGTGCACAAAGAGCAGTTTCAGCAATGCAAGAACACACAAGCGATTTTACCCAGGTTCGGGCCACCGTGAGGTGTAAAACCCTACTCCTGCTTTGATTGGATTATTTGTGCTAGCACAAATACAAGAGAGCGCAGCATGCTGGCAAGGTGCGTGGGAAGTGCAACTACGTAATGAACTTGTGCAAAGTGTCGACCATTGTTAAGGTAGCCATGGGCCTCCTTTTATAGACAGAAGGGGTCACCACCGTGGCAAAATGGTAATTACAGAGTGTATGTAGTGGCTACAGTGCTATCATACCTAACCCTGACGGGATAGGACAAAAGCATTCAATGCGCCATTAGGTGTCATGCTGGGGACGAGCTCCGGCAAGGATCTTGCACCGCTTGCCCTCCTACCTCCTGTTATCTTGACACGATCTAGGGATGGGTGTCATTAAAGCTTGATCTTGAGGCGGCGTGCTGACACGTGCCCCGACAAGCCTCACCTAACTGCCTGCCCGCTCGACACCTATTGACAAGCGACTAGCTGGTCGCTGAGGTGGAGCGGTGGAGTGGCAGAAGGGAGCTTGCCGGCACGGAGCTTGCAGTGCCTACCCTCGCTGGTGTGTAACTTGCCGGCAAGTGTAGTCTTGATCTTCAGTACTATCTTATTACTTCTTGATGACCTGCCTTGAGGTCCTCTTCATGGTCTTGTTAACCAAGTCTTGAGTCTTGACTTGAGATATCCTCCGGCAAGCCCTTGCCGTTGGGTAGGCTACTACTATCTGTGCATAAGTCAGGGTATGGAAACCCATGTTTTTATACACCGACAC
The DNA here is from genome assembly GCA_039707655.1 of Elymus sibiricus. Taxonomy (NCBI): domain Eukaryota; kingdom Viridiplantae; phylum Streptophyta; class Magnoliopsida; order Poales; family Poaceae; genus Elymus; species Elymus sibiricus. The sequence goes on from CM077676.1 coordinate 279,414,861, forward strand.
AAGCTCCCTCAACTGCTTCGCTGCACCTACCTGTCAGGCTGTTGCCAACAAGTGGTGAGCATGCAGGTAGTAGGTGAAGCCTGTCAGGGCACGTGGAGATCCACCTCCTGAGGAGTGACTTTATTGACACCCATCCAAGGATGTGTCACGATAATAAAAGGTAGCTGGGCTGACAGTACAGGTGGAGCGGCGCTCCCTTGCCGGCATTCGCCTTGGCGTGATACATAATGGTGCATTTAATGCATTTGTCCTAATTCATCTGTGTTAGGTATGATAGCATTATTGCTATCATTTCACCGTGTAATTACCATTTTGCCACTGTGGTTACCCCTTTCACCTATAAAAGGAGGGCCAAGGCAACCTTTACAAGGGTCGGACCCCTGCTAGTTTACAATAGCTTAGTTACACCTCCCAAGCTCCTTGCCGGCAAGGTTGCGCTCTTGTAACCACAGGGTTCAAAAACATTCATCAATCCACCAAAATAGGAGTAGGGTTTTATGCTTCACAGTGGCCCGAACCTGGGTAAACACTTGTGTGCTCTACGGTTGTTGCTGCTCTTCGTGTGCTACAAGCCCATAGTCAAACGTAGAAGGGGTTATGGCCCCATAGATTGTCGTACGCCGATACCACTCAAAATGTATTCATCTTTGTTTTAGCTCTGAGCTCTGGCACCTTTGCAAATCTCTGCTTCCCTCTGCAAAGAGCCCTTCTATTTACTTTCAAGTTATTTACTTTTATTGTTGACTCATCACCTTCTCCTTCAAGCACCAACATAGAGAGCGCTATTATCATTCTTAGTTTAACATGCATGGAGTCTAGTTAATATTGGATGTGAGCATGACTGGATCTCTTCTACCCTGAATTACAATGTTTAGTCGCTCCTTGAACTTCAGAGGTGCTCTGCATTTATGTTTTGCAGTCTCAGAAAGGGCTAGCGAGATACCATGTTATCATATTATATCATGATTGTTTTGGCAAATTGTTATCATTTGAGATATATTATTATTGCTCGCTAGTTGATTATGCCATTGATATGAGTAAATGTGAGTTCTAGGTCTTATCATTCACATGGTTAGTTCATGATCTTTGCTGAAAACTTGGTTGCTAGTTAAACTTAAATACAACAACAAAAACAAAACAATTTGTAAAAGTTTTTCTTTGTCACTTCAGTTTATCAACTGAATTGCTTGAGGACGGGCAATCAGTCAAGCTTGGGGGAGTTGATACATCTCCAACGTATCTACTTTTCCAAACACTTTTGCTCTTGATTTGAATGAAACTATCCCGGACTGACGCTGTTTTCAGCGGAACTACCATGGTGTTGTTTTTGTGCAGAAATAAAAGTTCTTGGAATTGGACGAAACTTGGCAGAGATTTTTTATTGCAGAAGTTTCCCACAAGGCACTGGAGGGGGGGCACCAGTTGCCCACAAGGCAACAGGGCATGCCTACCACCTCAATGCGCGCCCTGATGTCTTGTGGGGACCACAGGCGGACGCTGACCTAATTCCACCTCCATAAGTATCGTCTTCCCGAGAAAAAAAATAAGAGAAGAAATTTCATCGCGCTTTACGATATGGAGTCGCTACCCCTTCTTGTTCTTCATCAGGAGGGCTAATCTAGATTCCGTTAGGGGCTCCGAAGAGGGGGATTCGTCATCGTCGTCGTCATCAACCCTTCTTCATCAATAATTCCATGATGCTCACCACCGGGAATGAGTAATTCCTTCATGGGCTAGCTGGACAGTGATGGAGATGGATGAGATTTGTTATGTAATCGAGTCAATTTATTAGGGCTTGATCCCTAGTATCCACTATGTTCTAAGACTGATGTTGCTATGACTTTGCTATGCTTAATGCTTGTCACTAGGGCTCGAGTGCCATGATTTCAGATCTGAACCTATTATGTTTTCATGAATATATATGAGTTCTTCATCCTATCTGCTAGTTATATGCACTTGTTATTGTTCTGAACCGTAGACCCCAAGGTGACAATAATTGGGATACTCTCCGGGGATGACTGTAATTCGAGGAGTTCATGTATTCACCATGTGTTAATGCTTTGATCCGGTTCTCTATTAAAAGGAGGCCTTAATTACCCTTAGATTTCCACATGGACCCCTCTGCCATGGGAGGGTTGGACAAAAGATGTCATGCAAGTTCTTATTATAAGCATGTGTGACTATATACGGAATACATGCCTACATTGAATTAATGAATTGGAGCTATTGTGTATCGCTTTAGGCTGTGACTGTAACATGATGAATGTCATCCATACAAATATACATCACTGGTCCAATGCCTACGCTTTGCTCATATTGTCTTTGCTAAGTTACTACTATTGTTGCTACTGTTCCAATTACTACAAAATTGCTACTGTCACTGTTACTGTTACTATTGCTACTGTTACCGCTACTATCAAAACTATCATACTACAATGCTACTGGTACTTTGTTGCAGAGAAATAACTTCTCAGGTGTGGTTGAATTGATAACTCAACTGCTAAGGCTTATAAATATTCTTTGGCTCCCCTTGTGTCGAATCAATAAATTTGGGTGAAATACTACCCTTGAAGATTGTTGCGATCCCCTATACTTGTGGGTCATCAGTATTCCCTTTGCTTCACGATACTTTACAAAACCCGAGGTGAGATATATCGGTATCCTCTTGAGTCATTCTCATGCTCACAATAGATGTCTCCTCATTACTGGTTTTGTTCTTCTTTCTCGTTGACATGTTCCGGCACCCCTGTGACCTAGTCACCTGTGTCTGGCCAGACTATGAGGGATGCCGTCACACCGACAGGGCCCTAAGAATATCTCTCCATCATTGGATGAGCAAATCCCACTGTTGAGCTATCTAGTCCCTTGTCAAACTTTCCGATGTAGGTGTAAGTTCCGTTATGATCACCATGTTATAGATGACGTTTGAGCAACCCCAGAGTCCATCGTACCGTAAGAAGTGACTACGATACTCTCATGGCCTAAGGAACTAAACATACATCAACAACACCTGAGAAGTTATAATGATTGACTTGTGACGACTGAATCTCAAAATATAACAAACAAGTTGGGTCAATTCAATATGATCATTCTTCTAATGTCATACTCTCAAAGTTGTTTTGGGACTATCGTTACACATAACGATATCCCAAGATCTGGAAAACGTGATCACATACAACACTTGAGCTAGCCCTAGAGGCAAGACTAGGAATCATGTTTTACCGCTTATCATTCCACTCCTGCATATGTGTTTTCCACTGAATCGCATATTCCAGGATCATAGCAGTTATAGCATAGAATATAAACTCTTAATTATAAATGTGGAAATAAAGAATTCAATATTATTGCCTCTAGGGCATATTTCCAACATCGGAGACCTCCTCATCGCCATCACTGGCCTCCGCTGCGACCTCTAGAGACGGGGCAGCATCGTCACCATCCTCGGCCTCCATATCGTCCGCCTCCTCTCCCTCTGTGGCGGTCGTGGTGATTTTACCCCTCTTCTTAGAGGAAGCCTTGTCCAACTTGGGGACTTCTGGCAACGCGGGCTCCAGTAGCTCCACCATGACCGGATCCAGATCCTGACCGGGAAGCGGGGGCTCTGAAATGAAAGTGGCAAAGTCCGCAAAGTCTTGCCAGCCATAAAAAGAAGTCAGGAGACTGGTACTAGTACTGGAAATAAGCCACGGAAGAGCAACTTACATCATTCAGGGATTCTCAAGACACAAGGGCTCTGCAGCAACCAACATGAAAATAGAGCCGAGCACTAGGCCGGTCAAGACACAGATCCTGCGTCGGAGCTCCTCCTCTTCGAGCTCGGTCCTGGAGACCCGTGTAGGATCCTTTCACCCCCTGTACAAGTACATTGGGGCCTCTCGGGCCCTCGGCAAAAGGACGTGGCACTGCACCCAGGTCCTCAGTATGTGTACCCCCTCAAGGCTTTCGGCCTTCGGACGAGTCGTGGCATCAACAAGCATCTGGGTGTCCCAATAGAGATGATTGATGAAGGACCAAGAACGAAGCCACCCCGAGGGCTCATCGATGAAGACTGGCTAACTACCGCTGAGGCCAGAGGCATAAAACCAATATTTATGCTAATCTCGTAAAGACTTAGGGAAGGTTACAAGAAAGAATTTGCAGGAAGGTCGGAGCTGCAGACTAATTCCTCCAAGGTCGCAAATGTCCTCGGCCTTCATCTGCGCCCATATGCATAAGATATAGCAGAATGGCTCGAAATGTGGAACCACTTCCCGGTTGCTCATTCGCTACCCACTCATTTGGCTCTTCGGTGGCGGGACCCATTTCCGTGTCTGCTCTGTAGCCACGGTGACCTGAGTAGTAACCTGTGCGTTGGCCCGAGTCATGCCGGCCTTAGCCTTGGTGATTTCCTTAGGCTCATAGACGAGTCCAAAGGCGCAAAGGTGTCGGTGTATTGAACATGGGTGTTCATACCCTGACGAGGCACAGACTAGTTGTAGCCTTCCCGACGGCAAGGGCTTGTCTGAGGACAGCACTTCATCAACATACAAGACTAGGTAAACAAAACCATGAAGGAGACCACCAGGCAGGTCATCGAGAAGTATTGAAGAACAAGATTCAGGTTGCCGGCAAGCATCGAGCCAGCAAGCATCGGGCAAAAGACCCCAAGACCGGTAAGCGTCACCCCACCACTCCACCGTGGCAGTCATGAGAGACTTGTCAACAGGTGTCGAGCGGGCAGGTGGGTTGGTAGAGCTTGTCGGGGCACGTGGCAGCCCGTCGCCTGACGAAACAACTTTATTGACACCCTTCCAAGTGGCGTGTCATTAGAATAGGAGGTAGCTGGGCGAGCGGTGCAGGATCTTTGCCGGCATTGCACCCCAGCGTGACACCTAACGAAGCATTTATTGCTTTTGTCCTAATCCATCTGTACTAGGTACGATAGCACTCAAGTTGTCATTTCATCATGTAAATATGGTTTTGCCACTGTGGTAGCCCCTTCCATCTATAAAAGGAGGCCCATGCTAACCGTTACAAGGGTCGACACTCTGCCCAATTGCACTATGTAGTTGCACTTTCGAGCTCCTTGTCGGCAAGCTTGCGATCTCTTGTAACTTGGGCATTCCACACTCATAATACACCAAAGGAGGAGTAGGTTTTTACGCCTCACGGTGGCCTGAACCTGCGTAAATCTTGTGTGCTCCATTGGTAGATCTGCTCTTTGTGCATTGTGATTCCCACAGCCGAACCACAAAGGGGCCTTTGCTGGTCCCATAGATCGTCGTACTTCGACATCTTTGGCGCGCCAGGCAGGGGATCGCGTGCGCGAAACTGCTCCAGCAGTGTGAGCGCTAGCTTCATCACCCATGGCGCCCAACAAGGCCAAGGGCGTGGCCGCTATAGCCCCTTCTACGTCCAAGTTGCCGTTGTGGATGTCCATGGGCGGCGCGGGCAGTACAGGAAGAGGCGGCGGAAATGGCCAGCTTCCTCCCCGTTCTGGTGACCCCAGTCATCAGAGCGGCATAGTTCGGAGCACTGCAAGCCATGGGGGAGGCGCTGCGATGTCCAAGGACAGTGCGGTGACGTCCAAGGATGGCGCGGCGACGTCCAAGCACGGCGCGGCGAAGAACACGTCAGGGCCATCACAAGATGGACGCGACACACTTCCTCGAGACACTGGTGGCTCCGGACGACGACAAGACAACAACGCCGAGCATCGTCCTCAAGATGCTCACGGACCACCACCGCATCATCCTGTCGGCGAGAATGCGCCACAGCGGCAGGTGTAGGATGGAGCTCCTTCTGGCTCTGTCAGGAGTAGAGAACCATCTCGTTCCTTGCTCCTGACCATGCCTAACACGCCGGCGGAGGCCATGGCGCGAGCTCAGATGTTGCTGAACTTCCCTCCAACAGCTGACAAGATGGAGGAGTGGAGAGCCACCATCCAGAGTCTCATCAGCTTCGCCAACAACGATGGCGCAGAGTTGGCAGGGCCTTCAAGGCGACAACCAGCTGCTCTAGCAAGATCAAGTGGCGAGTGGACCAGAGGCGCTGCACTTATGGTGCAGTCTCCTCCACTACAGCAGCGGCAGGCCCAGCGAATTGACACGTAGGACGAGATGTCCATGGCATCACCTGAGCCGTGGAGCCATCAAGATTAGCGCCAGGTACTACAAGACTGGCGAGTTGAAGTCGGTCATACCACCATCGAGCGGCGCCGGGAAGCACGTCGTCAATCTGATGATCATGCAAGGCCAGCAGCGAACGAACCTGCGGCAGGGTACCCTGGGTGCTTGCCATATGACATCGGCTGCCCAGCGTCACCCATGAGCTGCGGCAAGTTTGCTGGCCCTCCTCCCGAAGCTTCAAACCAGAGCTGTCGGACAAGTATGACGGCAAGCTCAACCCAGCTGAGTTCCTCGGTATCTACACCATAGCCGTCCAGGCTGCGGGTGGTAGAGATGAGAAGATTCTCGCCAACTACTTCCCATTGGCGCTCAAGCCTAATGTGAGGTCTTGGTTGATGAACTTGCCGGAGGGCTCCATTTCATCTTGGTTAGACCTGTGCCATCAGTTCGTTGGTGCTTACACCAGAGGCCACAAGCTTCCCGGTCAGCCGAGTGAGCTGCATGTGCTCCCACAGAGGGATGGTGACCCTTTACGCAAGTACATCCAGAGGTTTAGCCGTGTATAGCACAACATCCTAGATGTCCACCCTGCTGCTGCGATTGCCTCGTTCCACACGAATGTGTGCAATCGCAGGATGCAGGAGGAAATGGACATCAACAAGGTCAGGGATATCTCCGAGCTATACGCTCTGGCAGATAAGTGCGCACATGCTGAGGAAGGGAGGTGACTCCCTGGAGAGGATGCCGGACCTACTGTCGATTCAGAGGATGATGATGCAGCCACTCCAAAGAAGAAGAACCGCAAGCGGAAGGGCAAGGCAGTTATGGCCGTTGAAGGATCTGGAGACACCGGCAAGAAGCAGAAGACCAAAGGTGCCAGCAAGGAGGTTGCCGCGTGTACCTGTGGTCATGAAGCTGCTGCCGGAGAGAAGACTGACGGTCCATACTGCAAAATCCATCGCACAGCTGGCCACGATCTTCAGGAGTGCCGACAAGTCGAGCATCTTGCTGAAAAGCGGAAGCTCGAGTACGAGAAGCGCGGCAAGGAGAAAGGCCAGAACAGTGCTGGTGGGTCCGGCAAGAAAAACCGTTGCACCCGCGGGGGCACTGCGGCAAGGCCAGCAAGTAAAAGGAGAACACCGAGCGTGGGCGCGACAAGAAAGAAGGAGAGGAAGAGGATGATGATGATGACGAACAAGAATCCAAAAATGAGTTCCAAAACGCTGTTGATGCTATGTGCATTGATGGAGGTGCATCTTTGCACTCCTCTCACTGGCAGCTCAAGGAGTGGGCCCGTGAGATCAATGCTGCAGAGCCGACAGACGCGGCACAGAAGCCGCTGAAGTGGTCAAATACTCCCATCATCTTTGTTGCCGAGGATCATCCTGATCGCACCACTGTGGTTGCATGTTTGCCATTGTTGGTTTCGCCAATAATTCGCAACCTTAAAGTCACAAAGATGTTGGTTGACGGTGGCACTGGCCTAAGTCTGATCTTCCCAGATGTGATCTAGAGGCTACAGATTTCTGACGAAGAGCTCCAAGAGACGGGATCGTTTCAAGGAGTCAACCCAGGAAGGACCAAGCCCAATGGCCAATTCACGTTGTCGGTCACTTTTGCTAGTGAACTCAATTACAGAACAGAGAAGATAGTCTTCGATGTCGTCAAGATTCCATTGCCTTACAATGGAATTCTTGGTCGCCCCGCTCTGGCAAAATTCATGGCGGCATCACATTACGCCTACAACACATTGAAGATGCCAGGGCCCATGGGTGTGATTACCATCCACTCCGACAAGAAGGACGCACTTATCTGTGCCGACAAGCTTTACTGGGAAGCAGTTGCAGCATCTGCCGGCAAGGCACTTGCTCCTGCCGATAAAGCTCCCGGGGGGGGAGAAGACCGGCAAGTCCAAGGCCTCCAGAAAGTGCACTGCAGAGTGCAGCACATATGTTGAGGAGCCAGAGACCTCTGCCGGCAAGAGCAAGAAGTCCAAGGCTACTCCACCTGCAATGAAGCAAGTCTCTGCAAGGGAAGATGGGACGGGAGGCACTTTCACCATAAGTGCCACCCTTAATGATAAATAGGAAAGTGCGCTCATTGCTTTCCTGCGGGCGAATGTCGATGTGTTTGCATGGCAACCATCTAACATCCCCGGTGTTCCGAGGAAAGTAATTGAGCACCACATTGCCATCTGTCCCAATGCAAGACCCGTCAAACAGAAAGTCGGGAAGCAAGCCTTGGAGCGGCAAGAATTCATAGCCCAAGAAATCCAAAAACTTGAAGCAGCAGGTGTGGTCAGACGAGTGCTACATCCAACATGGTTAGCTAACCCTATGGTAGTTCGTAAGGCGAATGGAAAGTGGAGAATTTGTATTGATTTCACTGATATCAACAAAGCAGGTCCAAAAGATCCTTTTCCTTTGCTGCGGATTGACCAGATTGTGGACTCCACTGCCGGCTGTGATCTCCTCTCTTTTCTTAACGCCTACTTTGGTTATCATCAGATCTTCATGGCCAAGGAAGATGAGGAGAAAACGGCATTTATAACTCCATGTGGCACATATTGCTTCGTGTGTATGCCTTTCGGATTAAAGAGTGCCGAAGCTACATTTGCAAGAGCTGTCCAGATTGGTTTTGGTCCTCAGCTGCACAGAAAATGTGGAAGCATATATGGATGATATAGTGGTCAAAACCAAGGACAAATCAGCACTTATCCAAGACCTGGAAGAAACGTTTGCAAATCTGTGCAAGATCAACTTGAAGCTCAATCCTGAGAAGTGTGTGTTCGATGTTTCATCTGGCAAACTTCTCGGGCTCTTTCTTTCTCAACATGGAATTGAAGCCAATCCCGACAAGATTAAAGCTATTGAGCAGATAGAAGCACCGAAGCGCGTCAAGGATGTACGGCGTCTTGCCGGTTGTGTTGCCACATTGAGCAGGTTCATTTCCAAGTCAGTTGAGCGCACCTTGCCGTTTTTCAAAATCTTGAAAAAGGCAGGTCCTATGAAATGGAACCTGGAAGCAGAGGCCGCGCTCCAATACTTAAAGAAATACTTTTCCTCTCCACCATTGCTAGTTGCGCCTAAATCACAAGAGCCGTTGCTGCTATACTTGGCGGCAACTAATCAAGTGGTAAGTGTTGCATTTGTTGCTGAAAGAGAAGTAAATGATGAAGAGGCAGCAACCACAGAGCCGCAAGCCAACAAGCCAAAATCTTCTCTGGCAAGGCCAGTTGCCGACAAATTAAGTGCAGTGCAAGAAAGTAATCCAGGACAGCACACTATGCCCAAGAAGAAGATGGTGCAGCGCCCAGTTTACTTTGTTAGCTCTCTGCTGCAGGGGGCTAGATCAAGATATTCTGGTGTACAAAATTTGCTTTTTGGCCTCCTCATGGCCTCAAGGAAGTTGCACCATTACTTCCAGGCACATCAAGTTACCATCGTCACTGGCTTTCCTTTGCAATGCATCTTGAGAAATCCAGAGGCCACCGGCAGGATAGTGGAGTGGGCGTTGGCACTGTCAAACTTTGATTTGAGGTTTGAAATTACATCAACAATCCAAAGCAGAGCCTTGGTAGAATTCATTGCAGAATGGACACCAACGCAAGAATTTTTTTTCCAGAAACCTCTCTCCCCGGCAAGGAAACAAATGATGATTGGATCATGTACTTTGACAGTGCTTTCACGCTTCAGGCACCGGTGCTGGCGTGCTGCTTGTCGCACCCACCGGAGAGCATCTCAAGTATGTGGTTTAGATGCATTTTCCTAGGGAGAAGGCTACCAACAACACTGCTGAGTACGATGGGCTACTTGCCAGCCTTCAGATTGCAGTAGACCTTGGGATCAGAAAGATGATCATCAGAGGCGACTAGCAGCTTGTTGTGAAGCAAGTAAAGAAAGATTACCAGAGCCCATTGATGGAGGCATACGTTGATGAAGTGAGAAAGTTGGAAGAGCATTTTGACGGTCTGCAAATGGAGCACATCCCCCGTGCTCAAAATCAAATTGCTGACGACCTGTCAAAGCATCCCGCCAAAAGATCACCTATGGAACCAGAAACTTTTGTGCTACAACTAACTCAGCCATCTGTTACACCATCAATGAGACCGTTAAACAGAAGAAAATCAAACACTGGTGGTTACTTTTCGGCAGAGCTGCCAATAGCCGCCGACAAAGACACTACCGACAAGATACCTCTTGCCGGCGAGCAGCAGTCTCCGACAGGGCAAGCCCTTACCATTGAGATATGCGCTCTCATAGAGGAAGAACATCCATTGCTCCTTGTCGTCGAGCCACAGGCTCCGGCATGGGCGCAACAGATCGTCCATTTCCTTCAGACAGGTCAACTTCCAGATGATCAAGAAGAAGCTGAAAGAGTAGCCCGGCAATGGTGTATGTACCGGTTTGTTGATAGCATCCTATACAAAAAGAGACCAAATGGGGTGAAATTGAAGTGCATTTGCCGGGAAGATGGACAAGCGCTGCTGGAAGAGATACATGGAGGCATATGTGGCTCCCACATTGGGTCATGTGCACTTGTCGGAAAAGCTTTCTGGCAAGGCTTCTACTAGCCAACAGCCCTCCAAGACGCACCGACGATGGTAACAAGATGCGAAGCTTGCCAGTTCCACACCAAGAATATACATCAGCTAGCTCAAGTCCTTCAAACTATCCCTCTCTCCTGGCCCTTCTCGGTATGGGGGCTCGACATCATCGGCCCCTTTCCATGTGCAACCGGGGGCTTCGAGTTCTTGTACGTAGCAATCGACAAGTTCACGAAGTGGCCTGAGGTAGAGCCGGTGAGGAAGGTGACGGCACAGTTAGCTATCAAGTTCTTCAAAGGATTGATTGCTCGTTTTGGCGTACCCAACAGGATCATCACCGACAACGGCACCCAATTCACGAGTCACACCTTCATGGCATACTGTCAAGAAATTGGCAGCAAGATCTGTTATGCCTTTGTTGCTCACCCGAGAAGCAATGGACAGGCAGAGAGAGCTAATGTTGAAGTGGTGCGGGGCCTCAAGACAAGAAGTGTCGACAAGCTGCACAAGTGTGGAAGGCACTGGATTGATGAGTTGTCGGCAGTTCTTTGGTCACTCAGGACGACACCAAATCGAGCTACCGGCGAGACACCCTTCTCCCTTTTCTATGGTGCAGAAGCGGTGCTCCCCACAGATCTCAGATACGGATCACCTCGAGTTGAAGCTTTTGATGAAGCAGATCAAGAAGAGCTAAGGCATGACGATGTCACGATCCTCGAGGAAGATTGTCCTTGGGCTGTTGTGCGTGCTGCACGTTACCAGCAAGCTTTGCGCCGCTACCACAGCCACATAGTGCATGCCCGGAAGCTTGAGGAAGGTGACCTTGTTCTTCGTCGGATCCAGTCCGTGAAGAGATCAAACAAATTTACGCCAAAGTGGGAAGGCCCTTATCGGGTAGTACAAGTCACTATACCTGGCTCAGTCCGTTTAGAGACCGAAGATGGCATCCCTATGCAGAACTCATGGAACATTGAGCATCTTCGCAAGTTCTACCCATAAGGTGCGGTTGCCGGTCCTCCCGGCAACCTATTTCGTACAAGTTTACCGGCAAGGCATGTAATCCTTTGTACAGAGCCGGACGCAGAACCCGTGCGTAGTTGAATAAAGGTAAGTGTTTCACAACACTTTGCCAAGTACATATTTATTTATGTATGTCAAATGCAATGTTGTGTTACATTTTTATCTTGTATAAGATGATTAACAAACCGACAAGGGTTCTAGCCATTCGTTTCTCTTCTTTCTTTTTCTCAAAGGAAGAAGAGTTCCTCCGCATGCAAGTTTCTCGGGGGGAGTAGTGGTGTAGAAACACCAATGACATTCAAGTTATTATCAAGTACAAGAAGCAATTACAACAAAGAAAGCTAAGTTGCAAAACTTTGAAACATAATTTCTTTCTTAGTATCGCCATTTTCATTGAACGATTTCTGTCTTTGAATGAAAAATCTGCACGCTAAGGAACCTTGTCGGGATTGGTTGCGCTCTTATTTGTTTCGAGTCTGCTCAACAATGTAAGTAGTTGCGTCAGAACCGGGAAGTGTTAACTGTATCGGGAAGCGGCATTTCCGGCAAGTTGCTAAGGATCCGTTCCTCAAGCGTTGTTGGCTAGAATGTGCGCACCGGGAAGTTTTTCCAGCAAGTGTAGGGCACATCTATTATATATAAAAAGTATTTGACGGGTTAACCAGAAAAAAGAGAAATAATCTAAAAAATCCCACAAAAATTAGAAACATCTGATCCTTGATTTATATACCTTATATCTTTATCTTTACCTACTAATAAAGCACGCATTGCTTTTGTCGGGTTCACCGTCGCCCACTTTTTGCAAAGAAGTCCCTGGCTTTTTCTGAAATCATCCCGCAATCTTGTTGTTCAAGTCAACACGACGGTACGGGGAACAGAAAAATAATCCCACCCGGACGAGCCACGACCTTGCCTCCCAACCTCCAGCGCGCCGCCACCACCGGCCCCCGCCCCTCCGCTGCGTGCCGCCACCACCGGCTCGCGCCCCTTCGCCGCGCGCTGCCCTGGTCGCCGCCGCCGGCCTTGCATCGCCTCAACGCCCGACGCCCGAATCTCGCAGGCCCGCCGCACACCTGCTCCCTTGCCAAGTTCGTCCAGGCGGCCGCCATACTCGCCGCCTTTGCCGACTTCCCCTGCGGCGCCAATCTCAAGAGCCCCGGCAACTTCTCCGACAGCTCAATTCCGTGCATCCCGGCTTGATTACTTCAAGGAGGAGGAGGATGACGACGAGGCGGAGCTCCTGGACACGGCCGCCTGTCCCAGGGAGGTCTGCAGCAACGGTGGCCTCTGGTGCACGCGGAGGTCTATGTGGAGGCGGAAATTTAATTTGACCTCACCTCGGGCTGCCGGCCTCCCCAAGTTCCTGCTGCCGGCCTCCCCAAGTTCCTGCTGCCGGCGGCCTCCCGAAGCTCCTGTCGGCCTCCTCCCCGAGCCCCAAGCACGAACAAGGTACCGTGCTGCACACCTGAAAGTCACTCAGCTACTCCCTGTAAGCCAAATCCCCTTTTGAAATTGAGCAGTTGACCAAATTAACTAGGAAACCTTGACACACGCTTGCGTCCAGTAGCTCGATCTGCTGGTGCTAGGAGGGGATTACCATTAGAGCTGTAGCCGGTGCTGAGCACTTATAGTTTCAGGTTATTATTTCTTAGTTAATTTGTTCGAGATGGATGTGGCTGATTCGATTGGAAAGAATTCTTGCAGTCTGTAACCCAGTTTATGCCTCAAATAACACGTAGATCTATTGATTGATTCCTGACATCAACGCACCGAATGGGCTCAGAAACGGAGAAGTGCCATGGTGTACTGTGGGTTTCAGCCTTTCGGGAGATGCATAGTTCAGCAATGTTCTGTATTATTGGAGCAAGCTTTTCATCCATAAATTCTAAGGTCACTTACCTTATCTTTCTTTTCATCTACAATTTTATGTAATGCGCGACCCCTTTCTTCAAAGTTGTTTGCTAATGTATGAGCCCAATCTAAAATTAATTAGGCTAATGGTGAGGGTTTTAGTTTCCTAGATGGTGACGCTTCTGTTATCGGAATGATGTGCTTCCAATTTTCATGTCTAGACTTGGTTTCATCTTTGTTCACAAGGTGAATACCACTAAATCTTTAGATGTTTATACATTCACAGCCCACACATATATATCTCACTCTGCTTTATGAAGCACCTCCATGAATACAGAGCTCCCGTGGAAGCTTGGACAAAAGTAAGAAGTAAACCGAAGGCTTGAAATTGCAAGAAGCAACCTGCTTTGATTCAAATAATTTTGGCAGTCTGCCCATCTATTAGGAGAAATCTTTGCCAATTAATTTCTCCAGTATACAGCCATGTTGTTTGATTAGTCAGAGTTTTCTTAGTCTCTTCAGACTCTAATACAGTTGTTTTTTGTGGCCCAAAAACTGTTGCAAAGCAGATATAAGTGGTGATGTAGCCTAGAACAGAAAAACTAATCTGAAAAATACCTTTTCCTTGAGAAATTGGAAATGTCACTTGGACTGGAAAAACATAGCTAGATAATACTGATTAATTCCACCCTTGGCATGATCATATACATGTAGGCTGTCCTTTTGCTCTCCAAACATCGACAATCAATTTTTTTCATCTATATTATTGAGCATATGACGGGTATATGATGAAATACACTGGAAAAAATTATGGAATCACTAACAGGTGCCTCATCTGGCCTTTTCTTGAATCGGTTTGCATGCTTCAGATCAAAATTTGGTCAGCGTAGTTGATGGTCTGATGTGACTGTTTAGTTCTTCTCTGATGCAAATAGAGGCATGCATGTTCATCATTCTCTATTCTCATACCTGCTTACAAAGATATGGTTATGCAAATGAAGACCTACATCGTCGTTTAAAATTCTCCATGGCGTAACAAATATTCAATAAAAATAAAACTGTAGCAACGGACGGGCATATTTTCCTATTAAATATTATGACGAAAAGGCGAATTGAGGTGGTTATGGTCGATCGACTTTGGGGCAGAAATTTTGGTCGCAAATGTTTTTGTCAAAAAGTTTATTCTTTTCTCTCCTGTTGCAACGCACGGGCAAATTTCCTATCCTTCCAACTTTTATACGTCTTCAAGTTTCCTAGGTGTTAAGGAGCAATCTTGGGAATCAATCAATGAAGAAAGGAAAGGAAATAAATTGTCTACTAAACTATCAGAGAGAGACCCCGCTAGAATCGGTGATGCTCCATCCATCGCCGTCCTTAAAGAATAGGCCTCCCGCTGAGCTCGAGCATGTGAGGACGGGAAGCTATTTGGACATCTCTAAGAGACGGGACAGGACAGAGGACAGGGCCGCGATGGCGGTAGGTGCCGGCCTACACGGAATCGGGCTCCAGCAGCGCGTCAGGGTTGGGCAGGGCCCATGGAAACACGAGGAAAGCACGCACCGATGTCGTGCGGCTTGCCATGGGGGATGGTCGACACGAGGTAGGAGTGCAGCGCCTGACGGTGGCCGCGTGTTTCTCCGCATGTACAGACAGGCTCCTGGATCAATCCGGCAAATACACAATACGTGCATGGCTCGATTGAGAGATCCCGCACGTAAGTATAACCAGGTTCACAGTCAAGTTCGTCTATAACTGCTTGATTTTTCTTTTCGGTTCCTCCTTATTGCATAAGAAGTTACTGAATAATTGGCTCTTCTTCTTTCAATCTCCTTAGCTTACATGCCAGATCACACTCCAACCAATACACGATGGAACATCCAGTGGAGAAGAAGGTGATCAGTTGGTTCATGCGGAGCAACTCTTCACGTTCAGTTCCTCGATACAGTTTCTACAGTGATCAGGGACCGTTGTGTCAGCGGACAGCGCGGGCCAGTGATTCTCCAGGGGCTGGCGATGCCTCTCACCTGTTCATGTCCATAGTCATGCCCAATCTTCTAGTTGTCGGTCACCAGGATCTTCATCGACCTCGGTACGACCCTATGAACCACCAGCATAGATAACCTATCTACTTCCAAGATAACCTGTCTACGTGCTATTAGTTAGTCTTCTCTATAATATGCACGTATGTCTTCTTTAAGGTTTTTGTTTTGTCGAAATTTGGTCGTTCTAGGACAGGTTTGATCCTCTGTTAACCATTTAACTTAGACGAGCAAGCTTATCTTACTTTTTTCGAAGAACAAAATTATTTTACTTAATTACTTGGTTGAATACCAACATGTGCAGATATGCTTTGAGCAGACTTATGTACATGTGTTCCTGGTCTGCAGGTGAAAGGTTCGAATCATCTGCTGCTTCTAGGAAATATTGCTTTCTAGAAGTGTACCGCATAATCTAAGCAAATACCAGTATCCATAACCTGGCACGTACAAGGCATCGAATCCAAATGAATATGTTATATGCTGACATATAGTAGTTTAGGATGTAACGGTTTGGCATAGGAGTTTCTCAGTTTTGGTTTTATGTTGTGTTAACGAGTTTTGCACAAACATAATGGCATAGCTCTGAATTTGGGTCCTCGGGATCAAAATATTACTGTTATAAGCAATCTAATCATTTTCCTTTTGCGAGGAAGGTTCTTTGGTTATCATCAGTAGAAGCGGAGTTGGATTCGTTCACAGATGTTCAATGCTGGTCAAGGATTTTTCCTCTCTCAACGATGGTTGATTGATCTTGTGGTGACAGTTCTATCGTGTTTCACATGGCTGCATCTTACAGGTTTTGCCGCCTCGCTCTGCAGCTTTCAAGTTGCGGTTGTATGAAGGATGAACCTATGTCTCATTTTTTGAGGGCGAACATATGTACCATTTCCTTGCTTTGTGTCATATTGCAGTAATAATTTAATTATTGGAAAAAAATAGTATATGTTCAAATTATTCATCTCTGACATCAAGCAAAAACTTTTTTGAAATCCGTTGAAGACTACACGAAATAGCTTCAGAGTGGTCATCATAAACATGTACCTATTTGGAGATCTTATAATAAGTAGTCCTACTCGATATATTCAGTGGTGTGTTTGCAAAATCATCTGGTATGTCATGCTATGCTACATCTACTTCCCATGATTTTCAGCTTACATATTATTAATACTTTGTGGATCCTAAGAAATGGTACTATGCGGAGAAGCAGCAAACACTGTATATATTGCCGTTTGAGAAAAATATAACACCCCAATATTTAACTGTTTGTTTCTTTTTGCTAATTTTTTTTAAATAATACATTTTTTTTCTAAAATTTGAAAAATAATACATGGTTTTGAGATATTACACAAATAATACGGCGTCGGCTTGGGGTAAGCCGACTGGAGCCAGTCAGCCACGGCGTAGCCGATTAGGGTCCAGTCGGCTTAACCCAGGCCGATTGGGTCCAATCGGCTACAGGGAAGCCGATTGGGACTAATTGGCTTCCCGTAAGCCGATTAGTACTAATTGGCTTCCTTGTCGCCGATAGGTGAGCCCATTTTCTCACCCCCAACGTTTCCCGCTTCTGAATTCCCGCTTATATCTCGGGTGCACACCTAATATATTTCACATCGAAACATATTACCGAATACTAACGGAGCAACTACGACAGAGAAAATGTCTGTTGAATTATACCCTTGAAGCGTGCGAAGCAACGACGAACGGCGGCCTTCAATCACCGGAGCCGGCTCCGGCAAAGCTCCGGCAGTGTGGTGGAGTCTCCGGCTCCGGCTCCGGTAGGTTATGACAAATATAATTTTACGGTTTAACTAATCCAGACAAAAACAAATCAAATGAGCCAGCAGCTTCCTCTGCAAGTAGCCAGCAGCTTCCTCTGCCAATAGAGGCTAATTTTTTTTAAATAATACACTTTTTTTTTTATTAATTTACAGAAATAATACGCCGAATGTTACCGCTCGCCAGTACGCGGAAAGGAGGATTCCTACGAGACGGATGGGTTACCGTGTTCAAGTGGATGAAGAAGATTGAGTGTGTGGTGATGGGTTGTGATGTTGTTATTTTTCTCCCGTTGCAACGCACGGGCTTGTTTGCTAGTTAGTTAATAAAGCATAGCCGTTAGATCTACGTAATATCAGTGGACCCTATACGTACAAAATATACAGCCTAGATGTCACGTGGTGGGTTCAGCTACTCATTCACGTAAGTTTTTTTTCCACAATTCGAGGTAGCTTTGTGTACTGGATTCATAAGGCAAGTCGACCTTTTTTTTTTTTTTTTTTTTTTTTTGAGATAAAGGCAAGTCGACCTTATTACATACGCATCTAGCCATAAAATCCATGTTTGTACATACGAGAAACTGTGCTAGCTTGCTCTCGATGGATTGGATTGATTTTCTTGGTGAAGTGGTCATATATACTTGGTCTACGAACGTGTACAGCTAATGGATTTTAGCGAAAGAATTTTTTTTTTGAGCCGAAACCGTAGAACAATCGTTCTACGGAAATTTCATTAAAAAAAGTATATACAAATTACCCACCTTTCCCACTATAAAATAGATGTTTGTCGCTCGGGGCGTAATTAATTGGGCGGCCGGCCATGAAAGAGTCAGATCAAGAAAGGAACGGCTGCCTTGCTCCTCACGAACTACCAAATGATTTGTTGCCGGCGTTGATATCTGTTGTTCATGTTTCCAACCATGTGCGTCTCTCCCTCAAGCCCTAATTAATTGGCTAGCCGGGAAAGTCTTATAGAAAAGAAGAGTTATGACTGTCCTAATCTCCGCACAAGACTGACCTGCGGATCCATTTCAACCTGAAAAACGATGGACACCAGTGAGTACTAGATGGCTGCAATCCCATGAGGTTCTTACATATACATGGCCGGGAAAGTCGAGGGCGGAAGTCGGCAAACACGTTGCCAATTTACTTTTTCGCTTTGTCGATTTCCAGAGAACCTCAGTGAACTTGACGATTCCAGTACTGACTACTGAGTAATGGAAAAAGGGTTTGATATATGTACAAGGGCCTATAAGTATTAAAATCTTCAAATTCATTAGCCATCCGATAGTATTATTATTTTTGATAATGAATCCATCTCTTATCCTGCATATACGTCATCATAAATCTGTTAAATGCTCATTATATATGTAGAGCTGAAATAATCTGGATTATGTACAGCTTCTGTCTGTACTCTGGGGTAAAAAAAGTTACAGAAGGTTTTAGTCAATGCCTAAATAAATCGAGTAGAAACTGAATATATGTTTGTTCGTGCGGTATAATAAACTGTGCTTTTTCTGATAAAAATTTACTAAAGCGTACATGAAAGAAAAACATTCCAATCGGATCATTATGAGAAAGATGTAGTGTTTCGGTTTACCTAATCCTTACGCATGGTTGTACGTTCCTTGCATGCCAGACCATTCTGGCTTGTAGAATCGTCAGCCCATGCAAAGATATGGTCGATGGTACTACATGTATTTAAATGGTGGGCATGCAAGATATCCTAATAGGCATAACATTCAAATAATATTGACCTACATCATACTTTCTTCTGTTATATAGTGGTAAGCCTGTGTGCTAGCTTTACCAAATACCACTTAAATATTGTCAGTTCCATGTGTACACATCAGACATATATGCAAAAATGAAGTAAGTATGGAACTGGTCTTCTTATGTCAATCAAATAATTTTAGATTTACATGAATGTACTATGCTTTTAGAAAATCGCAACACTAAGTATTGCATATCTTTGACTTCAGACATCTGTACATACATACGAGATATTTGGTCTAAACTTAAGATCAAAGGAATATGCTCGACAATTTGTATTAGGGCAACATATTGGTTGTGCATAATATCATTAATACATGGGATTAAAATTATATCTCCAGGCAACCAACGGTTTAGATCAGTTGGTGGAATTAATGTTCAGACAACCAAGGGTATGTTGCCATAAATCGGATTGCTGGTAGTCTGTATATAATATTAGCTCAGTACATAGAATGGTCAAAATCCAGTACACCCGTTGTTCACAACAAGATACATTGGCCATTTGTGAACAATTTTTTAAAACTGAAATAAATATGAAATGTACTTGGAATTAACCTTCAGACAACCAAGGATATGTTGCCATAAATAGGATGCTGGTGGTCTGTATATAATATTAGATTAGTACATAGAATGGTCAAAATCTAGTACACACGTTGTTCACACTGTTTTTAATGTAGAAATGCAAGTATGTCATCTGTTTTCAAATCCATACGTTGTAACTAACATGATGTATTGCATTCTCAAAACAATTTGGTACAGTGTGCTAAAAGATAAAGAATGTATTAAAAAGAGTAAACCCATTGAGAATGCCATTTAACATTTTTGCAAGACCTTATTCTTTTGAATAGCATTATTAAATATTAACAAGATATGTTGGCCATTTGTGAACAATTTTTAAAAACTGAAACAAATATGAAAAATGTACACGGCATTACCAATGTTATAAATAATTTTGGTACATCATTGAATGTAAATTCGACTCAATTAATGCAAATAATTGAAAACATGTGAACATTGGGGAACTCAAAGGGACTAGATATAAGAGAAATATCTGAACTAAAGATATATGAATTATTATCTTAATATGTTATTCAATTCTTATAATCATTTTAACAAGTCAGGCAAATCTCCTTCCACATAAATCTACCTAAAACTTTAGTATGTCTCAGAAATTTATATCATAACTAATTACGTGTCTTATATCATCAGTTTTTATTCTTGTATTACAAAATTAAAGATGACACAAGTAGACATGGAAGGGAAAGAAAACATCATTAAGGTTCATTTAAAAAAAGTCAATAGGCACAAGCATTGTCTTTCTACTACTACAAGATATTGCCCATCATGTACATCCTATGATACTTAATTTTTTTACAATAAGCTTACAACCTATGATACGTGATCATTATTTTAGATACATGCACTCAGGATCTTCACCTAGAATTAGTTGATAGTAAACGATGCTTGACTATCAAAAACATGATCATTCATTTATTGTACTCAGGATCCTAGGTAAAGATCTTGATCATTATTTGAAATCCAAAATATAGATACATATAATACTAATGACCTGTGATATGAGTGTTCGTATATCAATCTAATGCCACATAAAAATTGCAGGCTAACTCTCATAGTTTATGTTTGACGTAAGAACATGCACAAGTGGAAATATGTTAGCTAAAATTCTAACAATCCTTTGACAAAAAAATTAAAATTAAATATGTTTCATGCATATGTGATATTTTATTAAGCGTAATATTAGCGGTGCTAATAGGACCGTATTATTTTGTCTCAGATAAAGTGATATCCATAAGCCAAAAATTTAATTCCCACACACTTTGCATTTTGAACGTAAGATTTGGACACTTTCAACTAAAGAGATACCCTCGCATTTGCGAGGGCCACTTTGCTAGTTAAGTACAAAGGAAAAATTAAGCAAGGAAGATGCATTCATTCATTTCAGGCATAAAGTTATATTACACATATGACAAAACAAGCCTAATTTAAGATAAATGTGTTCTTTACATGTCTCTTGAGCAGCGGACAAAAGTAAAGGCACAAGATCAATTCTGGAGGTTGCCGTGTCGGTGGATACATCTCTCTCCAATCTCATTGGCGAGCGGTAGCACCTGTGCCTTGACGGCGGAGGTGTTAACACCGGTAGGCGTCTTCTTGAGGATGTCGGAGAGGTCGACACCGGGGTTGTAGTGTACCACCTTGGTGAAGATCCTCAAGAAAGCATTGCGCACAAGTGTGCATGCCTCTTCAGCAAACCTCTTCGCGTGGTCCTTGTGGTGTGCATCCAATGCCGTCAAGAGACCCTCGAAGAACAGAGTCAGTGTCACGCTTGCCGGTAGGTTGGATCTCTGTGCGAAGCCCCAGTTTCCCATCTCCATGATAGCCATCTGCTTCATGATGCGTTCAGCGATATCAACAAGGCGGCTAGTCCAGATAGCCACAGAGTCATGCAGCTACACAAATTTCTACTCGGCGTCAGTAAGAAGAGCCTTGGTTTCCTCCAACTCCTTTGCCAGGAGTCGGTTCTTGGCGTTGGCGTCCTCAAGAGATTTTTCTGAGCTGGTAAGCCTGGACAGCAGGTCATCCTTGGCATTGGCAACAGTCTGGAGTTCTTTGTTCTTGTTGGCCAGCGAAGTTTGGAGTTCTACCAAAGTGTGGGTGTCCTTCTGAGACGCTTCCTTGAGAGCAGCAACATCCTTGTTTTTAGTGGCCAGCTCTGCTTCAAGCTCTTTAATTTTGGACTCAAGCTGAACCTTGACGGCGTCTGCGGCGTCCACAGCGTCAAGGGCCTCGTTAAGCTTGCCGGCATGTTCCGTGGCTTGAGCTTGAAGAGCTTCTTGGTGCCTTTGCTCCAGCTCCTCAGTTCGCTTGGTCAGGAGGGATTGGATTTCCTCGTCCTTGGCGCGAAGATTGGCGGCAAGATCTGCTTCTCTGCCGGCAAGGTCCTCCTCATGTGAGTCAAGAGCAACCTTACGTCTAACCAGATCAGCATCGGTTGCAGCAGCTATCTTGTCGGCCTCCTCCCTGGCCTTGTCGGCAGCAGCTTGCTCCAGAATGAAGGCGTCTCTGGCGGTGGCAAGCTGGGCTTCGTGCTCGTTGATATTCAAGACCCGGTCCTCGTACCACATGTGGGCCTCTTCGATCTTCTCTTTGAGCTTATCCTCGGCCATCTCCACGACGGTTTGCCGGGTTCAGAGCTTCTCCCAGCGCTTGCTGTAGTGCGCTTGCACGACCTTGAAGCCGTCACCCATGGCCTGAAGGAATGCAAGATCTTCGACATCGTTGTTGGCGGCGCGCACTTCTTCGGTGCTCTGCGACATGGGCCCGACGACCTTGCCATCCAGGTTCTCGAGGGCGTCCTTCCCATCACCAGATGAGCTGGGGGCTTCAGATTCAAGTGGCTGGCCCAAAAGCATCAAGAAATCTCTCGTCGGAGGAGCAGTGGAGGTAGATGGCTGGTTGCTAGCAGCCGGCGAGGTGTCGTTGGCTGCTCCCACATCTATATCCATGCCAGCTCTTGGCGCTCCTGGGGCAGGAATATCCCTAGTGGCCTCGGTGGCCTCATCTGTGGCCACCCTGGCGGCCTCTCCTCTGTAGCGATCTTTGCAGCTTCTTCTGCATCAGCCTTGTCGGCTTCCTCAGTAGCAATCCTAGCGGCCTTGTCGGTGGCGCTCTTTGCGATCCCTTCAACATCAATAGAAACATCCATGTCTTCTGGTGAAGCTGAGTCTGCGAAGATAAGGAAGATAGAAATGGAGTTCAAGATCAGAGTCCAAAAATTCAAGTTCAGGAAGACAAAAAGGAAATCAACAACGGAAGAAGAGCACTCAAGGGAAGTTGATTACCTATATTGGTCGGTTGAGGGGGAACAGTTTCCTCTCCGGCAACATCTGTTGTCGTTGCTTGGCTGCCGACAGTTTCACTTGCCGGCCCGTCCTTAGTACGGATGGGCTCATTAGAGTTGATCCTTCACGATGAGCTGCTTTCTAGGATGGCAGTTGATGAAGATGTTGCCAAAGGATCAACTTCTTGGCGCTCTTCTTCTTGATGGTTGATAGCCTGCAAGTGCACAGGGTTTAGTTGTAGCCTTTTTGAAGTAAGACTATCGATCCAATAGGGGGAGCACAGGAATCAGTCTTAGGTCCTTTGCAAGGTACAAATAATGTGCCTAAAAGTTTTAAGTAATCCAGAACAGTAAAAGTAATAATAATAATGTTGCAAGTGTAATGACGACTAAATCTATTAAGGTAAATAACTGATAATATAAATGAGACTTGAAGCAAATGATTAAAAATGTTCCCGGGGGTCTGGAGTCCCCTCTAGTGTGCATCTATAGCGGTGCCTAAACACAATGCTACTTCGAATTCCTAAGCCACTTTCTCTTTGTGGGCGGAGCCGGTACAGATATGTGCATACTCGTGGTATCTCCGTATCCCATACGCCACCACCGTTCTTCCCCACTTCGGTTATCAAACGGTGATTAAGGGGGAAGATGTCCCCGTGGACGCAGCCAAAGTGGTCTCCGTTTTACCCCCTGTTGCAACTATCCGCTACGAAGGGAGAAGGGGCCTATCATGTCACCCATCTCCACAACCACACAGTTAGCCAACAGTAATAACCTTCCGTCCGAAGTTGGCATACGTTGGATGGTCGACTTCACCCAACGTCAAGAAGATTATCAACATAAACATGCAAAGAGGATATTAAATCCTAGTATCAAACAACCTATTACACATTAGGGTTCATCCAGACCCTGAGAACAACGGGTCTACTCACACATGGGAACGACAATCATCATGGTAATGGTAATGGAATACATGGATGAATGGATCAACCGATACACCGAAGGATCCACTAGGGTTCTTGATGTTGCAGATGATAAGGATGTGGGTGATGATGTAGATGGTGATGATGACTTCATCCCCCTCGCGGTGAGAGGAATCCCCTTCTTCTTCTCGTTGATCCTTCCTCCGGATGGGCTCCGGAGGCTAGGGTTTTGCCTTTTGGATGAGTTTCTGGAGTCTCTGCACGTCTGATTCACGATCCGATTCGACGGGGTGAAAATAGCTGATCCCCCAGAGGCGGCGGCGTGCCAAACAACCGCTCATGCGAGCGCGCGTGGTCGCATAGAACGTCGTCGTTCACTCTGGAAGCGCAACGACGGTTGTTTCCTTGGCCTTCTTGCTTGATCTTTTTATGGAAAGTGTTTATCACTTTTAATACATGATTCCACTGCCATTTTTGGGGATTTTCTCCATTCAATGAATATTGCTCCAAAAGCTGTTACCTGAGGGATTATCAACAAAAAGAAGTGCGCGAACGCGGTAAAATTCCACAAAGCCTACAAAGTAGGCACAAAAATAACGGTAAAATGGTCTCATAATTTGGACTCATCAACTCCCCCAAGCTTAAAGATTTGCTCATCCCTGAGCAAATACCGTAGCTTGTAATGAAGAGGTCATCTTGGTTATGAGCTGTGGATGAATCAAATGAATATTTCCAAAGTAAAATTTTAGAATTTACATCATATGATCAATTACACCGTGCACCATTACATCCAAATTTCCATCAAATGAGTATGAAGGCTTCCACACCTTACTATCAATCGTTAGTGATACTTTATTCTCCTCTTTCAGTCAGGCAAGTCTTAGTGCTATACATCTTTCTTTTCATCGTTCTTCACTTCCCATTTTATTTCCTGAACTGCCAAGCCTGCCACATATCACTCAAAATTTTTCTTTTCTCTTTTCGAGACGTGATACGAAAGGTATGCTTAAACATCCAAGTTCAACCATTTGGAATTATATAAATTTTCTCGAATCTATAGTGTTTTGTTTTTATGCACAAGAACTTGTCCACATTTCATACTTGGTTCACTAGTTTTAAGAGACCTTACCAAGTAATCACAAACTGAAATCAGTTCCAATCCATCACATCAAATTGTCAACTTCTCATTCCCAATTGATACTAAAGATGTGGAAGGCTTATAATCATCATCTCAAAGCAAAGATGCAAAGCACACAAAGATGCATAATCATACTAAGCAAATTCATCAAGATCATAATAGACTATTCATCAAACCATCCATAACTCAATGGATAAGATTCTTCCCTCTTCACCAAAAGGTATAATAGTACTTTTATTACTCTAACTAAATGAACTCTTTCAAGAAAAGCTCAATGGAAAATAATAATGATAAAGGAAACGAGAAAGGGCTTCAAAATCCCCCCAAGCTTAACATGCTAGCCAGTTGGATTCATTTAGTCTCCTTTTTGTTGATACCGGTGTTCTCTTCTGAAGGTGGAGTGGTGACACCAGTGAGGGCATTAATCATGAACTTATTGGCGACCTCCAAATCTATGATGCGAGAACGATACATGCGAAGGGTTGCATCCTGGTTGGCAATAATCCTTAAGCTTGTGTCAAGAGCCTCACGGGTCTTGACAGCCAAGGCAACTTCCATCTCCCTGATCTTATCAGTCATAGCTTTAGTCTCAACTACTGAATTATTGATTTGTACCTAGGGTGGAATTGGTTGCACCGGGGCGGTGTTACGCCTTTTCCTAGGAGGTCTAACTTGCATGCGGGCGCCAATGAGTGCATCTCACGCGCCCTTGGATCGATCTTGCCGGATTCTTCCAACGGTTCATGGATAGTGTAGTTACTGAAGCTACACTTTCCCATGACAGCGGGAGTCTCCCTGACAGAATCGATCTTGTCCTCGTTGATGATGATCTTGATGGTGTTGATGGGGATGGCTGCCTTTGCAAGGTCCTTTGCAAGGAATCAGTCTTAGGTCCTTTGCAAGGTAAAAATAATGTGCCTAAAAGTTGTAAGTAATCCAGAACAGTAAAAGTAATAATAATAATGTTGCAAGTGTAATGACGACTAAATCTATTAAGGTAAATAACTGATAATATAACTGATAATATAACTGATAATATAACTGATAATATAACTGATAATATAATGATGGAGTCCGTGTTCGAGAAGCGGGGCGCTTGCGTTGTTGCCGGGGAGCCTGGGCCATTGCGTCTATGCCGGCAAGTTCGTGCTTGTCGGTTCTTCGCACACCTGCTTCCTCCTTGTTGGCCTTCTTGCAGCAGTGACCCTTGTTCGAGCAGGATGTGCAGGGGGCTCTTCCTCCTTGTCCTCCTCCTCAACACGCTGTTCGACGCGCACCTCTTCTCTTTGCCGCTCGTCGGCACGCTATTCTTCATACTCCGGCACCTTCGCGTGTTCTTCGTCACCCTGAGGCTTGTCGGCAGGCTCCTCTTCTTCATTGTCAGCCACTACTGCCTTGGAGCGTGACGCTTTCTTCAACTCCTTTGCTCACGTAGTGATAAACTCAAGTTCATCATTCTTTGTCGGGTGGACCATGTCATTTTCTTCCCGAGTTGGTGTTTCCACCAGATTGGTGAACCATGTGTCCTTGTCAGCTCGGGTGGGCTCTTGCCAGTCACCTTCAATGCCTTTGGCATTGCACGTCTGCATCATCGCCAAGATGGAGTCCCTGGCATTGTTGTTGCATAATGGAATCACCCTTGCCGGCAGAGTGAATTGGCAGCCCTTGTTGAAGAGCTGACAAACCATCCAGTAATGCTCCATAATTGTCAGGTTGTTGTGGAGCCCAGGGTACAGCCGCATCGTTTCGGCAGGATTCTTGCACTCCCAAGCTCGCCAGCCTCCTCTCTGCTGCAGTGGAGCAATTTGGTGGCGTAGGAAATCTGCCCCAACCATCTCGATGGTCAAACCGGCGTCCTTGAGCATCAAGATCCTCTTAAGGGCCAAGCCAAACTTCTTGTCGTTTGGACCTACGTCACCCCAGCGCTGATTACTCACAATCTTATCGGTCCTGGGGGCGCAGTATGCTGGGAAATTTGCTTGCTTTATCCAGCACCAGTCTGCCCTCCACTCATTCCACTTGATGTGCAACTTGCCGTCAAGATACTATTTCTTTAGTCCCGTCCTTGGGATCCAGGTGACGTTGTCGGAGAGGGCCTCGCCTCTCTCAATTTGAGGAATGAAGAAATGGCGGAAGAGGGGCACGTTGGGCACAATCCCCACAAAATTCTCGCAGAGATGAGCAAAAACCGACATGTAAGTGATGGCATTTGGGGTGAAATTGACAAGCCTAAATCCATAAGATTGCATGAACTCGTCGTAGAAAACAAAGAAAGGGGGACACAACCAGCAGTAAAAGTACCCAGCGAAGAAGGGGTACTTATCATCGGTCTGGGGAGCTGTTCCTGGAAGCACCTGCGTGGCTTCATGGTCCTTGGTCTTCCCTGACCACACATACGCATATCTGGAGACAAGATCGCTTTCTGACAACGCCGGCGTGAAGATGACTCGTTCCTTCCATTGCTTGGTGATGACGACCTTGTTCCTCTCCGCATCTGCGTCGGCCTTCTTCGGAGCCATGGCGACGAAAAGGAGACGGGATTTGGTGGGAGGCGATGGCTAAGCGTGCGGCGGCAGAAAGACTTTGTTCTTGCACGAGGAGGAAGAAAGGGGGCACCGGGAGATGGATTGCAGGCGAAGGAAGCGTGGATTGAGCATTGCTCCCGTAGATTCCCTTTTTATGGGGAAGGCGCGTGGGCTGGCTCTTCACTGCTCGGTGTGGCCGCACTTTTTCAGGCGCACGACCACATGTTACCATTTCAATACACCTGTCCCACGTCCGCATTTACTGCGCCATCGTGGGCGTGCAGTAAACATAATCATCACAACAGATAATCTCTGCCACGTGTGTCAGTGCATTGCTTTGGGCCTAGTCCAACAATGCCTTGCATACGTGTGTGGCCCAGGCCCGGGGGCTCCGGTCGGTGTATTGAACATGGGTGTTCATACCCTGACGAGGCACAGACTACTTGTAGCCTTCCCGACGGCAAGGGCTTGTCGAAGGACAACACTTCATCAACATACAAGACTTGGTAAACAAAACCATGAAGAAGACCTCTAGGTAGTACATCGAGAAGTACTGAAGAACAAGATTTAGGTTGCCGGCAAGCATCGGGCCAAAGACCCCAAGACCGGCAAGCGTCACCCCACCGCTCCACCGTGGCAGTCGTCATAGACTTGCCAAGAGGTGTCGAGCGGGCAGGTGGGTTGGTAGAGCTTGTCGGGGCACGTGGCAGCCCATCGCCTGAAGGAACAACTTTATTGACACCCGTCCAAGTGGCATGTCATTAGAATAGGAGGTAGCTGGGCGAGCGGTGCAGGATCCTTGCCAGCATTGCACCCCAGCGTGACACCTAACAGAGCATTTATTGTTTTTGTCCTAATCCACCTGTATTAGGTATGATAGCACTGTAGCTGTCATTTCATCATGTAATTACGGTTTTGCCACTGTGGTAGCCCCTTCCTTCTATAAAACGAGGCCCATGGCAACCGTTACAAGGGTCGACACTCTGCCCAATTGCACTACGTAGCTGCACTTTCGAGCTCCTTGTCGGCAAGCTTGCACTCTCTTGTAACTTGGGCATTCCACACTCATAATACACCAAAGCAGGAGTAGGGTTTTATGCCTCACGGTGGCCCGAACCTGGGTAAATCTTGTGTGCTCCATTGCTGGATCTGCTCTTTGTGCATTGTGATTCCCACAGACGAACCGCAAAGGGGCCTTTGCTGGTCCCATAGATTGTCGTACTTCGACAAAAGGCCACGTACGTAGCAATGGTGGAAGCAATGGTGGAGCGATTTGATGGGAAGCGCAAGGAGGAAGACAAGGGGATAAGGAGGGGGGAAATTACCTCCCCCCTTTTATGACCACCTCGGTAAAAGCTAGGTAGTTGGGCCTTGTGGCGCAACATGTGTCCCACGTCCACTGTAGTTAAAATTTCATGAAACATGGGTGTAGAACTCCAGGCTCCCTCATCATGAAAAAGGGGAATAGGCGGTCCACTGATCCATTTTGACAAGACACGATGGGGTGAAGCAGTAATGCTTCCACTCAGAAGGTGGAAGACAACAGAGCTCCAACAGTGGGGCTCCGATGCTCTGCGAATTCCGCCCCACAGCTACACTCACGACAAAGGCCCTCCTAGAGCACTCGCAAGAAGCAGTCCAGGATAGAATCTTTGAGGGGCCGAGCACCGTAAGGTGAGACTCGAGAACTTCAACATTATGGCAAGGAGCCCGCCAGAGATCTATGACCTCTGACACGCTCGGGGGCTATTGAGGGTGTAATACACTAGGGCTGGCTCATCTACGGGGAGCCCGGTAGCAGGCCTGCCCACAGGCCCAGGAGGCCTACCACGTGCCTGACTACACAAAAGAGGTCGGAGGGGTAGGTAGGTGCCCATAGATCATCTTGGCCCCCAAGTCTAAACTGGCAGCGGCCTAGATCGGATCTCCCTCTTTGTAAAACCCTAGCCCCCAACGTGTATATAAGGTGGAGGCTGGAGAGTTCTCATTCTCATCTACTCTCGTAGAGTAACCTTGGTAGCACTTCATACACTCCACTGTAATCCCTCGCATGATGTATACCCACCATGAATAACAACAGCAAGTAGGATGTAGGGTATTACTCCTCATTGGAGGCCCGAACCTGGGTAAAACCTTTGTGTGACCTATGATCTAAGACTTCCAGCCATGCTAGTAACCTTACTGAGGGTACTGACGGGATTATGCACCATTAGATGGCGCGCCAGGCACGGACTACGTCGGCTGGGGACCGATCTGAGATCGGATCTTCTCTGGCCTTGGGTGGTGTCCTTGAGAACTGTGACACCATCACCGCTCTCAAGTTTATGTTGAGGACTCTGCTGGCCCATGAACGATCCACTTGAGTTCCAGCTCGGATTTTGGCTATGAGTTTGTTACCGTTCGTAGTGACAACACTCCAGCGATTATTATTGGGCTTTCTCTTGAGTGGTGTATATGTGCTAAGTACCGTCTGATCGCTGAGTTTGAAAGAGATAAAATTTTGATCCATAGTATACAACTTTAAACCACAAGTGGAAAAATCCCATTTGCATTTATCACTTTTTGGCATAACTATGTCACCGAAGGTGGAAGACCCGACGAACAATGATTGAGGGGAGTACTTGAGAGTCATGATTAGGAGGTACTAGTGGGCGTTAATAAGATACTTGAGTACTATGTTTTATTCTAACTAAAACCCCTTAGTTATGTTTATGTTTCGAAAAGATCCAAAATAAAATCCATTCTCTTGAGAGAATAAGTTTTTCGCTTGCTCTGCACCTAGTTAACTATCAAAGGTTTGACTTGTAAATTAGAACTAGTGATATGAAACTACCTGTGGCTAGGCAGAGAGCGTAAGTGCAATCATTCAAATGTAAGTATTCTCTTAATTAAGATTGCAGGATTTGTGAGAATGGATATTGATGCGGAGCATCCTATGGTCATCCCCATGGAAATTCCATCATCACCCCAAACACCAAGTGGAATGATGAC
Source organism: Elymus sibiricus (assembly GCA_039707655.1). Lineage (NCBI taxonomy): Eukaryota > Viridiplantae > Streptophyta > Magnoliopsida > Poales > Poaceae > Elymus > Elymus sibiricus. The sequence goes on from CM077676.1 coordinate 279,445,411, forward strand.
AAGAGCGCATGCAAGAGATATCGAAACCGAGGTTACCTCCCTCCTTCTTGAGCTTCCCTTCAATTCACTTGAGACATGGCTACAACCTCAAGCGGGAATGCTATGTATTCTTAGGTATCAAGAGGACATCCTTGGAGACACTCGGGATGAAGGACAAGTTACCACGGATGCGTATCAAGGAGTGCAAGAAGTGGAATCGCTGAAATGCTATAGCGGCCGGACATCCGGCCATGCCCCGGATTTTCAGCGTCACCAAGTCCATGCCAAGCACCAAGGATCGGCGCCCGACGAAGCTATAATAGCCGGATCGACTGGCTAGACATCCGGCACTTCCCCAATAATCCAACCCCGGATGTCCAAAAGCAAGGTGAACTCTACCGTCCACCCGGCCTGACATCCGGCTCTTCACGAATGGTCGGACATCTGGCCTCTAGTCGGACATCTGACGCATGTCTGCGCAACTCGGGACCAAAGTCCATGCAACTCCTTTCTCACCCCCTATTCCATCCTAGACTATAAATAGACCTTCCCCTTCCTCTTACTAGGGTTAGTAAAGCATATGAGATGAACTAGAGAATCTTAGCTCCTTACCATACCTCTCCTATGGAGATCAAAACCTCCTAGGAGAAGATCCCCCAAGTGGATATCAAGGCCTCCCTTTGTGGAGAAGACTACCCCCCCCCTTCAAGACCTCAACTCCCATAGGGATTGGGAAGAACTATCTACCTCTTTTACTTTACTCTTGTTGGATTTGGATCTTGAACCTTGTATGTGTCTGTGGATTTAATGGATGTGTGACCTTGGATCTTGTCATTTGAGTGTTCCTCTTTTGTGATTCCTCTTGATTTTCCCCTTTCCCACCTCCAGGTGCGACCTTGGATCTTAACCTATTTTCTCCTTCGTTGGTGTCTTCAAAGGGCATGGTCTCGTTGGGCTGAGCAAACTCGATGATGGGGGTCAACATCTATTTTGTTGAAATAGAGAAGAATTAGAAATGAAGAGGGAAGAGTATAAGACCAACGAATATATAGGGAAATTGTCACCTATAATTTTCATCCTCTGGCTTTTCCATTTCCTAGGGGTCGCGTCCTACAGTCAGTGTGTGCTCTGATACCATCTTGTAGCGACCCAACACAAAAGAATCAAAGTCTCTGTGCATACTGTGCTAGTCTCTGGATCAACTTGCTAGCACACACAGTACTCAATGGAATATAATAGAGTTCAATCACACACTTTATTACATCAAAAGTCCTCAAAGAGTATTTATTACAATAATATGGCTGAAGGCCATCTAAAATAAATAACTACGGAAGCATCGAAGGTAAATGAGTCCATCCAACTCCGCGGCAAATGCTGAGTGCGGACAACGACCTATCGCACCTTACTCCTCGTCAGAAAACTCTGCAACATGAGACGTTGCAGCCGTCTAGGTCAGCACATGGAATATGCCGGCAAAGTCACACCATAGAATAATAATGAAAATTTCTATCTCTATATGCAATTTGGCCGATGGAGGCTCTAAGTTTAATTTGCACATAGCTAATTTTGACCTATATCAAATTAATTAAATTATTCCTACAAAGTTTATGCCATTATGAGATGGTTCCTCCAACTCAATCCAAAACCCAAGTTATTATAACCCAATTCATTAATTTAATATGATGATGAGATCACTCAATAATTCCACTTCTAGATGCTCAAGTTGTCCATAACCGGGGACACGGCTAATCGATTAGTTTTTACACTCTGTAGAGGTTCACGCACTTTTCCCCATAAGACTCGATCACCTCCTTTGTAGCTCATCACACTCGGGGTATGTGAGCTAGAAAGACCGAGACATGGTCTTTCAGAGAGCTTCCCTTAACCACTGGTAGTGCCCATCCCAACTATAACCCACTACCTCTCGTAGCACTACCTGGCAAGAGTCACTACAAAGATCGACCAAGCCAGAGCCCATAATGACTTGTGGCAGCACACGTAAGCTTCTAGTCATGAAATATTGTTTGATCCCTTTGAACATGGGTGGCTTTCCACACAAGTGTGATCCCCTGGTTACTCCAGGAAACTCAAGCAAATCCCTGGTTACTCCAGGATGCCCCTCACCATGGAACCGTTCCACCCAGATATGTATTAAGGTTATTAAAGTTGGACCTATTTACTACTCTCTCACAACTTACATGAATCAGACATACCACCACGTCTACAAAGCATGGCTAAGAAATTAACTTATAAATAACATTTCCCGGGGTGTTTCAAGGATCATGGGTTCCTACCTCAATGAACTACTAAGCATAATCCCAACCTCGTATTTCCTACTCATGCATTAAATCAAGTGGGACTAAGTGCATAGTAAACACATGGGTATGTAAAAGAATGATCGAAGTGTGAACTTGCCTTGATGACGATCGTTGAACTCTAAAGATTGATTATACTTAGCCTCACACTCCGGACAATCTATCGTAAGCAAACAATAACACATACATAAGCAATCACTCAAAATCCAAAAGAATGCAAAGAAACGACTTATGAAAACTCCAAAAGAACCAAATAAAACTTCTGGACAGAAACATAATTTTAACAGTAGGAAAATTATGTATTTATGGTTTCTACCGAAAGTAGATGTCATGAGTTTCAATTTGCAAAAAGAATAAAGTAAAACGGAGTTATAGATCCAAAGTTATGGCCTAATTAAGTTTAAATTTGAATCTGATCAAATTCAAATTTTAAAGTTTCAAAACAAATTTTTAGTTGAGCCCACTGGATAGATGGGATTTTTATGAACCAGTAGGAAAAAGAATCACTGAATTTGGAGTTATAGATCTAAAGATATGCTAAAGAAAATTTTAAATAGAACATCAAAGTGAAAACATTAAACTTCGGCCGATCGTGGCAGAGGTGACATGTGGCGCCTAGTGGTTGGCTCTGGCCGTTTGCTGCGTGGCTATGTGGTGGACGACCGTAACTTAAGGAAGAAGCTAAGTGGCGGCTACTGCGTGCCACATGGCGCGCTGCCACTGGTTGGACCTATCCGCTGCGGGGCTTAAGTGAGGAACAGACGGTATGTAGAGGATAACGATTCGATTTAAAAATAAATCTACATGATCTAATCTGTGCCGCATATAGGAGATTCAACGGGGAGATTGCACCGATGGATTACGGAGAGGTGGCGGCGTCGGCAGTGAAGAGGACCAGGGCGAGGTGGCAGCTCCGGTGACCTCCGATGGCGGTGATGGTGTCGCACGGGTGCAGCTCAGAGAGGGGGTCTCGTTGGTGGGGCGTCGGCCTCCAGGGACATCAGTGGCGAGCGGGGCGATGTCAGGAAGCTCTGGCAAACTCCTGTGCTCTGGCGAGTTCAAACGAGCTTCGGCTCGCTGCTACGGTGCAAAAAGAGAGGTGAGGTCATGTCAAAACGATCCGCAATGGCGAGAAACGAAGGCGGGTACCGAAGGAGGCTTGGTAGGACTCACCGGCGACGTAATCAATGGCGAAAGGCTTCGGCTCTGGCGAGATGCAATGCAAAATAGTGGTGGTTGTGAGTGCCATGGGTCGATGCGAGACGGTGGAATGGGACGAGGGGGTCGAGGGCTTTATATAGGTGAGGTTAGGGGCTGCGGGGGAGCTGCGGATAAGCCTCATCCAAGCGAGCTCCCCCGGCGGTTAAGGGGTTGCGCGCTTGTGGCTTGTCCCGTGCTTACCGCGACGGGAGGTTAAAGATGGCAGGGGCTGGGCCCACCCGTCAGTGGGCGTGGGAGAGGGGGAGGTGGTGCAGGCTGCCGACCCGTAAGGGTTTCAGCGCGGGGCAGGCCTTGGGCCGTGTTAGCTTGCTGGGCCGACGATTTGTGCTTGCCTGGCCGGCCGGATTCCCTTTTTTTTTATAAAAACAGGGTTTTACTATTTCTAATTTACAAAAGCACAAAAACACAGGAAAGGCAAAGTAAAATAATTCTAAAAATACCAGAAAAATTCAAATAAATATATGGGTTTATATAGTACCCTCTGATGTCTACTACACAACTTATTCTTGTAGACTCGTGTTGGCCCTCCAAGCGCAGAGTTCTGTAGGACAGTAGCAATTTTCCCTCAAGTGGATGACCTAAGGTTTATCAATCCGTGGGAGGCGTAGGTTGAAGATGGTATCTCTCAAACAACCCTGCAACCAAATACAAGAAATCTCTTGTGTCCCCAACACACCCAATACAATGGTAAATTGTATAGGTGCACTAGTTCGGCGAAGAGATGGTGATAAAAGTGTAGTATGGATAGTAGATATAGGTTTTTGTAATCTGAAAATATAAAAACAGCAAGGTAGCAAGTAACAAAAGTGAGCACAAACGGTATTGCAATGCTTAAAAACAAGGCCTAGGGTTCATACTTTCACTAGTGCAATCTCTCAACAATGCTAACATAATTGGATCATATAACCATCCCTCAACGTGCGACAAAGAATCACTCCAAAGTTCCTATTCGCGGAGAACATAAGATAGAAATTGTTGTAGGGTACGAAACCACCTCAAAGTTATCCTTTCCGATCGATCCGGTGAGCCATCCATATAAGTGTCACGAATAGCCCTAGAGTTCGTACTAAAATAACACCATATGAAACACATCAGCCAACCCTAATGTCACCTAGATACTCCAATGTCACCACAAGTATCCGTGTGATTATTCAATATGCATCAAACAACTTCAGATTCACAATATTCAATCCAACACAAAGAACTTCAAGGAGCACCCCAAAGTTTCTATCGGAGAAAAGATAATGAAAACGTGCATCAACCCATATGCATAGATTACCCCAATGTCACCGCGGGAATCCGCGAGTTGAGTGCCAAAACATATATCAAGTGAATCAATATAATACCCCATTGTCACCACGGGTATTCATATGCAAGACATACATCAAGTGTTCTCAAATCTGAAATATTCAATCCGACAATAACGAAACCTCAAAGGGAAAAGATTTGATTCATCACAACAAGGATAGAGAGGGAAGAAACACCATATGATCCAACTATATTAACAAAGCTCGCGATACATCAAGATCGTGCCAAATCAAGAACACGAGAGAGAGAGATAAAACACATAGCTACTGGTAAAAACCCTCAGCCCCGAGGGTGAACTACTCCCTCCTCGTCATGGAGACCGCCGGGATGATGAAGATGGCCTCCGGTGATGATTTCCCCCCTCCGGCAAGGTGCCGGAAAAGGGCTGTAGATGAGATCGTGGAGATACAGAGGCTTGCGGTGGCGGAGTCGAAGTTCTAGGGTTATTTTTGGGGGGTTTCTCTATTTATAGGATTTTTCAGCGTTGGAATCAGGTCAGACGGAGCCACGTGGGCCCCACGAGGTACCAGGGCGCGCCTGGGGGGGTGGCGCGCCCTGGTGCCTCGTGGGCACTGAGTGGCCCCCCTCCAGTGGGTCTTGGTTCCAGTATTTTTTTATTTACTCCATAAAAAATCTCCAAAAAGTTTCATCCAATTCCAAGAACTTTTATTTCTGCAGAAAAAAACAACACCATGGCAATTCTGCTGAAAACAGCGTCAGTCCGGGTTAGTTCTAATCAAATCATACCAAAACCATATAGAATTGTTATAAACATGGCATGAATACTTCATAAATTATAGATACATTGGAGACGTATCAGCACCCCCAAGCTTAATTCCTGCTCATCCTCGAGTAGGTAAATGATAAAAGAAATAATTTATGAAGTGTGAATGCTAGCATAGTGCATAAGTCTGATCAATGATAATTTCAATCACTTTTTCTAGCATCAATATATATCATAATCAGTAGCTCATCTCATAAAACTTCTCATGATCAAGTAGCAAGCTATTCACATGTTTAAAGTATAGGCCATAAACTTTCTTGAAAACTAACAAACTATGTTCTCAGTCATCAAACAATTGCAATTCATCTTATTTTCAGGAAGGGTCTATGTAAGAGCTTTGATCTAGCAAATTCCACATACTCAACCATCTTTTAGTCTTCCATGATTGCTGACACTCAAAGCATATTTTTAGAACAAACCATTTCAGTCAAACACATAGGAAGATAGGGGCTTAATGTTTCGCCTCCCAACTTATTTATCTCAGGGATAATGTCAACAATAATAACTCATGATCACCTATATTCAACTGGATATATGTGCCTGGATCTTTCCCTACCACATGATGCTTGCCAACTAAAGAATAAGTAGAGCAGAATAGGGATGAACATTAATGACTCTTGCATAAAAGTAAATACAGAAAAGTAAAAGATAGGCCCTTCGCAGAGGGAAGCAGAGGTTGTCATGCGCTTTTTGTTGTTGGATGCACAAGCTCTTAATGCAAAGGAACATCACGTTATATTGCCCCTTGTGATAGCAACCTTTATTATGCAGTCCGTCGCTTTTATTTCTTTACCATCACAACTTCGTACAACGCTTATTTTCCCTTGCAATAAAAGATCATACATATTTTAGGAGCAATTTTTATTGCTTTTTGCACCGATGACAACTTACTTGAAGGATCTTATTCAACCCATAGGTAGATATGGTGGACACTCATGGCAAGAAACTGGGTTTAAGGGTTTTTGGATGCACAAGTAGTATCTCTACTTAGTACGAATTTTTGGCTAGCAAAAGATCCTAAGCAAGCACCACATGTTAGAGGATCCATGACAATATATCTTCTATGTGAATATAAACAAACATAACTCATTACATTGTCTTCCTTGTCCAACATCAACTACTTGATCAAGCTTGAAAATAATTAACGGGGGCTCACAATCATAGAAGATGTCCAAGATAGTATATTTATATGTGAAATTTCTCTTCCTTCAAAATTCTTTCATGAATTGTTCAAGTGACCAATGCTATGTTTGTTAAATTTCAATAAATTTTACCACTTATACTTCTTGTATGTGAAGTCACTACTCCCCATGGGACAAGCATATGAAGCATATAAATTTCAACTTTATGATATTCAATTCATTTCAACAATTTACTCATAGGATATAAGTGAAGAACAAGAGTAAATGACAAACTACTCCAAAAAGATATATGTGAAGACCAAATGAGTAGTTAAGTAAATAGGTAGCTATGTGAGGACTCTCTTGTTGGAAATATGCCCTAGAGGCAATAATAAATTAGTTATTATTATATTTCCTTGTTCATGATAATCATTTATTATCCATGCTATAATTGTATTGATTGGAAACTCAAATACATGTGTGGGTACATAGACAACACTGTGTCCCTAGTAAGCCTCTATTTGACTAGCTCGTTGATCAAAAGATGATGAAGGTTTCCTAGCCATGGACATAAGATGTCATTTGATAACGGGATCACATCATTAGGAGAATGATGTGATGGACAAGACCCAAACTATAAACATAGCATATGATCGTGTCAGTTTATTGCTACTGTTTTCTGCATGTCAAGTATCTGTTCCTATGACCATGAGATCATGCAACTCCCTGGCATCGGAGGAGTACCTTGTGTGTATCAAACGTCGCAACGTAACTGGGTGACTATAAATATGCTCTATAGGTATCTCCGAGGGTGTCTGTTGGGTTGGCATGGATCAAGACTGGGATTTGTTACTCCGTGTGACGGAGAGGTATCTCAGGGCCCACTCGGTAATACAACATCACAATGAGCCTTGCAAGCAATGTGACTAAAGTGTTAGCCACGAGATCTTGTATTACGGAACGAGTAAAGAGACTTGCCGGTAACGAGATTGAACTAGGTATAGAGATACCGACGATCGAATCTCGGGCAAGTAACATACCGAAGAACAAAGGGAACATCATACGGGATTAACTGAATCCTTGACATAGAGGTTCAACCGATGAAGATCTTTGTAGAATATGTAGGAACCAATAAGGGCATCCAGGTCCCGCTATTGGTTATTGGCCGTAGAGGTGTCTCGGTCATGTCTACACAGTTCTCGAACCCGCAGGGTCTACACACTTAACGTTTGGTGACGATTAGTATAGTTGAGTTATTGTGTTGGTGACCGAAGGTTGTTCTGAGTCCCGGATAAGATCCCGGACATGACAAGGATCTCCATAAGAGTCCGGAGGTAAAGATTGATATATGTGATAATAGTGTTTTGATCTCCGGAAGGGTTCTGGAATTCACCGGAAGGGGTTCCGGGTGTTTACCGAAGTGTTCGGGTGCAGCAACACTTTATATGGGCCAAAGGGGTAAAGCCCACCAGGTATTGGAAAGTGCAAAAGGAAGTTTTTCTGCTGCCTTAAGCGGTACTACCGCTGGTAAGGCAGTACTACCGCGTAAGAGGTACTACCGCTTGTGTGAAGCGGTACTTCCGCATAAGCGGTACTACAGCTTGTGTGAAGCGGTACTACCGCTCGTGAGCGGTACTACCGCTTGTACGCGATACTGCTGGAATCCGAGTTAGACTCTTTCCGTGCGGGCCAAACCGACCTTGTGCGGGCAAAACCGACCTTGTGGAGGCTTTCTCTCCAAGTTTAGACCCCAGGGCTCAACATATAAATAGAGGGGCAGGGCTAGCACACGGGACACATCAAGATTTCCCAAGCCGTGTGCCGGCAACCCTAACCCTCTAGTTCCTCCCGTCATAATCTCCGTAGCGCTTGGCGAAGCCCTGCAGAGATTGTTCCTCACCACCATCACCACGCCGTCGTGCTGCCGGAACTCATCTACTACTTCACCATCGCTCGCTGGATCGAAGAGGTGAAGGCGTCATCAAGCCGTACGTGTGTTGAACGCGGAGGTGCCGTCCGTTCGGCACTAGTTCGTGATCGGATCGAGGAACGGCTTGCGATTTGGATCGCGAAGACGTTCGACTACATCAACCGCGTTTCTTAATGCTTCCGCTTAGCGATCTACAAGGGTATGTAGATTCACTCTCCCTCTCGTAGATGCTCATCACCATGGATAGATCTTGCGTGTGCATAGGAAATTTTTTGTTTCCCATGCGATGTTCCCCAACAGTGGCATCTGAGCTAGGTCTATGCGTAGATGAGATCTCGAGTAGAACACAAACGAGTTGTGGGCGTGGGTGTATACATATTGCTTGCCGTAACTCCAAGAAGAGTGGCAAAGCAGTTGCTCCTCCCGTAAAGAAACCCAAGGCTGGACCCAAACCAGAAACCGTGTGCTTTCATTGCAAGGGAACTGGACACTGGAAGCGGAACTACCCCAAGTATTTGGCTGACAAGAAGGCGGCCAACAACAAACAAGGTATATGTGATATACATGCTATTGATGTGTACCTTACCAACTCTCGTTGTAGCGCCTGGGTATTTGATACCGGTGCGGTTGCTCATATTTGCAACTCAAAACAGGAACTGCGGAATAGACGGAGGCTGGCAAAGGACGAAGTGACGATGCGCGTGGGAAATGGTTCCAAGGTTGATGTGATCGCCGTCGGCACGCTCGCTCTTCGATTACCATCGGGATTAATGATGAACCTGAATAAATGTTATTTGGTGCCTGCGTTAAGCATGAACATTATATCTGGATCTTGTTTATTGCGAGACGGTTACTCATTTAAATCAAAGAATAATGGTTGTTCTATTTATATGAGTAATATCTTTTATGGTCATGCACCCGTTGTGAGGGGTTTATTCTTATTGAATCTCGATAGTAATGATACACATGTTCATAACATTGATGCCAAAAGATGTAGAATTGATAATGATAATACCTCTTTCTTGTGGCACTGCCGTTTAGGTCATATTGGTGTAAAACGCATGAGGAAGCTCCATGCTGATGGACTTTTGGAGTCACTTGATTTTGAATCACTTGACACATGTGAGCCATGCCTCATGGGCAAGATGACTAAAACGCCGTTCTCTGGAACAATGGAACGGGCAAGTTACTTATTGGAAATCATACATACTGATGTGTGCGGTCCGATGAGGATTGAGGCGCGCGGTGGTTATCGTTACTTTCTCACCATCACTGATGACTTAAGTAGATATGGGTATATTTACTTAATAAAACACAAGTCTGAAACATTTGAAAAGTTCAAACAATTTCAGAGTGAAGTTGAGAATCATCGTAACAAGAAGATTAAATTCCTACGATCTGATCGAGGAGGAGAATATCTGAGTTATGAGTTTGGCAGTCACTTAAGACAATGTGGAATTGTTTCACAACTAACACCGCCTGGAACACCACAGCGTAATGGTGTGTCCGAACGTCGTAATCGAACCTTATTGGATATGGTGCGATCTATGATGTCTCTTGCCGATTTGCCACTATCGTTTTGGGGTTATGCATTAGAGACAGCTGCATTCACTTTAAATAGGGCACCATCGAAATCCGTTGAGACAACGCCATATGAACTTTGGTTTGGCAAGAAGCCAAAGCTGTCGTTTCTTAAAGTTTGGGGATGTGATGCTTATGTCAAAAAGCTTCAGCCTGAAAAGTTGGAACCCAAAGCGGAGAAATGCGTCTTCATAGGATACCCAAAAGAGACAGTTGGGTATACCTTCTACCTCAGATCCGAAGGCAAAATGTTTGTTGCTAAAAACGGAACGTTTCTCGAGAAAGAGTTTCTCTCGAAAGAATTGAGTGGGAGGAAGATAGAACTTGATGAGGTTGTTGAACCTTTACTTCAACCTGAAAGTAGCGCAGCGCAGAAAGATGTTTCTGTAGAGCCCACATCAGCTGAAGAGGAGGTTAATGATGATGATCATGAAGCTTTGGATCAAGTTGCTATCGAACCTCGTAGGTCGACAAGGACGCGTACTGCTCCTGAGTGGTACGGCAACCCTGTCTTAGAGGTCATGTTGTTGGACAACGATGAACCTACGAGCTATGGAGAAGCGATGATGGGCCCGGATTCCGAGAAGTGGTTAGAGGCCATGAAATCCGAGATGGGATCCATGTATGAAAACAAAGTGTGGACTTTGGAAGTATTACCTGAAGGGCGTAAGGCCATTCAGAACAAATGGATCTTTAAGAGGAAGACGGACACAGACGGTAATGTCATCGTCTATAAAGCTCGACTTGTGGCAAAGGGTTTTTCACAAGTTCAAGGAGTTGACTACGATGAGACCTTCTCACCCGTAGTGATGCTTAAGTCTGTCAGAATCATGTTAGCAATAACTGCCTTTTTCGATTATGAAATTTGGCAGATGGATGTCAAAACAGCGTTCCTTAACGGTTTCCTTAAGGAAGAGTTGTATATGATGCAACCAGAAGGTTTTGTCGATTCAGAGAATGCTGACAAAGTTTAAAAACTCCAGCGATCCATTTATGGACTGGTGCAAGCATCTCGGAGTTGGAATCTTCGCTTTGATGAGGTGATCAAAGCGTTCGAGTTTATACAAGTTTACGGAGAAGCTTGTATTTACAAGAAAGTGAGTAGGAGCTCTATAGCGTTTCTAATATTATATGTGGATGACATATTACTGATTGGAAATAATATAGAAATGTTGGAAAGCGTGAATGAATATTTGAACAAGAGTTTTTCAATGAAGGACCTAGGAGAAGCTGCTTTCATATTAGGCATCAAGATCTATAGAGATAGATCGAGACGCTTAATAGGACTTTCACAAAGCACATACCTTGACAAAGTTTTGAAGAAGTTCAAAATGGATCAGTCCAAGAAGGGGTTCTTGCCTGTATTGCAAGGTGTGAAGTTGAGTAAGACTCAATGCCCAGTGACTGCAGAAGATAGAGAAAAGATGAGTGTCATCCCCTATGCTTCAGCCATAGGCTCTATCATGTATGCAATGCTGTGCACAAGACCTGATGTCAGCCTTGCCATAAGTATGGTCGGAATGTTTCAAAGTGATCCAGGAATGGAACACTGGACGGCGGTCAAGAATATCCTGAAGTACCTGAAAAGGACTAAGGACATGTTTCTCGTTTATGGAGGTGATCAAGAGCTCGTCGTAAAGGGTTACGTCGATGCAAGCTTTGACACTGATCCGGATGAATCTAAGTCACAAACCGGATACGTATTTATTCTTAATGGGGGTGCGGTTAGCTGGTGCAGTTCCAAGCAAAGCGTGATAGCTGATTCTACATGCGAAGCGGAGTACATCGCTGCCTCGGAGGCAGCGAAGGAAGGTGTCTGGATGAAGGAGTTCATGACAGATCTTGGAGTAGTTCCTAGTGCGCTTAACCCAATGACTTTGTTTTGTAATAATACTGGTGCCATTGCTCTAGCCAAGGAACCAAGATTTCACAAGAGGACCAGACACATAAAGCGATGTTTCAAATCCATCCGCGATTACATCAAGGAGGACGACATAAATATTTGCAAAGTACACACGGATCTCAATGTTGTAGATCCGATGACTAAACCTCTTCCAAGGGCTAAACATGAACAACACCTGAACTGCATGGGTGTTCGATTCATTACAATGTAAATCACATAGTGATGTGAACTAGATTATTGACTCTAGTGCAAGTGGGAGACTGTTGGAAATATGCCCTAGAGGCAATAATAAATTAGTTATTATTATATTTCCTTGTTCATGATAATCGTTTATTATCCATGCTATAATTGTACTGATTGGAAACTCAAATACATGTGTGGGTACATAGACAACACCGTGTCCCTAGTAAGCCTCTAGTTGACTAGCTCGTTGATCAAAAGATGATGAAGGTTTCCTAGCCATGGACATAAGATATCATTTGATAACGGGATCACATCATTAGGAGAATGATGTGATGGACAAGACCCAAACTATAAACATAGCATATGATCGTGTTAGTTTATTGCTATTGTTTTCTGCATGTCAAGTATCTGTTCCTATGACCATGAGATCATGCAACTCCCTGACATCGGAGGAGTACCTTGTGTGTATCAAACGTCGCAACGTAACTGGGTGACTATAAAGATGCTCTACAGGTATCTCCGAGGGTGTCTGTTGGGTTGGCATGGATCAAGACTGGGATTTGTTACTCCGTGTGACGGAGAGGTATCTCAGGGCCCACTCGGTAATACAACATCACAATGAGCCTTGCAAGCAATGTGACTAAAGTGTTAGCCATGAGATCTTGTATTACGGAACGAGTAAAGAGACTTGCCGGTAACGAGATTGAACTAGGTATAGAGATACCGACGATCGAATCTCGGGCAAGTAACATACCGAAGAACAAAGGGAACAGCATACGGGATTAACTGAATCCTTGACATAGAGGTTCAACCGATGAAGATCTTTGTAGAATATGTAGGAACCAATATGGGCATCCAGGTCCCGCTATTGGTTATTGGCCGTAGAGGTGTCTCGGTCATGTCTACATAGTTCTCGAACCCGCAGGGTCTACACACTTAACGTTTGGTGACGATTAGTATAGTTGAGTTATTATGTTGGTGACCGAAGGTTGTTCGGAGTCCCGGATAAGATCCCGGACATGACAAGGATCTCCGTAAGAGTCCGGAGGTAAAGATTGATATATGTGATAATAGTGTTTTGATCTCCGGAAGGGTTCCGGAATTCACCGGAAGGGGTTCCGGGTGTTTACCGAAGTGTTCGGGTGCAGCAACACTTTATATGGGCCAAAGGGGTAAAGCCCACCAGGTATTGGAAAGTGCAAAAGGAAGTTTTGCTGCTGCCTTAAGCGGTACTACCGCTGGTAAGGCAGTACTACCGCGTAAGCGGTACTACCGCTTGTGTGAAGCGGTACTTCCGCATAAGCGGTACTACAGCTTGTGTGAAGCGGTACTACCGCTCAAGCGTTACTACCGCTCGTGAGCGGTACTACCGCTTGTATGCGATACTGCTGGAATCCGAGTTAGACTCTTTCCGTGTGGGCCAAACCGACCTTGTGCGGGCAAAACCGACCTTGTGGAGGCTTTCTCTCCAAGTTTAGACCCCAGGGCTCAACATATAAATAGAGGGGCAGGGCTAGCACACGGGACACATCAAGATTTCCCAAGCCGTGTGCCGGCAACCCTAACCCTCTAGTTCCTCCCGTCATAATCTCCGTAGCGCTTGGCGAAGCCCTGCAGAGATTGTTCCTCACCACCATCACCACGCCGTCGTGCCGCCGGAACTCATCTACTACTTCACCATCGCTCGCTGGATCGAGGAGGTGAAGGCGTCATCAAGCCGTACGTGTGTTGGACGCGGAGGTGCCGTCCGTTCGGCACTAGTTCGTGATCGGATCGAGGGACGACTTGCGATTTGGATCGCGAAGACGTTCGACTACATCAACCGCGTTTCTTAACGCTTCCGCTTAGCGATCTACAAGGGTATGTAGATTCACTCCCCCTCTCGTAGATGCTCATCACCATGGATAGATCTTGCGTGTGCGTAGGAAAATTTTTGTTTCCCATGCGACGTTCCCCAACATCTCTCTCATTTAAAAATTTCAGATCTTAAGCATTTTATTCAAACAGCAATGAAAACAAAATCAAATGACATTCCAAGAATGGCACAACTCATGTGAAGAAGCAAAAACTTAGGCTCAACCAAAACTGACCGATAGTTGTTGATAAAGAAAGGTGGGATGCCTACCGGGGCATCCCCAAGCTTAGATGCTTGAGACTTCTTGAAATATTAATTTGGGATGCCTTGGGAATCCCCAAGCTTGAGCTCTTGTGTCTCCTTAATTCCTCTCATATCACGGTTTCTCCTAAATCTTAAAAACTTCATCCACACAAAACTCAACAAGAACTCGTGAGAAAAGTTAGTATAAATCAACTCAAAACCTTAACATTCTCTACTGTAGAAAATCACAAAAATTATAATTAAACATTGCATACTAAATGCCTCTGCATATTTAATACTCCTATCCTCAAATAGAAACATTAAACATGCAAACATATGCAAACAATGCAACTATAACAGCAATCTGCCAAAGCAGAACAGTCTGTAAAAGGGGAATAAGAATCCATACTTCCCTAACTCCAAAAATTCTGAAAAATTACCACATGACAGAGAACTCATGCATGCTTACTGTATAAAAATTTCAGATTTTTATCATGTTCTGACTATTCAGGAATATTCTGGACATAACAGAAAACTTTCAGTTTTCAAACAGCAACACATGAACTTGCAAACTGAGCATGGTAAAGGCTATAATTGGCATTTTATTGAACTAAAAGATACAACACATGATTATTAATAACAGCAAGCAAATGTCAACAGAATAAAATGATGCTCCAATCAAAACTCATATTAGGTGACGAATAAAAATATAGCTCCAAGTAAGGTTACCGATAATGTTGAAGACGAAAGAGGGGATGCCTTCCGGGGCATCCCCAAGCTTAGAAGCTTGAGTATTCCTTTAATATTAACTTGGGGTGCCTTGGGGATCCCCAAGCTTAGGGTCTTGCCACTCCTTATTCTCCTCATATCGATATCTCACCCAAAACTTGAAAACTTCAATCACACAAAACTTAACGGAACTTCGTGAGATAGGTTAGTATGATAAAAATAAATCATCCACTTAGGTACTGTCAAGACAAGATTCATAATTGTTCTCACATAATGCCTACTGTATTCTATCATTTCCACAATTTATATTACTCAATATAAGCTATGGAAACACTAAAACAAGCAAACTATGAATCGAAAACAGAATCTGTCAAAAACAGAACAGCGTGTAGTAAGCGATTTAAAAACCATACTTCTGTACCTCCAAAAATTCTCAAAAATTAGGACAACGTAAAACATTTGTGAAAAAATACTGTGTAAAAATTTCATAATTTTCTCACTCTCCAGTACAGAATAGAAATTCTAGCACTGGACGCAAAAGTTTCTGATTTTGCACAGAATCAAATCAACAAGCATCCACACTATCCCAAAGGCTTTACTTGGCACATTATTGAAAGAAAACATATAAATCATGATTAATACAGTAGCTTAATCATGTGGACACACAAAAACAGTAGGTATAAATATTGGGTTGTCTCCCAACAAGCGCTTTTCTTTAATGCCTTTTAGCTAGCCAAGATGATTTCAGTGATGCTCGCATAAAAGTAAAGAATTGAAACACAAAGAGAGCATCATGAATCATATGACAAGCACATTTAAGCCTAACCCACTTCCTATGCATAGGGATTTTGTGATCAAACAATTTACGGGAGCAAGAATCAACTAGCATAGGAAGGCAAAACAACCATAACTTCAAAATTTTCAACACGTAGAGAGGAATCTTGATATTATTGAAATATGTAGAAGCATATGATCCTCTCTCATAATAATTTTCAGTAGCATCATGAATGAATTCAACAATGTAACTATCACATAAAGCATTCTTTTCATGACCTACAAGCATAGAGTTTGTATTACTCTCCACACAAGCAAATTTGTTCTCATTCATAATAGTGGGAGCAAACTCAACAAAATAACTACCATGAGATACTTGATTGGCATAATCCAATTGAAAATTAAAATCATGATGACAAGTTTAATTTTTATCATTATTTGTTATAGCATACATATCACAATAATCATCATATATAGGAGGCATGCAATCATCATAATAAATTTTCTCATCAAAACTTGGGGGACTAAAAATATCATCTTCATCAAACATAGCATCCCCAAGCTTGTGGCTTTGCATATCACTAGCATCATGGGTATTCAAAGAATTCATACTAGCAACATTGCAATCATGCTCATCATTCAAAGATTTTATGTCAAACATTTTATTGAATTCTTCTTCTATCAGTTGAGCACAATTTTCCTTTCCATCATTTTCACGAAATACATTATAAAGATGAATAATATGAGGCAACCTCAATTCCATTTTTTGTAGTTTTATTTTATAAGGCAAACTAGTGATAAAACAAGAAACCAAAAGATTCTATTGCAAGATCTAAAGATATACCTTCAAGCACTCACCTCCCCGGCAACGGTGCCAGAAAAGAGCTTGATGTCTACTACACAACTTATTCTTGTAGACTTGTGTTGGGCCTCCAAGCGCAGAGTTTTGTAGGACAGTAGCAATTTTCCCTCAAGTGGATGACCTAAGGTTTATCAATCCGTGGGAGGCGTAGGTTGAATATGGTATCTCTCAAACAACCCTGCAACCAAATACAAGAAATCTCTTGTGTCCCCAACACACCCAATACAATGGTAAATTGTATAGGTGCACTAGTTCGGCGAAGAGATGGTGATAAAAGTGTAGTATGGATAGTAGATATAGGTTTTTGTAATCTGAAAATATAAAAACAGCAAGGTAGCAAGTAACAAAAGTGAGCACAAACGGTATTGTAATGCTTAAAAATAAGGCCTAGGGTTCATACTTTCACTAGTGCAATCTCTCAACAATGCTAGCATAATTGGATCATATAACCATCCCTCAACGTGCGACAAACAATCACTCCAAAGTTCCTATTCGCGGGGAACATAAGATAGAAATTGTTGTAGGGTACGAAACCACCTCAAAGTTATCCTTTCCGATCGATCTATTGAGCCATCCCTATAAGTGTCACAAATAGCCCTAGAGTTCGTACTAAAATAACACCATATGAAACACATCAGCCAACCCTAATGTCACCTAGATACTCCAATGTCACCACAAGTATCCGTGAGTTGATTATTCGATATGCATCAAACAACTTCAGATTCATAATATTCAATCCAACACAAAGAACTTCAAGGAGCACCCCAAAGTTTCTATCGGAGAAAAGATAATGAAAACGTGCATCAACCCATATGCATAGATTACCCCAATGTCACCGCGGGAATCCGCGAGTTGAGTGCGAAAACATATATCAAGTGAATCAATATAATACCCCATTGTCACCATGGGTATTCATATGCAAGACATACATCAAGTGTTCTCAAATCTGAAATATTCAATCCGACAATAACGAAACCTCAAAGGGAAAAGATTCGATTCATCACAACAAGGATAGAGAGGGAAGAAACACCAGATGATCCAACTATATTAACAAAGCTCGCGATACATCAAGATCGTGCCAAATCAAGAACACGAGAGAGAGAGAGATAAAACACATAGCTACTGGTACAAACCCTCAGCCCCGAGGGTGAACTACTCCCTCCTCGTCATGGAGACCGCCGGGATGATGAAGATGGCCACCGGTGATGATTTCCCCCCTCCGGTAAGGTGCCGGAAAAGGGCTGCAGATGAGATCATGGAGGTACAGAGGCTTGCGGCGGCGGATTCGAAGTTCTAGGGTTATTTCTGGGGGTTTCTCTATTTATAGGATTTTTCAGCGTTGGAATCAGGTCAGACGGAGCCACGTGGGCCCCACGAGATACCAGGGCGCGCCTGGGGGGGTGGCGCGCCCTGGTGCCTCGTGGGCACTGGGTGGCCCCCCTCCAGTGGGTCTTGGTTCCAGTATTTTTTATTTACTCCATAAAAAATCTCCAAAAAGTTTCATCCAATTCCAAGAACTTTTATTTCTGCACACAAAAACAACACCATGGCAATTCTGCTGAAAACAGCGTCAGTTCGGGTTAGTTCTAATCAAATCATACCAAAACCATATAGAATTGTTATAAACATGGCATGAATACTTCATAAATTATAGATACGTTGGAGACGTATCACCCTCTAAACTATTTTTCTGGCCTAAAATGCAAGTTTGAAAATAAACATTTTTGCCAAGCTAATAAAATTGGCAATGAAAATAATTTGCAAATAAATTAAAATAAATAAATTTTGTTTCCAAATTCAATTTCCATTATTTCTTTTTTTGTTTTTGAAGAAGTCATTTTATCATCTCTCTTTATTTTATTTTGCATAAATGGAAATAAAATTTGAAACCAACTCTTGATCCAAATTCCACTTTCAATTAAGAAATCTTTCAAAATGGATTTAGGGGAACTTCCAATTCTCTCTTTAGTAAAATGAAGAAGTCATATTATCTTCCCTCGAAAGAATCCTTGAGTTGCTTAAAGTACCTTAGATCAAATTCCAAATGAAAAACAGATAAAAGGCAAAAATGCATAAATCATGGATGCATATGAATGATCTATATATAAACATCCAAATTGAAAATTGGGATGTTACAAACCTACCCCCTTAAGATGAATTCCGCCCTCGAGATTCGGGTTGGCCAGCAAAAAGGTGTGGATGGTCCTACCGGAGGTCTCCCTCTCGTACCCAGGTGGCTTCCTCCTCGGTATGGTGGCTCCATTAAAACTTGCAGAATTTGATGACCTTGCTGCGAGTGGCCCAATTTGTAGTCTCAAGAATTTTGACAGGTTTCTCCTCATAAGTCAGATAAATCCCCAACTGTATTGGCTCCAGTGGCACTATATCTCTCAAAGGAATATCGGCCATCTCTGCATGGCACTTCTTTAGCTGGGAAGCGTGGAACACATCATGAACTCCAGACAAAGATTCTTGCAATTCCAACTTGTAAGAAACTTCACCTCTGTGTTCCAAAACTCTGTATGGCCCCACAAATTATGGTGCTAACTTCCATTTGACTCCAAACCTTTTAACTCCTCAAAATGGAGACACATAAGATATGCGCTGTCTCCGACTTCATAGGTCACCTCCTTGCGCTTAGCATCGGCATAACTCTTCTGCCTGGACTGGGCTACCTTGAGTCTGTAACGAATCAACTTGACCTTCTCCTCTGAATCTCGGATTAAATCGGGTCCGAATAATTTACGGTCTCCCACTCCATCCCACATCAAGGGTGTCCTGCACCTCCTTCCGTACAAGGCTTCGAAAGGGGCCATCTTCAAACTGGTTTAATAGCTGTTGTTGTATGAGAACTCTGCGTAAGGTAAATTATCATCCCAACTAGATCCATAATCTAGCGCACAAGTTATCAACATGTCCTCTAGAATCTGATTGACTCTCTCTGTCTGCCCATCGGTCTGTGGATGAAAGGTTGTAGTGAACTCTAGCCTGGTACCCAAAGTTTCATGTAACCGATGCCAAAACTTTGAGGTAAAATGTGTTCCTCTATCTGATATGATTGTCCTCAGAACTCCATGCAGACATACAATCCTGGTCATATATATCTTGTGTTGGGGAACGTTGCATGGGAAACAAAAATTTTCCTACGCACACACAAGATCTATCCATGGTGATGAGCATCTACGAGAGGGAGAGTGAATCTACATACCCTTGTAGATCGCTAAGCGGAAGCGTTTAAGAAACGCGGTTGATGTAGTCGAACGTCTCCGCGATCCAAATCGCAAGTCGTCCCTTGATCCGATCACGAACTAGTGCCGAACGGACGGCACCTCCGCATTCAACACACGTACGGCTTGATGACGCCTTCACCTCCTCGATCCAGCGAGCGATGATGAAGTAGTGGTTGAGTTCCAGCAGCACGACGGCGTGGTGATGGTGGTGAGGAACAATCTCTGCAGGGCTTCGCCAAGCGCTACGGAGATTATGACGGAGGAACTAGAGGGCTAGGGTTGCCGGCACACGGCTTGGGAAATCCTGATGTCTCCCGTGTGCTAGCCCTGCCCCTTTATTTATATGTTGAGCCTTGGGGTCTAAACTTGGAGTAAAAGCCTCCTCCAGGTCGGTTTTGCCCGCACAAGGTCGGTTTGGCCCGCAGGGAAAGAGTCCAACTCGGATCCCTGCCGAACCGTGCACAGCCACGCACAAGCGGTAGTACCGCTTCACACAAGCGGTAGTACCGCTCGGGCGGTAGTACCGCTTCACACAAGCGGTAGTACCGCTCGGGCGGTAGTACCGCTTCACCAAGCGGTAGTACCGTTTACGCGGCAGCAAAACTACTTTTGCACTTTCCAATACCTCGTGGGCTTTATCCCTTTGGCCCATATAAAGTGTTGCTGCACCCGAACACTTTGGTAAACATCCGGAACCCCTTCCGGTGAATTCCGGAACCCTTCCGGAGATCAAAACACTATTATCACATATATCAATCTTTACCTCCGGACTATTCCGGAGATCCTCGTCATGTCCGGGATCTTATCCGAGACTCCGAACAACTTTCGGTCACCAACATAATAACTCAATTATACTAATCGTCACCAAACGTTAAGTGTGTAGACCCTGCGGGTTCGAGAACTATGTAGACATGACCGAGACACTTCTACGATCAATAACCAATAGCGGGACCTGGATGCCCATATTGGCTCCTACATATTCTACGAAGATCTTTATCGGTCGAACCTCTATGTCAAGGATTCAGTTAATCCCGTATGCTGTTCCCTTTGTTCTTCGGTATGTTACTTGCCCGAGATTCGATCGTCGGTATCACTATACCTAGTTCAATCTCGTTACCGGCAAGTCTCTTTACTCGTTCCGTAATACAAGATCCTGTGGCTAACTCTTTAGTCACTTTGCTTGCAAGGCTCAATGTGATGTTGTATTACCGAGTGGGCCCTGAGATACCTCTCCGTCACACGGAGTAACAAATCCCAGTCTTGATCCATGCCAACCCAACAGACACCCTCGGAGATACCTGTAGAGCACCTTTATAGTCACCCAGTTACGTTGCGACGTTTGATACACACAAGGTATTCCTCCGGTGTCAGTGAGTTGCATGATCTCATGGTCAAAGGAACAGATACTTGACATGCAGAAAACAATAGCAATAAACTGACACGATCACATGCTACGTTCGTAGTTTGGGTCTTGTCCATCACATCATTCTCCTAATGATGTGATCCCGTTATCAAATGACATCTCATGTCAATGGCTAGGAAACCTTAACCATCTTTGATCAACGAGCTAGTCAACTAGAGGCTTACTAGGGACACAGTGTTGTCTATGTATCCACACATGTATTTGTGTTTCCAATCAATAAAATTATAGCATGGATAATAAACGATTATCATGAACAAGGAAATATAATAATAACCAATTTATTATTGCCTCTAGGGCATATTTCCAACATCTTGGCCAACTTGGCACTTGTATATGTGGTTTTCACTGGGATGAAGTGAGCTACCTTAGTCAAATGATCGACCACTACCCAAATAGAATCATTACCCGCTTCTTGTCCTGGGTAATCCTGTGATGAAGTCCATGCCAAGTTTCTCCCATTTCCAATCGGGTATCGGCAACGGCTGAAGTAACCCTGCTGGTTTCTGATGCTCTGCCTTTACTCTCTGACATACATCGCATACTACTACATATTCGGAAATATCCTTCTTCATGCCTGTCCACCAAAAATTGTCCTTCAAATCCAAATACATCTTGGTGTTGCCCGGTTGTATTGAGTAAGGCGAATCGTGAGCCTCCTGAAGAATTAACTTCCTGATCTCTGGGTCATTGGGCATGTAAATACATTGCTCAAACCATAAAGTTCCATGTTCATCCTCACGGAATCCTTCTTCCTTTGCTTTGCTCATTCTTTCCTTTATCTCTGCAATACTTTTGTCCAACTTCTGGGCTTATCTAATCCTTCCCAATAAGGTGGAATGAATTTCTAGTGAGGCAACAAAACCTCTTGGGACTATCTCCAGTAGGAGATCTCTGAGATCGTCAGCTGACTCCTGAGGTAACCCTCCTGCTGTGAGAGTATTAACATAAATCTTACGGCCCAACGCATCTACCACTACATTGGCCTTCCCTGGATCATAATGCAATCTCTGTCATAATCCTTTATGAGCTCTAACCATCTCCTCTACCTGAGGTTCAACTCCTTCTGTGTGAAGATGTATTTCAAACTCTTATGATCCGTGTAAACATCACAACTATTTCCAATAAGGAAATGTCTCTAGGTCTTGACCGCATGCACTACCGCTGCTAACTCAAAATCATGTATGGCATAGTTCAACTCGTGAGGTCGAAGCTAACGTGAGGTATAAGATACAACTCTTCCTTCTTGCATAAGAATGCCTCCAAGTCCCAGACGAGAAGAGTCGCAATACACTTGAAAATCCTTGCGTATATCCGGCAGAATCAGCACTGGGGTTGTAACAGAACGTTTCTTCAACTCCTAAAAACTGGCCTCGCATTCCTTGGCCCAAACAAAATTGGTGTCCTGATTCAACAACTCTGTCATGGGTTTTGCAATCTTGGAGAAATTCTCAATAAACCTTCGGTAGTATCCTGCAAGTCCAAGGAAACTACGAATCTCACCGACTAGGGTGGGTGCCTTCCATTAGGTGACAGCCTCTACCTTGGAAGGCTCTACTGCTATCCCTTCTCCTAACACAATGTGTCCGAGGAATCCTACTTCCTTCAACCAAAACTTGCATTTGCTGAACTTGGCATACAACTGATGTTCTTTAAGCTTCTCCAAAACTAAGGCAGATGTTCCTAATGCTCCTTCTCATTCTTGGAGTAAATCAATATATCATCAATGAATACCACGACAAACTTATCCAAGAATTCCATGAATACCTTGTTCATCATGCTCATAAAATAGGCAGGGGCATTAGTAAAACCAAAGGACATGACTGTATACTCATAAAGCCCATACCTCATGGTAAAAGTTATCTTGGGTATATCCTTCTCACGGATCTTTAACTGGTGATAACCCGATCGAAGATCGATCTTGGAGAAAACACTAGCTCCGACTAGCTGGTCGAACAAGTCATTGATCATCGACAAGGGGTACTTGTTCTTGATGGTCACCTTGTTCAACGAACGATAATCCACAACCATTCTCAAGGTTCCATCCTTCTTCTCCACTAGAAGCACTGGGGCTCCCCAAGGTGATGAACTCGGTCGAATATATCCTTTCTCCAGTAATTCCTTAATCTACTTCTTAATTTCCTCCAAATCATTGGCGGGCATCCGATACGGTCTCTTGGATATCAGTCATGTGCCTGGCAATAGCTCAATCAAAAACTCAATCTCTCGGTCCAATGGCATGCCTGGCAATTCCTCCGGGAAAACATCGGGATAATCCTTCACAACTAGTACTTCCTCCTAAACAACTCCCGTAAGAGAATTCACCTAAGTCCTCCTGGTTGTATGCCTGGACACATACTTGATCCATTTCTCTTCTGGGGTGGTGAGAAGAATCGACTTACGGGCACAATCAATAATTTCCCTCATACCTAGACAACCAGTCCATTCCTAGGATTACATCCAATCCTTGTGATTCTAGGATGATGAGGTCTGTGGGAAAATCATGCTTCCCGATACTGAGGTTCATCTAGTGACATCCTAAACCTTCCATCATCTCGGCTCCTGGGGAACTCACTTGAATGGGTCTACTAAGGGTTCTAGTTGGTAATCCATACTTATGCACAACTACCCTTGATATGAATGAATGGGATGCACCAGAGTCAAATAGAACTAACACTGGACGGGAATTGAGCACAAACTTACCAAATACCACCTCTGGCTGCTCATTAACTTCCTCGACATTGACATGGTTAACATGCCCCTTAGTGATAGGGTTGGGCTTCTTGCCTCCAGAACTTCTATTGCCATTCAAATTCTTCGCCTCAGGACAATCGGTGGCGTAGTGTCCTGTTTTCCCATACTTGAAACATGTGATGTCGCTTAGATCCTTCTTTGTTGGTGTAGCTAGGTTGGAACGATGCTGATTGCCATTTCCTCCATTCCCATTGCCATTCCTATGGCCATTATGGTTGTGTCCATTGCCTCTGTCCTGAGAATGACATCCATGGCGATGATGGATGTGTCCTCCATACTTACTAGATCTTAATCCAGTATTTCTCGAGTACAGACTATAGTGGGGCTTCTGCTGAACTCCAGAGTTATACTTTCCCCTTCCATATTTCCTCTTGTGGTTCTCCATCTGCTGGTGCTTGCCTTCAAGAATGATAGTCGTGTCAACCAACTCTTGATAGTTACCAAGACTTGCCACGGTCAACTAAACTCCCAGCTAATCGTTCAGTCCTTCTAGAAATTTCTCCTGCTTAGCGGCATCTATGGCTACGTCTCCTGGAGCATAACATGCCAACGTGCTGAACTCATCAACATATTCTGCAACTGAATGGTTTCCCTGGCGTAAGTTGCGGAATTCCCTCTTCTTGAGGCTCATAGCTCCAGCTGAAACATGAGCCGTGTTGAATGCCTGCTGGAACTGAGCCCAAGTCACATTCTCCATGGGTTACATGTTAGTGTAGTTCTCCCACCACAAAGCTGCCGGTCCATCCAGCTGGTGAGCAGCAAACCTCACCTTCTCTACGTCATTGCATCATGCTGTGGCCAGCTCCCTTCCTATCTTGCGAAGCTAGTCATCTGTGACGATCGGCTCCGTGCTGCTTGAGAACACTGGTGGGTTCAACCTCCGGAAACGGGTAAGGCTATCAATTTGGGGTGGCGGCGGTGGGTTGTTGTTGTTGTTGTTGTTGTTGTTGTTGTTGTTCTGGTTCTGGTTCATATTCCGCATCAGCAGCTGCAACATCTGGTTCTGTGTCTGGAGCAATTGTTCTACACTGGGTGGCACATTGCTCCCTGAGCCACTTCTGGAAGGGGCACGTCTCGGCGGCATCTGATGGGTTTAGCATAGATGCGATTTAGAGAGAATAAGGCCTAAGGGAAACACTACCCATATGCAAATGATGGCAACTAAAGTTCCAAATCACACCACATCATTTCAATCAAGGTTCACACAATCAAGCCTAAGATAATCCATTACACGAGGTCTCACAAATGATAACAAACTAACCGAAAAATCTAACCGAAGGATCAAATTACTAATGTCTAAATGGTGGTCTACATCTAGTTCTCATCGGAAGAAGACTCCATCAGCTCAACGTCAGCTCCAGCTTCTCCTTCGTCAGTGTCTTCAAAGGGCATGGTCTCATCGGGCTGAGCAAACTCGGTGATGGTGGTCAACATCTATTTTGTTGAAATAGAGAAGAATTAGAAATGAAGAGGGAAGAGTATAAGACCAACGAATATATAGGGAAATTGTAACATAGAATTTTCATCCTATGGCTTTTCCATTTCCTAGGGGTCGCATCCTACAGTCAGTGTGTGCACTGATACCATCTTGTGGTGACCCAACCTAAAAGGATCGGAGTCATTGTGCATACTGTGCTAGTCCCTAGATCAATTTGCTAGCACACACAGTACTCGATGGAATATAACAGAGTTCAATCACACACTTTATTACATCAAAGGTCCTCAAAGAGTATTTATTACAATAATATGGCTGGAGGCCATCTAAAATAAATAACTGCGGAAGCATCGAAGGTAAATGAGTCCATCCAACTCCGCGGCAAATGCTGAGGGCGGATAACGACCTACCACACCTTAGTCCTCGTCGAAAAACTCTACAACATGAGACGTTGCAGCCGTGTAGGTCAGCACATGGAATATGCCAGCAAAGTCACACCATATAATAATAATGAAAATTTCTATCTCTATATGCAATTTGGCCGGTGGAGGCTCTAAGTTTAATTTGCGTAAAGCTCATTTTGACCTATATCAAAATAATTAAATTATTCCTACAAAGTTTATGCCATTATGAGATAGTTCCTCCAACTCAATCCAAAACCCAAGTTATTATAACCCAATTCATTAATTTAATATGATGATGAGATCACTCAATAATTCCACTTCTAGATGCTCAAGTTGTCCATAACCGGGGACACGCCTAATCGATTAGTTTTTACACTCTACAGAGGTTTGCGCACTTTTCCCCACAAGACTCGATCGCCTCCTTTGTAGCTCATCACACTCGGGGTATCTGAGCTGAAAAGACCGAAACATGGTCTTTAGAGAACTTCCCTTAACCACCGGTAGTGCCCATCCCAACTATAACCCACTACCTCTCGTAGCACTACATGGCAAGAGTCACTCCAAAGATCGACCAAGCGACAACCCATAATGACTTGTGGCAGCACACGTAAGCTTCTAGTCATGAAATATCATTTGATCCCTTTGAACCTGTGTGGCTTTCCACACAAGAGTGATCCCCTGGTTACACTAGGACACTTGGCCAAATCCCTGGTTACTCCATGGTGCCCCTCACCATGCAACCGTTCCACCCAGAGATGTATTAAGGCTATTAAAGTTGGACCTATTTACTACTCTCTCATAACTTACATGAATCAGACATACCACCCTGTCTATAAAGCATGGCTAAGCAATTAACTTATCAACAACATTTCTTGGGGTGTTTCAAGTATCATGGGTTCCTCCATCAATGAACTACTAAGCATCATCCCAAACTCATATTTCCTACTCATGCATTAAATCAAGTGGGACTAAGTGCATAGTAAAAACATGGGTATGTAAAAGAATGATCAAAGTGTGAACTTGCCATGATGACGATTGTTGAACTCTAAAGATTGATGATACTCAGCCTCGCACTCCGGACAATCTATCGTAAGCAAACAATAACACATACATAAGCAATCACTCAAAATCCAAAAGACTACAAAGAAACGACTTATAAAACTCCAAAAGAACCAAATAAAACTTCTGGACAGAAACATAATTTTAATAGTAGCAAAATTATGTGTTTATGGTTTCTACAGAAAGTAGATGTCATGAGTTTCAATTTGCAAAAAGAATCGAGTAAAACATAGTTATAGATCCAAAGTTATGGCCTAATTAAGTTTAAATTTGAATCTGATCAAATTCAAAATTTAAAGTTTCAAAACATATTTTTAGTTGAGTCCACTGGATAGATGGTGTTTTTATGAACCAGTAGGAAAAAGAATCACTGAATTTGGAGTTATAGATCTAAAGATATGCTAAAGAAGATTTTAAATAGAATATGAAATTAAAAACATTAAACTTCTGCCGATCGTGGTAGAGGTGCCACGTGGTGCCTAGTGGTTGGCTCTGGCCGTTTGCTGCATGGCTATGTGGTGGATGGCCGTAACATAAGGAAAAAGCTAAGCGGCGGCTACTGCGTGCCACGTGGCGCGCTGGCACTGGTTGGACCTGTCCGCTGCAGGGCTTAAGTGACGAATGGCTGGTAAGTAGAGGATAACGATTCGATTTAAAAATAAATCTACATGATCTAATCTGTGCCGCATATAGGAGATAGGACGGGGAGATTGTGCCGATGGATTACAGAGAGGTGGCGGCATCGGCAGTGAAGAGGACGACGGTGAGGCGGCGGCTCCGGTGTCCTCTAATGACGGCGATGGTGTCCCGCGGGTGCGGCTCGGAGAGGGGGTCTCGTTAGTGGAGCGTCATCCTCCGGGGACGTCAATGGCGAGCGGGGCGACATTGGGAAGCTCCGGCAATCTCCCATGATCCGGCGAGTTCAAACGAGCTTCGGCTCGCTTCTACGGTGCAAAAAGAGAGGCGAGGTCATGTCAAAATGATCCGCAACTGCGAGAAACGAAGGAGGGTACCGAAGGAGGCTCGGTAGGACTCACCGACAACATAATCAATGGTGAAAGGCTTCGGCTCTAGCAAGATGCAAAGCAAAAGAGCGGTGGTTGTGAGCGGCGTGGGTCGATGCGAGACAGAGGAATGGGACGAGGGGGTCGAGGTCTTTATATAGGTGAGGTTAGGGGTTGCGGGGGAGCTGCGGATAAGCCTCATCCGAGCGAGTTTCACCAGCGGTTGTGGGGTTGCGCGCGCGCAGCTTGTCCAGTGCATTCCGTGGTGTGAGGTTGAAGATGGCAGGGGCTGGGCCCACCAGTTAGTGGGTGCGGGAGAGGGGGAGGTGGTGCGGCTGGCCGATCCGTAAGGGTTTCGGCGCAGGGTAGTGATACGTCTCCAACATATCTATAATTTTTGATTGTTTCATGCTATTATATTATCAATCTTGGATACTTTATATGCTTTATATGCAATTTTATTTTTATACTATTTTTGGGAACTAACCTATTAAGTCAGTGCCCACTGCCAGTTGCTGTTTTTTGCCTGTTTTTGGTTGTTTAGGTAATCAGTACCAAATGAAGTCCAAATGGAATAAAACTTTACAATGATTTTTTCTGGACCAGTAGGGACCCTAGAAGCTTCGGGAGGAGGCCATAAGCCCTACGGGAGACCCACGAGCTCACCTGGCGCGCCCCTGGGGGTGCTGATACGTCTCCAACATATCTATAATTTTTGATTGTTCCATGCTATTATATTATCAATCTTGGATGTTTTATGTACCTTTACAAGCAATTATATATCATTTTTTGGGACTAACCTATTAACTTAGTGCCCAGTGCCAGTTGCTGTTTTTTGCCTGTTTTTGGTTTTGCAGAATATCAGTACCAAACGAAGTCCAAATGCCACGAAACTTTTTGGAGATTTTTTTCTGGACATAAGAGACACTAGAAGCTTCGGGAGGAGACGAGAGGATGAAGCAGTGGCCCACGAGGCACAATGGCGCGCCCCGGGGGGCGTGCCCTGGTGGCTCATGGGGCCCACACAACTCCGTTTGACCTAACTCCACCACTATAAATTCTTTAAAATCAGGAAACCAGCAGAGGAGTCCATGAAATACTTTTTCCGCCGCCGCAAGTTCCTGTTCTCGAGAGATCCCATCTGGGGGCCTTTTCCGGTAATCCGCCGGAGGGGGGATTCGATCACGGAGGGGCTCTCCATCAACCTTGCTGCCCTTCCGATGATGCGTGAGTAGTTTTGATCTTCAATACAATGTTCTCCTCGATGTTCTTGGAGTTCTATCCGATCTAATCACTTTTTGCGGTGTGTTTCTGGGGATCTGATGAATTGTGAGTTTATGATCAGATTATCCATGAATATTATTTGAGTCTTCTCTGAACTCTTTTATGCATGATTATTATAGCTTCGTATTTCTCTCTGATCTATTGATTTGGTTTGGCCAACTAGATTGATTTATCTTGCAATGGGAGAGGTGCTTTGTAATGGGTTCGCTCTTGCGGTGCTCAATCCCAGTGACAGAAAGGGACATGACACGTATGTATCATTGCTATTAAGGGTAAAAAGATGGGGTTTATTCATGCCTGAGTTTACTTTGTCTACATCATGTCATCGTGCTTAAGGCGTTACTCCGTTCTTTATGAACTTAATACTCTAGATGCATGCTGGATAGCGGTCGATGTGTGGAGTAATAGTAGTAGATGCAGAATCATTTCGGTCTACTTGTCTCGGACGTGATGCCTATATACATGATCATTGCCTTGGATATCGTCATGATTATTTGCTTTTCTATCAATTGCCCAACAGTAATTTGTTTAACCACCGTATGCTATTTTCAAGAGTGAAGCCTCTAGTGAAAACTATGGCCCCCGGGTCTACTTTATTCATATACTAAAAATCCTAAAAATATCTTGCTGCACTTTTATTTTATTTATTTTATTTTATATTTTAGTTCAATCTATCTATCTATCACCATACAATTTAATCTTGCAATTAACCGCCAAGGGATTGACAACCCCTTGTTTGCGTTGGGTGCAAGGATTTGTTGTTTTGTGTGCAGGTACTGTTAACGAGGTGTTGCGTGATTCTCCTACTGGATTGATAACCTTGGTTTCATAACTGAGGGAAATACTTATCTCTACTGTACTGCATCATCCCCTCCTCTTCGGGGAAAAACCAACGCAGATGACAAGTAGCAGGAAGAATTTCTGGCGCCGTTGCCGGGGAGACATCATCAACATCTATAAAGTACCTATGCATAAAACTTTCATCTCCTTGCATTTATTTTATTTGCCTTTGCCTCTCGTTTTCATCTCCCCCACTTCTAAAAAGTTTTTACAAAAATACAAAAATATTTTCCGTTTGCGTTTCTCTTGTTTACTTCTTTGCTTGCTTGTTATCTTGTTTGCATAGTCACGATGTCTCTAGAAAATATAAAATTATGTGATTTTTCCAATACTAATAATAATGATTTTATTAGTACTCCGATTGCTCCTCCCGCCGCTAGTGCGGAGACTTGTGATATTAATGCCGCTTTATTAAATCCTGTCATGAAAGAACAATTTTCCGGTAGCCCTAATGAAGATGCTGCATCCCATCTTAACACTTTCATAGAATTGTGTGTTATGCAAAAGAAAAAAGATGTGGATAATGATATTGTGAAATTAAAATTATTCCCGTTCTCATTGCGGGATCGTGCAAAATTTTGGTTTTCATCTTTACCACAAAAGAGTATCGATTCTTGGGATAGGTGTAAAGATGCTTTTATTACTAAGTATTTTCCTCCCGCGAAAATTATTCCCCTTAGAAATAAAATTATTAATTTCAAGCAACTTGATCATGAACATGTTGCCCAATCTTGGGAAAGGATGAAATTAATGATAAGAAATTTCCCTACTCATGGTTTAAATTTGTGGATGATCATACAATTTTTTTATGCGGGATTAAATTTTGTTTCTAGAAATCTTTTAGATTCCGCCGTGGGTGGTACTTTTATGGAAATTACATTGGGAGAAGCTACTAAATTGCTTGATAATATTATGGCAAATTATTCACAATGGCATACTGAAAGAGTTCCTACTAGTAAAAAAGTGAATTCTGTTGAAGAAATTAATACTTTGAGTGATAAAGTTGATGCTCTTATGAAATTGGTTGCTAGCAAAAATACTACTATTTATCCTAATGATGTGCCTTTGTCCACCTTGATTGAGCAAAATAATGATCCCGTAGATGTGAATTTTGTCTCGTGAAACAATTTTAATAGTAATGCTTATAGAGGTAATTTTAATCCTAAGACGTTTCCTGGAAATTCCTATAATAATTATGGTAATTCCTATGGTAATACTTATAATAATAATAATAGAATTCCCTCTGATCATGAAAGTAATATTAAAGAATTTATTAATGCTCAAAAAGTTTTCAACACTACGATAGAAGAAAAATTGAGTAAACTTGATGATATGTCTAGGAGCATTGATAGAATTATTCATGATGTGGAAAATCTTAAGACTAAAATTTTTCCACCCAAAATTGATATTAATGAATCAATTAAAGCTTTATATGTCTCCATGGATGAAAGTAAGAAAAGAACCGCTATGCTAAAAGCTAAATGAGAATTTTTAGAAAAAGCGATTCCTCCCGGTTTTTATCGTAGTAATGATGAGGATATTAAAATGATTGGTCTTTCATCTATTGATTCTTTGTTTAGCAATATAAAACTTGATGAAAAGGGGACATAAGAAGAGTCAACTTTAGCTAGAAGGCGTTCCCATAATTCGGAGGGTGAAAATCTTGATGAAAAAATTGATAAAAGTGGGTCTGGAGAGGTAAAAACTTTAACTAGTGATGTGCCCACTCTCTTCGATTACAAAGATTTTAATTATGATAGTTGTTCTTTGATTGAGTGTATTTCTTTGTTACAATCCATGCTAAATTCGTCCAACGCTTATGAACAAAATAAGGCTTTTACTAAACACATTGTAGAAGCAATGATGAAAGCGTTAGAAGAAAAATTAGAACTAGAAATTTCAATTCCTAGAAAATTATATGATGAGTGGGAACCCACCATTAAAGTTAAAATTAAAAATTATGAGTGTAATGCTTTATGTGATTTGGGTGCTAGCGTTTCCACAATTCCAAAATCTCTATGTGATGTGCTAGGTTTTACCAATATAGATGAATGTTCTCTTAATTTACATCTTGCGGATTCCACTATTAAAAAACCTTTGGGTAGAATTAATGATGTTCTTATTCTTGCAAATAGAAAGTATGTGCTCGTTGATTTTATTGTACTTGACATTGAATGCAATCCTTCTTGCCCCATAATACTTGGTAGGCCTTTTCTTCGAACTATTGGTGCTATTATTGATATGAAAGAAGGTAATATAAGATTTCAATTTCCACTAAAGAAAGGGATGGAACACTTCCCTAGGAAAATAATTAAAGCACCCTATGAATCCATTATGAGGTCCACTTATGGAATCAACTTGAAGGATGATAATACTTGAAACTATGCATTATGCCTAGCTAGGGGCATAAAACAATAGCGCTTGTTGGGAGGCAACCCAATGAATAAAATATTTTTTTGCTTTTTATTTCTGTTCTTGTGTGTTTACACAATTATGCTACTGTTATTATTGAGTTTTTATGTTTTAATTAGTGTTTGTGCCAAGTAAAGCCTATGGGATGATTTGGAAGATAGTATAATTGATGCTGTTTGGAAAACAGAAAGTTTTGCGTCCAGTGCTGGAATTTTAGTTCTGTACTGGAGCGTCAGAAAAATCTGAAATTTTTACACAGTATTGATATATGAATTTCCACGTTTTCATAAATTTTCAGAATTTTTGGAGTTACATAAGTATGGATTTTAAATAGATTTCTACAGACTGTTCTGTTTTTGACAGATTCGGTTTTTGATGCACTACTTGCTTGTTTTGATGAAACTATGGATTGTATCGGGGGGTATAAGCCATGGAGAAGTTATAATACAGTAGGTATAATGCAAAAATAAAATATGAATGGGTTTGCAACAGTACTTAAAGTAGTGATTTGTTTTGTTATACTAACGTATCTCACGAAGGTTTTGTTGAGTTTTGTGTGATTGAAGTTTTCAAGTTTTGGGTGAGATCACGATGGATGAAGGAATAAGGAGTGGCAAGAGCCTAAGCTTGGAGATGCCCAAGGCACCCCAAGGTAATATTCAAGGAAGACTCAAGCGTCTAAGCTTGGGGATGCCCCGGAAGGCATCCCCTCTTTCTTCTACCAACCATCGGTAATTTTACTTGGAGCTATATTTTTATTCGTCACATGATATGTGTTTTGCTTGGAGCGTCGTGTATTATATGAGACTTTGCTTTGTTTGCTTTTTAGTTTGTCACAATCATCCTTGCTGGACACACCTATTTGATAGAGCCACACGTTTATCATGATTTGTTAGAATACTCTATGTGCTTCACTTAATTTTTTTTGAGCTAGGCAGTTGCTCTAGTACTTCACATAAATCTTTTTGAGCACGGAGGTGGCTATATTTTGAAGAAATATTTGAACTCTCATGCTTCACTTATATTATTTTTAGAGTTGACAAGATTAAAATTTTGAAGAAATATTTGCGCTCTCATGCTTCACTTATATCTTTTTGAGAGTTGATAATAGTGATGGTAATTTGCACAAGATATGAATTTGGTCCCAAAGTGATGAGTATTCAAGAGGGATATAATAAAAACTTTCATATTGATCATTGGATATGATAAGTGTGATTCCTTGCAATAGTTTTATGATATGGAGATGATAATATGTGAGTCATGTTAGTGAGTAATTGTGATTTAGTAAGAATATTAGTGTTAAGGTTTGTGATTCCCTATGCATGCACGTAAAGTCAATAGTTATGCAACGAAATTATATCCTACTTATGGTGCATTATTCGGTATTAGTTATGTTCAAAGCATGTTTATGACCGTTTTTGTTTTTTGGTTGGTTGCTTCTCAATCTATTTGCTAGCCTTCATTTGTACTAAGCGGGAATACTTTTTGTGCATCCAAACTCCTAAAACCCAAGTTGTGCCAAATGAGTCCACCATACCTACGTATATGCGGTATTTCCATGCCGTTCCAAGTAAATTTGCATGTGCCAACTCTAATTTTCAAAAATAATTTCCTGTTTTGTGTGCCCGTACCGCTCATGAAGCGGCAGGGGGTGGCCAATATTTTCCATGCTAGGTGTGTTATTCTCACGATGAGTGTTTATTCACTTGTCATTGCACGAGAGAGTGGCAGGTAATAGGGATGCCCCGTCCCACAATGAATCAAAAATTAATAACAACAAAATTCCTTGGAAAGTGATTGGTATGGAGGGCACCTGGGGATACGACTAGCCATGGATTGTGACAAAATGGTGGAAAGGAAATAAACTTTACTTTCTATTTGGCAACCGCCTATAATGTGTCTAGCATGGAAGATATTGGGAATTCTCGGTCGTTTTCGTTGACAGGAAAAGCATGCCTCTCAAATTTTTTGATCTCTCTAATTTAAGCTTTGAGCTCTGGCACATTTGCAAATCTCTGCTTCCCTCTGCGAAGGGCCTATCTATTTACTTTTATGCAATTTTTATTTTTATTTTGAGTCTCCATCTTCTCTTACAAAGCACCAACTAGAGAGCATTATTGTCATACTTGTGCATTGGATGTAGCTAATATTGAGTGTGTTTCATGAATGGGTCAATGATTGAGCATAATGGGCTAGGGATAACTTTCTTTAGCGTTGATATTTTGAAAGGCATGGTTGCTTGTTAGTATGCTTGAGTATTTATGTCTTCATGTCAAACTATAGACTATTGCTTTGAATAATTCAAGTCCAAATGTCCATGCTACAAAAGAAAAGAGTATATGATGAATATGATAGGAAGCATTCCACATCAAAAATTCTGTTTTTATCATTAACCTACTCGAGGACGAGCAGGAATTAAGCTTGGGGATGCTTGATACGTCTCCAACGTATCTATAATTTTTGATTGTTCCATGCTATTATATTATCAATCTTGGATGTTTTATATACCATTACAAGCAATTATATATAACATTTTTTGGGACTAACCTATTAACTTAGTGCCCAGTGCCAGTTGCTGTTTTTTTGCCTATTTTGTTTTCCAGAATATCAGTACCAAATGAAGTCCAAATGCCACGAAACTTTTTGGAGATTTTTTTCTGAACATAAGAGACACTAGAAGCTTCGGGAGGAGACGAGAGGATGAAGCAGTGGCTCGTGGGGCCCACACAGCTCCGTTTGACCTAACTCCACCACTATAAATTCTCTAAAATCGGGAAACCAACAGAGGAGTCCACAAAATACTTTTTCCGCCGCCGCAAGTTCCTGTTCTCGAGAGATCCCATCTGGGGGCTTTTCCGGCACTCCGCCGGAGGGGGGATTCGATCACAGAGGGGCTCTCCATCAACCTTGCTGCCCTTCCGATGATGCGTGAGTAGTTTACCACAGACCTTTGGGTCCATAGTTAGTAGCTAGATGGCTTCTTCTCTCTTTTTGATCTTCAATATGATGTTCTCCTCGATGTTATTGGAGTTCTATCCGATGTAATCACTTTTTGCGGTGTGTTTGTTGGGATTCGATGAATTGTGAGTTTATGATCAGATTATCCATGAATATTATTTGAGTCTTCTCTGAACTCTTTTATGCATGATTATTATAGCTTCGTATTTCTCTCCGATCTATTGATTTGGTTTGGCCAACTAGATTGATTTATGTTGCAATGGGAGAGGTGCTTTGTAATGGGTTCGATCTTGCGGTGCTCAATCCCAGTGCAGAAAGGGACATGACACGTATGTATCGTTGCTATTAAGGGTAAAAAGATGGGGTTTATTCATGCATGAGTTTACTTTGTCTACATCATGTCATTTTGCTTAAGGCGTTACTCCGTTCTTTATGAACTTAATACTCTAGATGCATGCTGGATAGCGGTCGATGTGTGGAGTAATAGTAGTAGATGTAGAATCGTTTCGTTCTACTTGTCTCGGACATGATGCCTATATACATGATCATTGCCTTGGATATCGTCATGATTATTTGCTTTTCTATCAATTGCCCAACAGTAATTTGTTTACCCACCGTATGGTATTTTCAAGAGAGAAGCCTCTAGTGAAAACTATGGCCCCCGGGTCTACTTTATTCATATATTAAAAATCCTAAAAATACCTTGCTACACTTTTATTTTATTTATTTTATTTTATATTTTAGTTCAATCTATCTATCTATCACCATACAATTTAATCTTGCAATTAACCGCCAAGGGATTGACAACCCCTTGTTTGCATTGGGTGCAAGGATTTGTTGTTTTGTGTGCAGGTACTATTAACGAGGTGTTGCGTGATTCTCCTACTGGATTGATAACCTTGGTTTCATAACTGAGGGAAATACTTATCTCTACTGTACTGCATCATCCCCTCCTCTTCGGGGAAAAACCAACGCAGATCACAAGTAGCAGGCGCCACCTGAGCTTGTGGGTCGCAGCTCCATTTGACCTAATTCCACTTCTATAAATTCCCAATTATTCCAAAACCAACAGAGAGCCACCCGAAATAACTTTTCCCCCACCGCAAGCTTCTGTTCTTCCGTGATCCCATCTAGAGGCCTTTTTTGGTGATCTGCCGGAGGGGAAATCGATCACGGAGGGCTTGTACATCAACCTTCTTGCCCTTCCGATGATGTGTGAGTAGTTTACCATAGACCTACATGTCCATAGCTAGTAGCTACATGGCTTCTTCTCTCTCTCTTTGATCTTCAATACAAAGTTCTCCATGATCTCCATGGAGTTCTATCCGATGTAATCTTGTTTTGCGGTGTGTTTGTTGGGATCCAATGAATTGTGGGTTTATGATCAGATTATTCATTGAAAGTAATTGAGTCTTTTCTGAACTTTATTACACATGATTGTTATAGCTTTGTATTTCTCTCCAATCTATCCGTTTGGTTTGGCCAACTAGATTGATTTATCTTCAGCGGGAGAGGTGCTTTCTAATGGGTTCAATCTTGCGGTGTCCTCACCCAGTGATAGTAGGGGTAGCGAGGCACGTATTTGTATTGTTGCCATCAAGGGTAAAACGACGGGGTTTATTCATATTGCTTGAGTTTATTCTGTCTACATCATATCATCTTGCTTAAAGCGTTACTCTATTTGTTATGAACTTAATACCATAGATGCATGCTGGATAGTGGTCGATTGGTGGAGTAATAGTAGTAGATGCAGGAAAGAGTTGGTCTACTTGTCATGGACGTGATGCCTATATACATGATCATTGCCATGATTAACATCATTACTATGCGCTTTTCTATCAATTGCCCAACAATAATTTGTTTACCCACCGTATGCTATGTTTTGAGAGAGAAGCCTCTAGTGAAAACTATGGCCCCCGGGTCTACTTTAGTTCTATTTGAAAAATCCTAATTTACCTTGCTGCAATTATTTTACTTTTTATTTACTTTTCAATTTATATATCTATCACTATCAGATTTAATCCTTGCAAGTAATGAGTTCAAGGGGATTGACAATCCTCTTGCCCGCGTTGGGTGCAAGTATTTGCTCACTTGTGTGTAGGTACCGCTTAACTAGGGTTTTCTTGGTTCTCCTATTGATTCTATAACCTTGGTTCTCACTAAGGGAAATACTATCCGCTACTATATTTCTTCACCCTTCCTCTTTGGGGAAAATCCCAACGCAACTCACAATTAGCAGAAAGAATTTCTAGCGCCGTTGCCGGGGAGACATCATCAAATACCTACAGGTCCCTTCACACAAATTATCATTTACTTGTTCTACTTTTTATTTTCTTTTATTAGTCTCGTTAAAAAATCAAAAATACAAAAATATTTTATTTTGCTTGCTAGCAATAATTATGTGACTCAAGAAAAGAAAAATAAAGACATGAATCCTCATCCACTTGCTAATCTTTTCAAACATGCAGCTTGTTGTAAACCAATAGCTAATAATGAAGAAGTGATAAAAGAAAATGCTATTGGGATACATTCATTGAATGAAAAGCATCATTGTAATGTTGTTAGTATAAATTCTATGAACATCAATCGTGCTAATGATCATGATTCAGGCGATAATCATGATGTTTCTTGTGATCTTGAGAATTCTGAACCTCTTAATGAATCTATTATTGATGATAAAATTTGCAATATTATTAAAAGTGGGTTCGGAAGAGCATCAACTTTAGGTAATAATGATCCCACTACTTTGGAGAATTATCAATCTCATGGAATTTTTGATAAAAGTGGGTTTGGAGAGGTCATGACTTTAGATAATACTAATTCCACTATCTGGGAAGATTATAAAATCTTTTTGCATGTGGATCATGAAGAAAATATTTTATGTGATAGCTATATTGTTGAGTTTGATTATGATCCTACATGTAATTATTACGAGAGAGGAAAATACGGTTGTAGAAATTTTCATGTTACTCAATTACCTCTCTTGAAGTTCAAATTGTCAATGTTTTATTCTTCTACCTTGCATATGCTAAAATTTTCTTGCCTTAATAATTTGTTTGCTTATAAAATGCCTATGCATAGGAAGTATGTTAGACATAAATGTGTTTGTTACATGTTTTATGATGCTCTCTTTGTGCTTCAATTCTTATATTTGACGTGAGCATCATGGAAATCTCAAAGCCTATCTTAATGACTATAAAGAAAGGGCAAAATTGACAAATATGACCTCAAGACAAAAGTATTTCAGAAACTAAACTGCTGGTGAAAGTATTTCACCCAACTGACCCTTTTGTGTAGCGCCTGACAGCTAGGCGCCACACTACACTGTGCAGCGCCTGACTGACAGGCGCTACACATCTGGTTTTGCAGCGCCTAGACGAAAGGCGCTGCATAATGACTTAGCGTTTCTGTGACTAGCCAGCCCCAGATTGCTCTCTGTACTGGCTGGGGCTTGCTAAATTAATTAGTGCAGCGCCAAACATCCAGGCGTTACACTGTGTAGTGCAGCACCCCTGTGTCAGGCGTTGCACAGTGTGAAGCCTGGCTGACCAGTCGCAGAAACGCTAAGTCATTGTGCAACGCCTTTCATCTAGGCGCTGCAAAACCAGATGTGTAGAGCCTATTAGTCAGGCGCTGCACAGTGTGGTGTGGTGCCTAGCTGTCGGGCGCTACCCAAAAGGGTCAGCTGGGTGAAATATTTTCACCAACAGTTCAATTTGTGAAATATTTTCGTCTCGAGGTCAAATGTGTCCATTTTGCCTAAAGAAAGAGCTTGTTGGGAGACAACCCAATAGTTATCATTTATGTTTTTGTGTGCAAACACAATTATTGCTCCTGTAATGATTGTTTTTTTATCTTTTAATTAGTGTTTGTGCCAAGTAATGCCTTTGGGATGATTTGAATGATAGTATAATTGATGCTGTTTGAAAACAGAAAGTTTTGCGCCCAGTATTTGATTTTTAATTTATTACTGGAATGCCCAAAAAAATCTGAAACTTTTACACAGTATTGGGGTACAAATTATTTACGTTTTCCTAATTTTTAAGAATTTTTGGAGTTATATAAGTATGGTTAAATATTCTGTCATTACGTACTGTTCTGTTTTAGACAGATTCTGTTTTTATTGCATAGTGTGCTTGTTTTAATGAAACTATGGATTATATCGGGGGGTATAAGTCATGGAGAAGTTAGAATACAGTAGGAATTATGCAAGAACAATTATGAATGTGTTTATAACAGTACCTAAAGTGGATGATCGATTTATTATACTAACGGATCTCACAAAGTTTTTGTTGAGTTTTTGTGTGGAAATTTTCAAGTTTTGGGTGAGATCACGATGGATGAAGGAATAAGGAGCGGCACAACCCTAAGCTTGGGGATGCCCAAGGCACCCCAACATAATATTCAAGGAATACCCAAGCGTCTAAGCTTGGGGATGCCCTGGATGGCATCCCCTCTTTCGTCTACAATCTATCGGTAACTTACTTGGAGCTATATTTTTATTCATCACATGATATGAGTTTTACTTAGAGCGTCTTATGCTATAGTTTTGTTTTGCTTTTAGTTTGCCAAAATCATTGTTTGATGAACACACCTTTTGAGAGGGACACACATTTATCGTGATTTGTTAGAATACTCTATATGCTTCACTTATATCTTTTGAGCTAGGCAGTTGCTCTTGTGCTTCACTTATACTTGTTAGAGCACGGGGGTGGTTATATTTTATAGAAATGATTGCACTCTCATGCTTCACTTAAATATTTTTGAGAGTCTTAAATAGGAAGTGGTAATGTGCATGAGTTATGAGATTAGACCAAAAAGGATATGTATTCAAGAGTGGTATAATAAAAACTTTCATGTAGATCACTAAATATGAAACGTATGTTTTAATTATATTGATGTCATAATATGAAAGGGTATTAGTTAATGATCATTGGTTAGTAGAAATATCGAGATAAAAGCTTTTTATGCACTACTCATTTAAGTGTCTATTATGGCATGGTGGGGATGTTTGAGCATTTTTATGTCTGATTGAAATCCTTGAGTGCTGTCATAATCAGGGGTGCGCGATGGTTAACTCCTACCAACCTCCTCCCCAGGGGCATGCGAGTAGTGCTTTGCTTCGAGGGATAATAAAACTTTCACGATAAGTATATGAGTTCTTTATGACTAATGTGAGTTCATGGACAATTACGCACTCCCACCTTTCCGCACTTTGCTAGCCTCTTCGGTACCATGCATTGCCCTTTCTCACCTCGAGAGTCGGTGCAAACTTCGCCGGTGCATCCAAACTCCGTGATATGATACGCTCTATCACACATAAGCCTCCTTATATCTTCCTCAAAACAGCCACCATACCTACCTATCATGGCATTTCCATAGCCATTCCGAGATATATTGCCATTCAACTTCCACCATTCCGTCTTATGACATGTGTGCTCATCATCATATTGCTTTGCATGATCATATAGAGCTGACATGATATTTGTGGCAAAGCCACCGTTCATCATTGTTATACATGTTACGCTAGATCATTGCACATCCTGGTACACTGCCAGAGGCATTCATATAGAGTCATCATTGATCAGTTTATCGAGTTGTAATATTGGGTTGTAAGTAAATAAAAGTGTGATGATCATCATTATTAGAGCATTGTCCCAGTGAGTAAAAGAATGATGGGGACTGATGAGTCCTCCAAAATGAGGGGATGAGGTCCATGAGATTGTTCTAAAAATAAGAGAGAGAGAGAGAGAGAGAGAGAGAAGAGAAAAGAAAAAAAATGAGAGAAAAAGAGAGAAGGGACAATGCTACTATGCTTTTACCACACTTGTGCTTCAAAGTAGCACCATGTTCTTCATATAGAGAGTCTCCTGAGATATGACTTTCATATACTAGTGGGAATTTTTCATTATAGAACTTGGCTTGTATATTCCGATGATGGGCTTCCTCAAATGCCCGAGGTCTTCATGAGTAAGCAAGTTGGATGCACACCCACTTAGTTTCCGTTGAGCTTTCATACACTTATAGCTCTTAGTGCATCCGTTGCATGGCAATCCCTACTCCTCGCATTGATATCGATTGATGGGCTTCTCCATTGCCTATTGATCCGCCGAGTTGATGTGAACCTTTCTTCCTTTTTGACTTCTCCTATATACCTTTACCACCGCATTCTATTCCACCTATAGTGCTAATGTCCATGTCTCACGCTCATGTATTGAGTGGAGTTGAAAATGTTGAAGCACGTTAAAAGTATGATACAATTGCCTGGTTTGACACCGGGGTGCTCATGATTTATATTTATGCGGTGAAGGCGGAGTCATGTCATGCTTACATAATTCAATGAGTAGGGATAGCATTCTTTGAGCATCATATATTTTGAAAATTTAATGATTATGTTCTTGTATTCATGCATATTATTATGTTGATAACAATTACTTCATCGTTTCTCAATATTTATACCATAAGAGAGATTACATGATAAACATGCTAGGTAGCACTCAACATCAAAAATTCTGTTTTTATCATTTACCTACTCGAGGACGAGCATGAATTAAGCTTGGGGATGCTGATACGTCTCCAACGTATCTATAATTTTTGATTGTTTCATACTATTATATTATCAATCTTGGATACTTTATATGCTTTATATGTGATGACCCACAAGTATAGGGGATCAATCGTAGTCCTTTCGATAAGTAAGAGTGTCGAACCCAACGAGGAGCAGAAGGAAATGATAAGCTGTTTTCAGCAAGGTGTTTTCTGCAAGCACTGAAATTGTCGGTAACAGATAGTTTGGTAGCAAGGTAATTCATAACAAGTGACACGTCCCAAGTATAACAAGGTGCAGCAAGCTGGCCCAATCCTTTTTGTAGCAAAGGACAAGCCAGAACGATCTGTTATATAAAACAAAGCATTCTCGAGGACACATGGGAATTCTCATCTAGTCACTTTCATCATGGTTAGTTGGTTCGCGTTTGCTACTTTGATAATTTGATATGTGGGTGGACCGGTGCTTGGGTGCTGTTCTTACTTGAACAAGCCTCCCACTTATCATTACCCCCTCTCGCAAGCATCCGCAACTACGAAAGAAGAATTAAGATAAATCTAACCATAGCATCAAACATATGGATCCAAATCAGCCCCTTACGGAATAGCGCATAAACTAGGGTTTAAGCTTCTTTCACTCTAGCAACCCATCATCTACTTACTACTCCACAGTGCCTTCCCATAGGCCCAAGTATGGTGAAGTGTCATGTAGTCGATGTTCACACGACACCACTAAAGGAAGCAACAACATACATATCATCAAAATATCAAACGAATACCAAATTCACATGATTACTTATGGCAAGACTTTTCCCATGTCCTCAAGAACAAAAGCAACTACTCACAAATCATATTCATGTTCAAGATCAGAAGGGTATTTAATATCATTAAGGATCTGAACTTATAATCTTCCACCAAATAAACCAACTAGCATCAACTACAAGATGTAATCAACACTACTAGCAACCCACATGTAGCAATCTAAGGTTTTGAGGCAAAGATTGAATACAAGAGACAAACTAGGGTTTGATATGAGATGTTGCTGGTGAAGATGTTGATGAAGATTGGTCCTCCCATGATGAGAGGATCGTTGGTGATGTCGACGGCTTCGATTTCCCCCTCCCGGAGGGAGGTTTCCCCAGCGGAATCGCTCCGCTGGAGAGCAAAAGTGCTCCTGCCCAGGTTCCGCATTGAGGTGGCGGTGCTTCGTCTCGAAAGTCTTCTCTTTATTTTTTCTAGGGAAAATGGCCTTATATAGAAGAAGATGGGAGCCGGAGGCCTGCCAGGGGCCCCACAAGCTCGGGGGGCGCGCCCTGGGGGGTAGGGTGCACCCCCAGGCTTATGGCTTCCTGGTGGGTCCCTTTCTAGTATTTCTTCCACCAATATTTTTTATATATTTCAAAATAATTCTCCGTAAATTTTCAGGTCATTTAGAGTTGTGCAGAATAGCTATCTCTATTGTACCCCTTTTCGGTCCAGAATTCCAGCTGCCGGCAACCTCCCTCTTCATGTGAAACTTGCAAAATAAGAGAGAAAGGCATAAGAATTGCATCATAAAGTGAAATAATGATCCAAAACATAATAAATAACAGTAGGAAAACATGATGCAAAATGGACGTACCAACTCCCCCAAGCTTAGACCTCGCTTGTCCTCAAGCGAAAACCGAAATCGATAATCATGACCACATGTTTAGAGAGAGAGGTGTCGATAAAACAAAATACGGACATGAAAGCATCATGATCATTATTATAACAGAAATATATCATCATAAAACTTCTCATGACTAAGTGAAAATTCATCCACAAGATAAAGTATGAACCATAAACCGTATTGAAAACTAACAAACTATGATCTTAGTCACTGAAGCGATTGAAATTCATCATATTATCAGAAAGAGTCTATGTAAGACCTTTGTTTAGCAAGTTCACATACTCAACTATCATTTAGTCTTCTATGATTGCTGACACTCACGGCATACTTATGGAGCAAAAGTTTCAGTCAAACACATAGAAAGATAGGGGCTTGTAGTTTCGTCTCCCAACTTATTTACCTCAAGGGTAATGTCAACAATAATAACTCAAGATCACCTACATCCAACTAGATATATATGCCTGGATCTTTCCCCACCACATGATGCTTGCCAAGAGAGAAAATAAAAACAGAAATAGAGGAGAAAACTATTGAGTCTTGCATAAAAATAAATACAGAAAGTAAAAGATAGGCCCTTCGCAGAGGGAAGCAGAGGTTGTCATGCGCTTTTTATTTTTGGATGTGCAAGCTCTTAATGTAAAGGAACGTCACTTTATATTGCCCCTTGTGATAGAAACCTTTAGTATGCAGTCTGTTGCTTTTATTTCTTCACCATCACAAGTTCGTACAAAGCTTATTTTCCCTTACAAGAAAAGATCATACATATTTAGGAGCAATTTTTATTGCTTTTGCACCGATG
This sequence comes from Elymus sibiricus, assembly GCA_039707655.1. Lineage (NCBI taxonomy): Eukaryota > Viridiplantae > Streptophyta > Magnoliopsida > Poales > Poaceae > Elymus > Elymus sibiricus. The sequence continues at coordinate 279,489,995 of CM077676.1, forward strand.
ACAACTTACTTGAAGGATCTTATTTAATCCATAGGTAGATATGGTGGACTCTCATGACAATGAAACTGGGTTTAAGGGTTTTTGGATGCACAGGTAGTATCTCTACTTAGTACGAAATTTTGGCTAGCAAAAGATTAGGGGGCAAGCACCACATGTTAGAGGATCCAAGATAATATAACTTCTATGTGAATATAAGCAAGCATAACTCATTACGTTGTCTTCCTTGTCCAATGTCAACTATTTGACATAGAATATTTAATGGGGGCTCACAATCATAAAAGATGTCCAAGATAGTATATTTATATGTGAGACCTCTCTTCCTTTATTACTTTTTCATGAATTGTAGCAACGACCAATGATATGTTTGTTAACTTCCAACAAGTTTTATCAATTACACTTCTTTTTATGTGAAGTCATCACTCCCCATGGGATTAGCATACGATCTCCCTTTTTATTCTCTTTATTTTATTTCTACTATTGGACCAACAAAAGTAAAACAACTCAAGTCAAACTACTCTTTATTATATAACTCTCACACTCGATTACATAGATAGATAGATCACAAAGCAAACACTAGAAACTAAATCATACTAAAACTTTATTCTTCTAAATCACGAAATAACTAAGGATCGAACTAAGATAGATAATTATGATAAAAGTGACGGTGATACGATACCGGGGCACCTCCCCCAAGCTTGGCACAAGCCAAGGGTGGTGCCCATACCCGTGTACTCAAGTCTCCTTCCTCGGGTGATGGTGGTGATGAAGTGATAGGCTTGTCCTCCGTCTTCCAAGGCATAGGCTCTCCATCATAAAAGGATGAACGCATTTTTGGAGTCCTGAAACTTGCAGCTAAACTCATACCTTTAAACTTGGCCTCATACTCAAAATTTTGGTTTTGTAAATCATAAATTTGGGCCTGAAGATGATCAATCCGGTCAGTGAGCTTGAAGATGGCGTCCCCAATATCCTTGATGTCCACCTTGTGCTCATGGATGAATTCCGTGATCATGGAGTGGTTAGCATTGAGTCCGCGCTCCACCATCCCTTGGTACTTGAAGATCTCCTGTTCCACCGCTTCTAGCCTGGACTTCTCACTCCCGGTCTTCTTTGGCCCTTGAACGTCCCGAATGTGAAGCACCCCCTAACGCATCTCAATGGCTTGAGGGTGTTTCATCACCTCTGGAAGGTACGGGTTGATGACCTTCTCATAGAACTTGTCCTTGGACGAGCTTGGAGGTGCCATGGCGATCTAGATCTGTCAGGAAAACAGCCGGAAACAAGAACAGAGGAGAAACTTGCGATACGGTGGTCAAAACATCCGAGAGTATATATAATGATTTTTTTTTCGTGCAGGACAAGTAATATGGAAGAAAAACGGAGTCAGGAAAGTCCACGGGGGAGCCACAAGCTCGGTAGGCGCGCCCTGGGGGTAGGGCGCGCCCCCCAGGCTTTTCGCTCCCTCGTGCACTTTTCGGACTGTTTATTATTTTACTAATTTTTTATATATTCCAAAACGAACAGAAAGTGCTTTTATGACATTTTTTGAGTCGGTTTACTTACTGTACCACATACCTACTCCTTTTCAGGGTTCTGGAGCGTTCCGGAAGGTTTCTTCTATGTGTTCCTCCGGTGTCATTGTTTGAATAATATTAGTTTCAACATTAATGGGCATACCTGAGATATAATGTTTAATTCTTTGCCCATTAACCACTCTCGTATTAGTGTCCTCAGAGTTGTTTATCTTGATAGCTCCGGAGCGATAAACTTCTTCAATGATGTATGGTCCTTCCCATTTAGAGAGAAGTTTTCCTGCAAAGAATCTTAAACGAGAATTGTATAATAGAACATGATCACCAACTTTGAATTCCCGTTTTTGAATTATTTTATCATGCCATCTTTTAACTTTTTCTTTAAATAACTTGGCATTTTCATAAGCTTGTGTTCTCCATTCATCTAGAGAGCTAATATCAAATAACCTCTTTTCGCCGGCAAGTTTAAAATCATAATTAAGTTCTTTAATTGCCCAACATGCATTATGTTCTAATTCAAGAGGTAAATGACATGCTTTTCCATAGACCATTTTATAGGGAGACATAGCCATAGGATTTTTATAAGCAGTTCTGTAAGCCCATAATGCATCATCAAGTTTCTTAGACCAATTCTTTCTGGATCTATTAACGGTCTTTTGCAAAATTAACTTTATTTCTCTATTAGTCAGTTCAACTTGACCACTGGACTGAGGATGATAAGGTGATGCAATTCTATGATTAACATCATATTTAGCAAGAAGTTTACGGAAAGCACCATGAATAAAATGTGAACCACCATCAGTCATCAAATATCTAGGGACTCCAAACCTCGGAAATATAACTTCTTTAAGCATTTTAATTGCAGTGTTATGATCAGCACTACTAGTTGGAATAGCTTCTACCCACTTAGTAACGTAATCAACAACAACTAAAATATGAGTATACCCATTAGAGGAAGGAAAAGGTCCCATGTAATCAAAACCCCAAACATCAAATGGTTCAATAACAAGTGAATAATTCATAGGCATTTCCTGACGGCTACCAACATTACTGTAACACCCCTATGTAATAAAGCATAGTGATCATCTGTTAATCTTGCCACGTCATCTTCATTTGCAATGCTTGATCACAGTGGCTTAATATCTCATTTCAAATTCTGCCACTGAATTCAAATTCAAATGCAAGTGAAATTTGAAGTTGCTCAAAAGTTCGTGGAAAAATGTTCATCATTTAGCAAATATTCCAAAACATTTTAATGTTAAGAAAAACAACATCACCATGTTGCTAAAATGAGCATTAGCATTTAAAACAGTGTTGTTCCAGCAATTTAAAATTGCAAATTCATTTATGGAAAATGCAAATGAATTCCTTTGGCCTCCAAACTTTTTGTGGCACTGTCTAAAAATGCAGAGAAATTAATGGGTCAAGTCCCATATTTTTCCTAAGCTATTTGGTGCCCCAAATATTTCTTTTCTTGTCTCTGTTTTTAAAATATTGGAAAAGGCAGAAAAGAAATCGGGCGAGGCCTATCTGGCGCGGCCCAGCCAGCCCATCCCTGCTCGCCTACCTGCTCCTCCCCCCGTGTCGCCTGCGCCATGGCCAGGAGCTCGCCGCTCCGGCCACTGTCGCCACGGCATCGGGGTAGTTGGGCAAGGGGATAAGGGCAACCCTCGTCCCTTCCCCCTGGACGCCGCCCTCACTCTCCCCTCTCCCCCTCTCTCACGCGCGCTTGCTCACTCTCTTTCCCCTTTACCCGAGCGCATCTCCGCCGCATCTCCGTCGATCCGCGGCTACCGGCACCGTCCCGTCCTCTCGAGTTGTCCACGGGATCCGCCGACCTTCGCTTCTTCCACCCCGACCACTGGTTGGAGCCGGGGAGCCCTGCCGCTGCCGTTCCTCCTTCGTCCTCTTCTCCGACCGCCGCGGCAACCTCCGGCGATCTCCGGCCTCCCCTGCACTCCCGTTACCCAGAGGGCCTCCGTGTGCCTGCGCTGTAAGCTCCAGCTCCCCCTTGGCCCCTCGCTTGCTCTAGGACGCGCTGCTGCCACCGAATTCGCTCACGCCCGTAGCTCACCGCCGCCACGGCTCAACGCTGGCGGCCTTGCCGGCCACGTCTGCCCGTTCCGACGCCGTAGTTAGATGCGGGGTGGAGTGCCCGTTCGAACGCGGTAGGAAACGCGTGAAACGGCCCCCTGCAGAGCAAACCCGAGCTCGCCGGCGTTCGGTAGCCGCTGCAGTACTCGCCGGCGACGTTCCCGACCTTCCCCGGCGAGGCTGACCCCTCCATTAGATGCGCGGCCTCACCGCCGTCCGAAAGAGCCTAGCCGCGCCGCGAATGAGCCTCTGTGGGCGAATCCTGCAGCTCGCCGACGTGCTCTGCCGTTTATCGAGCTCGCCGGAGCTTCTCCGGCGACACCGCTGAGCTGGCATGGCCTGGGGCCCACCCAGGGTCGCTGACAGTGTGTCGTGGTTTTGTCACGGCCAGATGTCTTCGTCAGAGAACTTAGTCGTGATGCCATCGCAACTATGTGGCGGCTTGAACGGGGTTGGTCGGAATCGAGAGACGCGAGTTTACCCAGGTTCGGCCCCTCGCGATGGAGATAATAGCCTACGTCCTGCTTGAGTGTTATTGATGATGATGATGATCTCGATTACAAGGGTGCGACTTGGCTAACCTAGTACTCGAGAGCTTGTAACTTGTCTAAAACTTGTCTGTCTCTCAACTTGTCCCCCCTTGGGGTGCCTTGCCCCTCCTTATATAAGTTGAAGGGGTTGGGTTACATGTAGAGTCCTAGCAGGACTAGGACTAGTCTCTTTCCTATTACAAGCTGGATACTAATTCCGGGTCTTCTCTCCGGGCCGGGTCTACACAGGCCAGGTCTCCTCCTTCTGGGCCTCACCATGAGTCGGCCCGTTAGTTTCTTCTGTGAGCCGGCCTTGAGCCGGGTCTTCCTGGCGTTACCTTGCCCTCGTCCTGACCCGGTCTGGTCTCTGGCCCATGGAGTCTTTCTCCTAACCGGGTCAAGATACCTGCCGGGTCACCATGTCAGGGAAATATCCCCAACATTAGCCCCCCAGTTTAGCTTGAATTTATTCATGCTAAGCTCCTGAAATAGAAATAATTAAAATGTTGAGGGACCGGCTCGCTCAGACAGCCGGTTTATTCAATGAACCATCTCCTCTGAAATCCGGATCTCTTTGTCATATAAACATGCCGGCTTCGTGATCAACTTGCCGGTGTTGGTCCCTCGCAGAAAAAATATTGGAAAAATAACCCGTCTGACGTTGAGTCTTCTTCCAGTGCTTCAGTTCATCAAAAATGTTGGGAATAATAACCCGTCTAATGTTGAGCCGGCTTCCAGTGCTTTGGCTTGATGAAAATATTTGGAATAGAAAATCCGTCTGATGTTGAGCCAGTTTTTGATGAACTTTGCAACTTTTTCCACCAAGAATATGAGACCTGGCTTATTCAAAACATGACAGCTTGAAAGAGTTCTTCTTGTTTTTAATCTCCATATTACCTGTAGCCCCCCAAGCTCCGAGTTTATCAGTTCATGATGACTTGGTGCTTTGCAAAATAATATCTTAACAGTGTAGCCCCCAAGTGCCGGGTTGTCTTGCCTGAAGTAGCCTGGGACTTGTAATAGTCTTGTACTTATAAAACTTCAGCCAGTGTAGCCCCCAAGTCTTAAGGGATGTAAGTATTTGACACACTTGAGACTTGCTGTAATATGTCTGAGAAAAATTCGGGTTAAAATCCATGACCCGTCCTCTGTAGTATGACTTCGTAGCCCCCAAGGGCCGGGTCATTATAGAATAATGAGCTGGTCCTTTGATAGGATTAGAACTTAGAAATTTTGAGCCATTTGTAGCCCCCAAGGGCCGGCTCATCATTGATGATGAGTCGGGTCTTCTGTCAATAGATCCTTAGAAAAATAAATGTCCCATTAGCCCCCAAGTGCCATGTTGAATGCTTGCATTTGCTTGGGACTTCCAATAATATACGTCAAAAGCTGATTGCTGTAGCCCCCAAGGGCCGGGTCGCTGCCTGCAGTGGCTCGGGACTGAATAATAGACTTGAATATGGTATCCCCCAAGTGCCGGGTCGATCGCCTGCGGCGGCTCGGGACGTCCTTTATCTTTGTAATTTTTTGAACTGAGTATTGTAGCCCCCAAGTGCCGGGTCGTATTATCAGCGGTGACTCGGGACTATTTCTTCCACTGTAGAATAAACTCAGATCCACTGTAGCTTCCAAGAACCGGGTTGCCTGGCCGCATAGTATACTCTTTTGTATTATCAACTCACCAAATAAATCCTGGTGACCCGGCAAGTGACAACCCGGCGACAATTGACGCAGAAGGAAAACAAACCAAAGTTAACCCGGCAGATCCAGCTGCCGAGTCTCAGCCATCAACCACTGCAAGCTTGAATTTGTTCTGAAAAACATGATAGAAAATAGCCCAATCATGGCTTTATAATAGTTTTTGAGCGTGAGACTGCATAATCCGCCAATGCCATCAAGCACTTTAACATTTTTCCTGTGAACTGATGATGCTTTTGCGATGAAAGAAATCCTTGGCCGTGGTTGCAATGCAACCCGGCAAATATGTGAAAAAAATCCATAAGTATTGTAGTCTTCTACAAAGCACATGTTGAATTACCCAAAACCCGGTCAATTAAATGACCAGGTATTATATGTGACCCGGCTGGATTTGTAACCCGGGAATTTACAAGAATTGATATCTCAATCATTTAATACTGGTTACGATAACCATGATGAAAATCCAGCCATGTTGGCCATCAAAGATTTGTTTATTCCTGCAGAGTTAAAATGTAACCCGGTTTTCAAAACAGGCTCCTGCAACATTAACAAATATATACATGCATATATGATGCATTGTATGATGATGCAATAATGATGCAATGTATGATGATGTATGTGTATGATAACGGAGTATAAAAATGCCGGCTTTCAAGGCACGACCAAAAGACCGGCTTTCGAGGCTCGAGTCTTGCTTCAATGAAGCTGGCGTGATAGCCCATGGTTTATCCTCGCTCTCTGTAAGCCGGCTCACACATGACTTAAACTGATGTTTTAACCAAGACAAGTTCAGGGTCATAAAATGATTGACTTGTCAAGAGTACACCGGGTCACCTAGGCGGAGTAGCATCAAGCAGACAGGCAGGTTTAACCAAGATATAATGTGGCGTTTTTGCCGGGTCAAGAGGGTGAGAAAGCTAAACTCGGTGAGTTGGAAGCCCCCAAGTGAGCATATGATCATGGAAAAGCTCAACATAGGATATACAGGAGACAATGCTACTACTGCAAAACATCTGGGGTCCAGATAAACCAGCTTGATTCCACTGATCATAATTGAGCAAGATGCCCATGCTTAGACTACGCATCATGGCGGCTAGTCTTCTTTGGCAACCTTTGCTTTTGCGCCAATAAAGCAGCAGCCCCCGGGTTCGGGTTGTCATCCCTGCAATGACCCGGGGTTCTTGAATTTGTGAAGCCGGCTAAATCTGCCGAGTCATGTCTGTGTAGCCCCCGAGTCTTAAGACGACTCGAGGAATCGGCTTGAGATTCATCATACTTGGTTGTGGCATAAGCCGGCGTAGAGTTGACAGCCGAAAAATAAATTTTATCGAAGCCAAAGGTGTATGGCGAGTTGATGATCTTCGCAATGCTCGTTGTATGCCCTCGGAGGCTGATAATAGAAATATTTTTTGCTCCATCTTGTTGGAGTAGACCAGGCTACAGGGATGGCGACCTGCGCGCGTCCGTTAAGCTCCTCGTACGGGCAGGCGTAGCCCTGGCGTGTTGATGTAGTCCAGACCGCGGGGGCGGCGGCTTGCGCGCGTCCGTTGGGCAGTTCGGGCGAGCAGGCGCGGCCCTGGTGTGTTGATGAAGACGTGGGAGTCGACTACGTCATTGGAAACCGCGGCCGCATGAGTCGGCCACGGCGTTGTAAGCCGGCGCGGGCGCGAGAGTCGGCCGTGGCATTGTAAGCCGGCGCAGGCGCGAGAGTCGGCCGTGCCATTGTAAGCCGATGCGGACGCGCGAGTCGGCCGCGGCGTTGGAGTCGGCCGCGGCGTTGGAGTCCGGTGCGGACGCGAGAGTCGGCCGTGGCGTTGTAAGCTGATGCGGACGCGCCAGTCAGCCACGGCGTTGGAATCGGCCGCGGCATCTGGGCCGGCGTGGACGCGGGTGTCGTCGGGCATCTTGATGTAGACCGGACCGCAGGGGACGGCGACTTGGGCGCGTGTCCGTTGGGCGGCTTGTGCGAATGAACGTGACTGGTGTGTTGATGCAGACTAGACCGCGGGGGCGGCGGCTTGCGTGCGTCCGTTGGGCGCCTCGTGCGAGCGGGCGCGACCCTGTCATTTTAATGTAGACCGGACTGCGCGGGCGTCGGCCTGCGCGCCACAGACGGACGCCGGCACAAGATGATGCTGGCGCGAACTCTGAATCCACGGTATGTCGGTCACCTTCATAGTGAATTATTGTCCTGCATAAAACATATTACAGGTAGAGTAATTCGTTCTTGCTGACTTAATATATGTACCGATAAAATATATAGGAAAAACAGCACCTGGTTTATCCGGACGACAGTTGATCTGTGTGCAACGTCCGCCGAGATGTCTGATTTGATGAGACTCGCCCTAGTATTTCATGGCAGGCGTCCGCCGGATAACCCGGTGTGTTTTGATGTAACTCGGGCCAAAAAAAGGGAGGGCGCACTGTTCGGGTAGGACGATGACGCGGGATCTGATGATGTTTTTTTTTGGAGTCTGTCAGACCGGTCGGGTAACAGACGCAAAATTGTATGGAAATTCAGGCAAACTTCAAATCACCGGTATCTTGCTTTGTCAGTAGTAGACAGGAGTTTAGAATATCTAGCAGCCGGTCAAATATCTGAGATTTGCGCAGGGGCCTTTTGCGTGTGGCACTAGGGAACGTACGCCGCTGTTGAGCTTGCCGCGTATACTGCAGCCATCTTTTCCTTCCATGCATCCGTGAATCAGACAAGTATTCCAGATAAATCGGCTGCATATGAGTATACATGACAACTTGATGGTTTGAAAATTTGGCAGCTGGCTTGACGTACTACTAGTACTAGCAATTGCTGTACTAGTATTAGTATCCCTTGGTCTCCAACGAGAGTAATTTTCCATCAAGCATTGGGAAACATGCCTATGCAATAACCCCTTTTTTCATCCCTTGTGCGTGAGCCTTAGCAGCAGGTGAGTTACTGTCTTGTTGATGGATCAACATAGTGGACACTGGAGTAGTACTTAATGATGCAAGGAATCAATGGCCGGTCAAAACTGGCGCTGCAGTGAAAAAGCGGCCGCCACATACTCCGGTTTGGGGTAGAATCAGTGGCAGAGCTGGCACACGCGACGGTGCGTAAGTACTCGAGGGCAGCGGCCGATCGGACGCATCTTCTTCAAAACTTTGTCGGTCTCGGCGACTTAAAACAATTGCATGAATCGCAGAACGGTGGCGGAGGACAGAGCGCAACCCTAATGTCTTTCAAACTTTAAATCTCATAGATCATAACTCTCAACTGATGAACTCGAGGTTTGATGTAGATCCTTCTGAGCCAGTTCTTCTTCATCCAGCCAACTGCGACCTTCTCGATCCCTGGAAAAGCTCCCTTCAAGAACACAACACCACCGTGCGCTGGCCCCACGGTGGGCGCCAACTGGCGTGGTTTTGTCACGGCCTAATGTCTTCGTGAGAGAACTTAGTCGTGAGGCCATCGCAACTATGTGGCGGCTTTAACGGGGTTGGTCGGAATCGAGAGACGTGAGTTTACCCAGGTTTGGCCCCTCGCGATGGAGGTAATAGCCTGCGTCCTGCTTGAGTGTTATTGATGATGATGATGATCTCGATTACGAGGGTGCGACTTGGCTAACCTACTACTCGAGAGCTTGTAACTTGTCTAATACTTGTCTGTCTCTCAACTTGTCCCCCCTTGGGGTGCCTTGCCCCTCCTTATATAAGTTGAAGGGGTTGGCTTACATGTAGAGTCCTAGCAGGACTAGGACTAGTCTCTTTCCTATTACAAGCCGGATACTAATTCCGGGTCTTCTCTCCGAGCCGGGTCTACACAGGCCAGGTCTCCTCCTTCTGGGCCTCACCATGAGTCGGCCCGTTAGTTTCTTCTGTGAGCCGGCCTTGAGGCGGGTCTTCCTGGCGTTACCTTGCCCTCGTCCTGACCTGGTCTGGTCTCTGGCCCATGGAGTCTTTCTCCTGGCCGGGTCAAGATACCTGCCGGGTCACCATGTCATGGAAATATCCCCAACATAGTGGGCCCCTGCGCCTTCGTTGACCGCGTTGACTTCGGTCAATATGGATTACTGTTCACCGCCGCCGCTGACATGTGGGCCCCCCCTCTGTTATTTAGCTAATTGCACCGTTTTTAATTAAAATTTAATTAATTAAGTTAGTTAGTCACTGACATAGGGCCCCACCTAGCTAATTAACTCTGTTAGTTAGATTAGTTAGTCTCTGTCTATGACAGGTGGGTCCCGCTGGTCAGGTTTGACCTGGACCAGCCGGGTTAACTCGCTGACGTCAGGCTGACGTAGTATTTCTTTTTCTGTAATTTTTTAATTAGTTTTAATTCCAGGAATTTTAGAAAAATGCTAAAAAACTTTGAAAATTCATAGAAAATTAATCGTAGCTCGGATCGAAAAACTTTCTACATGAAAGTTGATCAGAAAAATGAGACGAATCTGAATACGCGGTCAAAATGCTTGAACATCACTCCTAACTACCAGAACATGGATCCGTCCCCTCCGGTTTAGTATACCGAAATCAGCCTAAACGCCGGGAAAATATCCCAGATATTTTCCCGTTTCGTCTGCGACATGTAGCAATGCATTAGGTCACCACTAACACTGCATACTACTATGCCATGCATCTTTGTTCATTTTTCTGCCTTTATTGATTGTTTCTTCCCACTCTTCTTCTCCGATAGCCCCCGAGACCGACGCAGCTCAGGAGACCGATGACACCACTGACGACCCCTCCTTTGCCGCAGAGCTTCTAGGCAAGCAACCCCCCCTTGACGCATGCCTATATCACCTATTCTTTCTCTCTCCTGCTTGCATTAGAATTTGCTACTGCTATTGTTTTATCCAATTCTGATGCATAGCCTGTCTTTGTAACTGTTATTGATACCTGCCTGTTATCCAAAATGCTTAGTATAGGTTGGATGGTAAATCATCTGTGGCCCTCTTCCTTGCTGTAGTTGCCCCGCTTTAGTACCTGTGCCCGATCGATGTGATCGAACAAGATGAGACCAGCACATCACTTCACACCCCTAAGTTGCTCGACTCTGCAAAGCTACCATCGAGTGCCGAGGGTGATACCTCTCATCTCACTCCCGATGATGCCTCTGTAGTACAGCTAGTCGGTTGTGGGTTACCGAGGGTGATTCCTCTTCCCCACCTCCGATGAAGCTTTGTCGATAACCCCGCAAGTGTGATTACCAATGAGGGTGATTCCTCTAGGTTCACCTTGTCGGTTACATCTAGTGGGAATCCAACGAGGGTGATTCCTCGGATTCCTGCTTGATGTTATGGACACACGGTTACTTGCACTTTATTACTGTTACTTGATAAAGTCAGGTCGGCCCCGAGGGGTACCCGCGAGAGATATGTTGTTGGGTTGACCATGAGGGTACCCGAGAGATGAATACGTGGCACGGTCGGGCATTCTTAGCCCTTGCCGTAAGTCCACGAGACGGGGCGACGGGGTCACATGATCGTGAGTCTCTGCTTGTCACCGCGAGCTCCTAATGCGCTAAGGATTAGGATATGTAATCTGAGTAGGCCTCTGGCCTTTTCGCAATAACCAGCACGTGGGAATAATATGGGTACTCGGCGTCGTGGTATCAGCCAAAGTTCTTCAGATGTCAGCGATTGAGCGGCGCGCGCCGGGTTGTACTGGTAACGCCCGCGCTTGTATTAACGGGGCTAGGTCTGCTCCCGGCCGCCCATGCAATGCGCAGGAGTGCAAAGGGCGACGGGCCCAGGACCCCTTCGCACTTAGGATGTAGACCGGCGTGCTGGCCTCTCTGTTGAACCTAGGTAGGGCTACGACGTGTCGATAGACCGAGGCCGGGCATCGACCGAGCATGTGTGTCCGGCCAGAGTTAATCGAGCGTGTTGGGTAAGTTGGTGCACCCCTGCAGGGAAGTATATCTATTCGAATAGCCATGTCCACGGTAACAGGACGCTCGAAAAATATCCCGATCTTCTACAACTAGAAATGGGTTAATTGTATTGTCTCCGGGATCGCTTTCTCGCAGGGAGTCGAGGAAGGATCTCTGGGCGTTGTTGCTATGTGATGCTACTACTATTTTTATGTACTAATCTGCACTCTTCTAATGCTGCAAGACCGTTGAAGATGCTAGTCTTCGATAGGCTAGGCCTTTCTCTCTATTCTGGCTTTGCTGCAGTTCAGTCCACATATACAGCCTTCCTTTGATAATGTTGCATAAGTAGAATAGTTCTGATGTGAGTCTTGCTGAGTACTTTGGATGAGTACTCACGGTTGCTTTGCTCCCCTTTTTTCCCATACCCGAATGTTGCGACTAGATGACGGAGCCCAAGAGCCGGCTGCCCCAGCCGTCGACTACGACTACTACTACCCCCCTGGCGGATACTACTACTACGAGGAGCCCTCCGACGACCAGGAGTAGTTAGGAGGCACCCAGGCAGGAGACCTGCGCCTTTCGATCCAGTGTTTTATTTTGTCCCGCCTTATTAAAGGCCTATCTGTTTAACTTTGTGTCTATACACAGATACCTGATGCTTCCGCTGATGCTTGTATGACATCGAGCTTATGTATTCGAGCCCTCGAGGCCCCTGGCTTGTAATATAAAAGCTTGTATGACTTTATTTATGTTTAGAGTTGTGTTGAGATATCCTCAAGTGAGTTCTTAGGCTTGATCGTGTGCATTTGCGTGTATGATTAGTGCACGATTAAGCCGGGGGCATCACAAGTTGGTATCAGAGCAGACTGCCTGTAGGATCCCCCTTTCCAACTCCTTGGCCGAAGTTGAGTCTAGTCTTTGCAAAATGATTTTTCTAACATGGCTGTGTGGCTTATTGGCCCATGTCGCCAATGGGTGGTATTAGGATCTTTTATTCCTCTTCCATACTCTGGGACTCTGATCTCTCATCTTTTCGGGTTAAATGATTTTGCTAACACTGACATTAGGTTCTCGTATTCACATTCACCCGGAGAGCTGGATTGTCTGCAACTAATCCTTTCCTTTGGTCTAATTAATCTGATAATCACCTTTTCTTTTCCATTGGTATGTTTAACCTTTTCTTTCCAAGTTATCATATGCTTCTCACACTGTCTTTTGACATTCCGCACTATCTTATTTCAGATGCGTCCCGCAAGACAGCTTGTTCGTCTGACCGTGGCTCGTGATGCGACTGGGTTTCTGGCCATTTTGGTCGATCTTCTGACCAGGCTGGGATATCGCTGGTATCCCAAGTACACTGTTTACGAGGATTACCGCGAGTTTAACCAGGAGTAGTACCATGCTGAGGTTCGCATCTTTGATCGGCACAACAACTCCATCACTGAGTTGCACACCTTTCATGGTGTTGGAGTGACCGCTGATATGGCCATCCATGATGCTGCCTACACTGCTATTGCCCATCTCCATAGAGAGCACAACAGTCGCTTGGAGGAGACCGCTTTCAGATACATCCCGTATGCTCCTGCTGGGGATGAGACTGGATACTACACTGCTACCTGTGCTCCTTACGTGCTGCGTCGCTACGACCCACAGGTTATGGTACAGCACATCCAGGCTCTGGATCGCACTGCTCGAGCTCTCGCTGTCGAGTTGTACGCCACTCGTGGTCGCCTTTACGACGCTCTGACACAGTTGCTGCTAGCAGTCAGTGCACGGATGCACCCAGAGTACATTCTTTACCCGCGCAGGACGGAGATGCCACCAGGTCTTGAGTGGCCTGCTGTTGGGGGTTTTACTCCTCCACGTGGTCCTCTTCTTCCAGTTCGGGACCAGGTTCTGCACCAGAGTGTTCACGGAGCGCAGGATCCTTCTATCGAGGGTACCCTACCTCATCACCTGCAGCTACCTGGCTTCAGTGGTTTTCTCCGACGCTGATGTAGCATATCGCTATGTTGCGTTGTTGTATCCCTCCACCGCGTGCCTGCGTGCCGCTTCAGTGGTTTTCTCCGACGCTGATGTAGCATATCGCTATGTCGCGTTGTTGTATCCCTCCACCGCGTGCCTGCGTGTTGTCTAGTTGTCTAGCTTTTCCTTATGCTGTTGTAACGCTGGCTTGTAACCGAATCTATGTATGGATCTGTATGTCATGTTTGACTGTGATGTTGTATCTATTGCACTTCCTTTTGTTGTGCATGTTACCTCGTGAATGAATCCATGCTACTGCAATGCTCGTTGCTAAACTACCCCCTGTTGATTTTTTAGCAGGATGGTTAGACCAACCGGTCGTGGCCGTGGTGCCAACAATCCACCACCGCCCGACTATATTGCAGCCATGATGCAACCATTTGAAGTGCACCGTCAGTTTATGCAAGGGCTGATGCATCAGTTTCCACGTCCCAATGCCATCCAGCAGCCAGCCGCAATTACCATGCAAGAGTTTGTGCGTCCGAATCCAACTATCTACCGCAACTCAGTTCAGCCACTGGATGCGGATGACTGGCTCCGTGACATCATTTTCGAGATGGAGTCTGCGAATGTGGACCCTACCAGCTATGTCACCTTCGCATCTTACTTTCTGAAGGGACCAGTAGCCCAATGGTGGGACACTCACAGGCAGACCTTAGCTGCTGGAACTATTATCACCTGGATGGAGTTCAAAGCTGCTTTCCGTGCCTGTTATATTCCGCAAGGAGTTATGGACCGGAAGAAGCATGAGTTCCGTAATCTCACTCAGGGGAACAAGTCTGTGGAAGCTTATCAACGGGAATTTCTGGAGCTATCTCGCTACGCTGAAGATGACATTGCTACTGATGCCCGCAGACAGGAAAAGTTCCGTGAAGGGCTCAACCCTGAAATCAAGATGGCACTCCTAGTCCATGATTTTGCCGACTTCGCCACCTTGGTGAACAAGGCGATTCACGTTGAGACTGGTATCAAGGACAACAAGGACGCTCTCAAGCGCACTCGTGAAGCGGGCTCATCTTCGGGCTCGTCTTTCCAGAAGCGTCGCATATGGATCCCCCAAAGCATGTACCGTCCAGCAGTACATGTTCAGAGGCCATCATATGCTGCACCGCGTATGCCTCCTCCACCTCCGAGGCAGTTCAGACTTCAGGCTCCAATGCCCCGAGCTCCTGCTCCACGTCCCGACAATAGACTCTGCTTCAAGTGTGGCCATCCAGGTCACCGTGCTCTCAGAGTCAGAACCAGCTCGTGCTTCCTCCTGCTGGCCATGGAAATGGCCATGGTATTGCTCAGCCTCGCAACTATAATGCCAGACCTTCATATGGTCGTGGGCAGTCTTATGATGTCAACATGGCTGAAGCTCAAGATCAACCAGAGACTGTGATGGGTACTCTCCTTGTTAATTCAGTACATGCATCTGTTTTATTTGATTCTGGAGCATCGCATTCATTCATGTCAGAACAATTTGCACTCATACATGACGTTAAGTGTGAAGAATTACCCCAAACGTTAGCGGTTAACACTCCCGCGGGCCAATGTCGAACCTCCTTGTTCAGCCCCAACGTCTCCATTGATATCGAAGGTTTGGAGTTCAGTGCCTATCCCATTATTTAGAAGTCTTCCAAGATTGACCTCATTCTGGGAATGGATTGGTTGAAGGCTCACTATGCCTTGATCAATTGTGCCACTAAAGTCGTACACCTCCTGCACCCATCAGATGAGCTAGTAAATTACCAGGCTCATATTGTGCAAAGTGCTGAGGCTCAGATCTATGCCTTGAATGCGTTGAATGCATCACCTCTTGAGGGGATAGAAAGTGTTCCAGTCGTTCGCGACTTCCAAGATGTCTTTCCGGAAGAACTTCCAGGAGTACCCCCTGTTAGGGCTGTCGAGTTTGTCATCGACTTAAAACCAGGCACAACTCCTATTGCGAAGTGTCCTTACAAGATGCCTCCGCATGAACTTCTTGAACTTAAGGAGGAACTCGACAAATCACTTCAAAAGGGTTTCATTCGTCCAAGTTCCTCTGCCTAGGGAGCACCTTCTCTCTTCGTCAAGAAGAAAGATGGTACAAACCGACTAGTCCAAGATTACCGGCCTATCAACCAAGCCACAATTCAGAACAAGTGTCCGCTTCCTCGGATCAATGATCTGTATGATCAACTTGCTAGATCATTAGTGTTCTCCAAACTCGACTTGAGGTTGGGTTATCATCAGATCCGTGTCCGCGTAGAGGATATTCCCAAGACTGCCTTTGTCACTCGCTATGGCTCTTATGAGTACACTATCATGTCATTCGGCTTGACAAATGCTCTAGCAACGTTCTCCCACCTGATGAATTATATCTTCATGGATTACCTCGACAAATTCGTCGTGGTTTATCTGGATGATATTCTGGTTTATTCCAAGAATAAGGAAGAACACGCTGAACATCTTCGATTGGTTCTGGAGAAGCTTCGAGAGCACCAGTTATATGCAAAGTATTCCAAGTGTGAATTCTGGTTATCTGAACTAACCTACCTTGGTCATGTGATTTCCAAGGATGGTATTGCTGTCAACCCAGAACGAGTTCAGGCTATTCTTAACTGGACTCCTCCAAAGAACGTCAAGCAAGTCAGAAGTTTTCTCGGCCTCTCAAGTTATTGTCGTCGTTTTGTCGAGAACTTCTCAAAGATTGCCAAGCCTCTGACTAATCTGCTTCACAAAGGCGTTAAGTTTGAGAGGACAGACAAATGTCAGGAAAGTTTCCAGACCCTTAAGGACAAGCTTACTTCTGCTCCAGTGCTTGCTCCTCTGGATTCTCGCAAGGATTTCGTGATTTATTGCGACGCCTCACGTCAGGGATTGGGTTGTGTCCTGATGCAAGAATGAAGAGTAATTGCATATGCCTCCCGACAGTTGCGTCCTCATGAAGAGAATTATCCAGTGCATGATCTTGAACTTGCCGCAGTGATTTATGCATTGAAGTTGTGGCGACATTACCTTCTCGGTAATCGATGTGAGATATATACTGATCACCAAAGTCTGAAGTATTTATTTACTCAACCGGATCTCAATCTCCGCCAACAGCGATGGTTGGAAACAATCACGGACTATGACTGTGCTATTTCATATACCCCTGGCAAGGCTAATGTGATGGCTGATGCCTTGAGCCGCAAGTCCTACTGCAACAACCTCATGGTTCAGCGAGCTCAACCCCATTTGTATGAAGAACTGCACAAGCTGAACCTCTGCATTGTTCCACAGGGTTCTCTTAATACCCTTGTTATACAGCCATATCTTGAGAAGGCTGTTAAACGCGCGCAAGCTAAAGATGCTGAAGTTGATCTGATGAAAAGAGATCTTCACCTTGAAAAGTACAGGGATTTCTCGCTTGCTAAAGATGGAACTTTGTATTTCAGAGGCCGCATTGTGGTACCTCGGTTCGAATTGATGACTGACAAGGTTATGAAAGAGGCACATGATACACCACTATCTATTCATCCGGGTAACACCAAGATGTATCGTGATCTCCGTCAAAGGTACTGGTGGTCTAGAATGAAGCAGGACATTGCTCGTTATGTTGCTGAATGTGACGTTTGCCGTCGCGTTAAAGCAGAACATCAGAAGCCTGCTGGAATTCTCCAACCGCTTCCTATTCCAGAATGGAAATGGGACAAAGTGCAAATGGATCTTATCACTGGTCTTCCCAGGTCACAGAAAGGTCATGATGCAATTCTTGTCGTCATTGACCAACTCTCCGAAGTTGCACATTTTTTGCCAGTCAAGGAGACGATCACTGCTAGTCGGTTGGCAGAACTGTATATCTCCAGAATTGTATCACTCCACGGTATTCCGAAGGAGATCAGTTCAGACCGTGGCAGCCTTTTCACCTCAATGTTCTGGAAAAGTTTCCAAGAAGCTATGGGAACTCATATTACCTGGAGTTCAGCTTATCACCCCCAGTCCCAAGGCCAGGTCGAACGGGTTAATCAAGTGCTGGAAGATATGCTACGAGCTCGTGTTATTTCATTTGGCAAGAAGTGGGAGGAATCTCTCCCGTATGCCGAATTCTCTTACAACAACAGCTATCAAGCAAGTTTGAAAATGGCCCCCTTCGAGGTATTATATGGACGTAAGTGTCGAACCCCTCTGAATTGGTCAGAAACTGGGGAACGACCGCTCATTGTTCCGGATGTTATCCAACACGCCGAAGAGCAAGTCCGTATTGTGCGGGAAAATCTCAAAGCTGCTAAGTCACGCCAGAAGAGAAATTATGATCGAAAACACTGGGGATCGATCTATCAACCTGGTGAGCAAGCTTATCTGCGTGTCACTCCTATGAAGGGCACTCACCGCTTCAGAATCAAGGGCAAGTTAGCTCCTCGCTACATCGGCCCCTTCCGCATTCTCGCCAGACGTGGACATGTGGCTTATAAATTGGAGTTGCCGCCGCAATTCTCTCACATCCACGATGTCTTCCTTGTGTCGCAACTTCGCCGTTGCTTGAAGGAATCTCCGCACCGAGCAGTGGATCATGAAATGCTCAATTTGCAAGATGATCTATCTTATAAGGAGCATCCGATCCGCATTCTCGATCAAGCTAAACGTCGGACCCGCCAGAAGACAACCAAGTTCTTGAAAGTGCAGTTGTCAAACCATACTGAAGATGAAGCCACTTGGGAACGCGAGGAACGTGTTCGGGAGGAATACCCCGATTTGTTTCCTTCTACCTCCTGAATTCTCGGGACGAGAATTTCTTTTAGAAGAGGAGAATTGTAACACCCCTATGTAATAAAGCACAGTGATCATCTGTTAATCTTGCCAAGTCATCTTCATTTGCAATGCTTGATCACAGTGGCTTAATATCTCATTTCAAATTCTGCCACTGAATTCAAATTCAAATGCAAGTGAAATTTGAAGTTGCTCAAAAGTTGCTGGAAAAATGTTCATCATTTAGCAAATATTCCAAAACATTTTAATGTTAAGAAAAACAACATCACCATGTTGCTAAAATGAGCATTAGCATTTAAAACAGTGTTGTTCCAGCAATTTAAAATTGCAAATTCATTTATGGAAAATGCAAATGAATTCCTTTGGCCTCCAAACTTTTTGTGGCACTGTCTAAAAATGCAGAGAAATTAATAGGTCAAGTCCCATATTTTTCCTAAGCTATTTGGTGCCCCAAATATTTATTTTCTTGTCTCTGTTTTTGAAATATTGGAAAAGGCAGAAAAGAAATTGGGCGAGGCCTGTCTGGCACGGCCATCCGGCCCATCCCTGCTCGCCTACCTGCTCCTCCCCCCGTGTCGCCTGCGCCATGGCCAGGAGCTCGCCGCTCCGGCCACTGGTCGCCACGGCGCCGGGTCAGTTGGGCGAGGGGATAAGGGCAACCCTCGTCCCTTCCGCCTGGACGCCGCCCTCACTCTCCCCTCTCCCCCTCTCTCGCGCGCACTCGCTCACTCTCTTTCCCCTTTGCCCGAGCGCATCGCCGCCGCGTCTCCGTCGATCTGCGGCCACCGGCGCCGTCCCGTCCTCTCGAGTTGTCCACGGGCTCCGCCGACCTCCGCTTCTTCCTTCCCGACCACTCGTTGGAGCCGGGGAGCCCTGCTGCTGCCGTTCCTCCTTCGTCCTCTTCTCCGACTGCCGCGGCGACCTCCGGCGATCTCCGGCCTCCCCTGCGCTCCCGTTACCCAGAGGGCCTTCGTGTGCCTGCGCTGTAAGCTCCAGCTTCCCCTTGGCCCCTCGCTTGCTCTAGAACGCACTGTTGCCTCCGAATTCGCTCACGCCCGTAGCTCACCGCCGCCACAGCTCAACGCCGGCAGCCTTGCCGGCCACCTATGCCCGTTCCGATGCCATAGTTAGATGCGGAGTGGAGTGCCCGTTCGAACGCGGTTGGAAACACGCGAAATGGCCCCCTGCAGAGCAAACCCGAGCTCGCCGGTGTTCGGCCGCCGCTGCAGAGCTCGCCGGCGACGTTCCCGACCTTCCCCGGCGAGGCTGACCCTTCCATTAGATGCGCGGCCTCACCGCCGTCCGAAAGAACCTAGCCGCGCCGTGAATGAGCCTCTGTGGGCGAATCCCACAGCTCGCCGGCGTGCTCCGCCGTTTTTCGAGCTCGCCGGAGCTTCTCCGGCAACACCGCTGAGCTGGCATGGCCTGGGGCCCACCCAGGGTCACTCACAGTGGGCCCCTGTGCCTTCGTTGACCGCATTGACTTCGGTCAACGCGGATTACTGTTCACCGCTGCCGCTGACGTGTGGCCCCCCCTCTATTATTTAGCTAATTGCACCGTTTTTAATTAAAACTTAATTAATTAAGTTAGTTAGTCACTGACATAGGGCCCCACCTAGCTAATTAACTCTATTAGTTAGATTAGTTAGTGTCTGTCTATGACAGGTGGGTCCCGCTGGTCAGGTTTGACCTGGACCAGCCGGGTTGACTCGCTGACGTCATGCTGACGTCAGGCTGACATAGTATTTCTTTTTCTATAATTTTTGAATTAGTTTTAATTCCAGGAATTTCAGAAAAATGCTAAAAAACTTTGAAAATTCGTAGAAAATTAACCGTAGCTCGGATCGAAAATCTTTCTACATGAAAGTTGATCAGAAAAACGAGACGAATCCGAATACGCGGTCAAAATGCTTGAACATCACTCCTAACTACCTGAACATGGATCCGTCCCCTCCGGTTCAGTATAAAGAAATCAGCCTAAACGCTGTGAAAATATCCTAGATATTTTCCCGTTTCGTCTGCGACATGTAGCAATGCATTAGGTCACCACTAACACTGCATACTGCTATGCCATGCATCTGTGTTGCATTTGTCTGCCTTTATTTATTGTTTCTTCCCCCTTTTCTTCTCCGATAGCCACCGAGACCGACGCAGCTCAGGACATTGACGACACCACTGACGACCCCTCCTTTGCCGCAGAGCTTCCAGGCAAGCAACCCCCCCTTGACGCATGCCTATATCACCTATTCTTGCTCCCTCCTGCTTGCATTAGAATTTGCTACTGCTATTGTTTTATCCTATTCTAATGCATAGCCTGTCCTTGTAACTGTTATTGATACCTGCCTGTTATCCAAAATGCTTAGTATAGGTTGGATGGTAAATCATCTGTGGCCCTCTTCCTTGCTGTAGTTGCCCCGCTTTAGTGCCTGTGCCCGATCGATGTGATCGAATGGGATGAGACCAGCACATCACTGCACACCCCTAAGTTGCTCGACTCTGCAGAGCTACCATCGAGTGCCAAAGGTAATACCTCTCATCTCACTCCCGATGATGCCTCTGTAGTACAGCTAGTCAGTTGTGGGTTACTGAGGGTGATTCCTCTTCCCCACCTCCGATGAAGCTTTGTCGGTAACCCCGCAAGTGTGATTACCAACGAGGGTGATTCCTCCGGGTTCACCTTGTTGGTTACATCTAGTGGGAATCCAACGAGGGTGATTCCTCGGATTCCTGCTTGATGTTATGGACACACGGTTACTTGCACTTTATTACCGTTACTTGATAAAGTCGAGTCAGCCCCGAGGGGTACCCACGAGAGATATGTTGTTGGGTTGACCATGAGGGTACCCGAGAGATGAATACGTGGCACGGCCGGGCATTCTTAGCCCTTGCCGTAAGTCCACGAGACAGGGCGACGGGGTCACATGATCGTGAGTCTCTGCTTGTCACCGCGAGCTCGTAATGCGCTAAGGATTAGGATATGTAATCTGAGTAGGCCACTGGCCTTTTTGCACTAACCAGCACGTGGGAATAATATGGGTACTCGGCGTCATGGTATCAGCCAAAGTTCTTCAGATGTCAGCGATTGAGCGGCGCGCGCCGGGTTGGACTGGTAACGACCGCCCTTGTATTAAGGGGGCTAGGTCTGCTCCTGGCCGCCCTACGGAACGCACAGGAGTGCAAAGGGCGACAGGCCTAGGACCCCTTCGCACTTAGGATGTAGACCGGCGTGCTGGCCTCTCTGTTGAACCTAGGTAGGGCTACGACGTGTCGATAGACCGAGGCCGGGCATCGACCGAGCAAGTGTGTTCGGCTAGAGTTAATCGAGCGTGTTGGGTAAGTTAGTGCACCCCTGCAGGGAAGTATATCTATTCGAATAGCCATGTCCACGGTAACAGGACACTCGGAAAATATCCCGATCTTCTACAACTAGAAATGGGTTAATTGTATTGGCTCCGGGATCGCTTTCTCGTAGGGAGTCGAGGAAGGATCTCTGGGCGTTGTTGCTATGTGATGCTACTACTATTTTTATGTACTAATCTGCACTCTTCTAATGCTGCAAGACCGTTGAATATGCTAGTCTTCAATAGGCTAGGCCTTTCTCTCTATTCTTGCTTTGCTGCAGTTCAGTCCACTTATAAAGCCTTCCTTTGATAATGTTGCATAAGTAGAATAGTTCTGATGTGAGTCTTGCTGAGTACTTTGGATGAGTACTCATGGTTGCTTCACTCCAATTTTTCCCCATACCCGAATGTTGCGACCAGATGACGGAGCCCAGGAGCCGGCTGCCCCAGCCGTCGACTACGACTACTACTACCCCCCTGGCGGATACTACTACTACGAGGAGCCCTCCGATGACCAGGAGTAGTTTGGAGGCACCCAAGCAGGAGGCCTGTGCCTTTCGATCCAGTGTTTTATTTTGCCCCGCCTTCTTAAAGGCCTATCTGTTTAACTTTGTGTCTGTACACAGATACCTGATGCTTCCGCTGATGCTTGTATGACATCGAGCTTATGTATTCGAGCCCTCGAGGCCCCTGGCTTGTAATATAAAAGCTTGTATGACTTTATTTATGTTTAGAGTTGTGTTGTGATATCCTCAAATGAGTCCTTAGGCTTGATCATGTGCATTTGCGTGTATGATTAGTGCACGATTGAGCCGGGGGCGTCACAATTACCAATTCTTTGACATTCATCACAAGAGAGGACAAACTTACGTGCATCTTTGAAAAGAGTAGGCCAATAAAAACCAGATTGTAATACCTTATGTGCAGTTCTGTCTCCCACATGGTGTCCTCCGTATGCCTCGGAGTGACACTTCCGTAGGATTTGTTCCTGTTCATGCTCAGGTACACAATGTCTAAAAATACCATCTACTCCTTCTTTATATAAATGTGGGTCATCCCAAAAGTAATGTCTTAAATCAAAGAAGAATTTTTTTCTTTTGTTGGTATGTAAAACTAGGTGGTATATATTTAGCAACGATGAATTAGCATAGTCCGCATGCCAAGTAGTATTACGAGAAGCATTTATAACAGCTAATTGTTCATCAGGAAAACTATCATCAATAGGCAGTGGGTCATCAAGAATATTTTCCATTCTAGAGAAATTATTAGCTACGGGATTCTCAGTTCCCTTTCTATCAACAATATGCAAATCATATTCTTGTAGCAAAAGAACCCACCTAATAAGTCCAGGTTTAGCATCCTTCTTTTCCATAAGGTATTTAATAGCAGCATGATCAGTGTGAATAGTTACTTTAGAATCAACAATGTAAGATCTGAAGTTATCACATGCAAACACAACTGCTAAAAAATCTTTCTCAGTAGTAGCATAATTTCTTTGAGCACTGTCTAGAGTTTTACTAGCATAATGAATAACATTCAATTTCTTATCAACTCTTTGTCATAGAATAACACCAACAGCATAATCACTACCATCACACATAATTTCAAAAGGTAAGTTCCAATCAGGTGGTTGAACAATAGGTGCAGAAATTAAGGCTTTCTTAAGTATTTCAATGGCTTCTACGCAATCATCATCAAAAACAAATGGAACATCTTTTTGCAAGAGATTAGTAAGAGACCAAGAAATTTTAGAGAAGTCTTTTATAAACCTTCTATAGAAACCAGCATGACCAAGGAAACTTCTTATACCTTTGATATCTTTAGGACATGGCATTTTCTCAATTGCATCAACTTTAGCTTTATCAACTTCAATACCTCTTTCAGAAATTTTATGCCCAAGGACTATACCTTCATTCACCATAAAGTGGCACTTCTCCCAATTCAAGACATGATTAGTTTCTTCACATCTCTGCAAAACTCGATCAAGGTTGCTTAAGCAATCATCAAAAGAAGTTCCATAAACGGAAAAATCATCCATGAATACCTCAACAATCTTTTCACAAAAGTCAGACAATATAGCAGTCATACATCTTTGAAAGGTAGCAGGTGCATTACATAGACCAAAAGGCAAACGACGATAAGCATAAGTTCCAAAAGGACAAGTAAATGTGGTTTTCTCTTGATCTTCTTGTGATACAGGTATTTGAGAGAAACCAGAATATCCATCTAAGAAGCAAAAGTGTGTATGTTTAGATAATCTTTCTAACATTTGATGAATAAAAGGCAAGGGGTAATGATCTTTCCTAGTAGCTTTATTTAATTTCCTGAAATCAATTACCATCCTATAACCAGTTACAATTCTTTGTGGGATAAGTTCATTTTTATCATTAGGGACAACGGTAATACCTCCTTTCTTATGAACACAATGAACAGGACTTACCCATCTACTATCAGCTATAGGATAAATTATACCTACCTCCAGAAGCTTTAATATTTCAGTTCTTACCACATCCTTCATTTTAGGATTTAATCTTCTTTGATGATCAACAACTGGTTTAGCATCAGGCTCCATATTAATCTTGTTCTGACATAGAGTGGGACTAATGCCCTTAAGATCATCAAGAGTATATCCAATAGCTACACGGTGCTTTTTCAGAGTTTTAAGTAATCTCTTTTCTTCATGCTCTGAAAGGTTAGCACTGATAATAACAGGATATATCTTCTTTTCATCAAGATAAGCATATTTAAGTGTATCAGGTAGTTGCTTTAATTCAAACACAGGATCACTCTTAGGTGGAAGAGGATCTCCAAGAGTTTCAACTGGCAAATTATGTTTAATGATAGGTGCTTGTTTAAAGAATATCTCATCTATTTCATTTCTTTCATTCATATGCATATCATTCTCATGTTCTAGCAAATATTGTTCTAAAGGATCAATGGGAGGTACAACAATAGAAGCAAGACCAATAATTTCATATTTATTAGATAATTCTTTCTCTTGTGGTTGTCTATGAAACTTTGAGATATTAAATTCATGAGATACATCGCCAAACTTAACTCTAGCCTTTTCTTTAACACAATCAATTTCAGCATTAACGATATTCAAGAAAGGTCTACCAAATATAATGGGACAAAAATTATCTTGTTGTGAACCAAGTACTAAGAAATCAGTAGGATATTTGATTTTACCACACAAGACTTCAACATCTCTAACAATCCCAAGTGGTGTAATAGTATCTCTGTTTGCAAGCTTAATAGTAAGATCAATATCTACAATCTCAACAGGTGCAATATCATTCATTACTTCTTGATATAAAGAGAAAGGAATAGCACTCACACTAGCACCCATATCACATAAACCATGATAGCAATGGTCTCCAATTTTAACAGAAACAACAGGCATGCCAACTACGGGCTTGTTCTTATCTAACATGTCTTGTTCATTTCTAACAGGTTTAGCAATTCTAGTGGCCTCTTCGCAAAAGTAAATAACATGCCCATCGATATTATCAACTAATAAATCTTTTACCATTGCAATACTAGGTTCAACTTTAATTTCTTCAGAAGGTTTAGGTGTTCAAATATTACTTTTATTAACCACAGCCGTAGCTTTAGCATGTTCTTTTATCCTAACGGGAAAAGGTGGTTTCTCAATATAAGCAGTAGGCACAACTGGATCAATATTGTAAACAATTGTTTCTTCTTTAACAATAATGGGTTCTTCCTTTAATTCAATAGGTGGATGATATTTAAACCATTTCTCCTTAGGGAGATCAACATGAGCAGCAAATGATTCACAAAAAGTGGCTACTATCTCAGAGTCAAGTCCATATTTAGTACTAAACTTATGACAAGCATCAGTTTCCATGAAAGATTTAACACAATCAAACTTAAGATTTATACCTGACTCTTTACCTTTGTCGATTTCCCAATCTTCATAGTTGCGTTTAATTCTTTCCAGAAGATCCCATTGGAATTCAATAGTCCTCTTCATAAAGGAACCAGTAGAAGAAGTATCGAGCATGGATTGATCATTATGAGAAAGCCGGGCATAAAAGTCTTGTAAAATTATTTCTCTTGAGAGCTCATGATTGGGGCATGTATGCAACATATATTTAAGCTTCCCCCAAGCTTGAGCGATACTTTCTCCTTAACGAGGCCAAAAATTATATATAAAATTCCGATCATGATGAACCAAATGCATAGGATAAAAGTTCTGGAGAAATTCCAGGTTTAACCGGTTCCAATCCTATGTTCCAGAATCATCACATAGCCTATACCATGTCAATGCCTTTCCCTCCAAAGATAAAGGGAATACCTTCTTTTTGACTCCATCCTCGGATAGACCTACAAGCTTAAACAATCCACAAATTTCATCTATATATATATCAAGTGCATATCAGGATGTACCTTTCCATCTCCTACATAAGGATTAGCGAGCAATTTCTCTATCATACCCAAAGGAATTTCATAATAAATAATTTCAGTAGGTTCAATAGGTTGAGGGGCACTTCTTAATGCTTACGGTCGAGGTGAAGATACCCCGAACAAGCCCCTCAAAGGATTACTTTCCATGGTGACAAGTGACAGTAAATTTCAGCACGTAATATAAATGTTTCCTTACCAAATTCCACTTACCAAAGGCGCTTCACTCCCCGGCAACGGCGCCAGAAAAGAGTCTTGATGACCCACAAGTATAGGGGTTCCATCGTAGTCCTTTCGATAAGTAAGAGTGTCGAACCCAACGAGGAGCAGAAGGAAATGATAAGCGGTTTTCAGCAACATGTTTTCTGCAAGCACTGAAATTGTCGGTAACAGATAGTTTGGTAGCAAGGTAATTCATAACAAGTGACAAGTAACAAGTATAATAAAGTGCAGCAAGGTGGACCAATCCTTTTTGTAGCAAAGGACAAGCCGGAATGATCTCTTATATAAAGCAAAGCGTTCTCGAGGACACATGGGAATTCTCATCTAGTCACTTTCAACATGTTGAGTTGATTCGCGTTCGCTACTTTGATAATTTGATATGTCGGTGGACCGGTGCTTGGGTGCTGTTCTTACTTGAACAAGCCTCCCACTTATGATTACCCCCTCTCGCAAGCATCCGCAACTACGAAACAAGAATTAAGATAAATCTAACCATAGCATGAAACATATGGATCCAAATCAGCCTCTTACGGAATAGCGCTTAAACTAGGGTTTAAGCTTCTATCACTCTAGCAACCCATCTTCTACTTACTACTCCACAATGCCATCTCTTAGGCCCAAGTATGGTGAAGTGTCATGTAGTCGACGTTCACACGACAACACTAAAGGAAGCAACACCATACATATCATCAAAATATCGAACGAATACCAAATTCACATGATTACTTATGACAAGACTTCTCCCATGTCCTTAAGAACAAAAGTAACTACTCACAAATCATATTCATGTTCAAGATCAGAGGAGTATTGAATATTATTAAGGATCTGAACATATAATCTTCCACCAAATAAACCAACTAGCATCAACTACAAGATGTAATCAACACTACTAGCAACCCACAGGTACCAATCTGAGGTTTTGAAGCAAAGATTGAATACAAGAGATGAACTAGGATTTGAGATGAGATGGTGCTGGTGAAGATGTTCATGAAGATTGGTCCTCCTACTATGAGAGGATCGTTGGTGATGTCGATGGCTTCGATTTCCCCCTCCCGGAGGGAAGTTTCCACGGCGGAATCGCTCCGCCGGAGAGCAAAAGTGCTCCTGCCCAGGTTCCGCCTCGAGGCAGCGGCGCTTCGTCCCGAAAGTCTTCTCTTTATTTTTTCTAGGGAAAATGGCCTTATAGAGCAGAAGATGGGAGCCGGAGGCCTGCCAGGGGCCCCACAAGCTCGGGGGGTGCGCACGGGGGCGTAGGGCGTGCCCCCAGGCTTGTGGCTTCCTGGTGGGTCCCCTTCTGGTATTTCTTCTGCCAATATTTTTTATATATTCCAAAATAATTCTCCGTAAATTTTCAGGTCATTTTGAGTTGTGCGGAATAGCTATCTCTGTTGTACCCCTTTCTGGTCCAGAATTCCAGATGTCGGGAATCTCCCTCTTCATGTGAAACTTGCAAAATAAGAGAGAAAAGGCATAAGAATTGCATCATAAAGTGAAATAATGATCCAAAACATAATAAATAACAGTAGAAAAACATGATGCAAAATGGACGTATCAATATGCAATTTTATATCATTTTTGGGAACTAACCTATTAACTCAGTGCCCAGCGCCAGTTGTTGTATTTTGCCTGTTTTTGGTTTTTTAGGAAATCAGTACCAAACGAAGTCCAAACGGAATAAAACTTTACGATGATTTTTTCTGAACCAGAAGGGACCCTAGAAGCTTCAGGAAGAGGCCAGAAGCCCTACGAGAGAGCCACGAGCTCACCTGGCGCGCCCCTGGGGGGCGCCACCTGAGCTCGTGGGTCCCACGCAGCTCCGTTTGACCTAATTCCACTTCTATAAATTCCTAAATATTCCAAAACGAACAGAGAGCACTACAAAAAAAAATACATCCGTGACATTATGGCCCGAAGGAAAACTTTTTTTTTCATGGTTGTGACACTTCTATGACAATAATTGTGACAAAAACACATATCATCATAGATGTGGTGGGCTCGTACTTCCGTGACAAAAAATTATGACAGAAACTGGGCTTTTTGCCCTGGGCGGGCTGGAGACGCACCCGCATGACATTCTTTGGGCTATCCATGACGTAAAAAATCATGGTAGAAGTGAGGGCGAGGAAATTTTCGGGGAGTTCCCGGTTACGGTGGGTGGTCGGGCCGAGCGATGTAGTGTGGTTTGCGCGTTCTCCCTCGTACGCGCGCATGTGTGCGAGGCGCTCGCTAACTAAACCCGAGTGAGGCGTACATTCGGTTACTGAACCTAAGCGATCGATCGCCCTCACAATACGTACTGAACATGAGCGATCGATCCCTCGCACTACGTACTGAACCCGATCGATCCCTTTGCTGCTAACTGAAGTCGATCGATCCCTTCGCTGCTAACTGAACCCGAGTGATTCCTTCGCTGCTAACTGAACCCGACTGATTCCTTCGCTGCTAACTGAACCCGACCGATCGATCGCTGCTGCTGCTTACTGAAACCGATCGATTGATGCGTTGCATCGAGCCCCCGTGCGAGACGTAGCCAGTTGGGTTTGCCTCTCGATGAACAGTGCACGTTGCTGTCGCACGTGTGATACACGTAGACACGAGTCAAGACGCATCGATCGAGCCAGGTGGTTGGCTATGGATGAACAGTACCCGTTGCTGCCGCCCGCTCGTACGCCCCACCCCAGCTGGTGGGGGTTGGATGAATAGGATCTCGCCCATGTAGGCGGTTGGCGCTGGATGAACAGGACCCCGAGGAGGCCGTGCCGCGGTACGCCATACCCCAGCCGGTTGGTGGTGGATGAACAGGACCCCGTGGAGGCTGGATGAATAGTAGCCGGTGGAGGCTGGATGAACAGGACCCTGTGGAGGCTAGATGAACAATAGCCGGTGGAGGCTGGAGGAAGTCGACGGTGCATGAACAACAGTCCGTGGAGTCCCGTTTTGTAGTACGCCACACCCCTCCCGATGAACAGGACTCTGTTTCGACCGTGGGTAGTTGGGTAGAAGTCCGTTTCCTCCATTTTGCGGTACGGCAGACCCCTCCCGATCAACAGGACCCCGTTTCGACCGTAGGCGGTGGGAGAGAAGTCCGTTTCCTCTGTGGTACGCCAGACCCCCCAGCCGAGGAACAGGACCCCGTTTCGACCATAGGTGATCGAACAGAAGACCGTTTCCTCCGTTTTTCGGTATGCTAGAACCCGAGTCGACGAACAGGACCCCATTTCGGCTGTTCCATCCAAGCAGGCTGGCTCCCGATGAACAGGACGCGTTCCGACCCAGTCGCTTGGCTCCCGATGAACATGACGTTGTTTCCTCCATTCTGACCTAGTCGGTTGGTTGCCGATGAAAAGGAGGCCGTTGCTGCCATCCATTGCCTCTCTCCATGTACATGAGCCCTGGCCATACGTCTGCGCGAGTATGCGTTCGAGACCCCACCCGTATATGTACGTATGTGGCCATATTTTTTTGCCGTGTGGCTCTACGTATGTGTACACGATATAGACGGGGCTGCCTGAACTGCTACGTCGGGGGCTCTACTACGACACGTGTCGCTCCTTACAGATCCACAGTTCATCATGACCGATCGACCAGTATGTACGTACACGCTTGCGACCAGACAGATAACGATACGTACGCTTCGACATGGTGGGTCCCAGCTGTCTGGGGGATAAGGAGGCACTTCCTTGCGTGCGAAGATATAGCTGGTGGCTCCCAGCTATCATGGGGAGGAATCATTTTTTCGCATAATAAGGAGGCACTTCCTTGCGTGCGAAGATGTAGCTGGTGGGTCCCAGCTGTCAGGGGGAGGAAACTTTTTTTCCAGCGTAATAAGGAGGCACTTTCCTTGCGTGCGACCATGGACCTCGTGGGTCCCAGCTGTCAGCCTCTCCACGTACAGTCCTCTTCCGATGACTCTCGTTTGTTGACCATGCCGCGCCGAGCGCACGAAGGCGGTGGACGACGGCGAGGCCCCGGACGGGAACGACCAGGAGATGGGGAAGATGTAGCAGTGGAGTCGCAGACGGAGAGGAGTACGACGTACGAGGGTTGACTGGTTTGGCGCGACCTGGGGCTGCAGTCAGCGGAGAATAACAGGAGGGGTGGAGGGATGGCCTGGCCGGCGGTGGGGTAGCGCTTCGCAGTGAGGCGTGCGAAGCAGCGCCGCTGGCCACCGGAGGCGGGAGCAGGAGGTCCCGCCGGCGCTGGAGGAAGAACACAAGACATTGAAGATGCATGCCAGTTGGATGTACATCCAATGACTACAGATGTCAGAATCATTTGTTGACTAAGTTGACAATGCCTTCCATAGGCTTCGACCTATTGGCCCACATGTCAGCCTCCTTACGTGCGAAGATATAGCTGGTGGGTCCTAGCTGTCAGGAGGCGGAATAAAAATGTTTTGCCCGTAATAAGGAGGCACTTCCTTGCGTGTGAAGATGTAGCTGCTGGGTCCCAGCTGTCAGGGGGATGAAACATTTTTTTCCGCGTAATAAGGAGGCACTTCCTTGCGTGCGAAGATGTAGCTGGTGGGTCCCAGCT
Source organism: Elymus sibiricus (assembly GCA_039707655.1). Classification (NCBI taxonomy): domain Eukaryota; kingdom Viridiplantae; phylum Streptophyta; class Magnoliopsida; order Poales; family Poaceae; genus Elymus; species Elymus sibiricus. The sequence continues at coordinate 279,520,965 of CM077676.1, forward strand.
GTCAGGGGGAGGAATAAATTTTTTTCACGTAATAAGGAGCCAGTTGCATGCGTGCGTCCATGGACCTGGTGCGTCCCCACTGTCAACCTCTCCATGTACAGTCCTCCTCCGATGACTCTCATTTGTTGACCACGTTTACCATACCGCGCTGAGCGCACCAAGGCGGTGGACAACAGCGAGGCCTCGGATGGGAACGACCAGGAGATGGGGAAGACACGGCAGTGGAGTCGCGGACGGAGAGGACTACGAGGGTTAACTGGTTCTGGTGCGGCATGGGGCTGCAGTCGGCGGAGAATAACAGGAGGTGTGGAGGGTTGGAGGGATGGCCTGGCCGGCGGTGGGGTAGCTCTTTGCAGCGAGGCGTGCTAAGCAGAACCGCTAGCCGTCGCAGGCGGGAGCAGGCGGTCCTGGTGGCGCTGGAGGAAGAAGACGAGAGATTGAAGATGCATGCCGGCCGTTGGATGTACATCGAATGACTATGGATGTCAGAATCATTTGTTGACCAAGTTGACAACGCCTTGCATAGGCTTTGACCTATTGGCCCACATGTCAGCCTGCAAAAATGTGGCACATATTCAACCCATGTTTTTTAGAATTTACAGTCCATTTGCTAGGATGGGTGAACAAATAATGTAGCATCTATGCGGTCCATTTAATTTTTTCTAAGTAATCACACCCCATTTGCACTTTCTTGAAATACACGAATTTGCTGGGCTTGTTGTAAATATAATGTTGGGTTCGACGGAGCAATGTTATCAAAAAATAAACCTGGGCTGGGCATTTTATTATATATAAAATTAGATAATTAGCGCATTATTGTTCAAAAAAATGAGCACGTTATTATTACACTGGTCCTTAAATTTGAGCAAGCTTTTGTACGCAATCACCAGGATTTTCGTTGTAAAAAAACTAGGATTATCCTTGCGAACTTCTGTTAAACATTTATTTTCTATAAGTTAATAAGACGTGGGATATTTTTTTAATATATATATATGTATCTATTAAATATATGATAATAATAATATATAATAACATAAAATAATTTAAATATATATAATATATTTAGGAAAACATAAGTTGGACCTGGCATTCTTATTCTTATATATAGAAAAACAGAAAAGAGTTTTGTGTTTTCTTCAAAAAAACATAAGTTGGGTTGCGGATGTTTATGACAAAATAAAACCTAGGCTGGGAGGCCCATGGGCCAGTAGATACATGCTGGAGCTCAAAACAATAAGTTCAAAACACTGTGTCGGCATGTCGTGGGCTGCGCCCTGCGCATGTTAAAAAACAAAACCTAGGCTGGGCAGGCCACAACCCAGCTGATACTTGTTCGCCCTCTGAAAAAATTATACCTACTAGCTCCCCGATGACAGTCTTCATTGTAAATTTATCTTGTTTATTAACTACATTGACAAACCCGTGGGCCCAAACGTCAGTATACCATTAGGAGAAACGAATATCCATTTCTGAGAGAAAGCTTTTTTTTCCAATGAGGCACTTGCTTGCGTAGGGCCATGGACCTTGTGGGTCCCGACTGTCAGCCTCTCCATGTACAGGACGGGAACGAACCGGAGCCAGGGAAGACGGGGCAGTGTAGTAGTAGGTTGCATGCCTTCTTTCTGTTGAGTATGCCGCAGTAGCCCAGTAGCTACACCCCCTTCCCCGCACCTGCTCGGCCCAGGTTCGATTACCCCTGGTGCAGTTGAAATATTCCCAATTTTTTTGCCTCTGCTATTACTGACATGTGAGTGTCCCCTTGTCATCCACACACACCACCTCCAACACTAGCTGGAATTTTGTCCCTAGTTTTCTCTGTTTTTCGCACTCTCAACATTGTCTGGGCATTTTGAAAATAGCATATCTTTTTGACTGTGCATCATAAGAAGATGTGCTATACATGAATATTGATCAGCATGATGTTAGTTCCATTTTCAACCATGAATAAAATTTCGAACATGCTGTAGATAATAAGTGTCCTCAAGCATAGCTCAACCATAGTTCCACCGATAATAATAAGCATACTCAAGCCTAGATATAATTAAGATGCACACACTAGCTAGCTAGGGTACTTCTGAACATAACCATAGTTCAACGGGTCTCCAGGCCTGCACGAAGGTGAAGCTTCTCCAGGTACTCAGCGTATGCAGCGTGCGCCACCCTACGAGAATACTTCTGCTTGAAGGAGCCAACGGCTCTTCCTCTTGCATGCGCCAAAACACTTTCAAACGCGAGATGAAGCCAGGTCCTACCACGCCTGTTATGCTTGCTACTTGTGATCTGCGTTGGGATTTCCCCGAAGAGGAGAGGATGATGCAGTACAGTAGAGATAAGTATTTCCCTCAGTTAAGAACCAAGGTTATCAATCCAGTAGAAGAACCACACAGAACCTCATTAGCAGCACCTACACACACAAAAGCAAATACTTGCACCCAACGCAAACAAGAGGGTTGTCAATCCCCTTGGCGGTTACTTGCAAGGATTAATTCTGATAGTGATAGATAGAAAAGTAAATTCCAAAACAAAATAAAAGAAATAAAATAGTAGCAAGGTATTTTTGATTTTATATATGATGGATAAATGACCCCGGGGCCATAGTTTTCACAAGAGGCTTCTCTCTCGAACGCATAGCATACGGTGGGTAAAAATATTACTGTTGGGCAATTGATAGAAAAGCGCATAGTTATGAAGATATTCAAGGCAATGATCGTGTATTTAGGCATCACGTCTGAGACAAGTAGACCGACTCCTGCCTGCATCTACTACTATTACTCCACCCATCGACCGCTATCCAGCATGCATCTAGGGTATTATGTTAATGAAAACAGAGTAACGCCTTAAGCAAGATGACATGATGTAGACAAAGTAAACTCAAGCAATATGATTAAACCCCATCTTTTTATCCTTAATGGCAACAATACAAATACGTGTCTTGTCCCTTTCTGTCACTGGGATATAGAACACCGCAAGATTGAACCCATCACAAAGCACCTCTCCCATTGCAAGATAAATCAATCTAGTTGGCCAAACCAAACAGATAGATCGGAGAGAAATACAAAGCTATAACAATCATGCATAAATAAGTTCTACTACGCATGCCCCTAGTGGGGAGGTTGGTAGGAGTTAACCATCGCGCGCCCCCACGTTCACGCAAAGGTAGACAATCAATAAAAAATCATGCTCCAACTTCATAAGGACTATACGTGCTTGCTTCGGGAATCACAAACCTTAACACCAATATTATTACTAAACCACAAGCATTCACTAGTACCTCCCACATATTACCATCTTAATATCGCAAAACTATTGCAAGGAATCAAACTTATCGTATTAAGTGATCTACATGAAAGTTTTTATTATATCCCTCTTGAATACCTATCATATTACGACCAAATTCATAACCCGTGCATATTACCATTGCTAATTATTAGAATATAAAAAATATATAAGTGAAGCATGAGAGTGCTACTATTTCTTTAAAATATAACCACCGCCGTGCTCTAAAAGATATAAGTGAAGCACTAGAGCAACTGCCTAGCTCAAAAGATATAAGTGAAGCACATAGAGTATTCTAACAAATCATGAATAATGTGTGTCCCTCTCAAAAAGGTGTGTTCAGCAAAGATGATAGTGGCAAACTAAAAAGCAAACAAAAGCAAGCAAACTATAACACAAGACGCTCCAAGTAAAACACATATCATGTGATGAATAAAAATATAGCTCCAAGTGATATACCGATAGATTGTAGAGGAAAGAGGGGATGCCATCCAGGGCATTCCCAAGCTTAGACGCTTGGGTATTCCTTGAATATTACCTTGGGGTGCCATGGGCATCCCCAAGCTTAGGGTCTTGCCGCTCCTTATTCCTTCATCCATCGTGGTCTCACCCAAAACTTGAAAACTTCAGCACACAAAACTCAACAGAAACCTTGTGAAATCCATTAGTATAACCAATAAATCTTAAACTTTAGGTACTGTTGTAAATTGATTCATATTTAATATTGGCATAATTCTACTGTACTCCAACTTCCCCATGGCTCATACCCCCCGATACGATCCATGGATTCATCAAAATAAGCAAACTATTCAACAAAAATAGAATCTGTCTAAAACAGAACAGTCTGTAAAGGTCTATTTAAAAGCCATACTTATGTAACACCAAAAATTATGCCAAATTTGGACAACCTAAACAATTCATATAACAATACTGTGTAAAACATTCAGAATTTTATCACGCTCCAGTACAGACTAAAAATCCAGCACTGGACTCAAAACTTTCTGTTTTCAAACAGCATCAATCATACTATTATCCAAATCATCCCAAAGGCATTACTTGGCATAAACCCTAATTAAAAGATAAAAACACAATAATAATAGTAGCTATAATTGTGTAAACACACAAAATAGAAAACAAAGCAAAAATTTAAGATACATATTGGGTTGCCTCCCAACAAGCTTTTTCTTTATAGCCATTAAGATAGGCTTAAGATTTCAATGATGCTCACATGAAAGATAATAATTGAAACACAAAGAGAGCATCATAAAACATGTGACAAACACATTTAAGTCTAACATACTTCCTATGCATAGGCACTTTATAAGCAAACAAATTATCAAGACAAGAAATATCTAGCATATGCAAGGGAGAACAATAAAATCTCCCAATAACGAGAGGTAATTTAGTAACATAAAAATTTCTACAACCATATTTTCCTCTCTCATAATAATTACATGTAGGATCATAATCAAATTCAACAATATAGCTATCATATAAAATATTCTCTTCATGATCCACATGCTTAAAAGTTTCATAATCTTCCAAGATAGTGGGATCAACATCAACTAAAGTCATGACCTCTCCAAACCCACATTTATCAAAAATTTCATAAGATCAAACACTCCCCTAATATGTGGGATTCTTTTTACCTAAAGTTGACACTCTTCCAAACCCACTTTCAATATTATTGCAAACATTATTTTCATCATGAGGCTTAAATAAATTTCAAAGATCATAAGAAGCACCACCCCAATCATGATCATTACAATGAGTAGTGGACATAACAAAATCATCAACCCAAAGCTTGTAGTTTTGCATATCATTAACACAATTGACATTAATAGAATTTATAATAAAATCAATGCAATCATGCTTTCATACAAGGAGCTATCATGAATCACTTTATAAATTTCTTCTTTTAACACTTCATCACAATTTTCAGATTCATGATTTTCAAGCAAAACTTCATAGAGATAATCAAGTGCACTCAACTCACTGGCAATTGGTTCATCATAATTGGATCTTTTGAAAAGATTAGCAAGTGGATGAGGATCCATATCAAAAGATTTTTAGCAAGTAAAGATGCGAGCAAATAGAAGGCACATGGCAACACAAACAAAGATAGCACACAAAATATTTTTGTATTTTTGATTTTTTTAGAGAAGTGGGGGAGATGAAAACGAGAGGCAAATGCAAATAAAAAGGCAAATGAAAATAAGAGCAAGTAGATGATAGTTTATGCGAAGGTACTTGATAGGTTTTGGTGATGTCTCCCCGGCAACAGCGCCAGAAATTCTTCCTGCTACTTGTGATCTCCGTTGGGATTTCCCCAAAGAGGAGAGGAAGATGCAGTACAGTAGAGATAAGTATTTCCCTCAATTAAGAACCAAGGTTATCAATCCAGTAGGAGAACCACACAGAACCTCATTAGCAGCACCTACACACACAAAAGCAAATACTTGCACCCAACGCAAACAAGAGGGTTGTCAATCCCCTTGGCGGTTACTTGCAAGGATTAATTCTCATAGTGATAGATAGAAAATTAAATTGCAAAACAAAATAAAAGAAATAAAATTGCAGCAAGGTATTTTTGATTATATATATGATGGATAAATGACCCGGGGGCCATAGTTTTCACTAGAGGCTTCTCTCTCGAACGCATAGCATACGGTGTGTAAACAAATTACTGTTGGGCAATTGATAGAAAAGCGCATAGTTATGACGATATTCAAGGCAATGATCATGTATATAGGCATCACGTTTGAGACAAGTAGACTGACTCCTGCCTGCATCTACTACTATTACTCCACCCATCGACCGCTATCCAGCATGCATCTAGGGTATTAAGTTAATGAAAACAGAGTAACGCCTTAAACAAGATGACATGATGTAGACAAAGTAAACTCAATCAATATGATTAAAACCCATCTTTTTATCCTTAATGGCAACAATACAAATACGTGTCTTGTCCCTTTCTGTCACTGGGATATAGAACACCGCAAGATTGAACCCATCACAAAGCACCTCTCCCATTGAAAGATAAATCAATCTAGTTGGCCAAACCAAACGGATAGATCGGAGAGAAATACAAAGCTATAACAATCATGCATAAATAAGTTCAGAAAAGACTCAAATTTTTCTCATGAATAATCTGATCATAAACCCACAATTCATCAGGATCCCAACAAACACACCGCAAAAGAAGATTACATCGAATAGAACTCCAAGGAGATCGAGGAGAACATTGTATTGAAGATCAAAGAGAGAGAAGAAGCCATCTAGCTACTAGCTATGGACCCATAGGTCTGTGGTAAACTACTCACACATCATCGGAAGGGCAGCAAGGTTGATGTAGAAGCACTCCATGATCGATTCTCCCTCCGGCAGATTACCGGAGAATGCCTCTAGATGGGATAGCGGAAGAAAAGAGGCTTGCGGCGGCGGAAAAGTATTTTTAGGTTGCTCTTCAGTATATGGGGAATATTTGAGAATTTATAGCGGCGGAATTAGGTCAAGAGGTGCCACGAGGGGCCCACAAGCCTAGGGGGCGCGCCTACCCCCCTGGGGGCGCCCTTCGAGCTTGTCGCTCCCTCGTGGCTCTTCTGGTCTTCTCCCGAACCTTCGAGGGTCCCTTCTGGTCCAGAAAAAATTAATCCAAAGCTTTTTATCCTTTTGGACTCCGTTTGATATTGATTTTCTGAAAAGCCAAAAACAGGCAAAAAACAGCAAGTGGCACTGGGCACTAGGTTAATAGGTTAGTCCCAAAAAATGATATATAATTGCATATAAAACATCCAAGATTGATACTATGGTAGCATGGAACAATCAAAAATCATAGATACATTGAAGACGTATCAATGCTCTCCAGTATAATGCTCCCTAAGCTTTTGCTTCTTGAACTTCCTCTGGCTATCTTCATCCTCGCTGTCGACATAGTCAGATAGCACCTATACATATAGTAAAAAAATGTGGCGTCAGTATATTTTATTATTTTATAATGCAAATTCAGCAGGCAGAGTTTATGAAACATAATATATCCTGTGACAATGTGAACCCTAAATCATCAAGTGATCTTGATGAAAGAAATGCATAAATTGAGAGCAAACAACTTAGTGCAACAAAATTAAGAGGCTGATTGGTTCGCTACCAACATTTGGCAAAATCAAAAGTTGCCAACATTTCTGAGATTGGCAGTGAAAATTGGTATATGCAACCAATCTCTAGCCAACATTTGGCAGTTGCCAAAATTAGGCATGGCAACTTTTGGCATCAAACCAATTTACATGCCGTAAAGTAGGATTAGGATTTGATGGCTATTATTTTAGACAGATCCAAAGATTTTGGTTCGCTTTTTTTAGCACAATCATCTATGTACATTCAAAATCATTTGTAGGACATTCAAAATCAATTCTCAAGATCTGGCTATGAAATATTAGCAGAAACACTAACCCTAGTCGGATTATTAGCAAAATATTAGCAGAAACACTAACCCTAGTCGGATTATTAGCAAAAATCATTTGTACAGAACAAACAATTAATCACTAACCCTAGACGGATTATTAGCAAGATTTTGGTTTGATTTTTTTAGCACAATCATCTATGTTCAAACCAATCTGGAAAAAAAATTGGTACGAACATATATGTAGGACATTCAAATTCAATTCTCAAGATCTGGCTACGAAATAATAGCAGAAACACTAACCCTAGTCGGATTATTAGCAAAAATCATTTGTACGAAACTAACAATTAATCACTAACCCTAGACGGAGGATTATATTTGGAGAGAACATATAACCATAGGATTTATATTCCAAATAGGGGGAGGCAGAACTAACAAGAGAAAACCTAGGATTATATTTGCCAAAAAATGGGTATATATGACTAACCGGTTCTCCGTCGTCGTCAGAGTCGTCACCGGAGTGGTCATCGGAGTCGTCACCGGAGTGGTTGTCGGGGTCGTTGTGGACCTTCGGCTCCGGCTAGGGAAGCACGACGGTGGCGATGACTTCAAGGCCGCGCTTCTGCCCGCGCGAGACCTTCTCCGCGGCGACGGCAACCTCTGGGCCCGGCTTCACGCGGTGTTGTGCTTCACCAGCCCCGGCATCCCCACTCCCTCCCATGGTGCACTTCGTTGGCATCCTGATACACTTCAAACGGCGGTGATGACTGAGAACGGCATTGAGGATGCAGGCGGAGAGAGAGAGGATTGTGTGTGTAGCCAGAATGAGGTTGCGGCCGCCTATTATAACCATCGGCTAGGGCGCGCCATTAATATGGAGCAGTGGGAGTGAAGCGGGTGCCAGTCAAAGGGCTGGCTCGCCTCCCGGCGAGCCTGCGTAGCGGACTTCTCGCATGCCTACCGTCATTTCACATAGCTGCTCGCACGTCTCCTGATGAAAGTGCACAGCGAACATGCCTCTCGTCAATTCACACACCTGCTCGCACGCCTCCCGGTCTGCCATCGCGGCGGACTACTCGCATGCGTCCCGTCAACTCACACCTGCTCGCACGGCATGCGGGACGCGTGGCGGCACGTATATTGTTTTTCTTTTTTGAGGATTAATTATGCCGCTTTATTAATTAACCGAAGCATGGCACATACATTGTTAGTCTAACGCCCATGGTTCGAATAAATAAACCATTTGCGATATTGTGTTTCAATTATTAATAATCTCCCGTTTGCAAGAAACTTATATCAAAACTTGTCTCGAATTTGACAAAAAAACAATATCACAGTCTGTTGGTGTCATATCATGACACCACGACAAGTTTCATGAATTTCAACTAAGTTTTGGATTTACTGGAATTTAAAAAACAAGATTCTCAATGTTTGAAATTTCTTGCATGGGGACTAAACATGCACCCAAGGACACGCATATGATTTTCCAATCCATTTTGGTGCACTATCGCGTGTGCACGTAGTTCAAATTTGATATTTACACATTAAATCCCTAGGAAATCAATCAATGTATAAAAACGTCTCAATGATGTCTGAAGTTTTTTCAAATTTAACACGGCACTCCTTTGGTCACATGTTCACTGCAGAAAAAGTTTGACATGCCTCGAAGTGGCGGTGGTGGTGCGGTGGGTGGGGGGGTCCGGCACACTACGCGTCGTGAGCCTCCATGTGGGATTGACCGGTTTGTGAGGCAGGTGCCACATCAAAGTCGTGAATTGGGTATTTAAAACATTACACAACCCTTTCATACATGTGTTTGGGCCACATGCATGCAGTGGTGGTCCTCGGACACTCCCTCATGCGGTTATCAGCGATGCGCCCATTCATTAGCCCGCGCAGGTTATCACTTTGACCGACAGCGAGAGGCATTTGACCAAATTGGTGGATTCATCTTGGCCTGTGTTACGGTGTAGATCATGGTGAGATTCCAACCAAAGTTCGAGTGCGTGCGTACACATGAATCCATCCTACCGGCTCGAAGTGAGGGGACTACGCGTCCTGAACCTCCGCGTGGGGCGTTTCCAGTTTGCGAAGAAGGTGCCACATCAAAGTTGTGCATTGGGTATTCAAACATCACACAACACCTCTTTGGGCCACATGCAGACGGTGGTTGTCCTATAGCTATCTCGCGCGGTTATCGGTGACGCTTCCATCCGTGGGATCGCGAGGTCCATCACTTTGACCAACAGCGAGAGAGGTTAATTTGACCAAGGAGGATTCTTTTTGGTTTGTGCTACGGTAGGAGTATATAGCACGCGCAGAAGAGGGGGGGCATCATATACTGCGCGTCGTGAACCTCGCTCGGTGTGGGACTTTACGGTTTCCGAGGTAGGCGCCACATCAAAGTTGAGCATTGGGTATTCAAACGTCACACAACACCTCCATACATATGTTTGGCCCACACATGCAAGTGGTGGTTGTCCTCTGGCACTCACTCACGCGGTTATCGACGCTGCTTCCATCTGCGCACGCGCTTGGTCCATCACTTTGACCGACAGTGAGAGAGGTTAATTAATTTGACATAGGAGGGGACTAAATTTTGGTTTCTCTTGCATATAGGTCATGCTAAGATTACATATATAGTATAGTTTGAGCGCATGTGTACGCATGAATCCCTCCCACCGGATCGAAGTGGGGGGGGGGCAGCACACGATGCATCATGGACCTCGCTCCGTGTGGGGACTTTGCGGTTTGTGAGGCAGGTGACACATCAACGTTGTGCATTGGGTACATTCAAACATCACACAACACCTCCATACATATGTTTGGGACACATGCATGCAGGCGATGGTTGTCTTCGGATACTATCCCTCGCGTGGTTATCGGCGACAAGCCCATTCGTGGGCCTGTGTGGACGTCCATGACTTCGACCGACGACGAGAGAGATTACCAAGGTGGATTCTTCTTGGTTCGTTTTATGGTAGGTCATGGTGAGATTCCAGACCAAAGTTTGAGCGCACGTGTACGTACACATAAATCCCTCTCACCGGCTCGAAGTGGGGCCGGGGGACCGGCATACTACGCGTCGTGAACCCTCGCTCCGTGTGGGGACTTTCCGGTTCCAAAGCAGGCGCCACATCAAAGTTGTGCATTGGGTATTAATTCATACATGAGACAACACTTTCATACATATGTTTGGCCCACATGCATGTGGTGGTTATCTTCGAACATTCCCTCACGTGCTATCGGCGGCAAGCCCATTCGTGGGCCCGCGTGGACATCCATCACTTCGACCGACAATGAGAGAGGTTACCAAGGTGGATTCTTCTTGGTTCGTGTTACAGTAGGTCATGGTGAGATTCCAAACCAAAGTTTGAGCACACGCGTACGCATGAATCCCTCTCAGCGGCTCGAGGTGGGGGGACCGACATACTGCGCGTCGTGAACCCTCGATCCGTGTGGGGACTTTCCGGTTCCAAAGCACGATGCCACATCAAAGTTGTGCATTGGGTATTCCAACACCACACAACACTTCCATACATATGTTTGGGCCACATGCAGGCGGTGGTTGTCTTCGGGCACTCCCTCGTGTGGTTATCAGCGGCAAGCCCATCCGTGGGGCCGCGTGGACGTCCATTACTTTGACCGACAACGAGAGAGATTACCAAGGTGGATTCTTCTCGGTCCGTGTTACAGTAGGTCTTGGTGAGATGCCCTCCCACCGACTCGAAGTGTGTGTGTGTGGGGGGGGGGGGGTGGGGCACTACTTCGTACGTCATGAACCTCCGTGGGGTCGGGGATGTCCGGATTGCAAGGCGCATGTGCCACATGCATCAAAGTTGTGAAATGGCTATTTAAATATCACACCACCCTTTTCATACATATAGTTGGGCCACCCGCATGTGGTTCATGGTCTCACCCATCCCGCACGCACAAGCACATTTGTGGGCCCACATGGTCCACCTTGTTGACCGGAAGCGAGAGGGGGGGTTTGACCATGATGGATTCCTATAGGATTTGTGTTACGGTAGGTGAGATGACAAACCTAGCTATTTGGGGGCATGCTTTCATAGCTATGATTCCCCTCCTGCCGACACGAAGTGGGGGGTGGACGAGCAATACGGTGCGCTTTGTGAGACAGGTGCCACATAAAAGTTATGCATTGGGTATTTGAACATCAAACCACCCTTTCCATACATATATATTTGGTCCACATGCAGGTGTGTTTGTGTTCTGAGCCTTTCCCGCATTTTTTTGCCAAATTTATAAATAGCAGACGAGTCGGATGAAACAACTGTCTGCGATTGTAGGCACAACAGACACGGTTCCCCTAGACTACCCGTGTGCCACGCCCGTGCCCCTGTCACATCAGCATAATCTACTGGTGGCCGCTGGCCATGATTGGGCTCCACGAGGCTTCCCTCAAAATCTCAAAAATATCTACCCGCCTTCAGCGATTTCAGAAATGGTGGTTCCGCGATTTTTGCTATTTGATAGCACACAATTATTATGTTTGGGCCGTGTGCGATGTTTTTTGCTCCCGCGCCACTTCAATCCCTTCATCCAAATTTTCAGTAGCCCCGGCATTTTATTCCCGCCTAGTAAATTTTTCACTAGCCGCAGCATTTCCTCAAACACCACCTTGGCCCCCCTCCACACACACACCCCAGCCAAAACCTCCGCTCACACACACACCACCCCTCCCTCACTCAAAACCCTAGCTAGCCCGCCGCCGCCGCCACCTCGCCTCGACCATCAACTTCTGCCGGTCTGCCCATGCAGGTTACCCACCGATCTTCATGCCCTCGCCGCCCTGAGTTTCTTAGATGACGCCTGCAAAACACCCCCTTTCCAACAGATCCCCATCCCCCTCCCCCAATCCAGAGCATCGCAACCTAAGCCCGGCTACGCTTCCCGGGGAGCTCGAGGAGAGAATGGCCAAAACGAGGCTTATCGCGGCCTCTTCACCCGACGATGGCGTGGTCGCCGCCGAGAAAGCTGACGATGATGACTCGCAGGAGGCTTTCCATCAGCGGTGTCACGTATATTGATATCTCATGGATGCTGGCTACGACATCGAGGTCGTCGAACAGAGGTGGCTTGACGCGGGCTATGTCACAGGTTAAGTGGCCCACCCCCAACCCCTCGGGTTTAACCGCCGTCGATCTCATCCATGGCCCCGCCGCTGATCTCCTATGCCTTGCTGTCAAGAATTTGCCATCCTTCACCGCCATCGAGCCCCTTTTGTCATATCTGAAGGACACATTCTGCGCCGCTGGCTTGGGATCCTAAACTGCCAAGTCAGACCTCATCGACGGCGACCATGAGGAGGGCACCCTCTCCGGCTCTTCCAAGGGGAAAGAGCCCATCTACGACATCAGGGAGGGCACCCTACAGCCGTGCACTTCCAAGGGGAAGGAGCCCATCTGCGACGACAGGGAGCGCACCCAGAGTCTGTGCTCTTCCAATTGTTAGGAGCCCATCTGTGACAAGTGAGGAAACCCATGATTTGTTTTGCCGTGCCTCTTCCAAGGGGGAAACATCATATGATCGTGCTCGTAGCTTTTGCCATGCTATGTTTTAACCCATGATGCATTTCAATTGCTATATTTGGTTGTTTGTAGTATGCCTTGTTTATTTCAGTTATTCACAATGTGATGTTCTATATGTGCAAGAATGTACTGTGCAGTTCAATTTTATCAACACCAGTTTTAACGGCCAAAATTGGTTCCTGTTGAAGCTGGCGTAGTTAACATGCCCCATGTTTATTTCAGTTTTCTCACAATGTGATGTGCAATCATTCAATTTGATGTTTAAGCACAAGCTTAGTTCTATGCAATTTCAACAATACCACTATGAGTGACTATATTTGGTTGCTGTTAAGCCTGTTGTAGTGAGCATATGCATTGTTTAACGGTTTTTGGTTGTTAGGTTGTTTGTAATGAGCATATGTCCAGTCTCAATTGTTATATTTGGTTGTTTGTATTATGCCTTATTTATTTCAGTTATTCACAATGTGATGCTCTATATGTGCAAGTATTGACTGTGCAGTACAATTTCATCAATACCACTTCAGCGACCATATTCGTTTCCTATTAAGCCTGGTGTAGGTAATACGCCCCCTGTTTTTTCACATTGTGATGTTCAATTATATAATTTGATGTTTAAGCACAAGCTACGTTCTATGCAATTTCAGTAATACCACTATGAATAGCTATATCTGGTTGTTGTTAAGCCTGTTGTAGCGAGCATATGCCTCTTTTAATGGTTTGTGGTTGTTCGGTTGTTTGTAGTTAGCATATGTCCAGTTTTAATTGCTATATTTGGCTGTTCATAGTATGCCTTGTTTATTTCAGTTATTCACAATGTGATGTTCTATATGTGCAAGAATGTACTGTGCAGTTCAATTTCATCAACACCAGTTTCAACGGTCAAAATTGGTTCCTGTTAAAGCTGGTGTAGTTAACACGCCCCCTGTTTATTTCAGTTTTCTCACAATGTGATGTGCAATCATATAATTTGATGTTTAAGCACAAGCTTCTATTCAATTTTGACAATACCACTATGAGTGACTATATTTGGTTGTTGTTAAGCATGTTGTAGTGAGCATATGCCTTGTTGGTTGTTAGGTTGTTTGTACTGAGCATATGTCTAGTTTCAATTGCTATATTTGGTTGTTGTAGTATGCCTTGTTTATTTCAGTTATTCACAATGTGATGCTATATATGTGCAAGTATTGACCGTGCAGTACAATTTCATCAATACCACTTCAACGACCATATTTGTTTCCTGTTAAGCTTGGTGTAGGTAATACGCCCCCTATTTTTTCACATTGTGATGTTCAATTGTACAATTTGATGTTTAAGCACAAGCTACGTTCTATGCAATTTCAACAATACCACTATGAATGACTATATTTGGTTGCTGTTAAGCCTGTTGTAGCGAGCATATGCCTCTTTTAACGGTTTGTGGTTGTTCGGTTGTTTGTAGTTAGCATATGTCCAGTTTCAATTGCTATATTTGGTTGTTCGTAGTATGCCTTGTTTATTTCAGTTATTCACAATGTGATGTTCTATATGTGCAAGTATGAAATGTGTAGTTCAATTTCATCATTACCAATTTCAATGGCCATATTTGGTTCCTGTTTAGCCTGGTGTAGTTAACACGCCCGCTGTTTATTTCAGTCTTTTTGCAACGTGATGTTCAATTGTACAATTTGATGTTTAAGCACAAGCTACGATCTATGCAATTTCAACAATACCACTATGCATGACTATATTTGGTTGTTGTTAAGCATGTTGTAGTTAACACCCCTTTCCATTTTTATTTTACAATAACTAGTGTGCTTAAACCTGCACAATACCAGTTTGAATGACTATATTTGGTTGTTTTTAATTGTTAAGCCTGTTGCAGTTAACACACCTTTCCACTTCTTGTTTGCTTAACTAGCGTGCTTATACCTGCACACTGAAGCTATCATTTGGAGATTATGTTATCTACCATGGATATATTTGGTTGATGTTTAGCCTGCTATGCTTAACATGCCTTTCGATGTACTTACACAGGACAATATTGGGAACAACTATTGTTTTCCATCGAGGTTAGTTTCATCCCATGGCTTATATATACTCCCTCCGCCCCATAATATAAGATGTTAATTCATCCAATATGTAAGTATATTGGATGTAATAAGATCTTATATAATGGGACGGAGGGAGTGTTGTACTACATCATTGTGCAATTGTTGTTTAGCTTCTAATATAAACTTGGTGCTTGTAGGTACATATGTCATTGGTAAAGATCCGCGCTTCGACCCTTTTGGCGTATGGGGCAATGAGATATTCATGAACCAGCATCAAATGAGGAAACTGATAAAGATTGTTAGTAAAATGGGTCAAAAGATGGCGATGAAACTATTTGTTTACACTTTATCCAAGACAACAGTGAACTGCAGGATGGTAAGTAAGAACTCTGTAGCCATCTTTTTACTGCCCATAATGAGTTGTTAGATGACAATGTCTGAATCTTTTTCCTTTGCAGTGGTTCCCAAAGCAGTTTACTCAAGATTACCTCTCAAACTACATGATTGGTGGACATGCAAAGGTTAAAGTATTTCTACCAGACTACAATGACTATCTAGAAGTCCTCATGAAGACAGTGAAGGATGGGCGGTCGGCCATCACAAGGGGTTGGACTAGAGTCGTGCGTGCATTCGGCATGGAGGAGGGCACAATATGGGCATTCCGCTTCACCTTGTTCAGCAACCAGAATGTCTTTCGCCTCTTTCTTCACCATCTTTAATACAAGTATACAACCCTTGTTCATCATTCTTTATTTGGTGCTTATGTAATTCTTTTTTTATGTAATTCTTGAACATATGTACCTGTGAATCGAATAATGCATTGGTTGTTGAACCTGATGGATATGAATAAAGTTATTGCCTACTTTCAAATTCAAATTTTGTACAATTTTGAATTGCAGCAATTAAATTAGGGAGAAAATACGCTCTGCAAGTCATTACGCCACACACGGTCTGTAAAGCACAACGTGTGTGATATACATCGTAATCCGACATGTTTCATAGAGAGAAAACATGTGCGACCATGGACACAATTGCCGTTTGCAAAGCGTGTGTGATGTCAGACAATATCACAAACGGTGCGACCAAACAAAATGTTTGTGATAGTCGCCCTATCGTACACGGTTTACAATCATGAACTGTTTCTGATGTCGTACGCATCGTAAATGTTTCACCACAGAATAGCGTGTGCGATAGTTATCTCGTCCGACACTGGTACGACAGTCGAACGTTTCGTAAACTCATACGACACACGTACGATGATTAACTTATCTACTTAATTATATATATCGCATACGGTTCGGGAAAAGTGAATGTGTGTGATAATCTCCTTATCACACACGCTTTACAATCGTGAACTGTTTGTGATGGGGCGCACATCGTAAACGTTGCACCATAGAATACCGCGTGCGATGGTAATGCCAGCACACACGAGTAGCAAGGATGGAGCGTTTGGGATATTTGATATATCACAAACAGTTGTGTGATGACTAACGTTTGGGAAAGATGTTGGCATCGCATACGCTTAGTTCTGCGAAACGTATGCTTGCGTGCTCCCTATCGCCGACGGTTTCTGAGTCATGTGGGAAGGACCCCCCCTATCACACACACAGGCAAGGCGATGGTTTAAAACACTGTCGCGGAAAGGGGGTAAAAACCATTTGTATAGCACGTCGCTGCACCAGTGACACGTGCTTCCAGTTTCTCCAAGCATCCCTGGCCTTCTTCAGTGCAGCGTGTTCCACCTGCATTCTCCACTCCTCTGGAACGTTGAAGTGATCCATGATCTCCCAGACTATCCTGTGTCGCGTTTCTGTGTCAGCCTTCTGAAACCCCGGCAGATTAATGTTGAGCCTTGCCCTACCAACAAATCCACACACAGCCCTGAACCTCGTGCGTGCTTTATCTGGTTTAGTTGGAGCCCAAGACTTTAAATCGATCTCGGTTACATCATATACACCTTTAGGCTGGTGTGTGGGCTTTCTTGGAGCATTCTTTCGTGTCCTGACCGGAAGGGTGATTGCAGCAGCTCCATCCCGTTCTAGATTACTTGATCCCAGATAATCTGCTGGAGACCTAGGGTTGTCGGACTCAGATGAAGATACATCGCTTGAAGTATGAGTGGTCTCGCTGCTACTCGGCATCTACAGAGAACACATGCGAAATTCAGAAAAGGGGGATAAGCATAAAGCTAACAACTTGGTAGCAAGTTGTCTAAACATGGCATGTAATAATCTGGAAAATGTACGGATAATTTGTTCATTTTGTGTGACTCAGGCGCCCATGATCTGTAAATCGACAATAACTAATTGGAACAAATACAACTTATGTGTACTAGTTAGGAAGGTAGATAATGAACATATATACGCTCTCCATTATTTTATAGCCAATTTGGGAACATACCGAACCAAATAGGAAAAGGGATCGCGAGGAAATAGGGCTCACCGCGATGGAGAGCAGTAACTGATGGGTTTTTTGGCAAACCCGACAGGAGAGGCGAGGGTTACAGGATCATATGCTCGAGGGCGGCTGGCGAGCAGACGAATACGGCGAGGCGCGGGCAGCCGCGGGTTGGGAACGGCAGTGAAGGTAGGGTTGGCGCCGAAGAGCGGGCACACGGCCGGGTTGAGCACGACGGCGCCGGCAAGGGTTCTGGTGTGGATTTGGGGGAGGGGGAGCTAGCGATGTAGTTTGGATAGAATATGCGGACTGTTGAGTGAAATGGGGGTGGGCGGTGGGGGGATGTTGGCGGCTTGGGTGAAAAAAGTGAAAAAAGAGCGTCGGTCACCGCGCAGAAAGGCCTATGCAAACGGTTGCATCTACGTACCCGTGTGCACAAATATCATAATTTCGTTTGAAATTATGACGTGCAATTTTGAAGTGAAGACATGGCCTCATCCTTTCGCCTCGAAATTTTTTCCACGATACGCAATCACCATTATACTCTGGGATTGATTTTATGTCGTGTTTCAGGTCTCGTTTGCTATTTTTAAGCCATTTTTGCATTTACCATGCATTTAGTGCATATAAATCAAATCCCAACTGCAACTACATGTGGGTGTTGGCAAAGAAGGTCTAAAAAAATCTTTTTTGTGTCGCATTGCATGTTTTCATTCATTGTCCAAGGAACGGGAAGAGTTTTCAAACATATCGGTTGCAAGATGCGGCCACCGGCGTCGGGATTGTTGGTATTTTAATTACACGAAATGCGGATGGACTCCGAAAATCATGAAAATCGGTGTGTCACCGTGACGTGATCTCAAGACGCTGTGGAAAGAAATTGGTAAAGTTTGGCACAAGTTAGGATGATCGCTCCTTGGAAACAGGAGCCTCTCACAAGAAGGATCATAGTTTCCAAATGGAGACGTGGCAATTCGAACTCCAATCGGCAGTGGCTTTGTCGTTTCACCTCGAAAAATTTTCCACGGTAGGCCATCACCATTATACAATAGGTTTGATTTTCTGGCGCATTTCAAGGCTCGTTTGCCATATTTAAGACATTTTTGCATTTACCATGCATTTAGTGCATATAAATCAAATCCCAACCGCAACTACATGTGGGTGTTGGCAAAGAAGGTCTAAAAAATCATTTGTGTGTTGCTTTGCGTGTTTTCATTCATTGTCCAAGGAATGGGCAGAATTTTCAAACATTTTGGCTGCGAGATGCAGCCACCGGCGTAGGGCTTGTTGGTATTTTAATTACAGGAAATGCAGATGGAGTCCAAAAATCACGAAAATCGGTGTGCCACCGTGGCGTGATCTCAAGACCCCGTGGAAAAAATTTGGTACAGTTTGGCACAAGTTACGATGATCGCTCGTTGGAAACCGGAGCATCTCACAAGAAGGATCATAGTTTCCAAAAGGAGACGTGGCAATTCGAACTCCAATCGGCGGTGGCTTCACATTTTCGCCTCAAAAATTTTCCCACGATAGGCAATCACCATTATACGCTAGGTTTGATTTTCTGGCGCATTTCATGGGCTTGTTTTCTATATTTAAGCCATTTTATGCATTTACAGGGCATTTAGTGCATATAAATAAAATCCCAACTGCAACTGCATGTGGTGATGAAAGGGACAAGGATTGTTGTTCGACATGGGTGCATCCTATGGTGCAGACGAACGATCCGTGGGGTTTGGGTGCTGGCCAATCAGAACGCACGACTCACATCACGCACATCAGGAGTCATCGGCCACGGTTTCGTGGGCACACGTCTTTCGTGAATGAACCGTGTGCTAATCGTAAACATTTGCATCAAGGAACAGCATAATTTCGTTTGAAATGAAGACGTGGCAACTTTTGAAATTAAGACGTGACTTCATCGTTTCGCCTCGATTTTTTTTTCACGGTACGGAATCACCATTATACTATAGTATTGATTTTCTGTCGCGTTTCAGGTCTTGTTGGCTATATTTAAGACATTTTTTGCATTTAATAGGCATTTGGTGAATATAAATCAAATCCCAACTTCAACTACATGTGGGTGTTAGCAAAGTAGGTCTGAAAAATCATTTGTGTGTCCCTTTGCGTGTTTTCAGTCATTGTCCAAGGAATGGGATGAATTTTCAAACATTTCGGCTGCGAGATGCGGCCACAGACGTATGGCTTTTTAGTATTTTAATTACAGGAAATGCAGATGGAGTCCGAAAATCATGAAAATCGGTGTGTCACCGTGACGTGATCTCAAGACCCTGTGGAAAAAATTTGGTAAAGTTTGGCACAAGCTACGATGATAGCTCCTTCGAAACCATAGCATCTCATAAGAAGGATCATAGTTTCCAAAGGAGACGTGGCAATATGAACTCCAATCGGCGGTGGGCTTGTCATTTCGCCTCGAAATTTTTTCCACGGTACAGAATCATCATTATACTATAGTATTGATTTTCAGGCACATTTCAGGGCTCGTTTGCTATATTTAAGCCATTTTTGCGTTTACCATGCATTTAGTGCATATAAATCAAATCCCAACTGCAACTACATGTGGGTGTTGGCAAAGAAGGTCTAAAAAAATAATTTGTGTGTCTCTTTGCGTGTTTTCATTCATTATCCAAGGAATGGGAAGAATTTTCAAACATTTCGGCTGCGAGATGCGTCCACCGGCATAGGCCTTGTTGGTATTTTAATTACAGGAAATGCAGATGGAGTCCGAAAATCATGAAAATTGGTGTGTCACCGTGGCGTGGTCTCAAGACCCCGTGGAAAATTTTTGGTAAAGTTTGGCACAAGTTACGATGATCGCTCCTTGGAAACCGGAGCATCTCACAAGAAGGATCATAGTTTCCAAAAGAAGATGTGGCAATTCGCACTCCAATCGGCGGTGACTTAACCGTTTCACCTTGAAATTTTTCCCACGATGGGCAATCACCATTATTGTCACGCCCAATATGCGGTCCTATCCTCAAGGAACTCTGAAGTCCCGCTAAGGATAGAAGCGCATATCGGAGTTGCTTCGCAAGGTGGATATTTAAAACATACCATGTACTGAATAGATGAGAATACCAGATAAAGGCTCACAATCGCCACAAGCCACAGCATGAATACTTCAATACATCAATACATAGCAATCATCATACAGAATAGCAGGATCCGACTACGGATGAAATCAAACGAAAAAGAAGAACGACATCCACCCTGCTAATCCCAGGCTGCCAACCAAAAACCCATCCTATGATCAATGAAGAAGAAGAAGCAGAAGAAGAACTCCAAAAGCAAACATGCATCGCTCTCACATCAAAGCTTCGCGTTACCTGCACTTGTTGTTGTAGTAATTTGTGAGTCACGAGGACTCAGCAATCCCATTACCATGCGTATCAAGACTAGCAAAGCTTAATGGGTATGGAATGGTTAAGTGGTAAGGTTGCAGCAAGCACTAGGCATTGTATGGTGGCTAACTTACGAGTACAAGAATAAGAAGAGTTAACTACGCATAATCGGATGCAAACTAGTGATGATCAAGAAGTGATCTTGAACACCTACTTACTAGTCAAGCATAACCCCACGTTCTCTTCCCGAACTCCCTCGGAAAGAGACGATCACAGTTACGCACACGGTTGGTGTATTTTAATTGGATTTAGTGTCAAGTTCTCTACAACCGGAGGTTATAAATTTCCAAGTCGCCACATAACCGCGTGCACGGCTTTCTGAAAGATTTAACCCTGCAGGGGTGTCCCAACTAGGCCATCACAAACTATCACAAGTCGCAGTGGAAAGACCTCAACCTCGAGATAGCCCGAAGTATCCTCGGAATCCCGGTGCACAAGACATTTTGACAATGGTGAAACAAGTCCATCAAGACCTCCCGGTGTGTCGACGCCCCGATAGGAGCCGCGCGTATCTCGTTCTCAGGACACGACCGGATGGGAAAGCCTAAAAGTAAAACTAGACCTTGAGTTGCCCCGCGGTGGCCCCGCAGTCTGCCTGTTTTGGACCAACACCTTCGGCACCGGCCCACCTGTATTATGTTGTATAAAAGACTTCGCGCGGTGATCAGCCCCTATGCATTAATTAATTAATTCAATATTATTATGTTGGCAAATTTTAAAACCAAAGTTGGGCCTTGCTGGAAGAGTTTCATTCAAAGCGAACTGTCAAGGGAGGCCAATAAACCCCGAACATGTTAGGAACGCTCATCAAGGAACATAACACTGGTATTACGGAAACTAGGGCAGCATGAGTGAAACAAAACAATAGGCAAAAGGCCGAGCCTTCCACACACAACCAAGTATATAGATGCATTAATTAAATAAGAGATATTGTGATATCCATGTCCCAACATGAAACAACCAGCAACTACACCTGCAACTAGCAACGCTATAAGAGGAGCCGAGCAAAGCGGTAACATAGCCAAACAATGGTTTGCTGGGATGAGGGAAGATTAGTGGCTGTATCATGGCAATTTGGGAGGCTGACAAACAAGTGGTAGGTAGCGAGACATAGCGATAGCATCAAGACAACTAGCAAGCAAAGATAGTAGTGATATCCAAGGTAATGGTCATCTTGCCTGGTATCCCGCTAAGAAGAAGACCGAATCCATGAAGTAGTCGAACAAGCGTAGTCGAATGAATCCTCACTCCGAAACGTAACCAGAACTATCGAGAAGAAGCACATCCGGAAAGAAGCAAACAACATGGTAATCAAACAAGCGTAACCATGGCATGATGCACAACCAAGGATGATGCATGTCAAGTACAAGGATTCATGGCATGGCAAAGTGCAACAATCAAATACTACACATTAAGTGAAGCTCAATATGCAACGGGTTGCATATTGACGAAACTCCACATTCAATAATTTTGTTCAATCTTGTTTATGTATATGACAAGATTAAATGTTGTTAAACATGTAAATAGATGAAGCACAATAAAACTACCTATCTAGGCAATTTAAATGAGGCCGGAAACAACACATAACAATTCCAGAGAATCCCCATATGCAAATTTCGAATTTGCTACTGTTCTGCCCTAAATCCTATTTTATTGTTGTTAAACATGCAAAGTAAGTGCACCATGTTAATCTACACGTTTTTCTACTCCATTTACATATAAAGTTTATTTAATTCGGAGCTACGGTTATTTAGTTATAAAATAAACCATTTGAGCATGTCATTTAGCAATTTTAATTCAATCAACAATTTAAATGTTGTTAAGATGCATGAGGATGACATATACAAGTTATATGCAATTTTCCTGAAATGTTGGTGTTGAGTATATTGATTATTAGGAAAGATAGGATAGCGTAGGATATTATTCTACATTGTCTTGTACTCCAAGTTGATCATTGTACTCCTATATATATGCCCACGAGGCTCAAGCAATAAACAATCATCGATTCCACCAATCCTTCTCTATTCCCTTCTAACATGGTATCAGCCTAACCGATCCAACCCTAGCCGCCTCCCGCTGCTTCCGCTCCGCGCCGCCCCGAGGCGGTCGGTCTCCATGGCCGCCGCCGGGGGCCGCGCCACCCGTACCTAGGGTTCGTCCGCCGGTCGTGTTAACCGGCTGCCCTAGAGAGTCTTTTTCCTCGATCGCTTGATCCGGTTTTTTCTCTCTTCCGCCGGTCGCATTGATCAGTGTTTTCTTTTTGGTTTTCCGATCTAAGATCGGTTTGCGTCGCCCGCCGCCGCCGTCGACCCCGTGTCTCTACTCCGACACCGACGTGACCACCCGGCCTTTTCTCCAACCCGACGGTTTCGCGCGACGCGGCGGCCCGTCACGGCTGTCGTTTGCGCATCTGCCGACCGTCGCTCTACGCCGACCGTCGCCGCCTCGATCCAATCGGGAATCCTGCATCAACTCGTTCATCCCGTTGCATCCAAGGCGATCCACCGCCGGACGACTACGCACGTGTGGGCGGGTGCTCCGTCCGCCGTTCACATCCAGCTAGCTTGCGTGCCATGCTCACGTACACACACATGTGTTGTGCATATGCATGTAGACGCAAGTGCTGGACGGGACGTTGTGGATGTCTCGAGCGAACCCGCTCTACACGCCGTCGCTTTTGTCTGCGCATCTCCAACCTCCAGCCACGTCCGCCCGACTCATGACGAGCAGACACTTCGAGTTCGTGGGCGTTTGGACTGATCACCCGAGCGTACGCGATTCGTCCCATCTGCGTCGTGCGATCGTTCTGGCCCATCGATTATGCGTGCCTCCGCAGGTCCCGTAAAGACTGTCCCGAGTACAGCGCGTCCCTTCATCGATCGAGCAACGGGCTGCCGTTGTGTCGCCCCATCGTGCTGCAGCGCCGCCGCCCCATGGTTCTCCTCGCGGCTGCACCAACCCGCGCGCCGCCGCTGCGTCGCCCCTTCGGGCCGTAGCTCCGCGACACGTGGTCCACGCCACCGCCCCGAGGCCGTCCCCGCGGCAGCACCGACCCGTGCACCGCCACTGCGTCGCCCCTTCGGGCCGTAGCGCCGCGACACGCGGTCCACGCCGCCGCCCCGAGGTCTTTCCACCGTCGCCCCGACCCGCCTGCTGCCGCTGCGTCGCCCCTTCGGGCCGTAGCGCCGTGGCACGCGGTCCCCTCCGCCGTCCCCGCTCGTCGACTTCCCGTGGTATGCGCCGCGCCGCCTCCCTCGACGCGGGAACAACACTGTCCGCGCTGGTCTTCGTCACACTGTTGGGTTCTTCCTCGCCCACTTCGAGCATCGCCGCCGCCGCTCTTCTTCGGCGACGCTGCCGCTCGCTCACCCGAGCCACGCCGCCATCCACCCCCTTCGTCTTCGTCCAGCACCAGGTCATCGCCAGCGTCGCCGTCATCTTCCCCGGCCACTTCATCTACTCCGACAACCGCGGTCGACATCGACACCTTCTACCCCACGTCGACTGGCGCCGCAACCGTCATCGAGTCCTTCTCTGCTAGCCCCGTCGACATGGTGTACAACTCGTGCTGGTTCCCATCTACGCATGCCCGGTGCTGGCAACACCGACGCGTGCCTTCGTCCACGACGTGTCCCCGGGCCTGGCAAGCCTGGAGCGGCGCATCGTCAACATCGACTTCGTCCGTCTACGCATGCCCGGTGCTGGCAACACCGATGCGTGACTTCGTCCACGACGTGTCCCCGGGCTTGGCAAACCCGGCGCGACGCCTCGTCAACACCGTCTTCTTCCCGGCGCATCACTACTTCGACACCACTACGCTCATGACTAACTCGGCGCCTCCTTGCCCCCGCGGCTCCACGGCGACTATCTCGAAACCGGTCACCCCGACTCAACATCGACCACGGCGTCCCTCGCACGGCTACCTCGACCACGGCTACACCACCCTACGCTCTCGGCTACCTCGACAACGGCACAAAGGGCTACCGCCTTGCTTGAGCAACCTCGTCGGTTTTCACTCCAGTCACAACTTCCGCGATGCATCGACCGTTACGACTATGGGGGGATGTCCGTCGGTTTCCCTTCGGATTCTTCTCCAGTCTCACCGTCTGCGTCGCTACCGTTGTGACTACGGGGGGGATGTTGAGTATATTGATTATTAGGAAAGGTAGGATAGCGTAGGATATTATTCTACATTGTCTTGTACTCCAAGTTGATCATTTTACTCCTATATATATGTCCACGAGGCTCAAGCAATAAACAAACATTGATTCCACCAATCCTTCTCTATTCCCTTCTAACCAATCCTTCTCTATTCCCTTCTAGCAGTTAGCATATTATATGATATGGAGCATTTGACACCATGGTGGAAAGAAAGGGGTGCCACGGCGACGAATCCGAAAATGATGCCACGGCAACATTTCTGTTATCCGACAACTCGATTGAGATACCGATGAACAAGTGTGGGTGCGAGAAACGTGCAAGAGTCAATTCGGACACGGTGCAAACATAGGGTGCATCTAACACAATACATGCATTCGATCCACGGGTGGTCGTCTCGGCGTTATACCTTCGAAGCATGCGTTTTGGGGTGGATTGAGTTCGTAGTGGGATGTAGATGTTCACGGGTCGTCGTGGAAGTAGTGGTACACGCGACGGTACTAGAACTTGGCGATCCAAAGGGTACTTGGTGAAATCCTCGGAGAGGCTGAGAGGGTACTTGTTCGGGCATCGGTCTTGCGTTTTGTGGGTCATCCAGGGACTTGGCGAAAATCCTGGCCTCGGGTCGGTTGTAATCCTGGCCTCGGGTCGGTTGTACTTGGCGCTTGCGGTATGGTGGTCGTTCGGGCGTACATGCTTGCCGGTGTGGTACTTGGCGAATCCAAGGGGTACTTGCGTCGGTCTTGGCGAGGAGGGACTTGCGTGATCCAAAACGAAATAGCACGAACAGCTTCCGGGCGCTGGTGTCCAAATGGCCAAAAGAACCAGCTGCACCCGAAGACAGTAGGGTTTCGGACATGCTGCTCGGGCACGGAGACAAACGAGGTGCTCGAGGAGGTCGTGCAACGCTAGCAGCGAGGCACGGCAGCAGCAAGGAGGTGGTGGTAGCACAAGGGGCTGGCCGAATCCCCCTTGATCGTGACCATGGTAATCCAAAAGCTGCAGGAGGGACGTGCAGGAGGCAGGAAGGCGAGCAACAAAGCGACAGTGTGTGCTCGAGGGACACAACGAGGTCGGTACGGGCGGAGCTCGGTCAAGAGGCGCTCTGGTAAAGGTGGACTGCAGGGGAGGCAGCGACTTGGGTCAGAGGAGCCCGTGCTCGTGGTCGATGGCCAGACGAAGCAGGTGGTGGAGGAGCTCCTCGGTGCGGGGGTGACACGGGGCAGAGGAGACGAGACGGTGTTGAAGGTGCACGAGCGGAGGGCTTCCAGCAGCACGCGGCAGGGAGAGGAAGGACGGGCGGCTTCGCATGCCCGCTGGACGGCAGAGAGGCAAACGGCGGCAGCAAAGAAGCGCATCCGTAGACGGCGGCCATGGCGCGAGCAGCGGCTGGCCAGGGAAAACAGGCGAGCAGGAGAAGGAGAGGCGTCGCATGGGGAAGGAGAAGCAGAGGAAGGGGTCGCGCGGAGGGGCGTCGTGCTCGCCGAGTCGGCGACGGCGAGGTGTTCGGGTCGGGCGCCGGGTGGCCGAGGCGCCTGGGAGCTCCTCTCCCGACCGCTCGAACGCGAGCGTGCGAGTGCGTGTGTGGGTGGCGGCGCTGAGGGGATCGAGGGAGAGAGTGGAGGGGGATCGGGGCTAGGTTAAGAGGAGGCGCGGCTGGGCCTAGGTGAGCTGTGGGGATGGCTGGCCGTGGAGCAGACCGAGCTGCCAGGCTGCGGCTGGGCTGCTGCTCCTCTCCCTTTTTTCCCATTTCCTCCGTCCAACAAATAAACAGAGTCTAGAAAATAGAAGGATAGGGCTAGGAGTGGTGCTTGTGCAAAGGGCTATTTTTTGGACTCATAAAAATCAGTTTGATCTAGGGACAATAGGAATGGGCATGCGTGTGCAGTTTGAATCCGAACTCATTTGAATTAAATTCAAATGGGTTTGAATAGGAAGTGGGTGTTGGAAGGTCAAAAAATGTTGAGATTTTTGTTGGGGCTTCGAAAAACGGAGAAAGAATTATTGACAAAGTTTGGAGGTCAAACTCGAAGCAGAAAAGGCATGGGTTTTATCTTGCAAGTGTGTTTTGGTGATTCCAAATTATTGGAATATTTCTTTTAGCTCCCTAAATATTGGGAGGATAAGTTATATGTTATAACGAGAAATCACCATGTGAATTCCCTCGATTTAAATGGATCGAAGATCCATACAATTTATTCATTTGAGAAACATTTTTGGTTGGCAATTTTAATGGCATGATGACATGATGGAATGCAAAACAAAATAAAACAAACATTATAATAGTAATCATGGAAAGAATTGGTCTCGGGCTGTTACAACTCTCCCCCACTTACAAGAGATCTCGCCCCGAGATCTAAAATGTCAACGGAGAGAAGAGGAAGAGGAAGAGGTAAAACAAAGTTGCTTCTTTGACAAACGAGTGAGACCAAAGAACCTTAAGAGGTTGCAAAGAAATAAGAAAGGCACGAGGAACAAGCAAGAATTCGAAACCTCTCCGGTTGAAAAGAGAAGCAAGGGATACGAAAGAATTTGGACAACACTTCGGTTGAGAATGGAAGGAATTTAACATGGACTTGAAAAGATGAGATGATACTTGCTGAAAGCAACAACACACTGCCTCCGGAACAAAATAATAGAAGCTAGATCGTTGGAAAGAAAAGAACGAAGAAGAAAATGACAACTTCTACCACAATTGAATTTGAAAAGAATCCTTACAAAGAAGGATTGAACGGAGTCGTTGGAAAATCAACAACGAAAAGAATAATCTTGTTGTGGGCTTATGGAAAACATCTCAAAATTATGAGGTGACAATCGGTCACTAACGGAAAAACAATTGATTGGATGAGATCAACAAAGATATGAAAACTTCTTTCACCAAGAGGATAAAAGAGTACTTGGATCATTGATAAGCACCATAATAGCAACAATCCTTAGGAAAGCTTTAGGTGAAATCTATAGCAAGATAACACCAACGAAAAAAATAATGATGGGTTGAAAAGATCTCCTGAACGAAGAGAAAATGATGGGTTTAGAATATCTCATTCTTGACAACTGAATCATTAAACACGAAGGGAAATTGTCAAGAATGACATAACATCACCTCAAAAGATAAGGTAGAAAGAATTGCACTTCGGAATGCATGATAATGAACGCTTGAGCGCCTCCAACAAGAATCTTGAAGAACACTTCGAGAATGAATTAAATCCTTAATGAACCACCATGACGAAACTCTCGAAGAACTCCGGATAGATAACAGGATGATCACAACGAAAGGAAAGTTAAAAAGAACAAGATGAAGCCTTGCAATGATTTAGATGGAGCGTCGTAACGAGATAACCGAGAAAACTTGGAGCTTCGGAAATGAAAAGATGAACAACTTAGAACCGAGAATTTATTCATCATGAACAAACTCCGAAAGAAAGGAATTACATCACCTCGATGAAACAAAAATAAGAATTATTGTATGACTATCCTTCGTCAATTTAAATTGATGACAAGAAATGGATTTGCATACTACTTATTCTTCTTGCAAGGATTGAGGAGAGCTATAGCACAAACTTGGGAAAAAAATTAATGAACCACCGGTAGGATTTTGAAAAGAACGAATGAATTGATACGATACAAAGGAAGAGGACTCTTGAACGAACCATCATAAGACTTTGAAACGAACGAAGAAAAGAGAACGAATCGCCGGGAAGAATTAGAAAACGCACGAAGATAGTTGAGGGAATTTAGATACAAGAGAACGAAGAGATCACGAGCTGACTAAAGAGTATACTTGAATGATCCACCGGTAAGAATTGGAGAACGACAGGTGAAAAATTAGAATGAAGAATTATGAAATGATGGCCTTCGGAGGATCAAAAATGGAAAGAACCCATGAAATGCTTCAGATGGGTATGAAAAGAATTCTTGACGATTGTAAACAATTGTGAGGATGTCATGAAGCTTGCATCACGAATCTTCAAGAGAACGGATATGATTTAAGAGAAACTCTTCTTCGGTCTTGAAAAGCTGAGAATGCCGACGAGAAACACCACCATGAATTGTTGACACTCCGAAACAATGAAGAATAGAAAGGTTGAGCCAAAGATGAAAAGAATCTGAAAGTGAACCTGGAGGAGGCATCTGACTGATGAAAATTCATTCTTACGTCAAATTTTGAAAAGCATTTGAGAATAACTCCAGAAAAATTAGAAGAGCCAGGTAAGATCCTGGGAAAAGACCTATGGGTTATGGGCCCACTCAAAAGAAACACCGTTGGAAATGATTGCTTGAAATAGAGATTGCATTGGTTGATTAAAATGGCTTGAATGAGGTAACAACCTCGAATTAGCTTGAATGGATTTTGAATGGAAACACGAATCTTTTGAGATATCTTCTACACTCCGGATGAATAGAGAGAGGTGAATATCCACGAGATTCTTGGGTAAGAACTTCCAACATGGGAAAAATATTTGAATCAACAAAAGGGGTATGATCAACACCGAAGGCTTGAATTTAATTCACCAGAATAATACGAGAATGAAGAATAATGAATTTGTAGATCCTGAGCGTCTTCACGAGGAATCACCGGCTACGAATATTGAAGGAAAAGAATGGATAGACTTCTCATGAATAAAATGAATACTTGATTTGAGATCTTTGACTCCATGAAGAAAAGGGTGGGAGGGTGAGAAAGAAAAAACAACTTGGGACGGGTGAAACGAACGCCGTTGAGAAAACTGGGAATTGATCTTGCAAATGTTGAAAGGATCGGATTAACTCGAAGAGAAGCACACCGATTGAAAAAGAATTTACATGACAATATCCATGATCAAGAAGGACTAGCACTCCCATATAAATATGAGAACACCATTTAAGAATGGTATGGATCAACACTTGACTTCGAAGCAACTCGAATACCACAACAAAACAAAACAAAGGAAAGGCTTGCGGAATAAGCCGGAACAAACATATGATAGAGGTTTCATCCAAAAATTTTGTGGTGAGGCCCCACGGGCTCGATCGTACAGTGACTACGAGGCGTCCCTGAACCGCAGCAAAGCTACAAGGGCTCTTTAAGACACAACGAGACCCACTGTAAAACCAACCGTGACAAACGAACCACTAGACGTCGAACCCCAATCTCATATCATGCATTTGTCAGAATGATTTCCTAGGTAACTACTTGAATTCCCACCTAGAAACTCCCAAAAATTTTGGTTATTCAATCCGGTACAACAAGTACAAGGAGCAAAATATCATCACACAACTCCTAGCAGAATTCTACGTTCCAAATGTACCGCCTCCTCAACACATAACCAAGAACGTCGGAAACTCGTGTACCTCAGACCTTCGAAAAACAACAGCTATACTAGCCGTGGTAGTACTCCCGAACTCCCTCCCCAGTACTGGGTGGCGTCGAGGTTATCTCACCACTAACAGTACAGTAGAGTAGAGTTTTCGATGTCGGCGTCCTCTGGTATTCAGGAACTGAAACGATAGCGAATGTGACAAGAACACCTTGGATCTCGACTCCCCCGGACACAACCCATAGATAGGAGGCACCAAGAACATAATTATGTCACACCGTTATCGCAACAATTCCAAAAATACCTGCGTGATCCTAAAAAAATTTGAGTCGGAAGAGTACTAGAATCAAAACACCAACGTCACAATTCCTCACCAGAGCGACGAAGGGGATAAGGAGTAAAAAGAATCCCTACTCTCCGATATATAACTAGACTCAAAATAGTTTTTTTTCTAGACTCAACAACGGCCAAGTTCGATCAATCAAGGGGGCTCCTATGGTCGGTAGAGGCTCTGATACCAACTTGTCACGCCCAATATGCGGTCCTATCCTCAAGGAACTCGAAGTCCCGCTAAGTATAGAAGCGCATATCGGAGACACTTCGCAAGGTGGATATCATTACAACATACCATGTACTGAATAGATGAGAATACCAGATAAAGGCTTACACTCGCCACAAGCTACAACATGAATACTTCAATACATCAATACATAGCAATCATCATACAGAGGAGCAGGATCCGACTACGGATGAAATCAAACGAAAAAGAAGAACGACGTCCACCCTGCTAATCCCAGGCTGCCAACCAGGAACCCATCCTATGATCGATGAAGAAGAAGAACTCCAAAAGCAAACATGCATCGCTCTCACGTCAAAGCTTCACGTTACATGTACCTGCACCTGTTGTTGTAGTAATCTGTGAGCCACGAGGACTCAGCAATCCCATTACCATGGGTATCAAGACTAGCAAAGCTTAATGGGTATGGAATGGTTAAGTGGTGAAGTTGCAGCAAACACTAAGCATTGTATGTGACTAACTTACGAGTACAAGAATAAGAAGAGTAAACTACGCATAATCAGACGCAAACTAGTGATGATCAAGTAGTGATCCTGAACACCTACTTACGAGTCAAGCATAACCCCACCGTGTTCTCTTCCCGAACTCCCTCGAAAAGAGACGATCACGGTTACGCACATGGTTGGTGTATTTTAATTGATTTACTGTCAAGTTCTCCACAACCGGAGGTTATAAATTTCCAGGTCGCCACATAACCGCGGGCATGGCTTTCCGAAAGATTTAACCCTGCAGGGGTGTCCCAACTAGGCCATCACAAACTATCACAAGCCGCAGTTGAAAGACCTCAACCTCGAGATAGCCCGAAGTATCCTCGGAATCCCGGTGCACATGACATTTCGACAATGGTGAAACAAGTCCATCAAGACCTCCCGGTGTGTCGACGCCCCGATAGGAGCCGCGCGTATTTCGTTCTCAGGACACGACCGGATGGGAAAGCCTAAAAGTAAAACTAGACATTGAGTTGCCCCGCGGTGGCCCCGCAGTCTGCCCGTTTCGGACCAACACCATCGGCACTGGACCACCTGTATTATGTTGTATAAAAGACTCTGCGAGGTGATCAGCCCCTATGCATTAATTAATTAATTCAATATTATTATGTTGGCAAATTTTAAAACCAAAGTTGGGCCTTGCTGGAAGAGTTTCATTCAAAGCGAACTGTCAAGGGGGCCCCATAAACCCCGAACATGTTAGGAACGCTCATCAAGGAACATAACACCGGTATTACGGAAACTAGGGCAGCAGGAGTGGAACAAAACACCAGGCAAAAGGCCGAGCCTTCCACACACAACCAAGTATATAGATGCATTAATTAAATAAGAGATATTGTGATATCCATGTCCCAACATGGAACAACCTGCAACTGTACCTACAACTAGCAACGCTATAAGAGGGGCCAAGCAAAGTGGTAACATAGCCAAACAACAGTTTGCTGGGATGAGGGAAGGTTAGAGGCTGTATCATAGCAATTTGGGAGGCTGACAAACAAGTGGTAGGTAGCGAGACATAGCGATAGCATTGAGACAACTAGCAAGCAAAGATAGTAGTGATATCCAAGGTAATGGTCATCTTGCCTGGAATCCCGCTAGGAAGAAGACCGAATCCACAAAGTAGTCGAACAAGCGTAGTCGAATGAATCCTCACTCCGAAACGTAACCGGAACTATCGAGAAGAAGCACAACCGGAAAGAAGCAAACAACATGGTAAACAAACAAGCATAACCATGACATGATGCACAACCAAGGATCATGCATGTCAAGTATAAGGATGCATGGCATGGCAAAGTGCAACAATCAAATACTACACATTAAGTGAAGCTCAATATGCAACGGGTTGCATATTGACAAAACTCCACATTCAATCATTTTGTTCAATCTTGTTTATGTACATGACAAGATTAAATGTTGTTAAACATGGCAATAGATGAAGCACAATAAAACTACCTATCTAGGCAATTTAAATGAGGCCGGAAACAACACATAACAATTCCGGAGAATCCCCATATGCAAATTTCGAATTTGCTACTGTTCTTCCCTAAATCATATTTTATTGTTGTTAAACATGCAAAGTAAGTGCACCATGTTAATCTACACGTTTTTCTACTCCATTTACATATAAAGTTTATTTAATTCAGAGCTACGGTTATTTAGTTATGAAATAAAAAATTTGAGCATGTCATTTAGCAATTTTAATTCAATCAACAATTTAAATGTTATTAACATGCATGAGGATGACATATACAAGTTAGATGCAATTTTTAAGAAATGTTGGCATATTATATGATATGGAGCATTTGACACCATGGTGGAAAGAAAGGGGTGCCACGGCGACGAATCCGAAAATGATGCCACGGCAACATTTCGGTTATCCAGCAACTCGATTGAGATACCGGTGCAAAGGAACAAGTGTGGGTGCGCGAAACGTGCACGAGTCAATTCGGACACGATGCAAACATAGGGTGCATCTCACACAATACATACATTCGATCCACGTGCGGTCGTCTAGGCGTTATACCTTCGAAGCGTGCATTTTGGTGTGGATCGAATTCGTAGTGGGATGTAGATGTTCACGGGTCGTTGTGGAAGTAGTGGTACACGCGACGGTAGTAGAACTTGGCGATCCAAAGGGTACTTGGTGAAATCCTCGGAGAGGCTGAGAGGGTACTTGTTCGGGCATCGGTCTTGCGTTTTGTGGGTCATCCAGGGACTTGGCGAAAATCCTGGCCTTGAGTCGGTTGTACTTGGCGCTTGCGGTATGGTGGTCGTTCGGGCGTACATGCTTGCCGGCGTGGTACTTGGCGAACCCAGGGGTACTTGGTGTCGGTCTTGGAGAGGAGGGATTTGCGTGATCCAAAATGAAATAGCACGAACAGCTTCCAGGCGACGGTGTCCAAATGGCCAAAACAACCAGCTGCACCCGAAGACAGTAGGGTTTCGGACATGCTGCTCGGGCACGGAGAAAAATGAGGTGCTCGAGGAGGTCGTGCAATTCTAGCAGCGAGGCACGGCAGCAGCAAGGAGGTGGTGGTAGCACAAGGGGTTGGCCGAATCCCCCATGATCGTGACCATGGTAATCCAAAAGCTGCAGGAGGGACATGCAGGCGACAGGAAGGCGAGCAACAAAGCGACAGTGTGTGATCGAGGGACACAGTGAGGTCGGTACAGGCGGAGCTCTGTCAAGAGGCACTCTGTTGAAGGTGGACTGCAGGGGAGGCAGCGACTTGGGTCAGAGGAGCCCGTGCTCGTGGTCGATTGCCAGACGAAGCAGGTGGTGGAGGAGCTCCTCGGTGCGGGGGTGACACGGGGCAGAGGAGATGAGACGGTGTTGGAGGTGCTCGAGCGGAGGGCTTCTAGCAGCACGCGGCAGGGAGAGGAAGGACGGACAGCTTCGCATGCCCACTGGATGGCAGAGAGGCTAACGGCGGAAGCAAAGCGGCGCATCCGTAGACGGCGGCCATGGGGCGAGCAGCGGCTGGCTAGGGAAAATAGGCGAGCAGGAGAAGGAGAGGCGTCGCATGGGGAAGGAGAAGCAGAGGAAGTGGTCGCGCGGAGGGGCATCGTGCTCACCGGGTCGGCGACGGCAAGGTGTTGGGGTTGGGCGCCGGGTGGCCGAGGCGCCTGGATGCTCCTCTCCCTAGCGCTCGAACGCGAGCGTGCGAGAAGCAGAGGAAGTGGGTGTTGGAAGGTCCAAAAATGTTGAGATTTTTGGTGGGGCTTCGAAAAACGGAGAAAGAATTATTAACAAAGTTTGGAGGTCAAACTCGAAGTAGAAAAGGCATGGGTTTTATTTTGCAAGTGTGTTTTGGTGATTCCAAATTATTGGAATATTTCTTTTAGCTCCCTAAATATAGGGAGGATAAGCTATTTGTTATAAAGAGAAATCACCATGTGAATTCCCTCGATTTAAATGGATCGAAGATCCATACAATTTATTCATTTGAGAAACATTTTTGGTTGGCAATTTTAATGGCATGATGACATGATGGAATGCAAAACAAAATAAAACAAACATTATAATAGCAATCATGGAAAGAATCGGTCTCGGGCTGTTACAACTATACGCTAGGTTTGATTTTCTAGCGCATTTCTGGGCTCGTTTGCTATATTTAAGCCATTTTATGCATTTACAGGGCATTTAGTGCATATAAATAAAATCCCAACTGCAACTGCATGTGGTGATGAAAGGGACAAGGATTGCCGCTCGATCTGGGTGCATCCTACGGTGCAGACATACGATCCGTGGGGTTTGGATGCTGGCCAATCAGAACGCACGACTCACATCGCGCACATCAGGGGTCATCGGCCACGGTTTCGTGGGCACACGTCTTTCATGAATGAACCATGTGCTAATGGTAAACCAGATTGCACATGTTCAGTTCATATATGCTGGAGTGAGATCAATTGAGTGTGCTAGCTCTAGGGTATATAATCATAAATAGTTCAAATTCATTGCTTGAGATGACAACATATCAAGGTCAACATATTAATCGTTCATAGATCAACAGAAGACCGGGTATAAATCATAATTCAGTACATGCGAGAGTTCTAATCGAACGAATTAAGTTGCAGAATAGACATAATAATTAGTGTTACAGAATAATTCCCATGTACATGGGGTTACTGGGATCTTTAGGTTGACCCCGAATGAACTTAGGATTTTTGATGATTTTAGGTGCTCTTCTCTTGCGTGAACCCTCAGTTGGCAACTCAGCAAATTGATTGTACTCCTCCTCATCAGCGACATTCTCAACGCCCAGTACCCTCCTATTCCCAGACATCACTACATCGCAGTTCTTATGCAATGGGTCTTTCACATAGAAAATCTGGGTAGCATCGCTGGCAAGAATGAACGGGTCCTTGTGATATGCAATCTTTGTGAGGTTAACATAGGTCTTCCTATATTCATCAACCTTTACCTGACCAAGAGGGACCCATCTGCACTTGAATAATGCCACCTTTACTTTCACGTAGTCAAGCTCCCAAATCTCTTCGATGGTTCCATAGTATATCTTTTTATCATCTTCGTCTACAGTTAGGCATTCTATTCGAACAGAGCTGTTCTGATATGAGGTCTTCCCATCATGTTCCTCAGTGTAGAACGTGTTGCCATTTGTGTCATACGCTTGGTACCTCATAACCGTAGGTGATGGCTTTTGTGCCAACCACGTTGCAATGTCATCCATGGATCCGCGTGCCAAACAGGCCTTCAGCCATCTGACATAGTCCTTATTGTGCATATTGATCTCGGCAGCTAATGGATGCACATTGGGTAAGGAGCTTCGTCGTATCTCCTCCAAGTGTTCTTCAACATAAGCTTCGAGCTCTGGGCTGTTAAGCAGTACCATCAAATGGGGTTTATCGGTGTCACCTCCAGGTGCACAAAATTGCGCGCCAATAAGGACTGGCTTACTAGCCAGCCTTCCCTCGTGGCGAGAGAGGGGCAAACCTATAGGTCTTTATTTCATGTATTTGGTGCAAAACTCAACAACCTCCTCCGTGGTATAACCTTGTAGGATTCTTGCCTCTGGATGACATCAGTTCCGACAATAGCGCTTCAATATTCCCATGAACCGCTCGAAGGGATACATGTTTCGAAGAAACACAGGACCACAATTCTTTATCTCGTTGACAAGGTGCACAGTGAGATGGACCATGACATCAAATAATGACGGTGGGAAAAACATCTCTAGGTTTGAGAATATTCTTGCAATATCCGCTTGCATAAAATCCAACTCTTCAACCTCTTCCACCTTCTGCCATAGTTTGTTGAAGAAATCACAGAGATCAATGAGTGTGTTTCTTATGTCTGTGTCCATCATATTCCTGATGGCCACCGGGAGGATTTGTGTCAACATTACGTGGCAATCATGTGACTTCATGTGCGCCAACTTATTTTTACCTGAGCTCACATCCACGAGACTTCTGATGTTTGCGGAGTAGGAAGAGGGTGTCTTAACTGATAACAAATAGTCGAAGAACTCTTTTGCTTCTTGTGGACTAAAATTGTAACTCTGGCGAACGTGGAGCAATTTGTCCTCATCTTCTGCTTCAGTCATGTGGTTTGGTTTATCACCAATCATATCGAGTCGTGCACCGTCACCATCCTTTGTTTTGCCTTTAATCTTGAGCAGAGTACCAAGGATGCTTTCACAGACGTTCTTCTCTACGTGCATGACATTGATGCAGTGACGTACACTTAGAAACTCCCAGTAAGGTAATTGCCAGAACACTGATTTCTTCTTAAACACTTGCTCCTTGGGTGTTTTTTTCGACGACGAATCGGGTCCCTTGCCAAGCACAACATTAAAAAAATTAGCCATGTTGTGGACCTCCTTCCTAGTTTAAGGTCTTGGGCCCAAACCTGTCTCTGCCGTACCATCAAATTCAGCTTTGATCTTTCGGTATGGGTGATCTTTCCGTAAGTACCTACGGTGACGAAATACACGGTTTTGCGTGAGTTGGGAAGAAATCTACTCGCTGTCCTATTCATGCATGTGACACATCCTACTGGTCCCTTTGTTTTCTGCCCCGATGTGTTGCCTAGTGCGGGCATATCTTGAATGGTGTCCAACAGCAACGCATGTAACTGGAAAATCTCTTTTTTGTAAGCATCATAACATGTTACACCATGCTCTTTCCACAATGTCAGCAGTTCTTCTACCAGTAGCTGAAAGTAAATGTCGATGTCATTTCCAGGTTGCTTCGGGCCTTGGATAATCATTGACATCATGATGTATTTTTTCTTCATACACAACCAAGGAGCAAGGTTATATATGCACAGAAGCACCGGCCATGTGCTGTGTTGGGTGCTCATATCGCCAAATGGATTCATTCCGTCAGTACACACGCCGAGCCATATATCTCTAGGATCCTTGGCAAAGTCTTCATACTTGTCGTCGATTAATTGCCATTGAGTCGCATCTTTGGGGTGCCTCATATATTTATCCACAGTTCACTCATCTTGATGCCACCGCAACCTCTTTGCCTCTCTAGGGTTTGCAAACAAACGCTTCAACCTTGGAATAATAGGCAAGTACCAAACAACCTTGAATGGGATTCCTGTCTTGATCTCATCATCCATTTTGTCCTTGTCCTTTGCTCTCCAGCGCTTGTATCATGGATGCTTGCATATGCGACATGAACGCAAATCTTTGTAGTCACCGCGGTACAACATACAATCATTCACACAAGTGTGCATCTTCGGGACTTCAAGTTCCAACGGGCAAACAACTTTCTTTGCTTCGTTCGTGCTTTTGGGGAGCACATTATCTTCTGGAAGAATGTCATTGAAAAGATCTAACAAGTCTGTGAAGCCCTTGTTTGATATACCGCTTTCTGCTTTAAATCTAAGAAGCGCCAGTGTGGCAGTCAACTTGGAATATTTCTTTTTGCAAGTTGCAACCTGCATACAAATCTTTCTTGGAGTCTGCCTCAATGGTTGGCAGATCTTTGTACCCAACCATTTCTTTAACTGGGCCTTGGAAATCTGCAATCATAGCAGCAAAATTTGGCATACCATCAGGGTCGTCGGTGCCGTCTGTGTCGCATCATTGATTTTTCTGTGGTTTTTGGCATGTCTGTGTTCCGTCGGTAGTGTCTGAGCCCCGAGGTTAGATTCAACATCCATGTGACTCTGGTCGGGGTTTGACATCTCCCCACCCTGGTTACCTTCATCCATGTCCGGCTCTTCACCGTGTCTAGTACAATGTGTATATCCATCCATGAATCCCCGCTTGTATAAGTGGTACTCGACCTCCATAATTGGATGTGACTGTCACGCCC
This sequence comes from Elymus sibiricus, assembly GCA_039707655.1. Classification (NCBI taxonomy): domain Eukaryota; kingdom Viridiplantae; phylum Streptophyta; class Magnoliopsida; order Poales; family Poaceae; genus Elymus; species Elymus sibiricus. The sequence goes on from CM077676.1 coordinate 279,559,851, forward strand.
AATATGCGGTCCTATCCTCAAGGAACTTGGAAGTCCCGCCAAGGATAGAAGCGCATATCGGAGACACTTCGCAAGGTGGATATCATTACAACATACCATGTACTAAAATAGATGAGAATACCAGATAAAGGCTTACACTCGCCACAAGCTATAGCATGAATACATGAATACATCAATACATAGCAATCATCATACAGAAGAGCAGGATCCAACTATGGATGGAATCAAACGAAAAAGAAGAACGACATCCACCCTGCTAATCCCAGGCTACCAAGCGGGAACCCATCCTATGATCGACGAAGAAGAAGAAGCAAAAGAAGAACTCCAAAAGCAAACATGCATCGCCCTCACGTCAAAGCATCGCTTTACCTATACCTGCACTTGTTGTTGTAGTAATCTGTGAACCACGAGGACTCAGCAATCCCATTACCATGGGTATCAAGACTAGCAAAGCTTAATGGGTATGGAATGGTAAAGTGGTGAGGTTGCAGCAAGCACTAAGCATTTGTATGTGGCTAAATTACGAGTACAAGAATAAGAAGAGTAAACTACGCATGAACGGGCACAAATTAATATGATTAAGAAGTGATCCTGAACACCTACTTACGAGTCAAACATAACCCCACCATGTTCTCTTCCCAAACTCCCTCGAAAAGAGATCACAGTTACACACGCGGTTGGTGTATTTTAATTAAGTTTAGTGTCAAGTTCTCTACAACCAGATATTATAAATTTCCAAGTCGCCACATAACCGCGGGCATGGCTTTCCGAAAGATTTAACCCTGCAGGGGTGTTTTAAATTTAGTCCATCACAAACTCTCATAATCAGCTTTGGAAAGACCTCAACCTCGAGATAGCCCGAAGTATCCTCGGAATCCTGGTGCACAAGACATTTCGACAATGGTAAAACAAAACCAGCCAGATCTCCCAACGTGCCGACACCTCGATAGGAGCCGCGCATATCTCATTATCAAGCCACGACGGATAAGCTACGCGTATAGGTACCAAAGACCCCAAGTTGCCTAGGGGCGGCCCCGCACAATGCTCTAGTTTTGGACCAACACTCATGAGGAGTACTAGCCCGGGTTGTTGATTAATTATCCGCGGGGGCTAGCAGGTCCCTATGCAAGTTTTTAGTTGTTATTAGGCAAATGGTAAAACCAATGTTGGGTCTTGCTGGAAGAGTTTTATTCAAAGAGAACTATCAAGGGGGGCCCATAAACCCCAACCGTGTAAGGAACGCAAATCAAGGAACATAACACCGGTATGGTGGAAACTAGGGCGACATGAGTGGAACAAAACACCAGGCAAAACGCTGAGCCTTCCACGCACAACCAAGTATATAGATACATTATATAAATAGAGAGATATTGTGATATCCCATGATATCCATGTCCCAACATGGAACAACCTGAAACTACTCCTGCAACTAACAATGCTATAAGAGGGGCTGAGCAAAGCGGTAACATAGCCAACCAACGGTTTGCTGGGATGGTGGAAGGTTAGAGGCTGTATCATGGCATTTTGAGAGGCTGACAAACAAGTGGTAGCTAGCGAGACATAGCGATAACATCGAGATAACTAGCAAGCAAAGATAGTAGTGATATCCAAGGTAATGATCATCTTGCCTGGAATCCCGCTAGGAAGAAGACCGAATCCGTGAAGTAGTCGAACAAGCGTAGTCGAACGAATCCTCACACTCCGGAACAAGAACTAACGAGAAGAAGCAACATCGGAAAGAAGCAAACAACATGGTAAACAAACATAACATAACCATGGCATGGTGCACAATCAAGTATGATGCATGTCCGATTTAATGAGGCATGTCAAGGCAAGATGCACAAACAACACTACACATTAAATGAAGCTCAATATGCAACGAGTTACATATTGACGAAACTCCACGTTCAAATATTTAGTTCACTCCCGTTTATGTACTCATCAATTTTAAATGTTGTTTAACATGGCAAGTGGTGAAGCATAAATAAACTACCTATTTAGGCAATTTAAATGAGGCCGAAAATAACACATAACAATTCCGGAAAATCCCCATATGCAAGTTTCGAATTTGCTACTGTTCTAAAAAATACAATTTTAAAGTTGTTAAACATGCAAAGTAAATGCACCATGTTAATCTACACGTTTTTCTAGTCAAGTTACATATATAGTTTATTTAATTCAGAGCTACGGTTATTTAGTTATGAAATAAACCATTTTAGCTTGTTATTTATGCAAATTAAATGCAAACAACAATTTAAACATTTTTAACATGGATGAAAGTTGGATATTATGAACCTACACAAAATTCTAAGCAATTTACATGTACAAATCATTTTAATCCGATGCACGGTTGTGGAGTTATTAAATGCATGAAGTATGAGGGTTTTTCTACAATACAGTAATTCCTGGACATAATTGATAAATTCGTCAAGAGGAAAAAAAACAGAAGCTGGGCCAAAACTGGAGAGCGTCGCATAGCTATACAGTGCTCAGAGCGCATTACGGACAAAGATGCACATGGGCCAAGCCCAGGAAACAGAGGAGGTGGAGCCGGGTGGTGCTCACCATGGGCCCAGGCCCGGTCGTTGTGGTTGGGTCGAAGGTACTGGCGAGGCGGGGCAGGCCGAGGCTGAGGCAGGGACGCGGTCAACGCACTTGACTCCACACGCAGCTGGAGGATGCGTGTCAGCCCCTTCCTATCATGGGCTGATAGTGATGGGCTAGGCCCAGCCTGCTTGTTACTGCCGCAACTACAAGTATGAGGGCCGAGGCAATGGACGAGGCATCCGCGTAGGATCACGGCACAAACGGCGGCTGCTCCTATCTCTTCCCCTACCTCCAGTTCATCCCCTGTTCTTCCTCTCCTTCTGTAACCATTCCTCTGTAATTGCTACTGCTACAATTCATCGTGTGAAGTGAGTAATCGAGAGATACCATAGCGGGTTCCTAACATCTGGTATACAGAGCCAGGCACCACCCTTCCCCCTCAAATTTCCCCCAAATTTTCTCCCAATTTCACCGATGACGACGCCATGTCTGCTGTCAAACCACCAGAGTGGGATGCCATGTCTGCCAATGAGCAGTTGTTGTGGTATCTCAAGAGATTATGCGCTAAGGCGGAGGAGATGAGCTCACTGTTGGGTGTTGCAAGTGTGGGTTACCCTCCCGTGGTTACCCCGCTTATCTATCTGGTGGCCTCAACCACGACACATGCCTCGTCGGCGCTCGTCCCCGACCTCTCCGGCTCCACCACTAAGGCCCAGGAAGTGCTCGTGGTCATCCACGATGCGCCCCCTGCTTGCATCGCGATGGCGCACACCACTTGTTCGAAAGATGGCTCGAACCAAGTTGTCGCCACCACCAGCCTCAACGAGGTCCGTGACTCTACCACCATCATCTACCCTGAGCCCGCCGCCGACCTCAAAGACAAGGAGGTTGAGCAGTTCACTAACTCCGCCGTGAGCGCCGAGTCCCTCGACATCAACGCCACCCGCGGTGTCGCCGTGGTGACCGCCACAGTGGTGTCCTCCAACCCGGGCGAGTACACAGCGGTGGAGGCCCCTACCGATGTCCTCACCACACCTGCAGTACCTACTAGCGTTTCCTCATCCACCACAAAGGCCAAGGAGGTCTTCGAGGTTACCTATGATGTGCCCCTGGACCGCATCGCCAAGACACTCATGAGTTGTTCGACAGATTGTTCGAACGGAGTCATCGCCACATCGTCGTTCCGGGACCATGACCTGGACGTCTCTTTGCCCACAAGGTACCAAGGACTTTTGATACGGCTAACACCATGGCCATCATTTCTGGCAGATCATATTGCAGAGGGGAAGGAGAATCGACCAACTCCATGGCCATCATTTCAAATCGGTGTGCCATCAGAGGACAAGGATGATTCATGTTTTAGTAAGAAGTTATTTCATGAAGGTAAAAAATGGCTTTTGGAACTATGTGCTTGCTCTATTACTACGGCTCCTTTAGTGCAGCATTCCAATCTAGCTATCACGGATGCACATATATTTCCAAGCATGCAGAAAATGGTTGCTCTAAGCACTGAACATTCAAGCAAAAAGTTTCTTCAGTTCATGCAATTTGGGCCGTATGAACTAGTCTGCTACAAGCTTCAGGGATCAATTTCCAGTTTGTTTGCTAGTGTTGTTGTTCAGACTGTACTCTCTGCATATACTATTGATTCACTTCTTCTGTGGGAATTCGGTAGATGTACAATCATGGGAAGGGCAACAAAATGCAGTGGAGGTTGCACTGGGCAATTTGAGCCATGGCCTCTGTTCAAGTTCAGTCAAGAGACTATCCAGCTGAAGCCACCTTGGCCATCATTTTCATGCGATTGCCGAGCAGTGCAGGTCTTGAGCTTGTCAATGCGGTTGAAATTTTTGAGCACTGCAGATCTGAGAGCATCCTGGACGTATCAACTAAGTGTGCACCTGACACCATGTTCCTGGAAGAAGGTTGTTTGCTGGATCCATTCGGTGGCAAGAGCTATCTCTATGATCAGGCGATTAATTAATGTTTGACTGAAATGGTGGTCAAAACTACCTAATGCTGAGCCCCCTGATGACTACTATTCTTGTGTTACTAATTTTGGTTCACCTATGACTATCTTTGTTGATGACCTTGATTCATTGGAATTTATTGAGCCTCAGTTTCTAGTTATTGCTAAGCAAGTCAGGGAGTGGGCTAGATGTTTTTGCCTTGAGAAATTATGGAGTGCTGATAACCCACAAGTATAGGGGATCGCAATAGTTTTTGAGGGTAGAGTATTCAACCCAAATTTATTGATTCGACACAAGGAGAGCCAAAGAATATTTGCAAGTATTAGCAGTTGAGTTGTCAATTCAACCACACTTGGAGACTAAATATCCGCAACAGAGTGATCATTAGCACAGTAGTATGGTAGTTTGATAGCAATAGCAATAATTGTAACAGTAACAGGAACGGCAGCAGCAATAGTTTTGTAGCAATTGTGACAGTAGTAGCAACAGTAGTAACTTAGCAAAGAACAATATGTGAAAAGCTCGTAGGCATTGGATCGGTGATATTGTTGGATAACATTCATCATGTAACAGTCATAACCTAGGGCGACACAGAACTAGCTCCAATTCATCAATGTAATGTAAGCATGTATTCCGTATACAGTCATGCGTGCTTGCGATAAGAACTTGCATGACATCTTTTGTCCTACCCTCCCGTGGCAGCGGGGTCCATAAGGAAACTAAGGAATATTAAGGCCTCCTTTTAATAAAGAACTGGAACAAAGCATTAACACATAGTGAATACATGAACTCCTCAAACTATGGCAATCACCGGAAAGAATCCCAATTATTGTCACCTTGGGGTATGCGGATCATAACACATAGCAGGTGCATATAACTTGCAAGATCGGATCAAGAACACAAATATATTCATGAAAACATAAAGGGTTCAGATCTGGAATCATGGCACTCGGGCCCTAGTGACAAGCATTAAGCATAGCAAAGTCATAGCAACATCAATCTCAGAACATAGTGGATACTAGGGATCAAGCCCTAACAAAACTAACTCGATTACATGATAAATCTCATCCAACTCATCACCGTCCAGCAAGCCTACGAAGGAATTACTCACTCCCGGCGGTGAGAATCATGAAATTGGTGATGAAGGATGGTTGATGATGACGATGCCGGAAGATCCCCCTCTCCGGAGCCCCAAACGGACTCCAGATCTGGCTTACCGATGAAGAACAGGAGGTGGCGGCGGCTCCGTATCATGAAACGCAATAAAACTTCCTCTCTGATTTTTTTCTCTGGAATTGTGAATTTATAGCGTTGGAATTATAGTCAGCGGAGCCACGTGGGCCCCGCGAGGTACCAGGGCGCGCTTGGGGGGGTGGCGCACCCTGGTGCCTCGTGGGCACTGGGTGGCCCCCCTCCAGTAGGTTTTGGCTCCAGTATTTTTTATATATTCCATAAAAAATCTCCAAAAAGTTTCATCTAATTCCAAGAACTTTTATTTCTGCACAAAAAACAACACCATGGCAATTCTGCTGAAAACAGTGTCAGTCCGGGTTAGTTTCATTCAAATCATGCAAATTAGAGTCCAAAACAAGAGCAAAAGTGTTTGGGAAAGTAGATACGACGGAGACGTATCAACTCCCCCAAGCTTAACTCATTGCTTGTCCTCAAGCAATTCAGTTGACAAACTGAAAGTGATAAAGAAAAACTTTGACAAACTGTTTTGTTCTTGTATCTATATATATGCTTAAATAGCACCCAAGTTGTCAGCAAAGATTATAACTAACCATGCAAATGATAACTATTAGAAATTATATTCACCATATCAATGGCATAATCAACTAGCGAGCAATAATAAGATATTTCAAATGCCAACACTTTGTCAAAACGATCATGATATAATATGACAACATGGTATCTCGCTAGCCCTTTCTGAGACCGCAAAACATAAATGCAGAGCACCTCCAAAGTTCAAGCAGCGACTAAACATTGTAATTCATGGTAGAAGAGATCCAGCCATGATGCACACAACATTAACTATTCACAATGCATGAGAATGACAATAGTGCTCTCAGGACTGGTGCTTATTTGAGAAGGTGATGACTCAAGAATAAAAGTAAAATAACATAAAAGTAAATAGATAGGCCCTTCGCAGAGGGAAGCATGGATTTGCAGAGGTGCCAGAGCTCGAAGCTTAAATCAGAGATAGATATAATTTTGGGAGGTATGCCTTTCCTGTCAACGTCACGACCGAGAGTTTTCAATATCTTCCATGCTAAACACATTAGCGGCGGTTCCCAAGCAGTAAAGTAAAGTTTACTCCCCCTCCACCAACAATCACAAGCCATGGCTAGCCGAATCCTCGGGTGCCCTCCATACCAACAACTTTCCGGGGGAGTTTGTTTTATTATTTTGTAATTTTAATAATGGGACTGGGCATCCCAATTACCAGCCCCTCTCGTGCAAGGACAAGTGAATCAACACTCATCATGAGAATAACCCGCTTAGCATGGAAGATACTGACCGCCCCCTGTCGCTCCATGAGCGGTACGGGCACACAAAACAGATGTTCATTTGAATATTTAGAGGTGGCACATGCAAATTTACTTAGAACAGCCAAGTAATACCGCATGTATGTAGATATAGTGGACTCATCTGGAATAACTTTGGTTTAAGGGTTTTGATGCACAAGTAGCATTCCCGCTTAGTACAGGTGAAGGCTAGCAAATAGGTTGAGAAGCGACCAGCTAGAGAGCGAAAACGGTCATAATCATGCATTATGCATAATCAACATTGAATACTAGCATGAGTAGGATATAACACCATGAACATAAATATCGTGAAGGCTGTGTTGGTTTTGAATCAACTACATGCGTGAACATGTGCCAAGTCAAGCCACTTGAAACATTCAGAGGAGGATACCATATCATCATACTACATCATGAACATTTTAATGCATGTTGACACCCAAGATAAATCATTATCCACTCCTAGCTACTTAAGCATGACATGAGCAACTATAATCTCTAATTGTCATCATAAACATGTTTAATCATAATATGCTGAATCATGGATATTGAGTTAAACATATTTACAAAAACAAAGAACAAGTTGAGTTTATACCCGCTTTTCCTTGCCACAGTCACTTCATCGAATCATCGTCATTATTGCCTTTCACTTGCACGACCGAATAATATAAAAATAATAATAGTGCAAGAGTGCCATGGACTAAGCTGGAATCTACAAGAATTTTATTCAAAGGAGAAGACAAGGTAAAATGGGCTCTTTGTTAGATCAACAACAATGCATATGGGAGCCACTCAACATTTTCATCGTGGTCTTCTCCTTACAATGACTCAACAAAAGAAAAGAATTTCAGAGAAACACACTGAAATATTTTTGGAGTTTTTAGTTTTTCTAAAGGAAACGAAATAAAGAAAAAAAATGAAAAACGAGAAAAAACTATTTACACGGGAAAGCTCCCAACAAGTAAAAGAAGAAATGGGAAATATTTTTGGGTTTTCTTTTACTACTATGAAACTACAGCTAATTAAACTGGAAAGAAAAACCGAAAAGAAGCGAGAAATGTTTTTGGATTTTCTCAAGTTTTTAAAACACACTAGAAGAAAACGAGAAAATAAAACTAGCATGGATTATACATTGAAAAAGTATGAACACCGACAACTGGAATGGAATGTATGAGCATGAATGTAATGTCGGTGAGAGATACGTACTCCCCCAAGCTTAGGCTTTTGCCTAGCTTGGTCTACGGCCATCCGTAGTAGCCATCAGGTCCCATGTGAAAGTCCTGAGGCGGTGGCACCCGAGCGTCTCAATCCTGGGCCTCCTCCTCTGCCACTGCCAACGTGTTCCGGTAAGCAATGATGTCCGGTGGCATCACGGTATATCCATTCCTGGCATGAGAATCAAACAAAGCAGGTGCAGGCAACAGAATAATATCACGAGTATCCTCACTAAAAACCAGGTTATAACGAATGTTGTGAGGAGGCTCAGGAGCATCAAGAAAGTGGTGGTCCCTCATGGACTGGTGATCTAAGTAAACTCTGGGCAACAAACAATCATGAGGGCGTATGTTAACATTAAAACGTCTCGCTAAGCGAGTAGCATAAATACCACCATGAATTTTACCCCTAGTTCTATTAGTGTGCAGGCGGCGTGCAATGATGGCTCCCAAGTTATAAGTGTTATCATTATGCAATGCGCGGCGTAAAATGGCAAAGTCAGGTGCAGTTAGCGCACTACCTTGCTCCCTAGCAATCAAGCATTTCCCTAAGAATAAAGCGAAGTAGTGAACAGAGGGAAATTGCAAGCTAGTGGCTCGGGCTTTCGACACGCCCCTTGTCTCTCCCACCGTTAAAGTGTGGAGAAACCCCTCAAACTCCTCCGGGCGAGGCTCTCTAATTTCCCCATCAAAAGGAATCAAACCTATCTCACAAAATTCAGCCAGAGGTATCTGATAATGTTCAGCATATAAATCAAAGCGCACCTCAGGGGGGTCGAGCCTACTCAGAAAATGAAAATTTTGCACAAAGGAATTTGTAAGGATGTGGTGCTGGTCACACTCATCTGCGAGGAAGTCGGCCAGTCTGGTATTTGCAACGAATTGCTCAAACTCTTGGTAGAATCCGGCTTCGTTCATGAAGGCATTGTGCAGCCATTCGCACGGCCGGACCTCCGTCCTACGCGGAATGTTGAGGTCACTATCCGAGGACTCCCCAAGGACTCCCTTGGCGTTCCTCTTCGAGGAACTCCTCCGAAAGATATTCATTTTCCTAAGAACAATTTTTGAAAATTTTTGCGCCACAAAATGATATCAATAAAACTTCACAAGATTGATAGCAACTATTCATATGGATGTCTAGAGGCTATATCAAGCATTCAAACTACTTGGAACTCAAAGAATTCAACATGCAAGCTCATTTTCAGTAGCACCAAGAGCAGCTAATCATGCAAAATATAATCCACTAGAGCAAAAACTAATTGGAGCAATGGAGGAGTTACATACCAAGGAGCAATCTCCCAAAACAGTTTCGGAAACGGAGCTCCGAGCAAAGAGATCGAAAATTTCAGTTTTGTGAGCAAGAACACGAGAGAGAGAGCTACCAGGAATTTTTTCTAGAGGTAAGAGACGAAGTGAGCTGAAGGAATAAGTGATGGGGCCCCTGTGGGGCCCACGAGGTACCTGGGCGCGCCAGGGGGGTGGCGCACCCTGGTGCCTCGTGGGCACCTGGGGCACCCCGTTGGTATGTTCCCAGTGCCAAAAATTATTAAATAATATATAAAAATTCATATCAAAATTTTATTGCATTCTGAGCACTTTTATTTCTGGGCACTTTTTTATTGCACGAATAAATCAGAAAACAGGATAATCATGGCATTCTATCTTATTTAACTAAAAATAACAGAAAACAAAAAGTGGGTACAGAAGGTTGTGCTTACTAAATTCACCGACCCCATGCCCCTCAAAAAGAATCCATTAATAAGGTTGATCAAGTCTTATTAACAAACCATTTCCGAGTAACATGAAACCGAAGAATCTTCGTAAAACACTAGGTTACCTCAATGGGGATATGCATCTCCCCGATAATAAGAGTTTCATATTTCTTTTTAACAGTAGGTAGAGGGAGTTGAAAACTTCCAATAGTAATTGTCGGAGTCTTTTCAATAATATGAATTCCATTTACTTGAAATTGTTTCTTCGGAAAGTGCACCGTATGTTCATTACCATTGATATGAAAAGTGACCTTGCTTTTGTTGCAATCAATAACAGCCCCTGCAGTATTCAAAAAGGGTCTACCAAGGATAATTAACATGTTGTCATCCTCGGGCATAACAAGTATAACAAAGTCTATTAGGATAGTAACATTTGCAACTACAACGGGCACATCCTCACAAACACCGATAGGTATGGCAGTTGATTTGTCAGCCATTTTGTCGGCGTACGACACCTATGGGATCGCGTGAATCCCTTTACGGTTTGGCAAGGGGAAAAGATTTGCACAAAGAGCGGAACCAACGATCAACGCAAGGATCTTTACCCAGGTTCGGGCCGCTGATAAGCGTAAAACCCTACTCCTGCTGTTGTTTATTGTGGATATTCTTGGCTCAAGTACACGGAGCGCTTGTGGTGGGAAAGCAGCTACGCATGCAGAATGGGCCGGAAGGTCCTCCTCCCCTGTAGCTACGCCTTGGGCCTCCTTTTATACGTCCAAGGGGTCACCAACAGTGGCAGACAGCAGTACAAGAGGTGTAAAGTTACTACAGTGTTTCATGATTATCACCGACGTCTTAGGACAAACATCTTAGGACAAACGCATTTAATGCTCCGTTTAGATGTCCCTTACTTTCTCGGGGGCGGAAAAAGGGGCCGTCCCATCAGCACCGCTTAACCCCATTTGCGGTCGACGCCGTGACACGCAACCAGGGGGACAAGCCCTAAATGACAGGCTAGTCGCTGCGCTGGAGCGGCGGCACTGTGCTGAAGCGGTGGGATCTTGCCGGGCGCGAGATCTTGCCGGGCGCGAGGCCTTGCCGGGCCTTCGCGAGCCTTCCCGGCAAGGATCTTGCCGGGAACCCAGCCTTCAGTCTTCTGTCTTCTGATCATTAGCTTGAACGCCTTCTTGATATCTTGTATCCGTTTCCAGCTGTCCTCCGGTAGGCCTTGCCACTGGTATGGCTACAACCGTCCGTGCACAAGTATGGGGTACTAAAATGACCCAAACATTAGTACACCGATAGGAGCCCCCGGGCCTAGGCCATACACGGGTGCGAGGCGTTGTTGGGCTAGGCCCAAACAGTGCACGGGCACGCGCGGCAGGAGTTATCTGTCATAATCCTCTTATTTACCGCGCCCCCCCACGATGCGCATTAAATGCGGGACGTGGGAGACGTGCGCGGAACGGCCGCAGTAGTGCGCTTGTAAAAGTGCATTCCCATTGATTAGTAAAGAGGCTGCCTCCGCTCCTTCCCCATAAAAAGGAATCCGCAGAGGCGCTGCTCATTTACCTCTGATCTTTTCCAATCTGGAAACCGCCATTGCCTTCTTTCTCGAGCTCGGAACAGAACCTATCCCATTCATCCGCCACCCCCACGCTCGCATCAGTCTCGGCCTCCGCTTACACAGTCGCCATACCGCCCAAAGCAAGCAAGGGCAAAGCGGCGAAAGCCGCCGACTCGGATGCAGTGGCGGACAAGGCCGATTTGGTGGAGATGCGGAAGAAACACGTCGTCTTTGCCCCAACGCTCGACAGGCACGCCCTGATTGAGCGATACCTGTGTATGTGGGGGAAGAAAACGAAGGCTCACCCTACAACTCGCGTACTCCCAGCTTCCGCCGAGGGCGGCCCAGATAAATTCCCTTTCTTCGCTGCTTACTTTTACTGCGGGCTTTGCCCTCCATTTTCTGATTTCTTCATCGACATCATGTATACATACGGCTTCCGCCTCTTGGATTTCACACCGAATGCCGTGACATGCATGTCGGTCTTTGCTCATCTTTGTGAAAACTTTGCCGGAGTAGCGCCCAGCACAACCCTCTTCCGCCATTACTTCATTCCCCGTATCGAGACAGGAGACGCCCTTTCTGGTTCTATCACTTGGATTCCAAGGGCATGGAATAAGGATACATACCCAGGCGGTCTCTACCGCAAGAAGTGGGATGAATGGCGGGACCAGTGGTGCTGGGTTAGGGAGAAAGATCCCCAGCCATTTTGTTCGCTCCGGCAGACGAAGGTGGTTCGTGGCAAGGACTGGAGCGGTCTCGATCCTCAGGATGATAAGCTTGCGATCGCAGTTACCAGGATCCACCGTCTCAAGGTTGCCGGGCTCACAATAGAAATGGTCGGCGCCGATTTTCTCCGTCGCCGCATCGCCCCTCTGCATAACAAAGGGAGACCAGCTTGGGACTTCAAGAACGCAGCAGATATCATGAGGCTGCGCCCTGGTCTGAAGAACAACCTGACAGTCTTCCAGCACACAGCCCTCTGCCACAAGCTATTCAGGCCTGACGGGAAATACAAGTTGCCGGCTGGCATAATCCCCTTGTGCAACAACTCTGCTCTGAGCCCAATCATCGCCATGATGCCGGCGTTTAACACCCACGGCCTCGACGGAACTTGGGTTGAGCCGCCTAAAGAGCGCGTGGAGGAATTCTTTGACAATTTGTCGGAGAGAGCCGTTCGGGAAGAGTCAATCCTCATCCGCCCCACCACTGATGAAGAAGTGGCGTACATCGCCAGCAGGGCGGAAGAAGCGAACCTAGCCGCGGAGGCCGGCAACTTTGGCTTCGCGGAAGAGGAAGCCAGTGAAGAAGGAATGGTGTCAGAGGAGATCCTTGCCGAGCAAGGTGAAGTCACCGGGGAACAGAGTGGCATGATTGCCGGGGGCTCTACTGTTGAAGACACGGCCGAGGAGCAGCTGTGCGAGGGGACCCCAGTTCCGGAGAAGAAGAAACTTGTTCTTCGGAAAGCCGTTTCTGGCGTCCCAGCACATCAGCCTCCCTCAAGAGATGAGGTTCCCGGCAAGAAGGCGGCCGGCAAGGCTGCGCAGCGGCAAGAGGCCCAACAGCCACCCGTGCGACGTACGACACGCTCGACCGCGGCAACAACTGGTGCGGCGGGAGCATCCCATACGACGGCGCCAGCGGCTGGAGCAGTAGGGTCACATCAACTTATTGCTTCTGCCGCAGCCAAGCATCCCAGGACCCCTTCTCCACCTCCTTGCTCGGACACCGAAGCGGAGGTCGACTTCGACATCTCCTCTTTTAGTCCGGATAGAGAAGAGTAAGGGCCCTCGCCGTATCCTTCAACTTTTGAATTCCTGGTACTGCTTAACTCATTTGTTTTGCTTTGGCCTGTCCCCGCAGAGATACAGAGACGTTGGCGCAAAGGTCGGCGAAGAGGGCGAAGACTTCTACGGATGATGAGCCTTCGGCAAGCACCGTTGGTGCGCCAGAGACCATCGTCATCAGCCCCAGCCCAGCCCTCAACGCAGTCTCCAACCCAGCCCCCAGCGTGAGTCCACTACTCATTTTCCGCTGGTGAGCGTTGGGGAGATTATCTTCGCTATTGACATCACCGGGCTTGTAGGAGAAGGACGACAACAAGGAGAGCTGTTGGAGGCCGTCCCTGAAGTGCCGCCTCCGTCGACCACGCCGCCCAGAGATGAACCTTCGGCAGGGGGTTCCACCGGTGAGCCCATCCACATTGAAGAGGAGCCGGCAAGCACAGGCGTTGGCCATCCTACATCGGCAACTAATGTTGCCGGGAAAGGAGAAGCCACCTCTCAACAGCTCAACACAGGTAAACCGCATGCCTTGGCACTTGTTATTCTTTCTTCATTTCTGTTTTCTGGAACTCCAACTTTGGTCTCATCTTGTTTCCTTTCTTGGCTTTCAGATCTCCCCTTAACGGAACAAATGGATGTTGATGCTGTCATCGAAGAGACCGCCAGGGATGCTGCCGCCGAGGCCGACAGGGTCGCAGTTGACGAGGCCGCCGAGGCTGCACAGGAAGAAACCGCCAAGGGATCTGCTGAGGGGGCCGGCAAGGAGACCGGCAACCATACTGACGGCATTCCTACCGCAGGAGCGTCTGGCGCTACGCCGGTCGCAGAGCCCCCGGCTGCCGGTGAGGCGGTTGTCGAGGATCAACCGTCAACATCTGACGTGCCCCCGTCAAGCAGTTACCTCAAGGTCAGCGACAACCTGTTCGTCAGCGTACCGGGGACGGCAAACATTGGGGTGCCAGTCGAAGGAGAAACCTTTGATGAAGACGTCGTTGCCGCCGCTAGCAGCAGCGGGCCCAGGGAAGAGCAGCTCCTCCAAGCCATGAGCGATAACTTTCAGAAGCTCCAGGCGCTTTACCTTATCGCCCAGCTCGCTCTTGGCGGCCTCTACAGCTTCGGCGGCATCGATGGCTTCCTTTACCCTGCCGGCGTGGTCTACGACCAGAGCTTCGAGTGCTTCCTTGTGCCTCTGCTCCAGCTCCTGTGTTCGCCGCGCGACAAGCTTCTCGATCTCTTCGTCCTTGCTGCGAAGCTTGGCGGCAAGCGCCTCCTCGCGAGCGGCAAGGTCTTTTTCATGAGCATCAAGCCCGACGCGGCATTCCGTCAAGCGAGCTTCCTCTGCAGCGGCCTGCTGCGCGGCCTCCTCCTGTGCCTTCTCGACATCGGACTGCTTCATGAGGAGCTCGTTCCAACTCTGATTCAGCTGCTCACGACACCTATGGGATCGCGTGGATCCCTTTACGGTTCGGCAAGGGGAAAAGATTTGCACAAAGAGCGGAACCAACGATCAACGCGAGGATCTTTACCCAGGTTCGGGCCGCTGATAAGCGTAAAACCCTACTCCTGCTGTTGTTTATTGTGGATGTTCTTGGCTCAAGTACACGGAGCGCTTGTGGTGGGAAAGCAGCTACGCATGCAGAATGGGCCGGAAGGTCCTCCTCCCCTGTAGCTACGCCTTGGGCCTCCTTTTATACGTCCAAGGGGTCACCAACAGTGGCAGACAGCAGTACAAGAGGTGTAAAGTTACTACAGTGTTTCATGATTATCACCGACGTCTTAGGACAAACGTCTTAGGACAAACACATTTAATGCTCCGTTTAGATGTCCCTTACTTTCTCGGGGGTGGAAAAAGGGGCCGTCCCATCAGCACCGCTTAACCCCATTTGCGGTCGACGCCGTGACACGCAACCAGGGGGACAAGCCCTAAACGACAGGCTAGTCGTTGTGCTGGAGCGGCGGCACTGTGCTGAAGCGGTAGGATCTTGCCGGGTGCGAGATCTTGCCGGGCGCGAGGCCTTGCCGGGCCTTCGCGAGCCTTCCCGGCAAGGATCTTGCCGGGAACCCAGCCTTCGGTCTTCTGTCTTCTGATCAGTAGCTTGAACGCCTTCTTGATATCTTGTATCCGTTTCCAGCTGTCCTCCGGCAGGCCTTGCCACTAGTATGGCTACAACCGTCCGTGCACAAGTATGGGGTACTAAAATGATCCAAACTTTAGTACACCGACACATTTGCAATGATATTTCAGTGGGAGTGAGTTTATTCAAATCAAGTCTTTTATATAAAGAGAAAGGCATAACACTAACACCAGCTCCTAAATCACACAAAGCAGTTTTGACATAATTTCTTTTAATGGAGCATGGTATAGTTGGTATTCCTGGATCTCCTAGTTTCTTAGGTACTCCATTCTTAAAAGAATAATTTGCAAGCATGGTAGAAATTTCAGCTTCATGTATCTTTCTTTTATTTGTGACAATGTCTTTCATATATTTAGCATAAGGAGGCATCTTTATAATATCAGTCAAACGAGTTCGCAAAAATACTGGCCTAAGCATTTCACCAAAGCGTTCAAATTCTTCCTCATCCTTTTTCTTAGATGGTTTAGGAGGAAAGGGAATGGGTTTTTGAACCCATGGTTCTCTTTCTTTACTATGTTTTCTAGCAACGAAGTCTCTTTTATCATAACGTTTATTTTTAGAAGGTGGGTTATCAAGATCAACAGCAGGTTCTATTTCAACATCATTATCAGGTTCTTTATCATTATCTGGTTGGGTATCCATACGAGCTTCATCATTATTATTATCATCAGGTGGTTGTTCATTACCAGATTGTGTTTCAGCATCAGAAATAGTAACATCATTACTATCCTCCAAGGGTTTTTCTACCTCGGGTTCACTAGAAGTATGCAAAGTCCTATCATTTTTCTTTTTCTTTTTCTTTTTAGATGGACTAGGTGCATCAACATTAATTCTTTGAGAGTCTTGTTCAATTCTTTTTGGATGACCTTCAGGATAAAGTGGCTCCTGAGTCATTCTACCTCCTCTAGTCATTACTCTAACGACATGATCATTCATATTGTTATTGATTTCATTGAGCAATTCACTTTGAGATTTAGCAACTTGTTCTAATTGAGTTTGAACCATATATGCATGTTTACTCACACCTTTAACATCATTAGCAATTCTAAATAACAAGTCACTCAAGCGATCAATCATGTAGGCATTTCGTTTTAATTGTTTCATAACATTGCATTGAAGTGATCTTGCTTAATAATATAATTGTCAAATTCATACAAGCATTGACTAGGAGGTTTGTTGTAAGGAATATCACCTTCATCAAATTTTATAAGAGAATTTACCTCTACTACCTGTGGCGGTGTGTCAAGACCATGTATTTCTTCAATAGGTGGTAGATTCTTAACATCTTCAGCTTTAATACCTTTTTCCTTCATACATTTCTTTGCTTCTTGCATATCTTCAGGACTAAAATGTAAAATACCCCTCTTCTTCGGAGTGGGTTTGGGCGGTGATTCAGGAAGTGTCCAATCATTATTATTATTCAATATATTATTCAATAATTCCTCAGCTTAATCAATAGTCCTTTCCCTGAAAACACAACTCGCACAACTATCTAGGTAGTCCCTAGAAGCATCAGTTAGTCCATTATAGAAGATATCAAATATTTCATTTTTCTTAAGAGGATGATCAGGCAAAGCATTAAGTAATTGGAGAAGCCTCCCACAAGCTTGAGGGAGATTCTCTTCTTCAATTTGCACAAAGTTAAATATTTCCTGTAAGGCAGCTTGTTTCTTATGAGCAGGAAAATATTTTTCAGAGAAGTAATAAATCATATCCTGGGGACTATGCACACATCCAGGAGCAAGAGTATTATACCATTCCTTAGCATCACCCTTTAATGAGAAAGGAAACAACTTAAGAATATAGTAATAGCAAATTTTTTCCTCATGAGCAAATTTAGTAAGATGTGCCACAACAGTTTCAGTTTCATAACCATGGAAAGGATCAGATTCAACCAAAGTAATTAACTCAGGATCGACAGAGAATTCATAATCCTTATCAGTAACAAATATGGGGGAGGTAGCAGACTTAGGATCATATTTCATTCTCTCCCTCATAGATTTTTCTTTCATTTCAGCAAGCAACTTTATAACTTCATGTCTATCATTACAAGCAATGATGGCTCTAGCCGTCTCCCTATCAAAGCAATGTTCATCAGGTGTTTCAACTCTAGTAGGGGAGCTAGGCATAATAGGTGAATCATAATTCTCAAGAGATTCAACATTTTCAATTTCTTTAGCTTTAGCAATTTGTTCAGTAAGAAATTCACCAAGTGGCACAACATTATCAAGCATAGTGCTAGCATCATCATGAGCATCATTCATAGCAGAAGTGGTATCATCAATAACTTGTGACATATCAGAATTAATAGCATGTGGTGGTGTTGCAAGTTTACTCAAAATAGAAGGTGAATCAAGTGCAGAGCTAGATGGCAGTTCCTTACCTCCCCTCATCTTAGAGGGAACGATCTTGGTCTTAGCGTCTTTTAGATTCTTCATAGTGATCAACAGATATAAATCCCAAGTGACTCCACAAATAAAGCTATGCTCCCCGGCAACGGCGCCAAAAAAAGGTCTTGATAACCCACAAGTATAGGGGATCGCAACAGTTTTCGAGGGTAGAGTATTCAACCCAAATTTATTGATTCGACACAAGGGGAGCCAAAGAATATTTGCAAGTATTAGCAGTTGAGTTGTCAATTCAACCACACCTGGAGACTAAATAGCTACAACAAAGTGAACATTAGCACAGTAGTATGGTAGTTTGACAGCAATAGCAATAATAGTAACAGTAACAGTAACGGCAACAACAATAGTTTTGTAGCAATTGTGACAGTAGTAGCAACAGTAGTAACTTAGCAAAGAACAATATGTGAAAAGCTCATAGGCATTGGATCGGTGATATTGTTGGATAACATTCATCATGTAACAGTCATAACCTAGGGCGACACAGAACTAGCTCCAATTCATCAATGTAATGTAGGCATGTATTCCGTATATAGTCATACGTGCTTGCGATAAGAACTTGCATGACATCTTTTGTCCTACCCTCCCGTGGCAGCGGGGTCCATAAGGAAACTAAGGGATATTAAGGCCTCCTTTTAATAAAGAACCGGAACAAAGCATTAACACATAGTGAATACATGAACTCCTCAAACTTTGGCAATCACCGGAAAGAATCCCAATTATTGTCACCTTGGGGTATGCGGATCATAACACATAGCAGGTGCATATAACTTGAAAGATCGGATCAAGAACACAAATATATTCATGAAAACATAAAGGGTTCAGATCTGGAATCATGGCACTCGGGCCCTAGTGACAAGCATTAAGCATAGCAAAGTCATAGCAACATCAATCTCAGAACATAGTGGATACAAGGGATCAAGCCCTACCAAAACTAACTCGATTACATGATAAATCTCATCCAACTCATCACCGTCCAGCAAGCCTACGAAGGAATTGCTCACTCCCGGCGGTGAGCATCATGAAATTGGTGATGAAGGATGGTTGATGATGACGATGCCGGAAGATCCCCCTCTCCGGAGCCCCAAACGGACTCCAGATCTGGCCTCCCGATGAAGAACAGGAGGTGACGGCGGCTCCGTATTGTGAAACGCAATAAAACTTCCTCTCTAATTTTTTCCTTTGGAATTGTGAATTTATAGTGTTGGAATTAGGGTCAGCGGAGCCACGTGGGCCCCACGAGGTACCAGGGCACGCATGGGGGGAGGGTGGCGCGCCCTGGTGCCTCGTGGGCACTGGGTGGCCCCCCTCCAGTAGGTTTTGGCTCTAGTATTTTTTATATATTCCATAAAAAATCTCCAAAAAGTTTCATCCAATTCCAAGAACTTTTATTTCTGCACAAAAAACAACACCATGGCAATTCTGCTGAAAACAGCATCAGTCCGGGTTAGTTTCATTCAAATCATGCAAATTAGAGTCCAAAACAAGAGCAAAAGTGTTTGGAAAAGTAGATACGACGAAGACGTATCAAGCGCTAGTCATCTTGTCTATCAAAACCAGGAGCAGTGGAACTTTTGTAAGCACCACATGCTAGACCATGACGCGGTTGTATGTAATTTTCCTAGGATTGACAATTTGAAGGGCACAATGGTAGTGCAGTGGCAATTTTTGAATCAAGAGAAATTTCTAAGCAGTGACTATTTTGCTAAAGAATGTAGTTCTGAACACTTGAGTCAAGCATGTTGCAGACAAACAGTTGTGAAGGAAACTTCAAGTCCTGGAACATTTCTTCCACATGCAGGTTGTGTACTCCAGCCACGGGAATGTACTGAATATCTTGTCCACGACAACGTTTCTTCTGAATTTTATTGGACGAGGTTTGCATTGGTGAGGAAGATGGATAGCAGTGGTTCCAATACTTCAGTTCTGAGTGTCATTACTTCCCTCGTATATAGTAGAAAAGCTTGTCCTGTTGGGAGTATTCTAGTACTGACCGGGAAGTACCAGCTTATGGAACAGTTACAAGAGGAGCCTACTTCCGGTGTTATCCGCATACTTACCTCGATGGGCTCATCGACAAGCTACAGTTTATGTGCTTGTTCTAACAACAAGTATGTGCTAGTGATTCAGACTTTGGCACATTCCATTGCAGAGCCTATTGGCAATGTTCACAAGAGACGAGTGCACACTAATGCAGTATAGAGCAAGGAATTCAAGTGCAACATTTGTTTATGCCTGAGCATCCATTTGGTAGTGAGTTTGTCTCAGATTCTACTTGATTTGGAGCAGTGCCCGGATAAGAGTCCTTATGGGAAAAAACCTATGTTGCATCTTTTCTGTGCGAGCACTATTAGGGTGTTGATGTCATTGCTATTTGACTGGCCATTATCACGTGTTCTGAACCTGTTACGCAAGAGATCAAACGTCCTGATTGCTATTCTATCACATGTCAATGCTGAACCTATTTGTGCGACAACCGAGTTTCAGCAGCTCCAAGCACTAGTTCTGTCCATGTCGTGGGATCCTGGAGGGGAGTGTGAGACAACCCCAGTTACCATCCATGACAAGGCTCGCTTGAAACGCGCCTGTACTTCGACCACGCCAACCCGGAGCAAAATTCAGTCGACCGAGATGCTGCTGAAAGCCACTACTTCCACGACTCCGGCTACCGGCGTGGTCCCAACCAAGCCCAGGAACATTGAGCGCCGACTTGGGGACAAGCCGAGTCTCACGAAGGGAGGGATGTTGATGACTGGATCGTGCCAAGTCATCGAGTCGGCGAAGAAGCAATGAGTGATGCATGATCGTGCACGCGCCCATGTCCCTGATACTTGCTACTGGCTTGAGGACAAGCCGGCTGTCAAGGGGGAGGGGATGTCACCCCCCTTCCTATCATGAGCTGATAGTGATGGGCTAGGCCTAGCCTGCTCGTTACTGCCGCAACTACAAGTATGAGGGCCGAGGCAACGGACAAGGCATCCGCGTAGGATCATGGCACGAACGGCGGCAGCTCCTATCTCTTCCCCCTACCTCCAGTTCATCCCCTGTTCTTCATCTCCTTCTGTAACCATTCCTCTGTAATTGCTACTGCTACAATTCATTGTGTGAAGTGAGTAATCGAGAGATACCATAGCGGGTTCCTAACAATGCATGTGCAGTAGCTGACGAGGCCTAGCAGAGGAGATGCTCATGGTGCGGCACGGGACTTGGCGGTAGGGACGACGCGGGGATGAAGGTCTTGGCGGCGGATCCGGCGAGGGTGGCGCTCGGCTGCCAGATCCACGCGAAAGGTCGACGCAGAGGGACTCCACAGTGCCAGGCAAGAGCTCCTGTTCATGGTGGAGGAAGAAAGATATGAATGAGAAGGATCCAAGGAAAGAAGAACCGGAGAGAAAGCAGAGGGAGACATCACGAGGAGGACCTGCCGGACGACGACGAGCTGCTGGACGGTTGAGGCGGCGAGGTGCTGGACCTACTGGTCGCGACGGCGGCGGGGTGGAGCTTGGTAGGGACGGTCATGGCGTGTTCCTGCTCACGACAGAAAAAGAGAGATGGTGAGGAAGAAAAGAAACTAAGAGGAATGGGAGGGGAATGGAGAGAAAGGAGAGAAGGGCAAGGTCGTGGTGGAGCTGCTGCTCACCTAGGCGACGATGTCGGCAAGGCCGCTGGAGGCGTGGGTCGAAGCGGAGGATCTCGGGCGTCCATGGCGGGTCCTGTAGAGAGAGCTATGAGAGCGAGTTGAGAGAGAGGATGGGTGAGAAAAGAGAAAGAAGGGAGCACGGTGAGCAGGGAGAGGGCGACGGCCTGGTATTGAGGTCACTGGCGGCGGCGGGGCTGACGATGTCGAGGGCGTCCATGGTGTCGGTCTCCTGCGGGAAGCAACGAGGGAGATATGGTCTTAGAGACATGGAGGAGGGGAAGGGAAAAGAAGGAGAGGGAAAGAGCAGGGGCGCGGGGCTGGTCCTACTGGTGGTGCTCGACGGGGGAGGGAGCTCCGGTGGTGCTGCTGCTTGGGGCGGCATGCGGGAAGTAGAGGAGGCCGCGGGCGCTGGCTGCTGGTGCTGCTCTCTGGTTGGGTGGATCAGGGGGGCGCTGGTTGGCTGAGCGAGGTCTTCGGCAGACCAAGTGGATTGGTAGGAGGCTGTGGTTGCGAGGGGATTGGCAGGTGGGATCTGGGAGGATCTCGAGGTGGGAGGAGGAGTGGCGGCGGGCGATGGGACAACCCTCCTAATTGTTAGGGTTTGTCCCAAAATGGATGAGGGGAGCTGCTTAAATAGGTAGGGGTTGATTGAGGGCTGATTTGAAGCCGTTTGATTCCGATCGTGCGGCTCCGGGTCAACGGGGTAGTCTATAGAAGAAACCGAAGATGTTTGGCGTATTTCGAGATTGATCTGGACCCACCGGTCATGACCGAACGGTTCGAGTTTGAGGCAGTTTTCGGATGCGCGCGAGGGGTCTGTGCAGTATGCAAAGAGGCTAGACATTGAGACGAGGGGAAAAGAGAGAAGCGGAAACTACGAACGCTACAAGTTTTATTGAAATACCTGAATGCAATGCGAATGATGCCATGATTAATGCAACGAACAACAATATCGTGACTAAAATAATTATATTACGCAAAGAATTAGAGAAGCGGTCTCGGGCTGTTATAGTGACTCTGTATTGGTATAATCCAGGCATGGACAGAGGATGTAATATTCTTCACCAACTCTCCTCTTTGTCCGTTCAGCCAAAGTCATGAACTCCTGAACACCACCCCTAAACTGTAAGGATGTCCGATCCTTCATCCATTGAGAACGTTCCATCTGCACACACGAGGGGTAATTCAACAAAACATTAATAAATGGATTACTGGATGCCCAAAGATGCATGAATAAATCACAAGATATTATTTTCATAATTTATGGAGGGCACTCCATATTGTTATCCAGCCGTGCGATGACACAAATTAATGACCAGCCAATTTACACGTACAGTACTACCCTTATGAATTGAATACTACCTTAATTAAGACACTCAACGATAAGAATACCTTATCAATTTGTTGCGCGGTGACCTCCACCTAGCAGATAGAGCAGTGCGTAGCCGCGGCATGCCAAGACAGCCACTGGTACAGCAAGCTGCTATACAAATGGTTTTTAACCCCTTTTCGTGATGTAGTTTTAAACCATCGCCTTGCCTGTGTGTGCGATAGGGGGGGGGGTCTTCCCACACGACCCAGAAACCGTCGGTGATAGGGAGCACGCAAGCATACATTTCGCAGAACTAAGCGTATGTGATGCCCGCATCTTTCCCAAATGCCACGTCCTTGCTACTCGTTTGTGCTCGCATTACCATCGCACTCGGTATTCAGTGCTGCAACGTTTGCGATGCTCACCCCATCACAAACAGTTCACAATTGTACACCGTATGCGAAGCTTGAATATCCCACACATTTGTATGTACATAAACGTTTGAGATGTATAAATTGTCCCAAATGATTCATCCATATTACCCGTGTCGGATGAAGGCCTATCGCATGCTTTCTTCTATGAGCAAACGTTTACGATACACACGACATCATAAACAGTTCATAATTGCCTAGCGTGTGTGATAAGGTGACTTTCACAAACATTTATTAAGAAGGAACTGTGTGCATTGTTGTTGTTAAACTCACACGTTTTTTCTTGTCTGATCGTGTGTGCAGTAGAGTTTCATCGCACATGTATTGATCTGAGAAACGTGTCTGATCTTGACGTTTATCACGGACGTTTTGCTTTCGCGAACCGTGTGCAGTGTAATGGCATGCAGGTCATAATTTATCCCTAATTTAATTCCTCCATTTAAAATTAATTTTAAATTGAAACAAATTTTCAATATGAAAGTAGGCAATCACTTATTTCATATCAAACCATGTTTATTACAAATACAAGTTCAAGGACGAATGAATAATTCGATGCATAGGTACATATGCTGAAGAACTAGAGAAGCAGCAAGGAAAGAATGATGAACCACAGCTGTACTAAAGACTATAAAGAGAGAGGTGGAAGTCATTCTGGTTGCTGGAGAAGGTGAAGTGGAATGCCCATATTGTGCCCTCCTCCATGCCTAATGCGCGCACGACTCTAGGCCAACCCCTTGGGATGGCCGCCCGCCCACCTTTCGCTGTCTTCATTAGGACTTCTCGATGCTCATTGTAGTCTCGATGAAATACTTTAACCTTCATTGCATGCCCACCAATCATGTACTTTGCGAGGTAATCTTGAGTAAACTACTTTGGGAACCACTGCAAACGAAAAAGATTCAGACATTGTTGTCTAACAACTCATTATGGGCAGTAAAAAGAGAAGGCTACAGAGTTCGTAGTTACCATCCTACAGCTCACTGTTGTGTTGGATAGAGCGTAGACAAATAATTTAATTGCCATTGATCGTATCTTTTTGCTAATAATTCTTATCAGTTTCCTCACTTGATGCTGGTTCATGAATATCTCATTGCCCCATATGCAAAAAGGGTCGAGGCGTGGATCTAAGCCTAGGACATATGTACCTACAAGCGACAAGTCAATATTAGAAGCTAAAAAGTGTCCAGCCGTGGATTTGTATGCACTACATTATGGAACGGAGGCAGTATAAGCCGAGGGATGAAACTAACCTCGGTGGAAAATGCTGGGCACTCCCGTTGTTGTCCTGCGTAAGTACATGGAAAGGCGTGATAAGTACTACAGGCTTAACATCAACCAAATATAGCCATGGTAAACAACAACATCTCAAAATGACAGCTTGAATGTGTTGGTTTCAGCACGATGTTAAATCAGTTAAAAAATGGAAGGGAATGTTAAGTACAACAGGCTTAACAGGGACCAAATATTGTAATTCAAACAGGGACTATTGAAAATGAACAGAACATAGCTCATGCTTAAACATCACACTGCATAAATGTGTAAAACTGAAATAAAGGGCATGTGTTAACTTCACCAGGCATAACAGGAACCAAATATAGCCGTTCATACTGGTATTGATGAAATCAAACTGCACGATTCATACTTGCACATAATGAACATCACATTGTGAATAACTGAAATAAGCAAAGCTTATATGCTCACTATAACAACCTAATATAGCCATTGAAAACTGGACAGAGGCTCACTACAACCAACCTAACAAGCAAATACAGATAAACAAGGCACCTGCTTGAAAACTGGACAAAGGATCACTGCAACCAACCTAGCTAACAAGCAAATACAGATAAACAAGGCATCTACTTGAAAACTGGACAAAGGCTCACTGCAACCAACCTAACAAGCAAATACAAATAAACAAGGCATCTGCTTGAAAACTGGACAAATGCTCACTGCAACCAACCTAACAACCAAATATAGATAAACAGGGCATCTGCATGAAAACTAGGCAAATGCTCACTGCAACCGACCTAACAACCAAATACAGATAAACAAGGCATCTACTCACTATAAACAACCAAATATAGCCATTCGTGAAACTGATGTAGACAATTCATACTTAAACATCAGATAGCCCCATTGAACATTATATTTTGCATAACTGAAATAATGAAACACGGCACAGTTAAAACATTGCATGGAAAAAGCTACTACAACAATGGGTACGAGTTGGCTAGCTAGAAAAAGTAAGATTTGCTTATAGGATATTGCCTCACTAGTCATGGACGGGATCCTTCCACTTGGAAGAGCACAGACCCAGGGTGCGATCCCTGATGTCGCAGATGGGTTGTCTCACCTTGGAAGAGCCGTAGTGGGTGCCCTTCGCGTGGTCGTGGTCGATGAGATCTGACTTGGCAGCTGAGGATCCCAAGCCACCGCCGTAGAACGTGTCCTTCAGAAATGACATAATGGGCTCGATGGCGTACAAGGATCGCAAATCCTTGACCGCGAGGTGGAGGAGATCAGCGGCGGGGCCTTCAAAGAGATCGATGGTGGTTGAACCAGAGGCGTTGGGGATGGACCACTTAACCTGTGACATGGCCCGCGTGAAGCCTTCGCTGTTGACGAGCTTGATGTCGAAGCCGTCTGTCCTGAGATTCAGTAATACGTGAGCCCGCTGACATGAAGCCTTCGCCATGGCGACGTGGTCAGCGTCCTCGCCGGCTTCCGCAGCAAGGTGTTCCTCCGGGATCGACAGGTCGGCACGAACGGCAGCCACCCTGACATCGTCCGGCGGAGAGGCCATGATAAACCTCCTTTTGGCCATACGCTCCTTGGGCTCCCCGGGATATGTGGTCGGGCTTAGGCTGCGACTCTCTGTAGTAGGGGATGGGGATCTGGGGGGGAGGGACACCGCAGGCCTCATCTAAAAACTTAGGGCGGCGAGGGTATGGGAATCGGTGGGTAACCTGAACTTATCTAAGCTAGGAGGCACGGGCAGACCGGCAGGGGTTGGTGGCGGCGGCGGCGGTGAGCTAGGGTTCGAGCGGGGGGGTGTAGACTGTGGAGGGGGGCGGGGTTAGGGCGGGTGGTGTTTGAGGATATGCCGCGGCTACTAAATTTTTTAGTAATGGTGGGTGGAGATGGTGATGGACGAGGGAGGGCGACGGTTCAAATACCTCGGCTACTGCAATTTTACAATGAGGTTGGTGGTCGAGGAGTGAGGGCGACGGTTGAAATACCGCGGCAACTAAAATTTGGGTAAAGGAAATGAAGCGGGGCGGGGGCAACCAGATCGCACACGGTCCAAACATAATAATTTTGTATGATAATAAGGAAAAGCCGCGGAACTACCAATTTTTGCATCGCTCAAGGCGGGTAGCTTTTTTTGAGATTTCTAGCTAGCTGGTTTATCACACACGGTTCGTCCTAATTTTTAGACGCATACGTGGAATTCATCCTAAATATCATGTACACATTACCCCTTCACCCTTGCTGGCGCTTGCGAAGTCGTGGCGATTTTACAGGGCACGAGCTTCGCACACAGTTAAGCCAGTGCACCCGTGTCCGTTGCGCGTACGTTCGCACGCATTTTTTCATCCGAGGCATCTGCTATTTTAAATAGCACCATTTGGCAACAAAAAAAATGCGAGAGAGGATAAGAACACAACCACAACAGCATGTGGCCCAAATATATATGTATGAAAAGGGTGGTGTGTGATGTTCAAATTCCGAATGCACAACTTTGACGCGCGGGCCCACGGGTGGGCGCGTCGTTGAAGATCGGGTGAGAGGGGCCAGAAGACAACAACCACCTGGAAGTGGCCAAATATATGTAGGAATAAAGGGTGTGATGTTTAAATACACAATGCACAACTTTGATGTGGCACCTCCCTCGCAAACTGGAAAGCCCCCTTGGATATCTATAATGACGGGTTAAGGTCATAGCTAGGTGCCTGCCCCACCCCCACTTCGTGTTGGCAGGACACATGCACGTACTCATACTTTGGTCGGACATGCATGCATGTCACCATGACCTACCATAAGACGGACCAAGTGAATCTATCTTAGCCAAACAACCACTATTGTTGTCGGTCAAAAAGGGATATAATAGACCGCTCGGGCCCATAGATTTGACCATCACCATAAACCGCACGAGAGGGGCCACAAAACCAGCACCACCTGCATGGGGCCCAAATTGATGTACGTTGGAAGGGTGATGTGTTTTAAATACCCAATAATGTACAATTTTGATGTGGCGCCTACCTCACAAAATGGACAACCCCCATGAAAGGTAGGTACTAATTAAGGACGACGTCGACGTACGTAGGGTGTCGATCCAACCCACCATTTCGAGCGCATGGGAGGGAATCCTGAGAACGCATGAGCTCGAACTTTGCTCGGACATGTCACCATGACCCGCGGTAACACGAACCAGGAGGAATCCATTCATGGCCAAACCCCCTCGTTGTTGGCCAAAGGGATGATATATATAGACGAGGCCCACAGATAGGCGTGTCGTTGAAAACCGCACATGGGAGACGGGGTCGATTAGAAGACCCTATACCCTGCATGCGACCCAAATATATGTATATATGGGTGGTGTGTGATGTGATCAAATCCCAAGTGCACAACTTCGATGGGGCACCAGCTGCATTACAAACCGAACACCGTACCCCGAGGAAGCCACGTTACGTATGATGTCGCGGTTCCCCAACTTCGAGCTGGCGGGAGGGAATCGAACAAATGTTCCCCAACTAAATTTGTTCTGACATGTCGTGACCTATACCAAGAGGAACCCGTCATGGTCAAACCCTCATACGTTGTGGGTCAAAGGATAGAACGTGCGGGCCCACAGATCTCAAACGTTGTGGGTCAAAGGATAGAACGTGGCGGGCCCACAGATCAATCTCGATCATTCTCTGAATTTTCAAAACAACAAATAACAAAAAACGTCATTCTCCAAACTAGAACGTGGGGGGCCCACAGATCAATCTCGATCATTCTTTGATTTTTCAAAACAACAAATAACAAAAAACATCATTCTCCAAATTAGAATGTGGCAGGCCCACAGATCAATCTCACGATCATTCTCCGATTTTTCAAAACAACAAATAACAAAAAACATCATTCTTGGAATTTTCAAAACAAGGATCTCAAGGTTTATTTAATCGACATGAGAGGTCACTACAGACACATTTAGATGCTAAATGTCTATAATGACCGTATTATGGCGCTTAAATGAAGCTTGAGATATAGCAACTTCCCACCCGGTCACCCATCCTTAGACTGCTCCAGCCCCAAGCTCACTTAACTTGTGCGTTCTATTCGACTAGGTGTCGTGGGAAACGACTATCTATGGGATCGAACGGATCCCTTTGTGATTCGGCTCAGGGGACATGCATGGGACAAAGAGTAGATTTTTAGTAGGTGCAAGAACACACGGGGGATTTATCCAGGTTCGGGCCGCTATGAGCGTAAAACCCTACTCCTTGTCTGTGTTTGATCGTGTATGAACTCTGGTTATAGGGAGCACAGTTTTCCGGCAAGGTGTGTGGGAAAATGTAGCTACAACATGTAATTGAGCTGGGTGTCGACCGTTCTACCTGTAGCCGTGGGCCTCCTTCTATAGGCCAAGGGGTTAGCACAATGGCTAATACGGTCATTACAGAGTATGAACAGTGACTTGCACCGTCATCACGTCTATCTTCCAACGGGGTAAGACAAACGCATTTAATGCAGCGTTAGGTACTACGTTGGGGAGGCGAGGCCTTGGGCAAAAGATCTGTACCACCAGTCCTGGCGCCCTCCTGTAATCCCGACATGTCCCAGGGACGGGTATCATTAAAGTTAATCTTGGTGTGGCGTGCTGACATATGCCTTGGCCGGCTATGTTGACTACCTGCCCGCTCGACACCTAGCATACGAGCCTATCTAGTCGATGGTGAGGTGGAGCGGTAACGGGACAGAACAAGCCTGCTGGCAGGGAGCTTGCCAGGCCTTGCTTGCCGGCAAGGGGGCTTGCTGACAACCATAACCTTGGTCTTCACCTTGTCGGGGTGGAGCTTGTCGGCAAGGGCAGCGTCGATCTTCAGTACTAGAATAGTACTTCTCGATGACCTACCTTGAGGTCTTCTTCATGGTCTTGGTGTTGAGTCTTAAGGCATAGTTATCCTCTACCAAGCCCTTGCCGGATGGGAGGCTACAATTGCCTGTGCACAAGTCTGGGTACGAGGGCACCCATGTCTTAGTACACTGACAGGAGCCCCTGGGCCTGGGCCACACGCGCATGCAAGGCGTCATTGGGCTAGGCATAAATAGTGCACAGGCGGCGCGTGGCAGAGGATAACTGTTGTAATCTTCTCTTTTACCGCACCCGCCCATGATGCGCATTAAATGTGGGCGTGGGAGAGGTGGAGCGAAGCGGCGGTGGGAGGTGGTGCGCCTGAAAAGCGCAGCCACGTAGGACGGAAAAGAGCCAGCCCTCGCGCCTTCCCCGTAAAAAGGAAAAATGTGGAGGGCACTGCTCATTTCGCCTGACTTCTTGCATCTCCTTCCTCGATTTCTGCCATTAAGAGAGGCGAGGCGGCAGGGAGAGTAATCCCCCTAGGGCGCTATAAAAGAGGGCAGGGGGAGTGACAATCTTCCCCACCCATCTTCTGCCTTTGCCATTCTCCTCCTCCAACCTTTCGTTCATCCTTGCTTTCCTTGAGGTCTACCGCTGCGATGGCGAGGGGTGGAGGTCCGGCCCGCGCATCTGCTTATGCTTCGAGGGTCCCCTCTCGGGGCCGGACACATTCCTCGGCAGTCGTCGTGAGTGCCGGCCCTAGCGCCCACAGCAGAGCCGCCCCCCGCGGCTGCGGAGGGCGCGGTACTCGTGGACGAGGCAGGCGTGGTGGACGTGGCGGGGCGGCTGCCCTTCCCCCTCAGGCGAAAGCCTGCACAGCGGTGACGGTGCGCGAGTCCCATACTGCGGTGGCAGCACACGAGTTTGTCGTGGGACTGCACCGCCGGCTTCATAGTTGGCTCCGGCTCCCGGACCCCTTTGCGAGGGTGATGGAGAACAGCAGGCCCTCGGGCCTGTGGCTACAGGCGGATGACTGCAGCAATGGCCCCTCCTGGGTGGTGGCCGAGTTCTCCACCGCCGGCTCTCTGTTCCTGACGTGGGGGTGGAAGTTGTTCACCCGCTCCCGTGGTCTAAGGCAGGGGCAGCTTCTCCAGTTCAGGTACGACGAAGCTGCCACACTCTTCGTGAAGTTCTTCGGGGTCTCCGGCGGCCGCATCGAATGCTGCGCGGAAAGTGAGAGCAGCAGCGGCACCGACTCCACCAACGAGAGTGAGAGCGAGAGCGACGAAAGCTCCTCACGTATTGATACGTCTCCAACGTATCTATAATTTTTGCTTGTTCCATGCTATTATAGTATCAATCATGGATGTTTTTATATGCAATTATATATCATTTTTGGGACTAACCTATTAACCTAGTGCCCAGTGCCAGTTGCTGTTTTCTGCTTGTTTTTGGGTTTTCAGAGAAACAGTACCAAATGAAGTCCAAATGCCACGAAACTTTTTGGAGATTTTTTCTAGACAAAAGAGACCTTGGAAGCTTCGGGAGGAGGCCAGAAGCCTCACGGAGGCTTCACAAGGCAACAGGGTGTGGCCCGGGGGGGGCACCGTATTGCCTTATGGGGCCCACGTGACTCCGTTTGACCTAATTCCACTTCTATAAATTCACAAATATTCAGAAACCATCAGAGAGCCAGAAGAGAAAACCTTTCCGCTGCCGCAAGCCTCTGTTCTTCCGCGATCCCATCTGGAGGCCTTTTTCGGTACTCTGCCGGAGAGGGAATCGATCACGGAGGGCTTCTACATCAACCTCGCTGCCCTTCCGATGATGTGTGAGTAGTTTACCACAGACCTACAGGTTCATAGCTAGTAGCTAGATGGCTTCTTCTCTCTCTTTGATCTTTAATACCATGTTCTCCTTGATGTTCTTGGAGTTCTATCCGATGTAATCTTCTTTTGCGGTGTGTTTGTTGGGATCCGATGAATTGTGAGTTTATGATTAGATTATTCATGAGAAATATTTGAGTCTTCTCTGAACTCTTTTAAGCATGATTAAATATAGCTTTGTATTTCTCTCTGATCTATCGATTTGGTTTGGCCTATTAGATTTATTTATCTTGCAATGGGAGAGGTGCTTTGTGATGGGTTCAATCTTGCGGTGCTCAATCCCAGTGACAGAAGGGGACATGACACGTATTTGTATTGTTGCCATTAAGGATAAAAAGATGGTGTATTAATATTGCTTGAATTTGCTTCTCTACATCATGTCATCTTGCTTAAGGCGTTACTCTGTTTTTATTAACTTAATACTCTAGATGCATGCTGGATAGCGGTCGATGAGTGGAGTAATAGTAGTAGATGCAGGCAGGAGTCGGTCTACTTGTCTCGGATGTGATGCCTATATACATGATCATTGCCATGAGTCCGTCATAATTATTTGCTTTTCTATCAATTGCCCAACAGTAATTTGTTTACCCACCATATGTTTCTGTGCTCGAGAGAGAAGCCTCTAGTGAAAACTATGGCCCCCGGGTCAATCTTTATCATATAAAAAACCTAAAAATACCTTGCTGCAATTCATTTACTTTTATTTTAATTAGTATTTTAGTTTATCTATTTACCTCGATAAAATTTAATCCTTGCAAATAACCGCTAAGAGGATTGACAACCCTCTTATTTGCGTTGGGTGCAAGTGTTTGCTCTTGTGTGTGTAGGTGCGCTTAACGTAATTTTGGTTGGTTCTCCTACTGGATTGATAACCTTGGTTCTTAACTGAGTGAAATACTTATCTCTACTATACTGCATCATCCGCTCCTCTTCGGGGAAATACCAACGCAGACTACAAGTAGCATGAAGAATTTCTGGCGTCGTTGCCGGGGAGACATCATCAAAATTACCAAGTACCTTCGCACAAATTATCATTCACTTGAAATTACCAAGTTCCTTTTATTTGCATTTGCCTCTCATTTTCATCTCCCCCACTTCTAAAATATTTTTTACAAAAACGCAAAAATATTTTGCTTGCTTGCTTGCTTTTATTGCCTTCATGTCAACACTCAAAAACAGAAAGGAAAGCAAAAATTTAAGATCACTATGGATCCTCATCCACTTGCTAATCTTTTCAAAAGATCCAATTATAATGAACCAATTGCTAGTGATTTGAGCGCTCTTGATTTTTTCTATGAAGTTTTGCTTGAAAATCATGAATCTGAAAATTGTGATGAAGTGTTAGAAGAAGAAATTTATAAAGTGATTCATGATAGATCCTTGATTGAAAAGCATGATTGCAATGATGTTACTATAAATTCTATTAATGTGAATTGTGCTAATAATATGCAAAACTACAAGCTTGGGGATGATAATTTTGTTATGTCCACTACTTATTGCAATGATCATGATTGGGGTGATAATGCTTCTTATGATCTTGAAAATTTATTTAAGCCTCATGATGAATATTTTATTGATAATAATGTTTGCAATACTATTAAAAGTGGGTTTGGAAGAGCATCAACTTTAGGTAATAATGATCCCACTACTTTGGAGAATTATCAATCTTATGAAATTTTTGACAAAAGTGGGCTTGGAGAGGTCATGACTTTAGTTGATTTTAATCCCACTATCATGGAAGATTATAAATTTTTTATGCATGTGGATCATAGAGAGATTATTGTTTATGATAGATATATGGTTGAGTTTGATTATGATCCTACATGTAATTATTATGAGAGAGGAAAATATGGTTGTAGAAATTTTTATGTTACTAAATTACCTCTCTTTGTGTTGAAATTTTTAATGCTTCATTCTTCCTATATGCATTTGTTAGATATTGCATGTCTTGATAATTTGTTTTCCTACAAAATGTCTATGCATAGGAAGTATGTTAGACTTAAATATGTTTCTTACATGCCGTATGGTGCTCTCTTTGTGCTTCAATTCTTTTCTTTGACGTGAGCATCATTAAAATCTCAAAGCCTATCTTAATGGCTATAAAGAAAGAGCTTGTTGGGAGACAACCCAATACCTTCTATTTTTTAGTGTTTGCAAAATTATAGCTTTTGTTATGATTATATTTTTATGTTTTAATTAGTGTTTGTGCCAAGTAATGCCTTTGGGATTTTGGAAGATAGTATGATAGATGCTGTTTGAAAATAGAAACTTTTGCGTCCAGTGCTGGAATTACTAATTTTCGCTGGAGTGTCAGAACCTTCTGAATTTTTTACACAGTATTGATATATGAATTGCCCACGTTGTCCTAAGTTTTCACAAATTTTGGAGTTACAGAAGTATGACCATAATTCAGATCTTTACAGACTGTTCTGTTTTAGACAGATTCTGTTTTTGTTGCATAGTTTGCTTATTTTGATGAATCTATGGATCGTATCGGGGGGTATGAGTAATGGAGAAGTTGGAGTAAAGTAGCATTATGCCAATATTAAATATGAATCAATTTACAATAGTACCTATAGTTAAAGATTTATTTGTTATACTAACGGATCTCACGAGGTTTCTGTTGAGTTTTGTGTGCTGAAGTTTTCAAGTTTTGGGTGAGACTACGATGGATAAAGGAATAAGGAGCGGCAAGAGCCTAAGCTTGGGGATGCCCAAGGCACCCCAAGGTAATATTCAAGGAAGACTCAAGCGTCTAAGCTTGGGGATGCCCCGGAAGGCATCCCCTCTTTCGTCTACAATCTATCGGTAACTCACTTGGAGCTATATTTTTATTCATCACATGATATGTGCTTTACTTGGAGCGTCTTGTGATATAGTTTGTTTGCTTTTGTTTTCTTTTTAGTTTGTCACAATCATCTTTTCTGAACACACCTTTTTGAGAGGGACACACATTATTCGTGATTTGTTAGAATACTCTATGTGCTTCACTTATATCTTTTGAGCTAGGCAGTTGCTCTAGTGCTTCACTTATATCTTTTAGAGCACGGCGGTTGTTATATTTTAAAGAAATAGTTGCACTCTCATGCTTCACTTATATCTTTTTGAGAGTCTCATGATAGCAATGGTAATATGCACGGGTTATGAATTTGGTCCTGATATGATAGGTATTCAAGAGGGATATAATAAAAACTTTCATGTAGATCACTGAATATGATAAATTTGATTCCTTGCAATAGTTTTGCGATATTAAGATGGTAATATGTGGGAGGTATTAGTAGATAATTGTGGTTTAGTAATAATAATTGTGTTAAGGTTTGTGATTCCCGAAGCATGCACGTATGATCTGTCGTTATGCTAAGAAGTTGGAGCATGATTTATTATTGATTGACTTCCTTTGTGTGGCGGTCGGGAGCGCGCGATGGTTAACTCGTAAAAACCTCCCCCCTAGGGGCATGCGTAGTAGTACTTTGCTTTGAGGGCTAATAAACTTTCGCAATAAGTATGTGAGTTCTTTATGACTAATGTGAGTCCATGGATTATAAGCACTCTCACCCTTCCGCAATTTGCTAGCCTCTTCGGTACCGTGCATTGCCCTTTCTCACATCGAGAGTTGGTGAAAACTTTGCCGGTGCATCCAAACCCCGTGATATGATTCACTCTATCACACATAAGCCTCCTTATATGTTCCTCAAAACAGCCACCATACCTACCTATCATGGCATTTCCATAGCCATTCCGAGATATATTGCCATGCAACTTCCACCGTTCCATTTTTATGACATACATCATCATTGTCATATTGCTTTGCATGATCATATAGCTGACATAATATTTGTGGCTCAGCCACCATTCATCATTTCTATACATGTTACGCTAGCATCATTGCACATCCTAGTACACTGCCAGAGACTTTCATATAGAGTCATATTTTTGTTCTAGTATCGAGTTGTAATGTTGAGTTGTAAGTAAATAGAGGTGTGATGATCATCATTATTAGAGCATTGTCCCAGTGAGGAAAGAATGGTGGAGACTAATGAATCCTCGAAAAAGTGGTGATGCGGAGAATCCTACAGACATCACCATGTCAAGAGTCCGTTTGGCAAGTGGCACGTGACACATCTACGTCACATACATAAAGGTGAATCGTCTCCTTTACACGTGTTCACTTGACCCCTTCGAGGATGGTATACTACTTGACAATCCTTCCGTGTGCATGCATAGGTTCTATCGGAGCATCACACGTAGCGAGGACAAGTCCATGCGTAAGAGAATGACTACACCATCCAAGAAGGAAGCTTGGAAGCGGAGAAGGAACCGTCAAGAAGAAGGTGAGGTTCCACGTGCATCGACGGATGTCCACGAGAAGGCGACGAGCTGCGAAGCTTCTGGACACCCCGTGCGCACGGGCCCTTAGACCCCATGCACACGGGACCCCGTGCCCAGGGTACAAGCCCGGGCGCACGGGCTCAGTCGTCAGGTCACTGGATACCCCGTGCGCACGGGCTCCACTTACCCCGTGCACACGGGGCTGCCTGTGTGCAGCTGCGGGCTTTGCCCATGTAATACCCATTACGCCCCTGCTTACCCCTTCATTGACTAGGACTATATATACTCCTCCTCCTCCTCCATTGAGCTTTAGCTAAGATTAGATCTAGAAATTGGAGCTTAGCTCATGTATCTCCCCTTGTGGGAATCCTCTTGAGAGAGGCACACTCCATTGGAGTTCAAGACCTCCATTGGAGAAGATCCTTAGGGATATCAAGACCCCCTTGTGGGAAGGATCTATCTAGATCATCAAGACCCATCTCTCCTAGAGATTTGGATGAACAACCTTTGTATCTTTATTTCCCTTATTGTTCTTGGATCTTGATGCACCTCTTGTATTGCTTGTGATTTGAGGAGTACTTGGTGTGGATCTGGTCCATTAGAGTGTTGTTCTTGTGTTTTCCCCTTGTGTTCTTGGTGTTCTTCCTCAAATCCACCTCCAATTCGTGAACATCGGGCCACCTAGGGTCTTGCCCTACATCATCTTGGTATCATGAGCCACGTTGACACGAATTTGGAGCCCTACCCCCCATGTTCTAGCCTTTAGTTCGAATTTTTCTTACCAATTTCGAAAATTCCCCACAAAAAGAGCCATACCAATTTTTTTGTAATTTGTTGTTCCTTGTGAGTTTTTGTTGATTTTGATCCGTGGATCTGGTGTTTATCAATTAGATCCACCTTCTATTGCGTCCCCATAGCCCAATTTTTCTTTCCCCCCTTCGAATTTGGAGTTGAAATCGCGAAATTTCCACCACCCCCGTGTCCAAGGACCCCAAACCCCGTGTGCACGGGCCCCCGCGAAGTTTCTGGACACCCCATGTCCACGGCCTTATACCATGTGCACGGGACCCCGTGTCCACGGGCCTTAGACCCCGTGCGCACGGCCCCTACAGAACAGCCAGCACCGCTTCACGTTTTCAGCCATATCTCCCACTTCCGAACTCCGATTTGGGTGTTCTTTGGCTCGTTGAAAAGCTAGCGACGTGCCCGAGCTGCTCATCTTGGTTTTACCACCATTTGACTCCATCAAATTTTGTGCATTTTTGCATCTTTACATAGGCCCTCCGCCATAACTTCTGCACCACCACCAAAAACTTCCGCAACCTAACCCATTTTGGTTTCCATTGCATTTGTGGTTGTTTGAGTTGTGATTTGAGTCTCCTAAGGTGTTTCGGCTACTTAGGGACGGTTACATCTTCATCACCACCGGCGACTTGTATTGTTACATCAACTACATCCACCACGACATCCTGCATCGACGATGACCATCCATCCTTTGAGACCATCTTCAACCGGAAGCAAGGCCGGTTACCCCCGACTTCGTGAAAGGTTAAGTGTGACGAAGGTATCCATTCCGTCATAAAATTTTCCTTCCTTGCCATTACATCTTGATAGCCCCACCATCTTTGCGAATACCTTCATACCTACTGAGACTAGTTATCCGAGTATTGCCGGGCTTCGCGAAAACTTGTGCACCTTAGTGATACGATATCATATTGTTGCATCATTTGATATATCATATTGTGCAATTGCTTGCTCCCGTGCATATCTTGCGATACTTATCTCATGTGTTTGGTTGAGGCTCAATAAGCATAGTGGAAAGGAAGAGAAGAGAGCAAAAAAAAAAGATTTTAAGCAAGAAAAAGAAAGATCAAAAGCTTATAAGCAAAAGAGTGTTGAGCATGAAAAGAGATACTTGTGCATGAGGATACATGGAATAGGAAACATTTTGCTTTGCATACATATAGGTTGGTGCCAAGTGGTGAATCGTGCCCAAACATGCAATCAAGCTAGCGTCTCTCCTTGTGTTTGAGCAACACGAGCTTAGTCTTCGTTAGGCAATTTTGTATTGCTCATCCCTATAGTTGCACAAGCCCCATTATCCCACCGTGTGTGTTTCTTTATTGCCCTCCTCTATATTTTGTGATCACTTGCTTTGCATTTTGAGTCCTTTGGCTTGATTTCAACATTTACATATCTTGGACTTCAATTTGCATGAATTTGTGCCACTAACTGTAACATCCCCATGTAATAGCTACAGTGATCATCAATGAAAATGCCAGGTCACCATGTTTTGGAAAGGCTTAATGATCACCTCAATTCAAAACTCATTTCAAATTCCATTTGAATCCAATTCAAATTGTGGCAGAAATAAAACTTTGTCAAGTAATAAAACTAAAATGTTCAAAATATTACAAAAATTCTCAAAGCAACTATAAAAATAAAATCAACACTTAAATAATTTACCAAATGGTCCCTAACATTTAAAACAGCAGCCAGAAGTATTATCTTGAATCAATTAATTGTAAAACAGATATTTAAACTGTTTAAAGTATAACCAAACTTTGTGTGGAGCATCATCTTATTGCATAGCATTTACTAGCTAAGTTTCACATACAGCAAAATTTCTTAAGTGCATTAATTAAATCAGAAACGGAGACAAAAGGAATAAAGCAAAAAAGAAAAAGGAAAATAGCGCAGCGTACTGTGCAGTCCGGCCCAACTGACCGAGCCGGCCCAGCCTAGCGCCCCGGGTCGTCTCCTACCCCCACTACTCATCCGACCCCGCCGACCGAGCGACCGCGGTCGCCGCCCGACCACCTCGCCGGCGCGCGACGAGGGGATAAGGGCGCCACGCCTCCTCGGTCCCCTCTCCCACTCACCCCACTCGCTCGCCCGCTCGTTCTCTCCCTCCCCTTCTCCAGATTCCCCCCATCGTCGAATGCCATCGCCGCCGTTCACCGCGCTCCACCGCGGCCACCGTCGCCCCGCGTCCATCCGCCGTGGCCACGAGCTTCCCCCGCATCCGCTACACCAGCTCCGACCACGCGCGCGGGCCGGGAGCCACCGGAGCGCCCGCATCGCCGTCTTCTTCCTCCTCTGCCCCGCCGGACTCTGTCGCCGATTCCCACTCCGGCAGGCCTCCTCGAGCACGCTGCCCTCCACGACCGGCTTCCAGTGAGCCCCCGCTCCTCCTCTCCCCTCTGCGATAGCTCGCCGTGCCCCGCATCGCCTTTTCCCCGTCGTTACCCGAACGCCGCCGCCGCCCTCACTCGTCGCCGGCGTTGTTCCGGCCACCCCTAGCTCCCACGGATGGCACAGCTCGACGCGGCGCTCCGTAATCGTTCTGTTGGTGCTCGCGGGCGTCCGTTTGGTCACCTGTGCGCGATTCCGGCGAGTTTCCGGCCATCGCCGCCGCGTCGGGCCTCGCCGCCGGCGAACGCACTGTGCGCGCGCGCGTTTAAAACCGTGGGTTGACCCACTGACGTGTGGGGTCCCACTGTGATGTCATGATGACATCACAACTACTGTTTCGGATAATTCTAAATTAAATAATTAAATTAATTCTAGAAAATCAGTAAAACTTTCAAAAATCATATAAAATAAACCGTAACTCAGATGAAAATAATTTATATATGAAAAACGATCAGAAAAATATGAAGAATCCGAATAACCTATCCAGATACCTGCCACACCCCTCTAACATAGTGAACATGGAACTTTTTGCCCGTATTCGATAGATGAATAGTGCATAACTTTAATAAAATAAATCCAAATAAATTCCTAAATTATCTAAAGTAGTTAGAGATGCAATATATCACCCCTGCGTATCCTTTAGGCATGCCATGCATCTGTGATTGCATTCGTTGCTTGTATTTATTGTTCCCCCTCCCTTCTCTCCGGTAGACCCCGAGACTGACGCTGCTGCCGAGTGCGACGACGTCGCCGACGACCAGCCCCTTTCAGCAGACCTTCCAGGCAAGCAAACCCCCCTGAACATCCAGATATCGCCCACTCTCTCTCTATCTTATTCTTGCATTAGAATTGCCCCCTGCTACTATTTCTGATAGCTCCTATTCTGATGCATAGCCTGATTTTGTTGTCTGCTATTGATACTCTACCTGCTGTCCTATAATGCTTAGTTAGCTATGCTACTGATTCATCTGTGGCCCTTCACCCTTGTCCATATGCCATGCTTGATATCGGGCCGTGATCACTCGGGGTGATGATCACGGAAA
Organism: Elymus sibiricus; assembly: GCA_039707655.1. Lineage (NCBI taxonomy): Eukaryota > Viridiplantae > Streptophyta > Magnoliopsida > Poales > Poaceae > Elymus > Elymus sibiricus. Next base: position 279,599,610 of record CM077676.1, read on the forward strand.
TGTTTACATATTGCAATACTTAAACTGTTAAAGTCGGGCTAGCCCCAAGGGTGCCCGCGAGAGAATGACATTAACGACGGGTCGGCTCCAAGAGTACCTGCGAGTGATATCAAGTCGGAGCGATAGAAACCCTGTTTGTCTTTGCGAGTTACTAAATACACCTAACGGATTTGGCTATTTGATCTGAGTTGGCCACTGGCCTATACACACTACCACCACGTGGGATAATGGTTTAATGGGGCCCTCTACGCCGTATGTATCAGCCAAAAGCTCTGTCAAATGTCCAGTTCAGCATTGTGGGCCTATCAGGCCAGTGCCATCCAGGATGAGGTGGTGCTCATCCCGGCTCGTCGCATAACGACCCGGAGTGCAAAGGGCGATGGCCCAAGACCCCTGAGCGCTTAGGATGTAGACCGGCGGGGACCTCTCTGTTGAGCCTAGGTAGGACTGCGTCGTGTCGATTACCCGAGGCCGGGCATTACCCAGCAAGTGTGTCCGGCCAGATGTAATCGAGCGTGCTGGGTAACAGTAGTGCACCCCTGCAGGGAAGTGATCTATTCGAATAGCCGTGTCCACGGTAACAGGACGCTCGGAGTTGTATCTTGATCCGCTACAACTACAAATGGTTTCTGTTAAAATATTAAACTGTTACTACTGCTCTCGGGATCACTTTCTCGCAGGGCAATCGAGGAAGGATCTCAGGGAGTTACTAAAATATGATTGTTTATGTATTATCTTGCTCTACTCTCTTCTATTGCTGCAAGAAATGCTTCAAGATGCTAGTCTTCGATAGGCTAGGCCTTTCCCCCTCTGTTCTGGCATTTCTGCAGTTTAGTCCAAAGATATAGCCCCATTCCTTTGATACAGATGCATATTTAGTATAGTTATGATGTCAGTCTTGCGAGTACTTTGGATGAGTACTCACGGTTGCTTTGCTATTGTTTTCCCCCATACCCGGTTACTGCGATCAGACGACGGAGCCCAAGAGCAGGAGATCCCAGGAGGCTACTACTACTACGATGAGTCCGCCGACCAGGAGTAGTTCGGAGGCCCTAGGCAGGAGGCCTTTCCTCTTTCGATCAGAGTCGTTGTTTGTTTTTGCCTTCTTAAGGCACCCTTGTTTAACTTTGTGTCTGTACTCAGATACTGTTGTTGCTTCCGCTAACGCTTGATCTCGAGCTTTTGTATTCGAGCCCTCGAGGCCCCTGGCTTGTAATATAAAGCTTGAATTATTTTATTTTGAGTTTAGAGTTGTGTTGTGATATCTTCAAGTGAGTCCCTAGGCTTGATCGTATGCATTTGCGTGTATGATTAGCGCACGATTAAGTCGGGGGTGTCACAAGTTGGTATCAGAGCTGACTGCCTGTAGGAATCCCCTTTCCAACTCCTTGGCCGAAGTTGAGTCTAGACTTTGAAAACTGTTTTACTAACATGACTGTGTGGCTTACGGGCCCATGTCGCGAATGGATGGGATTATGATCTTTTATTCCTCTTCCTTACTCTGGGACTCTACTCTCTCTTCTATTCAGGTTAAAGACTTTACTAAATACTAACATTAGGTTCTCGTGATCACATCCACCCGGAGTTCTGAATTTACCCCCCCTTTCTTCAAGATGAGGGCCAGGTTCTGCTGCACAATGCTCACGGACCGCAGGATCCTTTTATCGAGGGCACCCTACGTCGTCCCCTGCAGATTCCTTGCTCCAATAGTTTTCTCCGACGTTGATGTAGCCTTTGCTATGTCGCGTTGTTGTATTCCTCACCGCGTGCCTGCGCGCCGCCTAGTTTGTCTAACTGCGTGTGTTTCCGAACTCGCGTTATCTGTTGATATCCAACTCTGTGCACAGATTTGTATGTCTTTAACGACTACTAATATGTATCTAATGCACTTCTTGTTCTTGATCATGCTACCTCTTGAATGACCCCATATACATGCAGTTGTTCTTGCTAAACTGCCCCTGTTGATTTGGCAGGATGGCTGATGATCCTCCACCTCCGCCCTATATTGCCGCAATGATGCAGCAGTTTGAGCTGAATCGTTAGTTTATGACTGGAGTAATGGCTCAGTTTCCAACTCAGAATGCTCAGCAACAGTCTGCCCCAATAACTCTGCAAGAATTCGTGCGCCTCAATCCGTCCATTTTCCGCAACTCCACCAATCCTATGGATGCTGATGATTGGCTCCGTGACATCTTGTTTGAAATGGAGTCCGCTAAAGTTGCCCCCGACAGCTACGTCACCTTTGTGGCATTTCACCTGAAGGGTCCGGCTGCTCAATGGTGGGAAAGCCACAGGCGTATGCTGCCTGATGGAACTATAACCACTTGGCAGGAATTTCAGATGGCCTTTCGTGCACGACACATTCCTCAAGGTCTGATGGACCAGAAGAAGAAGGAGTTCCGCAAACTCACTCAGGGTAAAATGACTGTGGATGAATATCAGAGGAAATTCCTCGAATTATCCCGCTATGCTGAAGATGACGTATGCACTGACGCTCGCAAGCAGGAGAAATTCCGTGAAGGACTGCATCCTGACATAGAGCTCGCACTTGTTGTCCATGACTGTGCAGATTTTGCGACGCTTGTCAGCCAAGCTTTTCGAGTTGAAACTGGTCTGATTGAGTACCAGGAGTCGCTCAAGCGCACTCGTGACGTTGGCTCATCTTCGGGTCAGCCTGCTCAGAAACGTGAAGTCTGGATTCCGCACAATGTACATCACCGACCAGCTCCAACACCAAGGCCGTCTTATGTTGCACCTCGTCTGCCGCTGCCGCCGAGACAGCTAGCGATTCAGGGTGGACAGCCCAATACTATGGCTACTCCCCATAATGATGGTTTATGCCGCAAGTGTGGTCAGCCAGGGCACCGTGCTGCCAGCTATCGCCCGACCCAGAAGCAAGGTACACGAGCTCGTCAGTCCAGAAACCGTAATGCCAGGCCGCCTGCACTCAGTCGTGGTCATGTTAATCATGTAAAGGTTGAAGAAGCTCGACGGGACCCCAAAATTGTGATGGGTACCCTTCTAGTGAATTCAGTTCCAGCTACTGTTCTTTTTGATTTAGGAGCATCGCATTCTTTCATTTCTGAAGCGTTTTCACGCAAGCAAGACTTGTCATTCGGAAACTTGTACCCTCCACTGGTGGTTAGCTCTCCGGGATCCAGATGGGATACCTCGTTGATAGCCCACAACAACCACATTGAAATTGGAGGATTAGTATTCACTGTTTCACTTATGGCCCTCAAGGTTTCTACCATAGATGTCATTCTGGGCATGAATTGGTTGGGTCCTCATCAAGCCCTGATTGACTGTGTTGCTGAATCAGTTCACCTTACTCACCCTTCTGGCCAGACAGTCAAATACTCAGCCCGAATAGCTCAGGATGCCGAGAGACAGATATATGCTCTGAATGCATTAAATGCTTCACCTCTTGAGGGAATAGAGAACGTTCCAGTCGTTCGCGATTTTCCAGACGTCTTTCCAGAAGAACTTCCAGGAATACCCCCTGTTAGAGCTGTCGAGTTCGTCATCGACTTGAAACCAGGCACTACCCCTATTGCTAAGCGACCCTACAAGATGCCGCCACATGAACTCCTTGAACTTAAGGAGGAAATCGACAAGTCACTTAAAAAGGGTTTCATCCGCCCCAGTTCTTCTGCTTGGGGAGCACCTTCACTCTTTGTTAAGAAGAATGATGGGACAAATCGGTTGGTTCAAGATTACCGACCTATCAACCAAGCAACAATTCAGAACAAGTATCCGCTTCCTAGAATCAACGATCTGTATGATCAACTTGCTGGATCCTCTGTGTTTTCTAAACTCGATTTGAGGTTGGGTTACCATCAGATCCGAGTTCATAAAGAGGATATTCCGAAGACAGCCTTTGTTACTCGCTATGGTTCTTACGAGTACACTGTCATGTTCTTTGGCTTAACCAATGCTCCAGCAACCTTCTCCCGACTGATGAACTACATCTTCATGGATTACCTCGACAAGTTTGTCGTGGTTTATCTGGATGATATCCTTATATATTCGAAGAATGAAGAAGAACATGCCGAACATCTTCGGCTTGTACTGGAGAAGCTGCGTGAACATCAACTGTATGCCAAGTATTCCAAGTGTGAGTTCTGGTTATCTGAAGTGACATATCTCAGCCATGTGATTTCCAAAGATGGCATTGCCGTTAAACCGGAACGAGTTCAGGCTATTCTTGACTGGACTCCCCCGAAGAATGTCAAGCAAGTCAGAAGTTTTCTCGGTCTCACCAGCTATTGTCGCCGATTCGTCGAGAACTTCTCCAAGATTGCCAAGCCTCTGACTGATCTGCTCCACAAAGGCGTTAAGTTTGAGTGGACGGAAAAGTGCCAAGAAAGTTTCTAGACGCTTAAGGATAAGTTGACATCTGCCCCAGTGCTAGCACCCCCAGATTCCCGAAAGGATTTCGTGATCTACTGTGACGCGTCTCGTCAAGGATTAGGCTGTGTCCTAATGCAAGAGCGCAAAGTGATTGCTTATGGCTCTCATCAATTGCGTCCTCACGAAGATAAGTATCCAACTCATGATCTCGAGTTAGCAGCAGTTATCTATGCTTTGAAGCTGTGGCGACATTACCTTCTCGGTAATCGCTGCGAGATATACACGGACCACCAAAGTCTGAAGTATCTGTATACTCAACCAGATTTGAACCTCCGTTAACAAAGATGGCTCGAGACAATAGCCGACTACGACATGGATATTTCTTATACCCCTGGCAAGGCTAATGTAATGGCCGATGCCTTGAGTCACAAGTCTTATTGCAACAACCTCATGGTTCAGGAAGCACAACCCCTTCTCTATGAAGAAATTTGCAAGTTGAACCTTCACATTGTGCCTCAGGGTTATCTCAACACCCTGGTTGTTGAACCGGACCTCGAACACAACATCAAGACAAGGCAGAAATATGACTCTGAAGTCGAGAAGATTAAGAAATACCTCTCCAAGGGAAATTCTTCATTCTACCATGTTGATAATGATGGTGCCTTGTTCTTCAAAGGCCGTCTAGTGGTTCCCAGAAGGCACAATCTGGACTCTCGTCCGGATGTCATGAAAGAAGCACATGACACACCTTTGTCTATTCACCCTGGTAGTACCAAGATGTACCAAGACATTCGACAGAGATACTGGTGGCCTGATATGAAGCATGACATTGCTCGCTATGTTGCCGAGTGTGACGTTTGCCGTCGCATCAAGGCAAAACATCAAAGGCCTGCTGGACTTCTGCAACCACTTACTATTCCCGAATGGAAATGGGACAAGGTCGAAATGGACTTCATTACTGGTTTTCCCAGATCGCAGAAGGGTCATGATGCTATTTTTGTCGTCATTGACCGATTCTCAAAGGTTGCTCACTTTCTGCCAGTCAAGGAGACAATCACTGCTAGCCAGTTAGCAGACTTGTATGTTTCCAGAATTGTGTCACTCCATGGTGTTCCGCTGGAGATCAGTTCAGATCGTGGCAGTCTCTTTACCTCAAGGTTTTGGAACAGTTTCCAAGAAGCTATGGGAACTCATCTGTCCTTCAGCACCGCTTTTCACCCCCAGTCCCAGGGACAAGTTGAACGAGTCAATCAAGTGCTTGAAGATATGCTTCGAGCTTGTGTCATCTCCTTCGGTAAGAAATGGGAGGAATCTCTCCCGTATGCCGAATTCTCATACAACAATAGCTATCAGGCTAGTTTGAAGATGGCACCCTTTGAAGTTCTATATGGACGTAAGTGCCGAACCCCTCTGAATTGGTCAGAAACTGGGGAACGGTCACTCGTTGGTCCGGACATTATTCAACATGCTGAAGAACAAGTCCGCATTGTCCGTGAACATTTGAAAGCTGCCCAGTCTCGTCAGAAGAGCAACTATGATCGAAAACACCAGGTAATGGTCTATCAACCTGGCGAACAGGCTTACCTTCGTGTTACTCCGATGAAGGGCACACACCGTTTCGGAATCAAGGGCAAGTTAGCTCCTCACTACATTGGCCCCTTTCGCATTCTCGCAACACGTGGAGAGGTAGCATATCAGTTGGAACTACCGTCGAAGCTTTCTCAGGTTCACGATGTTTTCCATGTGTCACAACTCCGTCGCTGCTTCAAGGATCCTATCCGAGCAGTGGATCATGAAGTGCTTGAATTGCAAGAGGATCTTTCTTATCAAGAGTATCCGATCCGCATTCTTGATCAAGCTGAATGTCGAACCCGTCAGAAGGCAATCAAGTTCCTTAAAGTTCAGTGGTCGAATCATTCTGAAGATGCAGCCACTTGGGAACGCGAAGATCGTCTTCGTGAAGAATACCCCGCTCTCTTTCAGCCTACCTCTTAATTCTCGGCACGAGAATTTCTTTTAGAGGAGGAGAATTGTAACATCCCCATGTAATAGCTACAGTGATCATCAATGAAAATGCCAGGTCACCATGTTTTGGAAAGGCTTAATGATCACCTCAATTCAAAACTCATTTCAAATTCCATTTGAATCCAATTCAAATTGTGGCAGAAATAAAACTTTGTCAAGTAATAAAACTAAAATGTTCAAAATATTACAAAAATTCTCAAAGCAATTATAAAAATAAAATCAACACTTAAATAAATTACCAAATGGTCCCTAACATTTAAAACAGCAGCCAGAAGTATTATCTTGAATCAATTAATTGTAAAACAGATATTTAAACTGTTTAAAGTATAACCAAACTTTGTGTGGAGCATCATCTTATTGCATAGCATTTACCAGCTAAGTTTCACATATAGCAAAATTGCTTAAGTGCATTAATTAAATCAGAAACAGAGACAAAAGGAATAAAGCAAAAATAAAAAGGAAAATAGCACAGCGTACTGTGCAGTCCGGCCCAACTGACCGAGCCGGCCCAGCCTAGCGCCCCGGGTCGTCTCCTCCCCCCACTGCTCATCCGACCCCGCCGACCGAGCGACCGCGGTTGCCGCCCGACCACCTCGCCGGCGCGCGATGAGGGGATAAGGGCGCCACGCCTCCCCGCCTCCTCGGTCCCCTCTCCCACTCACCCCACTCGCTCGCCCGCTCGTTCTCTCCCTCCCCTTCTCCAGATTCCCCCCATCTCCAAACGCCATCGCCGTTGTTCACCGCGTTCCACCGTGGCCACTGTCGCCCCGCGTCCATCCGCCGTGGCCACGAGCTTCCCCCGCATCCGCTACACCGACTCCGACCACGCGCGCGGGCCGGGAGCCACCGGAGCGCCTGCATCGCCGTCTTCTTCCTCCTCTGCCCCGCCGGACTCCGTCGCCGATTCCCACTCCGACAGGCCTCCTCGAGCACGCTGCCCTCCACGACCGGCTCCCTGTGAGCCCCCGCTCCTCCTCTCCCCTCTACGATAGCTCGCCATGCCCCGCATCGCCGATTCCTCGTCGTTACCCGAATGCCGCCACCGCCCTCACTCGTCGCCGGCGTTGTTCCGGCCACCCCTAGCTCCCACGGATGGCACAGCTCGACGCGGCGCTCCGTGCTCGTTCTGTTAGTGCTCGCGGGCGCCCGTTTGGTCACCTGTGCGCGATTCCGGCGAGATTCCAGCCATCGCCGCCGTGTCGGGCCTTGCCGCCGGCGAACGCACTGTGCGCGCGCGCGTTTAAAACCGTGGGCTGACCCACTGACGTGTGGGGTCCGCCTGTTTAATTAACCCCTAAACTAAATAACCTAACCCATTAACCCACTGACAGTGGCCCCCACCCCCCTAACTAACCCAGTTAGTCTAACCCTAGACACTGACATGTGGGTCCACTGCCACTAATTAGGATTAGTTTAATATAATTAACCCTGTTTAACTAAATATTACACTGACATGTGGGACCCAGGCCTAATTAAGTTAATTAAATTCAGCTAATAGCCTCTGTTAAAATGTGAGTCTATGACAGGTGGCCCCCACCTGTCAGGTTGACCAGTCAACGGGCACAGTTGACCTGCTGACGTCACTGTGATGTCATGATGACGTCACAGCTACTATTTCGGATAATTCTAAATTAAATAATTAAATTAATTCTAGAAAATCAGTAAAACTTTGAAAAAATCATATAAAATAAACCGTAACTCGGATGAAAATAATTTATATATGAAAAACGATCAGAAAAATATGAAGAATCCGGATAACCTATCCACATACCTGACACACCCCTCTAACATACTGAACATGGAACTTTTTGCCCGTATTCGATAGATGAATAGTGCATAACTTTAATAAAATAAATCCAAATAAATTCCTAAATTATCTAAAGTAGTTAGAGATGCAATATATCACCCCTACGTATCGTTTAGGCATGCCATGCATCTGTGATTGCATTCGTTGCTTGTATTTATTGTTTCTCCCCCCCCCCCTCTTCTCTCCGGTAGACCCCGAGACTGACGCTGCTGCTAAGTGCGACGACGTCGCCGATGACCAGCCCCTTTCAGCAGAGCTTCCAGGCAAGTAAACCCCCTTGAACATCCAGATATCGCCCACTCTCTCTCTATCTTATTCTTGCATTAGAATTGCCCCCTGCTACTGTTTCCGATAGCTCCTATTCTAATGCATAGCCTGATTTTGTTGTCTACTATTGATACTCTACCTGCTGTCCTATAATGCTTAGTTAGCTATGCTACTGATTCATCTGTGGCCCTTCACCCTTGTCCGTATGCCATGCTTGATATCGGGTCGTGATCACTCGGGGTGATAATCACCGAAATGTTTACATATTGCAATACTTAAACTGTTAAAGTCGGGCTGGCCCCAAGGGTGCCCGCGAGAGAATAACATTAAAGACAGGTCGGCTCCAAGAGTACTCGCGAGTGATATCAAGTCGGAGCGACAGTAACCCTGTTCGTCTCTGTGAGTTACTAAATACGCCTAACGGATTTGGGTATTTGATCTGAGTTGGCCACTGGCCTATACGCACTACCACCACGTGGGATAATGGTTTAATGGGGCCCTCTACGCCGTATGTATCAGCGAAAGCTCTATCAGACGTCCAGTTCAGCATTGTGGGCATGTCGGGCCAGTCCCATCCAGGATGAGGTGGTGCTCGTCCCGGCTCATCGCATAACGACCCGGAGTGCAAAGGGCGTTGCCCAAGACCCCTGAGCGCTTAGGATGTAGATCGGCGGGGACCTCTTTGTTGAGCCTAGGTAGGACTGCGTCATGTTGATTACCCGAGGCCGGGCATTACCCAGCAAGTGTGTCCCGCCAGATGTAATCGAGCGTGCTGGGTAACAGTAGTGCACCCCTGCAGGGAAGTGATCTATTCGAATAGCCGTGTCCACGGTAACAGGACGCTCGGAGTTGTATCTTGATCCGCTACAACTACAAATGGTTTCTGTTAAAATATTAAACTGTTACTACTGCTCTCGGGATCACTTTCTCGCAGGGTAATCGAGGAAGGATCTCAGGGAGTTACTAAAATATGATTGTTTATGTATTATCTTGCTCTACTCTCTTCTATTGCTGCAAGAAATGCTTCAAGATGCTAGTCTTTGATAGGCTAGGCCTTTCCCCCTCTGTTTTGGCATTTCTTCAGTTTAGTCCAAAGATATAACCCCATTCCTTTGATATAGATGCATATTTAGTATAGTTCTGATGTCAGTCTTGCGAGTACTTTGGATGAGTACTCACGGTTGCTTTGCTATTCTTTTCCCCCATACCCGGTTACTACGATCAGACGATGGAGCCCAGGAGCAGGAGATCCCAGGAGGCTACTACTACTATGATGAGCCCGCCGACCAGAGGTAGTTCGGAGGCCCTAGGCAGGAGGCCTTGCCTCTTTCGATCAGAGTCGTTGTTTGTTTTCGCCTTCTTAAGGCACCCTTGTTTAACTTTGTGTCTGTACTCAGATACTGTTGTTGCTTCCGCTAACGCTTGATCTTGAGCTTTTGTATTCGAGCCCTCGAGGCCCCTAGCTTGTAATATAAAGCTTGAATTATTTTATTTTGAGTTTAGAGTTGTGTTGTGATATCTTCAAGTGAGTCCCTAGGTTTGATCGTGTGCATTTGCGTGTATGATTAGCGCACGATTAAGTCGGGGGCGTCACACTAACCCCACCGAGCTCCAGTATAAGCCATTTGTGTAGGTTGTGAGGACTGGACAAGGTTTTTCACCAAGTGCACTCTTTTCCTTGCATACATTGTGGTATTTGAGATCCATCTACAACTTCGGAAAGAGGTAACTTTGGTATGTTCATTCCATCTCATTCTCACACCTTCTCGAGTGCTTCTATGGATAGGGACGGCACATCTCCTTCGGTCTACAACCACGACGACGAGTTCGATGCCATGAAGAACTTCATCGACGCCAAGATGGACAAGTACATGGAGGAGTTCAAGGTCCTCATCAACTCCGGCAAGCGGTCTTCATCATTTTCGCGAAGACGCTCAAGTGCAAAGACTCCCGAGCTACCATCTCCGGCAAGTGCACAACGGCATCGACACCAACAAGACCCAAAAGAGCAACCTTCTGGACAAGAGTTGGCTGCTCTGGCACCCCTGTGCACACAGGACTGCGACCCTCATGCACACGGGACCCCGTGCACACGGCCTCCTGCACCCCCGTGTGCACGGGCCCTACAGAACCGCGACATCGACCCCAAGGTTGTGGCTTCATCCACTACGTTGGCATCTTAACCAAGTGACTTCAAGGCATCTTCGCCTTCGGATGTACGGCATCTTCGCCTACTCCACGAGCTCAAGTCCGCGACTACCACGAGCTACTATGACCTCGACAGCGACCACGAGCTTCCTTTCTATGGGACTCAAGACCCCGAGGAGTATCTCGAGTGGGAGCGCAAGATGGACGACTACCTCAAGCTACATCAAGTTCCCTCCGAAGATCAAGTGAAGTGCGCCACAAGTACCTTCCACGACTGCGCGTCGACATGGTGGCTTCACACACCTTCGAAGAGCTTCAACATGAGTTGGTCCAAGACGAAGAAAGTGATGCGCCGAGAACTTGTGACTTCCGCCTACATGGAACATCTTCTTCACCAATTGGAGAATACCATACAAGGATCCAAGTCCCTCGACGAGTACTTCATGGAGATGAAGAAAGCCTTGCGACGAGCCGGTGTGGACGACCCCATTTGGATGAAGTTCCACTTCACGATGGGATTGAATAACGACATCGCCAAGACTCTCTTCACCAACAACTACGGGTCCCTCGATGACATGTACATTGGTGCTCTCCAAGCGGACAAAGAACACATGAAGGCCAAGTCTACTCGACCCCGAGGACACTTCACGACGACCACGCTCCAAGACGGCGAGCATGAGGCTAGTACCACCGAGATGTCCACGCCCGACGAGCTCCAAGACGATGCTTCCAAGTTCGACTTCACCGCCATACCTCTTTGTGGCATTGACGATGCCGAGTCTACCACGACTCTTTTTGAAGACGGCACGGCAACGACTACGACTACGGAGCAACTCAAGGATCAATATTTGGAGGCGAGCGACAAGGTGGTGAGCAAGGATGATGCTTCCATCTTTGGAGGCGAGAGTGATGATGCGCCATCTTCGGCCTTCATCCACGGCGACGACGATGATGAGTTGAGCGACTTATGCCACCATATTGAGAGTGAGAGTGACTTCACCACTAGCCCCATATATGATGAGATGACCCAATTCCCATGTGAGGAGAGCCACCACCACCACCACCACTTGAGTGATTTGAGTGACTCCACCATATGTGACATTGAGTGCACCTATTTTGAGGGAGTGAGTGAGCCACCACATAGAGAGAGTGAGGTAGTTGATAGGGTATGTGAGGCCATTTCGATTTCTAACGACTTACCCTCTACCTCTATTGTGTCTTCTCATTTGGTGCTAGGTCCCATATACGATGACGCCCTGATCTTCGATGACTTCGTCCTTCCTTTGGACAAGACGATGGCCATGGTGGACTATGATACACCCCCCACATGGTTCCATCACGATGATGATGACCACGAGTTGGTCTTTCCCACCTCACCTACACCACATGAGTGGAATGACAAAGGTAACATAGGTGAAGGTGATGCTCTTGACCCACTAGTGGACATTCTTGACATCGATTGCTTGCATGATGTAGATCCTCCTATTGGCACACTTCATGCTAGTGCGACTTCCCCATGCGATGATTTACCCATTTATGATGAGTATGATGATTGCCATGTGGAGTCTATTAGTTGTGATGCCATGTTACATAGGATTTCTTGTGAGAATTCTCTTGGTCACATCATGTTTGCAACACCTCTTGACTTGTCATATGCTATGAATGAGATCTCCCATATGTCACATTTGCAATCTCATCATAGTGACTATGCATATTCCATTAAAATAAACCCAATTTACACATATGGCATAGATGACAAGCCCATGGTTATTGGCATTTGCTTTTCTTGTGATGATATTGATATGCTCCCTTTGCATCATTCCTCTCATATGCCATGCCATGACCACCTAGCTTCGGACATGCATTATTTGCCATGTTGTCAATTTTCTCCATATTATGCGTCCGCTATTGCTCATGAGGCGACCCCCATAGTTTCCTCATACATGTTAGGAGATTTTGACCCATCATATGAATTGCATGATTTCCATGATTGTGTGCACCATATGCATCCCTTGAATGAAAATTCTTTTGATGTGCCACATACTTGCTATAATTTGCATCCTAATCATGTCATACATAACAACTATTCTTTCATGATGGATGACATGTTTCTCTACCATGCCTCAAATTTCTTTGAGCATTGCTTGTTTTGTGCTAACTCTCACATGCACATACACATCATGATGGATGATGTGTACATTTACCACGCACACACTTTGTTTCGTTTGTCCCCATGTTGTGTAGGTACACATGCTTCCTCGTCGACCTCGCAAGCGCAAGAGTTGACGAAACAAGCTCTAGAGAGCAATGATGATTTGGGATCCTACGGATTGTCATTCCCACCGCTCCCTTCGCGCAAAGACTTCGCGCATTTCTTCTACATGGCCCTCACATGGTTATGGGTTATTGTCCATTGTATATCCTTTGCCCATATTGCCATGTTCACTATGCATGATATGCTCATTCCTATGCCTTTGCCATGCATTTGTGACCCATGCTTTGCATCTCACATGACACTTGATTCTACTATTTGTATGTGTGTTTGCATGCTTGGTGGAGATATCACTTGCTATTGCCATGTTTTCTATGTACCCCATGCCTATGATGATACTTTGATCTTGCCTTGTTTTCGTGCTTCCGATATGTCATGCGCATTTGTTATGCCTATTATTTGCTCACATGACATGATTGCCATGATTTCCTCTAGTGTGTTGCATCTTCGCTCCACTAGTTTGCACGATATGATTACCATGATTGCTTGCCTTGTTGCATCACCGATGATTCATACTTGCTCGTTTCATGCAGTTGATGGCATCCATTCACATGCTTTGCACATGATTCATATTGCTTCTTGTCGTATATCTCCATATGTTGCCTCTCACATGCTAGATGATTTGCCATGTATTGAGTGCAACAATGCTTTTAGTCTTGCTAATGAGATTGCCCTCATAGCTTTCTCCCATATATTTGGAGCTTTTGCCATCTTTCATGTGCAGCATGCTTGTCTTCCTTCTTTGCACCATATGCCTAGTGCCATAAATATAGCCATTGTTGCATCATATCATTCATGCACTTTTGCTTCTAATGGTTATGTGCAAGAGAAGAGAACCATCATGATGGATGATGTGTTTATCTACCATGTACATGCATTCTTTGCTTTGTTGTGTGCATGTGTAGGATCCTTCGACATTTTGTCAACTTCTACTTCACGTGAGTTGACCATTCGAGCTCTTGACAGCAAGCCACTTTCGACCGACGTGCTTCTACAACGCATTTTCTACCACCTCGGCATTGTGAAGGACGCACAAGGACATACTTTTGAGGTGATATCCTTCTCTTTTGAGAATCCCACCACCATGAGCATGCATATTGTGGATCATACTTCATGTGTTGCTTGCACCATGACACTTTGCACACATGCTAGAGATCTTGCTTCAACTTGTCATTGCCACATTGCCATGCCTCATGATATATATGCCTTGTGTGTTGCATCGAACATGATTATCCCATGCTATTCCCATGTGTTTGATTGCAACAATGTCATTTCTTCACATATGCCATGTCCCATTGATTGCTACATGCTTGACTTGCTTGCCTCTCACATGATGAACACTTGCTTTTTCCATTGTGTTGAGTGCCACACTATCTTCACTACACCATGTGCACATTATGCTTGGTTTGTCTTGCACTTGACCCATGTGTTTAGACACTTCATTTTAATTGGTGTTGTGAATGATTCCTATGCCTACCATAGACCTTTTGTTGAGCACCTTGTGCATGCTTGCTATGACATTGAGGTAGATGCTTGTTCATTTGTCACACATATTAGCATCTTTACCTCACCTTTGCATGATTGTTTCCATGATGACTTTGCATGTGCTCAATTGATATGCTTAAATGCCATGTCTCACTTCCTTGTCAAACCATATGCTATGCTTGATGACTACACTTGTTGGGTGAATCACCACTTGAATGTTTGGTTTTGCACTAACGCTAACCACATTTGTTTTTCCAAGTGTTTGTTGTCATTGCTCCTTTTGAAGGAATCACAAGACGGTGCGACATTGGAGAGTGCCCAATTCGAGCTTAAAGATGTTGACTGCTTGGTGATCGTCCATTTGTCCACGGCGACACCATCTCTTTCCCATGGTGATTTGATTTTTGATCCGAGGACGGATCTTTCCCAAGGAGGAGGGGATGATGCGGAGCATCCTACGGACATCACCATGTCAAGAGTCCGTTTGGCAAGTGACACGTGCCACATCTACGTCACATACATAAAGGTGAATCATCTCATGTACACGTGTTCACTTGACCCCTTCGAGGATGGTATATTACTTGACAATCCTTCCGTGTGCATGCATAGGTTCTATCGGAGCTTCACACGTAGCGAGGACAAGTCCATGCATAAGAGAACGACTACACCATCCATGAAGGAAGCTTGGAAGCGGAGAAGGAACCGTCAAGAAGAACGCGAGGTTCCACGTGCATCGACGGATGTCCACGAGAAGGCGACGAGCTGTGAAGCTTCTGGACACCCCGTGCGCACGGGCCCTTAGACCCCGTGCACACGGGACCCCGTGTCCACGGTACAATCCCGTGCACACGGGCTCAGTCATCAGGTCACTGGATACCCCGTGCGCACGGGCTCCACTTACCCCGTGCACACGGGGCTGCCTGTGTGCAGCTGCGGGCTTTGCCCATGTAATACCCATTACGCCCCTGCTTACCCCTTCATTGACTAGGACTATATATACTCCTCCTCCTCCTCCATTGAGCTTTAGCTAAGATTAGATCTAGACATTGGAGCTTAGCTCATGTATCTCCCCTTGTGGGAATCCTCTTGAGAGAGGCACACTCCATTGGAGTTCAAGACCTCCATTGGAGAAGATCCTTAGGGATATCAAGACCCCCTTGTGGGAAGGAACTATCTAGATCATCAAGACCCATCTCTCCTAGAGATTTGGATGAACTACCTTTGTATCTTTATTTCCCTTGTTGTTCTTGGATCTTGATGCACCTCTTGTATTGCTTGTGATTTGAGGAGTACTTGGTGTGGATCTTGTCCATTAGAGTGTTGTTCTTGTGTTTTCCCCTTGTGTTCTTGGTGTTCTTCCTCAAATCCACCTCCAATTCGTGAACATCGGGCCACCTAGGGTCTTGCCCTACATCAAGTGGGGATGAGGTCCATGAGACCGTTCTCTAAAAAAAGAGGCGAAAAAGAGCCATGAAAAAAATGAGAGAAAAAGAGAGAAGGGACAATGTTACTATCCTTTTTCCACACTTGTGCTTTAGAGTAGCACCATGTTATTCACATAGAGAGTCTCCTATTTTGTCACTTTCATATACTAGTGGGAATTTTTCATTATAGAACTTGGCTTGTATATTCCGATGACGGGCTTCCTCAAATGCCTGAGGTCTTCATGAGCAAGCAAGTTGGATGCACACCCACTTAGTTTTCATGTTGAGCTTTCATACACTTATAGCTCTTAGTGCATCTGTTGCATGGCAATCCCTACTCCTCACATTGACATCAATTGATGGGCACCTCCATAGCCTGTTGATTAGCCTCGTCGATGTGAGACTATCTTCTTATTTTTGACTTCTCTTATTTACCTCTATCACCACACTCTATTCCACCCATAGTGCTATATCCATGGCTTGCGCTCATGTATTGAGTGGGAGTTGAAAAATATGAAGCGCGTTAAAAAGTATGAACCAATTGCTTGGCTAAAACCGGGGTTGTTCATGATAAATATTTTGTGTTAAGAAGATGGAGCATGACAGGATTGTATGAGTTTGTACGGATAATGTTCTTTAGCATGTTTATTTTGAAAGACATGATTGTTTATTAGTATGCCTGAGTATTGATGTCTTTATATCAAATTATAGACTATTGCTTTGAATCATTTGGATCTTATTATTCATACCGTAAGAGAAAGATTACATGATGAAACATGATAGGCAGCATTCCACATCGAAAATTCTGTTTTTATCATTTATCTACTCGAGGACGAGCAGGAATTAATCTTTGGGATGCTTGATACATCTCCAACGTATCTATAATTTTTATTTGTTCCATGCTATTATAGTATCAATCTTGGATGTTTTTATATGCAATTATATATCATTTTTTGGGACTAACCTATTAACCTAGTGCCCAGTGCCAGTTGTTGTTTTCTGCTTGTTTTTGGCTTTTCAGAGAAACAATACCAAATGAAGTCCAAATGCCACGAAACTTTTTGGAGATTTTTTCTGGACAAAAGAGACCTTGGAAGCTTCGGGAGGAGGCTAGAAGCCCCACGGAGGCTTCACAAGGCAACAGGGCACGACCCGGGGGGGCGCCGTGTTGCCTTGTGGGGCCCACGTGACTCCGTTTGACCTAATTCCACTTCTATAAATTCAAAAATATTCGGAAACCATCAGAGAGCCAGAAGAGAAAACCTTTCTGCCGCCGCAAGCCTCTGTTCTTCCACGATCCCATCTGGAGGCCTTTTCCGATACTCTGCCGGAGGGGGGATCGATCACGGAGGGCTTCTACATCAACCTTGCTGCCCTTCCGATGATGTGTGAGTAGTTTACCACAGACCTACGGGTCCATAGCTAGTAGCTAGATGGCTTATTCTCTCTCTTTGATATTCAATACCATTTTCTCCTTGATGTTCTTGGAGTTCTATCCGATGTAATCTTCTTTTGCGGTGTGTTTGTTGGGATCCGATGAATTGTGAGTTTATGATCAGATTATTCATGAGAAATATTTGAGTCTTCTCTAAACTCTTTTATGCATGATTAAATATAGCTTTGTATTTCTCTCCGACCTATCGATTTGGTTTGACCTACTAGATTGATTTATCTTGCAATGGGAGAGGTGCTTTGTGATGGGTTCAATCTTGCGGTGCTCAATCCCAGTGACAGAAGGGGACATGACACGTATTTGTATTGTTGCCATTAAGGAAAAAAAGATGGGGTTTATTCATATTGCTTGAATTTGCTTCTCTACATCATGTCTCTTTCTTAAGGCGTTACTCTGTTTTTATTAACTTAATACTCTAGATGCATGCTGGATAGCGGTCGATGAGTGGAGTAATAGTAGTAGATGCAGGAAGTAGTCAGTCTACTTGTCTCGAACGTGATGCCTATATACATGATCATTGCCTTGAATCCGTCATAATCATTTGCTTTTCTATCAATTGCCCAACAGTAATTTGTTTACCCACCGTATGTTTCTGTGCTCGAGAGAGAAGCCTCTAGTGAAAACTATGGCCTCCGGGTCTATCTTTATTATACAAAAAACCTAAAAATACCTTGCTGCAATTTATTTACTTTTATTTTAATTAGTATTTTAGTTTATCTATTTACCTCGATAAGATTTAATCCTTGCAAATAACCGCTAAGAGGATTGACAACCCTCTTATTTGCGTTGGGTGCAAGTGTTTGCTCTTGTGTGTGCAGGTGCGCTTAATGAAATTTTGGTTGGTTCTCCTACTGGATTGATAACCTTGGTTCTTAACTGGGGGAAGTACTTATCTCTACTATACTGCATCATCCTCTCCTCTTCGGTGAAATACCAACGAAGACTACAAGTAGCACGTATCAAGAGCCAAGGCAACGACTCCGACTAGGCGCATAGTATTGCCCCAGTCGAATCTTGAAGATGAGCTGCGCTCTGCCTAGGCTCCTGTCCTTAGCTCTTGTATCAAAACTAATGTAGCCCCGTGGGGGCATGGAAGATAATTTTTGCATCCAAACGTTTAATAGTTGATGTAGTTCGTATTTTGAATGGACGCATGCATGTTGTTCTCCTTATTCCATTCTGTCTTTGCATGATTTTTGTACCCTACGCTTGCCGGAAACTTGCCGGTGTGCACACCCTTGCCGCAAGTACTTGAGGAACAGGTCCTCAGTAGCTTGCCGGAAGTGCCGCTGCCGGCAAGGTCACGCTTGCCGATCACAATGCAGCTACTTAGGTTGCCGAGCGGACTCGAAGCAAAGCAAGAGCGCAGTCGATCACGGCAAGGTTCCTTAGCGTGCAGGTTTCTCATACAAAGGCCAAAATTGTTCAAGGAGAGCCGCAACTACAACAAAGAATTTATTTCAAAGTTTTGCAACTTAGCTCATTCCTTGCTGTACTTCTTGCCATAGGGCGATATCTTGAACGCGTCCTTTGGTATCCATACCGTCACTCCCCCGGGAAACTTGTACGCAAGGAATCCTTCCTTCCTTTAAGAAAAAGAAAGAAGAGAAAAGAGGAGGCTGGAACCTTGACGGTTCATTAATCACCTTATGCAAGGCAAAAAATGGAACACAAGACTACCTGCAACACATAAATAAATATGTATTTTGACAAATAATTGTGAAACACTTAGTTTTATTTATTATGCACGGGATCTGCGCCCGGCTTTGTACAAAGGTTTACATGCCTTGACGGCAAACTTGTACAAAAGAGGTTGCCGGGCAGCCCGGCAACCGCGCCTTACGGGTAAAACTTACGAAGATGCTCAATATTCCATGTGTTGAGCACCGGAGTGCCATCTTCGGTCTCTAGGCGGACTGCGCTAGGCCTAGAGACTCGTACTACCTGGTAATGGCCCTCCCACTTCGGCGTCAACTTGTTTTTACCCTTCGTGGATTGAATCCGACGAAGAACAAGGTCGCCTTCCTCAAGGTTCCTGGCATTCACTTTGCGGCTATGGTAGCGGCGCAAAGCTTGCTGGTACCGTGCAGCATGGACAGCAGCCCGAAAACAATCTTCCTCAAGGAGCGTGGCATCGTCATGCCACAGCTCATCTTGGTCCTCCTCATCGAAGGCCAAGACTCGAGGTGACCCGTATTTGAGTTCTGTGGGGAGTACCGCTTCTGCACCATACACAAGGGACAAGGGTGTCTGGCCAGTGGCTCAATTTGGTGTCGTTCTGACTGACCAAAGAACCGCCGGCAATTCTTCCACCCAGCGCCTCCCACACTGGTGCAGCTTGTCGAAAGTCCTAGTCTTTAAACCACACAACACTTCCACATTTGCCCTCTCTACCTGCCCATTGCTCCTCGGGTGAGCAACGGAGGCATAGCAGATCTTATTTCCAAGTTCTTGGCAGTATGCTGTGAAGGCGCGGCTCGTGAACTGGGTGCCATTGTCGGTAATGATCCTGTTGGGTACACCAAAATGGGCAACCAATCCCTTGAGGAACTTGATAGCTGACTGTGCCGTCACCTTTCTCACTAGCTCTACTTCAGGCCACTTTGTAAACTTGTCGATTCCAACGTACAAGAATTCAAAGCCCCCGGTAGCACGGGGGAAAGGGCCGACAATGTCGAGCCCCCAGACCGAGAAGGGCCAGGAAAGAGGGATGGTTTGGAGGGCTTGAGCTGGTTGGTGGATGTCCTTGGAGTGGAACTGGCATGCTTCGCACCTGATAACCACCGCCAAGGCGTCTTGAAGGGCCGTCGGCCAGTAGAATCCTTGACGGAATGCCTTGCCGACAAGTGTGCATGACCCAATACGAGAGCCGCACATCCCTTCATGTATTTCTTCCAACAGCCTTTGTCCATCTTCCCGGGAGATGCATTTCAATTTTACCTCGTTTGGTCTCTTCCTGTACAAGGTGCTTTCAATAAACTTATACATCCTTGATTGACGGGCCACTCTTTTTGCATCTTCTTGCTCATCGGGAAGGTCTCCTGTCTGGAGGAATTGGACAATCGGCTGCGCCCATGCCAGAGCTTGTGGCTCGACGACAAGGACTAAAGGCATTTCTTCCTCTGTGGAAGTGCTTGCTTCGACGGCAAGGATCTGGCTTGCCGGATGCTGTGGCTCACCGGCAAAGGGAGGCTTGTCGGTGGTATCTACCTTCTTGGTGGCTACGGGTAGCTCTGCCGGAAAGTAACCATCAACATCTTGTTTTCTTTTCTTCGCCAGCTTCAATGGTGTAACGGATGGCTGAGTTAGTTGGAGCACAAAAGTTCCTAGTTCCACAGGCATCTTTTGGGCGGCAAGCTTTGACAGGTCGTCGGCAATCTCATTCCGGGCACGAGGAATGTGCTCTGCTTGCAGACCGTCAAAGTGCTCTTCCAACTTTCTCACTTCATCGACATATGCCTCCATCAAAGGGCTTTGGTAATCCTTATTAACCTGCCTCACCACAAGCTGCGAGTCACCTCTGATAATCAGTTTCCGAATACCGAGGTCGATTGCAATGCGCAGACCGTCAAGCAAACCCTCGTACTCAGCAGTGTTGTTTGTGGCCTGCTCCCTGGGGAAGTGCATCTGGACCACGTACTTGAGGTGTTCTCCGGTGGGTGCGATAAGCAGCACACCGGCACCGGTGCCTTTTAGCGTGAAAGCACCGTCAAAGTACATGACCCAATCGTCAACTGTTTCCTTGCCAAGCAAACACATCGACATTCGCCCGTAGGAAGGCAATGAGCTCGCTTTCTTGCTCGTCACTGAGAGTGGCACTTATAGAGAAAGTGCCGCTCGTCCCATCTTCCTTTGCAGAGACTCATTTGGTAAGACATGGGTGCCCTCGTACCCAGACTTGTGCACAGGCGGTTGTAGCCTCCCTTCCGGGGATGGCTTGACAGAGGGTAACTACGACTCAAGACTCAACACCAAGACCGTGAATAAGACCTCAAGGCAGGTCACCGAGAAGTACTATTCTCGTACTGAAGATCGACGTTGCCCTTGCCGGCAAGCTCTGCTCCGGCAAGGTGAAGACCAAGGTTATGGTTGCCGGCAAGCTCCCATGCCGGCAAGCAAGGCCCGGCAAGCTCCGTGCCAGCAGGCTTGTTCTATCCCGTTACCGTTCCACCTCACCATCGACCAGATAGGTTCATATGCTAGGTGTTGAGCGGGCAGGCAGTCAACATAGCCAGCCAAGGGACGTGTCAGCACGCCATGCCAAGATTAACTTGAATGACACCCATCCCTGGGACGTGTCGAGATTATAGGAGGGCGCCAGGACCGGTGGTACAGATCTTTTGCCCAAGGCCTTGCCTCCCCAACATAGCACCTAACGCTGCATTAAATGCGTTTGTCTTACCCCATTGGAAGATAGACGTGATGACGGTGCAAGTCACTGTTCATACCCTGTAATGACCGTATTAGCCATTGTGGTAACCCCTTGGCCTATAAAAGGAGGCGCACGGCTACAGGTAGAACGGTCGACACCCAGTTCAATTACACGTCGTAGCTGCATTTTCCCGTGCACCTTGCCGGAAAACTACGCTCCCTGTAACCAGAGTTCATACACAATCAAACACAGAGCAGGAGTAGGGTTTTATGCTCATAGTGGCCCGAACCTAGATAAATCCCCCGCGTGTTCTTGCACCTACTAAAAATCTGCTCTTTGTCCCATGCATGTCCCCTGAGCCGAATCGCAAAGGGATCCGTTCGGTCCCATAGATAGTCGTTTCCCACGACATCCGACGCGGAAGCCTTGGCTCTCTTGCTCTTGTCGGTAGAGCTCTCTGGTGTGTCCTCGACAGGCATGCCGCACTCTAAAGTGCGCTTCCCGGAGTCCTTCCCAAAGGTCTTGCCGGCCTTCTTCTTCTTTCCTTCCCCGGGAGCTTTGACGGCAGGGGCGAGTGCCTCGATGGCAGCCGCTACTGCCGCCTCCCGGTAGAGCTTGTTAGTACAGATGATTGCATCCTTGTAGTTTGACTTGATGGTGAGGACCCCCATCGGCCCCGGCATCTTGATGACGTTGTACGCATAGTGCGACGCGGCCATAAACTTTGCTAGGGCTGGGCGGCCCAGAATCCCATTGTACGGCAGCGGCATCTTGATGACATCGAAGGTAATCTTCTCCATCTGATGGTTGAGCTCGTTGCCGAACGTGACCGGTAACGTGACTTGGCCCTTCGGCTTGCTCCTCCCCGGACTGATCCCTTGGAAACTGCCTGTTTCCTCGAGATCCTTGTCCGGGATCTGCAGCCTCTTGATCACATCTGGGGTGATCAAGTTCAAGCCTGCCCCACCGTCAACCAGCATCTTCGTCACCTTGAGGTTGCGAATTGTTGGTGAGACCAACAATGGCAAACACCCGACCGCAGTGGTGCGATCAGGGTGGTCCTCGGCATCAAAGATGATGGGCGAGTGTGACCACTTGAGTGGCTTCTGTGCCTCCATCACCGGCTCCGCTGCATTGACTTCGCGGATCCACTGCTTTAGTTGCCGGTGCGAGGAGTGCAAAGATGCACCTCCGTCAACACACATGGCATCCACCGCATTTTGGAACTCCTTGCCGGACCCTCCTCCGTCCTCATCACTATCATCCTCTTCTTGCTGGCCCTGAGCAGCCTTCTCTTTTGGCTGCTTGGCCTTGCCACGGCTCCCTCTGCGGCCACCATGGTCTTGCTTGCCGGACCCACCAGCACCATCTTGGGCCTTCTCCTTGTCCCGCTTCTCATACTCTTGCTTCTTCTTTTTGTCAAGTTGCTCTACTTGCCGGCATTGTTGGAGATCATGGCCCTTGGTGTGGTGGATCTTGCAGTATGGCCCGCCGGTCTTGCCGGCCATCTCGCCTGCCGCAGCTTCCCGGCAAGCATCGCACCCGGCAACCTCCTTGCCGGGGATGTCTGCCTTCGGCTTCTTGGTGGCATTGGTGTCGTCGGAGCTCTCGACAGCCAGTACAGTCTTGTTCTTGCGCTTTTTGTTCTTCTTCTGCGGGGTTGATGCGTCGTCGTCCTCGGAATCGACGTCTGCACCAGCATCTTCCCCTAGGAGTCGCCTCCCTTCCTCAGCACGTGCACACCTATCCGCCAAGGCATACAGATCGTTGATGGTCTTGACCTGCTCGACATTCATCTCTGACCGCATCCTACGATTGCGCACATTCATTTGGAACGCGGCAACAACAGCTACAGGATGGATGTCGGGGATGTTGTGGTGCACACGGTTGAACCGTTGTATGTACTTGCGGAGGTTCTCTTCATCTCTTTGGGGGATCACCTGCAAATCGCTAGGCTGACCTGGGAGCTTGTGGCCACCCTGGTAAGCGCCAACGAAATGATGGCACAGATCCGCCCAAGAAGAGATGGAGCCCTCAGGCAGGTTCATCAACCACGACCTGACGTTGGGCCGAAGCGCCAACGGGAAGTAGTTGGCAAGCACTTTCTTGTCCCGTACCCCGGCAGCCTCCACCGCGATGGAGTAGATGCCAAGGAACTCGGCTGGGTTGAGTGTGCCGTCGTACTTGTCGGGCAGCTCCAGCTTGAAGGCATGGGTGGACGGCCAGCGAACTTGCCGTAGCTCACGAGTAAACGCTGGGCACCCCACATCATAGGGCAAGTACCCAGCGGCTAATGGAGCGAGCACGTTCACTGCCGGCCTGGCACGGTCGTTAGATTGACGGCGTGCTTCCCGGCGCCACTCGATCTTTGTGCGGGCGTCCTCGTCGCACCGCTCGCGGAGCACTTGACGCTGATCTTGGCGGCAGCGCGGATCTGACGAAGCCATAGACAGCACGTCATGGTCGTCTGATCGGCGGGCTGGCCGCTGAAATGGTGGGGGGTGCCGAGGCGACTGCACCGTTGGCGTGACGTCTCCGGCAAGGTAGCCGGAGGGTCTTGCCAGCATGGTGGGTCGTCGCCACGAGGGCCCCACGTCTTGTGTTTTGCCGGGATCGGCAAAACTGATGAGACTCTGAATGGTGGCTCTCCATTCGTCCATCTTGTATAGGCTTGGCGGGAAGTTCAAAAGTATTTGAACCCGCGCCATGGCCTCTGCCGTCGTGGTTGGCATGGCTGGGAGCACAGAACGAGGCGTCGCTCGACTCCTGGCGGAGCCAAAAGGAGCTTCGTTATGTCCGTGCAGCCGCGGCTCATGCCTGCCAACAGGCGGACGCGGTGGTGGCGGCGACGCTCCGTGAGCAATCAGAAGTTGTTGCACGGGGATCCCGCCTTGCGGTCGTCTGGAACCGCCAGCAACATGGGGGAGCGTGTCGTTCCCATATTGCGATGGTCGCGGCGTACGCCTCCCCGCACCGTTGTTGGACGTCGCCGCCATATTCTGGGATGTTGCGGCGGCTGGGTTCTGGGTAACAGCGGTATGAACTATATTACTATGATGACTGCGCTCACCAGAATGTCTTGGAAGTTGACCGGCTGCGACATCGCCGGTCCTGTGGCTAGGCTCAACAACATGGCGGGTGTGCTGGGCACCCGCACCACTTGCGCCTCCTGCTCCGCCCGTCCCAACCATAGCGCCCGCGCCGGCTACGCCGCCTGGGATGGTGGCTTGGACGCGGTAGGAGCCTTCGTGACTCCACTCTTCTTCTTTGGGGCCATCGACAAAGATGATGAAGTTGGTACTCACACTACCAAAAAACTGATTTATGGCACACACACTCCCACTGCCTGGCGCGCCAAAGATGTCGTGGGAAATGACTATCTATGGGACCGAACGGATCCCTTTGCGACTCGGCCCAGGGGACATGCATGGGACAAAGAGCAGATTTTTAGTAGGTGCAAGAGCACGCGGGGGATTTATCCAGGTTCGGGCCGCTATGAGCATAAAACCCTACTCTTGCTCTGTGTTTGATCGTGTATGAACTCTGGTTACCGGGAGCGCAGTTTTCCGGCAAGGTGCACGGGAAAATGCCGCTACGGCGTGTAATTGAGCTGGTTGTCGACCGTTCTACCTGTAGCCGTGGGCCTCCTTTTATAGGCCAAGGGGTTACCACAATGGCTAATACGGTCATTACAGAGTATGAACAGTGACTTGCACCGTCATCACGTCTATCTTTCAACGGGGTAAGACAAACGCATTTAATGCAGCATTAGGTGCTACGTTGGGGAGGCGAGGCCTTGGGCAAAAGATCTGTACCACCGGTCCTGGCGCCCTCCTGTAATCTCAACACGTCCCAGCGATGGGTGTCATTAAAGTTAATCTTGGCGTGGCGTGCTGACACGTGCCTTGGCCGGCTATGTTGACTGCCTGCCCGCTCGACACCTAGCATACGAGCCTATCTGGTCGATGGTGAGGTGGAGCAATAATGGGACAGAACAAGCCTGATGGCAGGGAGCTTGCCGGGCCTTGCTTGCCGGCAAGGGGGATTGCCGGCAACCATAACCTTGGTCTTCACCATGTCGGGGCAGAGCTTGCCGGCAAGGGCAGCGTCGATCTTCAGTACTAGAATAGTACTTCTCGATGACTTGCCTTGAGGTCTTCTTCACGGTCTTGGTGTTGAGTCTTAAGGCGTAGTTATCCTCTACCAAGCCCTTGCCGGACGGGAGGCTACAACTGCCTGTGCACAAGTCTGGGTACAAGGGCACCCATGTCTTAGTACACCGACACTAGGCTAGCGGATGGGAAGCTGCCCCTTGCTGATAAGAGTTGCCTCCTCGCGTTTAGGGCGTTTACCGATGGTCACCATGTGGGACCTACTCCTTACTATCACACATGTTTGTGCTTTTAGAAATTGTGTGCAATCTTTACATACCGGACCACTTCCATTCAAACTTACATTATTTTTTTACTATTTAAAACTAGCCGAAAGAAGCAAAAGCTTTGCATTTTCATTAATTAAGAACAAGATAGTTGCCCAGTTAATTGCGGAAAACCGGGCAAAAACTGATACAAACAGGGCCTAAACCTACGAGAACTCTTGGCTAAGCATGAATTGGTACAGGCCTTCGTCCACGCGTCTGATACGCTCGCGGAACTGCTGTACCACAATATCGATCTCCGCCAAGGATATTTCATCGGTGACGGTCGATTCCAAGCTGCAATGAGTATTTTTCTCTACTTCATCGTTGGCGGCACCTGGGGGCCGAGGAGGTCGAAGAGCCAATCGACCAGCCCGTTGGCGTCATGGCGGCGGATTCTGGCACTGCGAACTTCGTCCGGTGCAATTATGGCGCGGACGGCGTCTGCCCATTCCTGGCGGGGAATCGGGATGCTTACCGGCCCTAGAAACGGCCTCTCGAGTGGTTGAGTCAACAGGATGCTGACACGACTCTGCTCAGATAGTGCGTCGCACCACACCTGATGCGCGGCGGCTTTCTCCCGCTGTTGCGCGGCAGCGCTTTGCCACTGTTGCTCCGCTCCGCTCCATGGGCGGCGACGAACACATGTGTAGACATTGGCCCACTCAAGCACTGGGGCGCGATGATACCACTCATGGTCGATGGTGCACTGCCGCTCTTGCTCGGCGGTGCACTGCCTCTCTTGCTCGGCGGCGCACGGCCGTTCTGGCTCTCCGACCTGCTTCGGCTCGTTCTCCTCGTCGAGGAGGTTGATGACGGCGGCGGCGCTTCGCCGGATTGGCATGCTTGGAATGGTATACTTCGGTATGACCGGTGTGTCGCCGCCTAGCCTCCTATGCCCACTGACACTTGCAGCGGAAAACCAATGGGGGGGAGTGGCGGGAAACCGATTGGGGGAGTGGCGGGAAAAAGTAGCGTGTTTGGATATATATAACACCATTAATATGGAAAACTTGGGAAAGAAGGAAGCGCGAGCTAGCACGACGCGTGCGCACAGTGCTTACCCACGGGTTGAACAGAACTGCTTTAAATTATTCAGGGTTCGTTTGGCATTTTTATACATTATAATAGAGTTTTCTAGGCATTTAATGTGCAAAATTCAAATTTGAACTACAAATACATGCTCCAGTGCACCAAAATGGGTTAAAAATCATATATGTGTCCTTGGGTGCATGTTTAGGTCCCATGCAAGGAATGGGGATGAATTACAAACATCTCGGCGTCCTGACTCGGCCTCAAACATTGAGAATCTTGGTTTTTAAATCCCCATAAATCCAAAACTCACCTGAAATTCATGAAACTTTACATGGTGTCATGACATGGCACATATATGCCATGGTAAAAAAACTGACCAATTTGGGGCAAGTTTTGGTACAAGCCTCTTACAAACCGGAGCTTCTCGCAAGAAGCCTCCGATAGGGAACGTGTCACCCTTGTGGGCGAAACGACAATCGCTGCCTCATCTCGCCTTGTATTTTTTTTCTACGGGCAACATAGACCAATAGGAGATTTGTGCTGAAATATGGAATTATTCAGGGTTCGTTTGGCCTTTTTATACATTAATTGAGTTTTCTAGGTATTTAATGTCCATAATTCAAATTTGAACTACAAGCACATGATACAGTGCACCAAAATGGCTTCAAAAACAATACATGTGTCCTTGGGTGCATGTTTGGGTCCCATGCAAGAAATGGGGATGAATTACAAACATCTCGGTGTACTGGCTCGGCCTCAAACATTGAGAATATCAGTTTTAAATCCCCGTAAATCCAAAACTCACCCAAAATTCATGAAACTTGGCATCGTGTCATGACATGGCACATATATGACATGGTAAATTTTTTGTCCAATTTGGGGCAAGTTTTGGTACACGCCTCTTACAAACCGGAGCTTCTAGCAAGAAGCCGCGTGGTTCCGATAGGGAACGTGTCACCCCTGTGGGCGAAACGACAATCGCTGCCTCTTCTCGCCTAGTATTTTTCTTCTACAAGCAACATAGACCAACAGGAGATTCGCGCTGAAATATTGAATTATTCAGGGTTCGTTTGGCCTTTTTACACATTAGTTGCATTTTCTAGGCATTTAATCTCCATAATTCAAATTTGAATTACAAGCACATGCTCTATTGCACCAAAATGGCTTCAAATACTATACATGTGTCCTTGGGTGTATGTTTAGGTCCCATGCAATAAATGGGAATGAATTACAAACATCTCGGCGTCCTGGCTCGGCTTCAAACATTGATAATCTCGGTTTTTAAATCCCCGTAAATCCAAAACTCACCCAAAATTCATGAAACTTGGCATAGTGTCATTATATGGCACATATATGCCGTGGTAAAAAAATTGTCCAATTTGAGACAAGGCGCACACATTAATAGCCAACGTAGGCATTTTGGAACAAATAGATGACACGTTAATATCGCAAACGGTTGTATTGTTTGAAACGTGGGCATTCCACTAACCATTTACGTGCGGCCACGCGTCCCTCTTTTTATTGGAGAGTACTACCTCAGTCCTGGTTTATTGGTCCTCTTTGTATTTTGTGCAAAAATTTGACCATACTAGGTGGCGTG
The DNA here is from genome assembly GCA_039707655.1 of Elymus sibiricus. Lineage (NCBI taxonomy): Eukaryota > Viridiplantae > Streptophyta > Magnoliopsida > Poales > Poaceae > Elymus > Elymus sibiricus. The sequence continues at coordinate 279,628,268 of CM077676.1, forward strand.
CGTGCAGCTGTTTGATTAGACGGGTCGAGTGCGAGAAGTCCGCCGCGCGGCTCGACGGGACGTGTACGAGCAGTCCGCCGCGCAGGCTCGACGGGACCCGTGCGAGCTGTCTGCCGCGCAAGCTCACCGGGAAGCGAGCTCTTTGACCTCCACCCACCGCCTCGCTCCCAACTTCTCCATTAATGGCGGCCGAGCAGGCTCACCGGGAAGCGAGCTCTTTGAACTCCACCAGCCGCCTCGCTCCCAACTTCTCCATTAATGGTGGCCGAGCCGCTGTTTAACATGCGGTTAATGCACCTGGACAAAAGGTGTTAATTAGCTTGTGATCCCATGGCCCCGCTCAACGCTAGCTAGCATTGTTTTGTTCGTGCCTCGCTGAGAACGTGACTTTTAGCCTATTTTCGACTCATATACATGTACCTACGAGGTTACGAACGAAATAATACGATGACAAATTGACAATGGCAACGGATAATAATTGTCTTACATATCCCGGATAATTTAAAATGCCACATGCGGCAACGCCCGAAAGACACAGTGGAAAAAGAGAAGAAGAAAAAAAAGGACGAAGGAAGTCGCTGCTCTCTATTTCTCGATGGATCGCTGGGCGAGGAGTTCTTCCAGCTCCTTCTTCACATCCTCATGACTTTGCTTGAAAACAGCCATGGATTCCTCCACCTACAGCTCTCGCTCGATGCGGAGCTTCTTCAAGTCATCCGAAAGTTCATGGACGACGGCTGTCAGCGTCATCCGCGAGGCAACGCTCTTCTCATATAGCTCTCTCCAGCCGGCGGCCTCCTCCTTCTGCTTGTCGAGCTCCTCGTGGAGCTTCTCATTGTCACCCATGAGTTTCACGACGAGGCCGGTCGCCTTATCAACCGAGGCATCGCTAATCTCGAGCAGCTTCTCCAAGCTGGCGAGCAGCTCCAGCTGGTTAATTAGGCCAGCGAGAATGTCGTCGTCGCTGGCTAAGGACTTCAGCCCCGCCAGCTCATCGAGTTCGCCGACACGGTGAGTGCGCTTGTGAGAGCCCTCGCCTGCCTGTGAGAGCTCGTTCGAGGGCCCCGTGGCGCGGCAGGACTTCTCTGCTGCGGCTGCCGCGTTGCGATGGGACCTCTCTAGTGCTTCCGCGGCCTTGGTCTTTGCTCCCTGGTTATATGTCGACCTAGAACTCCTCCTACCGGCCATGGCAGACGCAAGGAACGACTTAAGAGAAAAGACCTATTTTTTTGGTGATGAGGAGAGGAATGTGCAGTAATTTTTGAGTGGGTACTAGTTTTTATAGCCTAGTGCTAAGTGGGAACACGTTTAGGTTTGATCGGTGTGAACAGATTTGCAATTACTCATTGCGTGGTAATTTGATCGGTGTGAACACGTTTAGGTTTGATCGGTGTGTCAGCGTGTCCGATGGATGGGCCGTCTCGCCTCCCACGTGTGCCAGACGGTTGACCAGAACTGCTATACGCAGGTGGTTGCTCGCCGTTTAGGCGGCCGCGGCGCGCTATGCTCGCGTCCCTTCGCGCGCTCTGCTCGACGTTGAGGTGGCCTCGACGCGCTCTGCTCGCGTCCCTCCACATGCACTCTTTCAGTGGTTGGGGCCGGCGCACGATCCTGTTTTGGGCGCCATATGCATGCGGTTGCATCCGCGCGCGTCGCCACGATGCAGTTAATACGTGCGACACGATGCAGTTACGCGCTGCAACAACTGCCTTCCGCGCGCGCTGATTCTCCAGGCCGTTCAGCCTCCCCATTTATGCACACGACCATTATAACCTTAGTCTCTTCGACCTTTCGATCGCGCCCCACAACACAACAAGCACACCCACGATGACACATAGAGAGAGACGATATCCAGCGGTGCTCCAATGGAGTTCGGCGTGCATCGTGTGGACACCCACGTGAGGGAAAAGGAACTCACGGTGGTGTACACCATCGACCCGGCCGTGGTGGAGGACTCCATCAACACCATGGAGCAGTTGCTTGCTAAGGACGACAAGTACAAAGTGGTCGGCTTCGACCTCCAGTACACCGCCGGTCATCCCGGGGTTGATCAGGCGGTTGCTGTTGCCTAGTTGTGCATGGGCCATCACGACGTCGTCTACCACTACTGCCTGGCCACAAGTGCTTGCGAGCGTTTCACCAGGTTTGTCAAGAGCTCCGACTACAAGGTCGTTACGGTGGACATCGTCAACGATGTAAAAGCGCTCCAGATTTCGGGCTTGGCCTGCCCGAAGCTTGTCGACATCCGTGGCCATTACAGGGTCTGGGGCAACAGGAAGGACTCCCTGGTTGAACTCGCCGCGGCCATCATCGACCCCTACTACGAAAACATGAAGGAAGGTTCCAAGAGAAATCCTGGATCCTGGCACGGTGCCTGGGTGCGGAGACTGGATGAACCTCACCTCAAGTTTGTAGCCACGAACGTGTACACATGCTACGAGATGCACAGGCAGATCGTTGACATGAGGGAGTGCCTCCTTCCTGTAGATGACGAGGGATCGAGCCACCAGCAGAGCAGCAGCGGCAAGCATCACAATAAGAAGTAGATGATGATTAGATATGATCGTTTATCCTAGTTTATTATGCATGTAATTGTTTACTTTGGTGTGTGCATATGTTATGTGTGTAGTCAGCTGTGTAATTGGATGTTTAATTTGGTTATGCAATCATGTCCTTATAAGTATATATGTTGTTGTTCTGTAGACAGAGAGCGTAGATGTTGTGCAGACTGAGCAAATCACATCGCACACGGATTAAACTACGGAACCAGTCGGTGGTGATTTCATCAATCGCTGACAATTGTTTACCAGCAAGCGTTTGCCCACAACACACACGGGTTATTAGCAGGAATCGTCTATGTTGTTATCGGTCTTCCCACACATTTCTGATTACTGACCTGTTTGTCACGTATCACACACATCTTGTTAAGTTGAACCGTTTCTGTTGTGTTGGGTAATCGCAAACAGTTCATCCGAGTGAACCGCATGCCGTATATCGCACAAACCTTGATCTGCCTAACCATTTCTGTTGTGTTGGGTAATCACAAACAATTCATCCGAGTGAACTGTATGCCGTGTATCGCACACACCTCGAACTGGCTGCCTGTTTCTGTTGTGTTGGGTAATCACAAACAGTTCATCCGAGTGAACTGTATGCCGTGTATCGCACACACCACGAACTGGCTGACCGTGTTTGTTGTTCTGGCTTATCGCAAACAGTTCGTATGGATCAACTGTATGCCACGTATCGCACACGCGTCTCTAATCTGAATCATTTTTTATGTCTCCGGCATCGCAAACAGTTCGTCTTATTGGCAACGGTTTTTTTACGACACCGTTTGCGATTCATGCATCGCACACAGTTTGGTCGCGGGGTCTCTGATTCATGTGTCGCGTTAGCGGTCGCCTGCAGTAGTGAGCAGGGTCGAGGAGCAGCGCTTAGTGGGGCAACTACCTGAAGTTTGAGCTCCACTATCTCGCCATCGACCGCGAGGGATGTGCTCCAATCACGCCGCCGCCGACCTCGAGGATTGAGCTCCCCCTAGTATCTCCCGCCGCCAACTGAGGATTGACCTCCTATCACGCCGCCACCGCAGACCGACCGAGGATTGACCTCTTATCCGGTAGCCGCTGCCTCGGCCGCCACCCCCATCTCTATCCGCAGAGTGGCTGTTTTTATTTTTTTGATGACGGATATCCGCAGAGCGGCTGTTTACCCTAAGTATTACATCACGTACGGTTATGTTACGAGAACCGTGTCTCGCGCACGTTATCATCTCACACAATTTGGTGTGGAAATGGTGTGTGAAGTTGTAATATCGAACACGCACGATATGAACAAACCATGTGCCATATACAACATAGTGCGATAAGTAGTTTCCTGACCGTTATCAGATCCCCACAGTTTCCCCATTTCCCCCAAATTCCCTCGCATGGCGCTTGTTGGGGAACGTTGCATGGAAAACAAAAAATTTCTACGCACACGCAAGATCTATCCATGGAGATGCATAGCTATGAGAGGGGGAGTGTGTCTACGTACCCTCGTAGACCGTAAGCGGAAGCGTTAGAACAACGCGGTTGATGTCGTCGAACAACTTCACGATCCAACCGACCGAGCACCGAACGTACGGCACCTCCGCGTTCAGCACACGTTCAGCTCGGTGACGTCCTCGACTTCTTGATCCAGCAAGACGGCGAGGTAGTGGATGAGTTCCGGCAGCACGACGGCGTGGTGACGGTGATGGTGATGCTATCTCCGCAGGGCTTCGCCCAAGTACTGCGAAAATATGACCGAGGGACGGAACTATGGAGGGGGGCGCCGCACACGGCCAAGACAATGTTATGGCTTGTTTGGGGCGCCCCCTCTCCTCTATTTATATATGTGTAGGGGCTTGGAGTAGAAGGAATAGTGCCACATGAACAGTACCACGTGAATAGTGCCACATGAACAGTACCACGTGAATAGTACACACGTGGACTTGGACTCCAAAGTCCAATCCTATTCCTACTAGGACTCTCCTTTTTTCCTTCCCTAGTTGCGTGGGCTTTTGAGGACTTGGTGCGCCTGGCCCAATAAGGCCAGGGCGCCTCCCCTTAGCCCATGCCAGCCCTTGGGACGTGGTGGACCCACTTGCGGACTTCCGGAATCCTCCGGAACCTTCTGGAAGCTTCCCGGTACAATACCGAAAAAACTGTACCTTTTTCCGGAACCCAAAATATGACTTCCCATATATAAATCTTTACCTCTCGACCATTCCGAGACTCCTCGTGACGTCCGGGATCTCATCCGGGACTCCGAACAACATTCGGTTACCAATTCACATAACTCATATAACACTATATCGTCAACGAACGTTAAGCGTGCGGACCCTACGGGTTCGGGAATGATGTAGACATGACCGAGATGCCTCTCCGGTCAATAATCAATAGCGGAACCTGGATGCCCATATTGGTGCCTACATATTCCACGAAGATCTTATCGGTCGAACCGCAATGACAACATACGTAATTCCCTTTGTCCGTCGGTATGTTACTTGCCCGAGATTCGATCGTCGGTATCTCCATACCTAGTTCAATCTCGTTACCGGCAAGTCTCTTTACTCGTTCCTTAATACATCATCCCATGACTAACTCCTTAGTCACTTTGCTTGCAAGCTTCTTATGATGTGCATTACCGAGAGGGCCCAGAGATACCTCTCCGAAACACGGAGTGACAAATCCCAGTCTCGATCCATGCCAACTCAACAGACACCTTCGGAGATACCTGTAGAGCATCTTTATGATCACCCAGTTACGTTGTGACGTTTGATAGCACACAAGGTATTCCTCCGGTATCCGGGAGTTGCATGATCTCATGGTCGGAGGAACATGTATTTGACATTCAAGAAAGCAGTAGCAATAAACAGAACGACCATATGCTAAGCTAATAGATGGGTCTTGTCCATCACATCATTCTCCTAATGATGTGATCCCGTTATCAAATGACAACTCATGTCTATGGTTAGGAAACCTTAACCATCTTTGATCAACGAGCTAGTCTAGTAGAGGCTCACTAGGGACACGGTATTTGTTTATGTATTCACACATGTATTTAAGTTTCCGGTCAATACAATTCTAGCATGAATAATAAACCTTTATCATGAACAAGGAAATATAAAATAATAACAACTTTATTATTGCCTCTAGGGCATATTTCCATTAGTCTCCCACTTGCACTAGAGTCAATAATCTAGTTCACATCTCCATGTGATTAACACCCAAGAGTTCACTAGTGTCAATAATCTAGTTCACATCACCATGTGATTAACACTCAAAGAGTTCTAAGGTGTGATCATGTTTTGCTCGTGAGAGAGAATTTTAGTCAATGGGTCTGCAATATTCAGACCCATGTGTACTTTGCAAATCCTTATGTCATACTGTAGATGCTGCTATCACGCTTTACTTGGAGCTATTCCAAATGACTGCTCCATTATACGTATCCGGTTTGCTACTCAGAGATATCCAGATTGGTGTCAAAGCTTGCATCGACATAACCCTTTACGACGAACTCTTTATCACCTCCATAATCGAGAAACATTTCCTTAGTCCTTTAGTTACTAAGGATAATTTTGACCGTTGTCCAGTGATCCACTCCTGGATCACTCTTGTACCCCCTTTGCCAGACACGTGGCAAGGCACACATTAGGTGTGGTACACAGCATGGCATACATTATAGAACCTATGGCTGAGGCATAGGGAATGACTTTCATTCTCTCTCCATCTTCTGCCGTGGTCGAGCTTTGAGTCTTACTCAACTTTACACCTTACAATACAGGCAAGAACTCCTTCTTTGACTGATCCATTTTGAACTCCTTCAAAATCTTGTCAAGGTATGTACTCATTGAAAATCTTATCAAGCGTCTTGATCTATCTCTATAGATCTTGATGCCCAATATATAAGCAGCTTCACCGAGGTCTTTCATTCAAGTATCCTTTTATGCCATCCAGAAATTCTATATCATTTCCAATCAACAATATGTCATCCACATATAATATTAGAAATGCTACAGAGCTCCCACTCACTTTCTTGTAAATACAGGCTTCACCGTAAGTCTGTACAAAACCATATGCTTTGATCACCTCATCAAAGCGTATATTCCAACTCCGAGATGCTTGCACCAGTCCATAGATGGATCGCTGGAGCTTGCACACTTTGTTAGCACCCTTAGGATCGACAAAACCTTCTGGTTGCATCATATACAACTCTTCTTTGAGAAAACCATTAAGGAATGCAGTTTTGACATCCATTTGCCAGATCATAAAATGCGGCAATTGCTAACATGATTCGGACAGACTTAAGCATCGCTACGGGTGAGAAATTCTCATCGTAGTCAACCCCTTGAACTTGTCGAAAACCTTTCGCGACAAGTCGAGCTTTGTAGACAGTGATATTACCATCAGCGTTTGTCTTCCTCTTAAAAATCCATTTATTCTCAATGGCTTGCCGATCATTGGGCAAGTCCACCAAAGTCCATACTTTGTTCTCATACATGGATCCTATCTCAGATTTCATGGCCTCAAGCCATTTGTCGGAATCTGGGCTCATCATAGCTTCTTCATAGTTCATAGGTTCGCCGTTGTCTAACAACATGACTTCCAGAACAGGATTACCGTACCACTCTGGTGCGGAACATACTCTGGTCGACCTACGAGGTTCAGTAGTAACTTGATCCGAAGTTTCATGATCTTCACCATTATCTTCCTCTCTTATTGGTGTAGGCATCACGGAACGGTTTTCTTTGATGAGCTACTTTCCAATTTGAGAGAAGGTACAATTACCTCATCAAGTTCTACTTTCCTCCCACTCACTTCTTTCGAGAGAAACTCCTTCTCTAGAAAGGACCCATTCTTGGCAACAAAGTGTTGGGGAACGTTGCATGGGAAACAAAAAATTTCCTACGCACACACAAGATCTATCCATGGTGATGAGCATCTACGAGAGGGAGAGTGAATCTACATACCCTTGTAGATCGCTAAGCGGAAGCGTTAAGAAACACGGTTGATGTAGTCGAACGTCTCCGCGATCCAAATCGCAAGTCGTCCCTCGAACCGATCACGAACTAGTGCCGAACGGATGGCACCTCCGCGTTCAACACATGTACAGCTTGATGACGCCTTCACCTCCTCGATCCAGCGAGCGATGGTGAAGTAGTAGATGAGTTCCGGGAGCACGACGGCGTGGTGATGATGGTGAGGAACAATCTCTGCAGGGCTTCGCCAAGCGCTACGGAGATTATGACGTAGGAACTAGAGGGTTAGGGTTGCCGCACACGGCTTGGGGAAATCTTGATGTGTTCCGGGTGCTAGCCCTGCCCCTCTATTTATATGTTGAGCCCTGCGGTCGAAACTTGGAGAAAGAGCCTCCTCAAAGTCGGTTTGGCCCACAAGGCAAGAGTCCTGCTCGGACTCCAGGACCAGACGCCAGGGTCCTCGGCGTCTGGCCCCAGACGCCAGGGTCCCTGGCGTCTGGCACCTGGCCTCCGCAAAACTTCCTTTTGCACCTTCCTAAAGCCTCGTGGGCTTTACCCCTTGGCCCAAATAAAGTGTTCTCGTACCCGAACATTTCGGGAAACATCCGAAACTCCTTCCGGTGAATTCCGGAACCCTTCCGGAGACCAAACACTATTATCCCATATATCAATCTTTACCTCCGGACTATTCCAGAGCTCCTCGTCATGTCCGGGATCTCATCCGGGACTCCGAACAACTTTCGGTCACCAACATAACAACTCAACTATACTTATATCGTCACCAAACGTTAAGTGTGTAGACCCTGCGGGTTCGAGAACTATGTAGACATGACCGAGACACCTCTACAGTCAATAACCAATAGCGGGACCTGGATGCCCATATTGGCTCCTACATATTCTACGAAGATCTTTATCGGTTGAACCTCTATGTCAAGGATTCAGTTAATCCCGTATGATGTTCCCTTTGTTTATCGGTATGTTACTTGCCCGAGATTCGATCGTCGGTATCTCTATAACTAGTTCAATCTCGTTACCGGTAAGTCTCTTTACTCGTTCCGTAATACAAGATCCCGTGGCTAACACTTTAGTCACATTGCTTGCAAGGCTTATAGTGATGTTGTATTACCGAGTGGGCCCTGAGATACCTCTCCGTCACACGGAGTAACAAATCCCAGTCTTGATCCATGCCAATTCAACAGACACCCTCGGAGATACCTGTAGAGCATCTTTATAGTCACCCAGTTACGTTGCGACGTTTGATACACACAAGGTATTCCTCCGGTGTCAGTGAGTTGAATGATCTCATGGTCAAAGGAACAGATACTTGACATGCAGAAAACAATAGCAATAAACTGACACGATCATATGCTACGTTTACAGTTTGGGTCTTGTCCATCACATCATTTTCCTAATGATGTGATCCCGTTATCAAATGACATCTCATGTCCATGGCTAGGAAACCTTCACCATCTTTTGATCAACGAGCTAGTCAACTAGAGGCTTACTAGGGACACTGTGTTTGTCTATGTACCCACACATGTATTTTAGTTTCCAATCAATACAATTATAGCATGGATAATAAACGATTATCATGAACAAGGAAATATAATAATAACCAATTTATTATTGCCTCTAGGGCATATTTCCAACAGTCTCCCACTTGCACTAGAGTCAATAATCTAGTTCACATCACTATGTGATTTACATATTTCTAACACCCAATGAGTTTCAGGGTTCGATCATGCTTTGCATGTGAGAGAGGTCTTTAGTCAACGGGTCTGCGACATTCAGATCCGTGTGTACTTTACAAATCTCTATGTACTATAGACACTGCTACCACACTCCACTTGGAGCTATTCCAAATGGCTGTTCCACTATATGTATCCTGACTGCTACTCAGAGTCGTCCGGATAGGTGTCAAAGCTTGCATCGACGTAACCCTTTACGACGAACTCTTCATCACCTCCATAATTGAGAAATATTTCCTTAGTCCTCTAGTTACTAAGGATAATCTTGACCGCTGTCCAGTGATCCACTCCTGGATCACTCTTGTACCCCTTGACAGAATCATGGCAAGGCACACATCAGGTGCGGTACACAGCATGGCATACTATACAGAGCCTATGGATAAGGCATAGGGGATGACCTTCGTCCTTTCTCTTTCTTCTGCCGTGGTCGAATTTTGAGTCTCACTCAACTCCACACCTTACAAATCAGGCAAGAACTCTTTCTTTGACTGATCCATTTTGAACTCTTTCAAAATCTTGTCAAGGTATGTACTCATTGAAAGTCTTATCAGACGTCTTGATCTATCTCTATAGATCTTGATGCCCAATATTTAAGTAGCTTCATTCCAGGTCTTCCTTTGAAAAACTCCTTTCAAACGACCATTTATGCTTTCCAGAAAGTCTACATCATTTCCGATCAACACTATGTCAACCACATATACTTATCAGAAATTCTATAGTGCTCCCACTCACTCTATTGTAAATACAAGTTTCTCATAAACTTTGTATAGACATAAAAACTTTGATCACCTCATCAAAGTGTATATTCCAACTCCGAGATGCTTGCTCCAGTCCATAGAAGGATCGCTGGAGTTTGCATACATTTTAGCATCCTTAGGACTGACAAAACCTTCCGGTTGTATCACATACAACCTTTCCTTACAGATACCGTTAAGGAAATGATGTTTTGACATCCATCTGCCAGATTTCATAATTGAAAAATGCAGCAACTGCTAACATGATTCCAACAGACTTTAGCATCGCTACGGGTGCGAAAGTCTCATCGTAGTCAACTCCTTGAACTTGTGAAAAACCCTTTGCCACAAGTCGAGCTTTATAGACGGTGACATTACCGTCCACGTCCGTCTTCCTCTTAAAAAATCCATTTGTTCTGAATGGCCTTACGCCCTTCAGGTAATACTTCCAAAGCCCATACTTTGTTTTCTTACATGGATCCCATCTCGGATTTCATGGCCTCTAACCATTTCTCGGAATCCGGGCCCATCATCGCTTCTCCATAGCTCGTAGGTTCATCGTTGTTCAACAACATGACCTCTAAGACAGGGTTGCCGTACCACTCAGGAGCAGTACGCGTCCTTGTCGACCCACGAGGTTCGATAGTAACTTGATCCGAAGTTTCATGATCATCATCATTAACTTCCTCTTCAACTAACGTAGGCTCCATAGAAACAACTTTCTGTGCTGCGCTACTCTTTGGTTGAAACAAAGGTTCAACAACCTGATCAAGTTCTATCTTCCTCCCACTCAATCTTTCGAAAGAAACTTTTTCTCGAGAAAGGACCCATTTTAGCAACAAACACTTTGTGCTTGGATCTGAGATAGAAGGTTCACCCAACTGTTACGTTAGGGTATTCTATGAAGATGCATTTGTCCGCTTTGGGTTCGAGCTCATTAGGTGAAAACCCTTTTTCACATAAGCGCCGCAGCCCCAAACATTAAAAAAATGACAGCTTAGGTTTCCGCCAAACCAAAATTCATACGGTGTCATCTCAACGGACTTATGGTGCCCCTTTTAAAGTGAATGTGGTTGTCTCTAATGCATAACCCTAAAACGATAGTGGTAAATCGATAAGAGACATCATAGTTCGCACCATATCTAATAGAGCACAACTACGACGTTCGGACACACCATCACACTATGGTGTTCCAGGTGGCGTGAGTTGTGAAACAACTTCCACATTGTCTTAAGTTATATACCAAACTCGTAACTCAGATATTTACCTCCACGATCATATCGTAGACATTTTATCTTCTTGTCACGATGATCTCAAACTTCACTCTGAACTTTTCAAACGATTCAGACTTGTGTTTCATTAAGTAAATATACACTATATCTACTCAAATCATCAGTGAAGGTAAGAAAATAACGATATCCACCGCCCACTACAAAACTCACTGGACCACATACATCAACATGTATCATTTCCAATAAGTCAATTGCCCGCTCCATCATACCGGAAAACGGGGTTTTAGTCATCTTGCCCATGAGGCATGGTCCGCATGTCTCAACCGATTCGAAATCGAATGAGTCCAAAGATCCATCAGCATGGAGTTTCTTGATGCGTTTTACACCAATATGACATTTAGCGGCAGTGCCACAAGTATGTGGTACTATCATTATTAACTTTGTATCTTTTGGCATCAATATTATGAACATGTGTATCACTACAATCAAGAGTCAATAAACCACTCTTATTGGGTGCATGACCATTGAAGGTATTATTCATGTAAACAGAATAACCATTATTCTCTAACTGCAATGAATAACCGTATTGCAATAAACTTGATCTAATCACGTTCATGCTTAACGCAAACACCAAATAACATTTATTTAGGTTCATCACTAATCCCAAAGGTAGAGAGAGCGCGCGATGGTGATCACATCAACCTTGGAAACACTTCCAACACTCATCGTCACCTCACCCTTAGCCTCCGTTTATTCCGTAGCTTTTATTTCGAGTTACCAACACTTAGCAACCGAACCGGTATCTAATACCCAGGTGCTACTAGGAGTACTAGTAAGGTACACATCAATAACACGTATATCAAATATACTTCTGTCGACGTTGCCAACCTTCTTATCTACCAAGCATCTAGGGTTGTTCCACTTCAGCAACCGTTCTCCTCATAATAGAAGCACTCAGTCTCGGGTTTGGGTTCAACCTTGGGTTTCTTTACTGGAGCAGCAACTGGCTTGCCATCCATGAAGTATCCCTCCTTGCCCTTGCCCTTCTTGAAACTAGTGGTTTTACTAACCATCAACACTTGATGCTCCTTCTTGATTTCTACCTTCGCGGGGTCAAACATCGCGAATAGCTCAGGGATCATTATTTCCATCTCTGGCCTTTTATAGTTCATCACGAAGTTCTAGTAGCTTAGTGACAGTGACTTGGAGAACTATACCAATCACTATCTTATCTGGAAGATCAACTTCCACTCGATTCAAGCGATTGTAGTACCCAGACAATCTGAGCACATGCTCAACGATTGAGCTATTCTCCATCATCTTGCAGGCAAAGAATCTTGTTGGAGGTCTCATACCTCTCAACACGGGCACGAGCCTGAGATCCCAATTTCAGCTCTTAGAACATCTCATATGTTCCGTAACGTTCAAAACGTTTTGGAGCCTCAATTCTAAGCCGTAATGCATGACGCACTGAACTATCAAGTAGTTATCAGAACGTGCCTGTCAGATGTTCACAACATCTACAGACGACGCTTGAGGGGGTGGCGCACCGAGTGGTGCATTAAGGACATAAGCCTTCTGTGCAGCATTGAGGACAATCCTCAGATCATGGACCCAGTCCGCATTATTGCTACCATCATCTTTCAAATCTATTTCTCTAGGAACATATAAAAATTCAGGGGAGCTACAGCGCGAGCTAGTAATCTACAACATAATTTGCAAAGACATTTTGACTATGTTCATGATAATGAGTTTAGTTAATCATATTACTTAAAACTCCCACTCAAATTGACATCCCTCTGGTCATTCGAGTGTAACATGATCCAAATCCACCAACTCAAGTCTGATCATCACGTGAGTTGAGGTGGTTTCAATGGTGAACATCTTCATGTTGATCATATCTACTATATGACTCATGTTCGACCTTTCGGTCTCTTGTGTTCCGAGGCCATGTCTGTACATGCTAGGCTCGTCAAGTTTAACCCGAGTGTTCCGCACATGCAACATGGCTTACACCCGTTGTATGTGAACGTAGAGTCTATCACACCCGATCATCACGGCGTGTCTCGAAACGACGAACTTTCGCAACGGTGCACACTCGGGGAGAACACAATTTATCTTGAAATTTAAGTGAGGGATCACCTTATAATGCTACCGTCGTCCTAAGCAAAATAAGATGCATAAAAGGATTAACATCACATGCAAATCATAAGTGACATGATATGGCCATGAACTTGTGCTTTTGATCTCCATCTCCAAAGCACCGGCATGATCTCCATCGTCACCGGCATGACACCATGATCTCCATCATCTTGATCTCCATTAACGTGTCGCCATGAGGTTGTCGCGCCGACTGTTGCTTCCACGACTATTGCTAACTCATAGCGATAAAGTAAAGCAAAACGGCGAAAATAATTAAAGACAACTCTATGGCTCCTGCCAGTTGCCGTACTAATCGACATGCAAGTCGTGATATTCTATACAACACATGATCATCTCATACATCACATATATCTCATCATGTAATTGGCCATATCACATCACAACATACCCTGCAAAAAAAAGTTAAACGTCCTCTAATTGTTGTTGCAAATTTTACGTGGCTGCTACGGGTTTGCAAGAACCGTTCTTACCTACGCAAAACCACAACGTGGTGTAGTGATTGCTTTTTGATCTTCTAAAAGAACCCTCTTCATTGAAATCGATTCAACTAAAGTGAGAGAGACAGACACCCGCTAGCCATCTTTATGCAACGAAGTTACATGTCAGTTGAAGGAACCTGTCTCGCGTAAGCGTACGCGTAATGTCGGTCCGGGCCGCTTCATCTCACAATACCACCGAATCAAGTATCAACTAGTAACGGCAAGCAATATGTATACACCCACGCCCACAACTCGTTTGTGTTCTACTCGAGATCTCATCTACGCATAGACCTAGCTCGGATGCCACTGTTGGGGAACGTTGCATGGGAAACAAAAAATTTCCTACGCACACACAAGATCTATCCATGGTGATGAGCATCTACGAGAGGGAGAGTGAATCTACATACCCTTGTAGATCGCTAAGCGGAAGCGTTAAGAAACGCGGTTGATGTAGTCGAACGTCTCCGCGATCCAAATCGCAAGTCGTCCCTCGAACCGATCACGAACTAGTGCCGAACGGACGACACCTCCGCGTTCAACACACGTACAGCTTGATGATGCCTTCACCTCCTCGATCCAGCGAGCGATGGTGAACTAGTAGATGAGTTCCGGCAGCACGACGGCGTGGTGATGATGGTGAGGAACAATCTCTGCAGGGCTTCGCCAAGCGCTACGGAGATTATGACGTAGGAACTAGAGGGTTAGGGTTGCCGTACACGGCTTGGGGAAATCTTGATGTGTTCCGGGTGCTAGCCCTGCCCCTCTATTTATATGTTGAGCCCTGGGGTCGAAACTTGGAGAAAGAGCCTCCTCAAAGTCGGTTTGGCCCGCAAGGCAAGAGTCCTGCTCGGACTCCAGGACCAGACGCCAGGGTCCTCGGCGTCTGGCCCCAGACGCCAGGGTCCCTGGCGTCTGGCCCTTGGCCTCCGCAAAACTTCCTTTTGCACCTTCCTAAAGCCTCGTGGGCTTTACCCCTTGGCCCAAATAAAGTGTTCTCGTACCCGAACATTTCGGGAAACATCCGAAACTCCTTCCGGTGAATTCCGGAACCCTTCCGGAGACCAAACACTATTATCCCATATATCAATCTTTACCTCCGGACTATTCCAGAGCTCCTCGTCATGTCCGGGATCTCATCCGGGACTCCGAACAACTTTCGGTCACCAACATAACAACTCAACTATACTTATATCGTCACCAAACGTTAAGTGTGTAGACCCTGCAGGTTCGAGAACTATGTAGACATGACCGAGACACCTCTACAGTCAATAACCAATAGCGGGACCTGGATGCCCATATTGGCTCCTACATATTCTACGAAGATCTTTATCGGTTGAACCTCTATGTCAAGGATTCAGTTAATCCCGTATGATGTTCCCTTTGTTTATCGGTATGTTACTTGCCCGAGATTCGATCGTCGGTATCTCTATACCTAGTTCAATCTCGTTACCGGCAAGTCTCTTTACTCGTTCCGTAATACAAGATCCAGTGGCTAACACTTTAGTCACATTGCTTGCAAGGCTTATAGTGATGTTGTATTACCGAGTGGGCCCTGAGATACCTCTCCGTCACACGGAGTAACAAATCCCAGTCTTGATCCATGCCAATTCAACAGACACCCTCGGAGATACCTGTAGAGCATCTTTATAGTCACCCAGTTACGTTGCGACGTTTGATACACACAAGGTATTCCTCCGGTGTCAGTGAGTTGCATGATCTCATGGTCAAAGGAACAGATACTTGACATGCAGAAAACAATAGCAATAAACTGACACGATCATATGCTACGTTTACAGTTTGGGTCTTGTCCATCACATCATTTTCCTAATGATGTGATCCCGTTATCAAATGACATCTCATGTCCATGGCTAGGAAACCTTCACCATCTTTTGATCAACGAGCTAGTCAACTAGAGGCTTACTAGGGACACTGTGTTTGTCTATGTACCCACACATGTATTTTAGTTTCCAATCAATACAATTATAGCATGGATAATAAACGATTATCATGAACAAGGAAATATAATAATAACCAATTTATTATTGCCTCTAGGGCATATTTCCAACACAAAGACCTTGCCTTCGGATCTGTGGTAGAAGGTGTGCCCAATTGTTTCTTTAGGGTATCCTATGAAGACGCACTTCTCCGCTTTGGGTTCGAGCTTATCAGGTTGAAGCTTTTTCACATAAGCATCGCATCTCCAAACTTTAAAAAACGACAGCTTAGGTTTCTTGCCAAACCATAGTTCATATGGTGTCGTCTCAACGGATTTAGACGGTGCCCAATTTAACGTGAATGCAGCTGTCTCTAATGCATAACCCCAAAACGATAGTGGCAAATCGGTAAGAGACATCATAGAACGCACCATATCCAATAAAGTACGGTTACGACGTTCAGACACACCATTACGCTGTGGTGTTCCAGGTGGCGTGAGTTGTGAAACAATTCCACATTTTCTTAAATGAAGGCCAAACTCGTAACTCAAATATTCGCCTCCGCGATCGGATCGTAGAAACTTTATTTTCTTGTGACGATGATTCTCTACTTCACTCTGAAATTCTTTGAACTTTTCAAATGTTTCAGACTTGTGTTTCATCAAGTAGATATACCCATACCTACTCAAATCATCTGTGAAGGTTAGAAAATAACGATACCCGCCGCGTGCTTCAACATTCATCGGACTGCATACATCGGTATGTATTATTTCCAACAAATCAGTAGCTCGCTCCATTGTTCCGGAGAACGGAGTTTTAGTCATCTTGCCCATGAGGCATGGTTCGCAAGTATCAAATGATTCATAATCAAGAGATTCCAAAAGTCCATCAGCATGGAGTTTCTTCATGCGCTTTACACCAATATGACCTAAACGGCAGTGCCACAAGTATGTTGCACTATCATTATCAACTTTGCATCTTTTGGCATCAATATTATGAATATGTGTATCACTACGATCGAGATTCAACAAGAATAAACCATTCACAAGGGTCCATGATCACGAGGGATATTATTCATATAAACAGAATAACCATTATTCTCTGACTTAAATGAATAACCGTCTTGCAATAAACAATATCCAGATATAATGTTTTATGCTCAACGCAAGCACCAAATAACCATTATTTAGGTTTAATTCTAATCCCGAAGGTATTACGAGCGTGTCGATATTGATCATATCAATCTTGGAGACACTTCCAACACATATCGTCACCTCGCCCTCAGCTAGTCTCCGTTATTCTGCAGCTCCTGCTTCAAGTTACTAATATTAGCAACTGAATCGGTATCAAATACCCAAACGCTGCTACGCACACTAGTGAGGTACATATCAATAACATGTATATCAAATATACCTTTGTTCACTTTGCCATCCTTCTTATCCGCCAAATACTTGGGGCAGTTCCGCTTCCAGTGACCAGTTCCTTTGCAGTAGAAGCACTCAGTTTCAGGCTTGGGTCCAACTTTGGGTTTCTTCGTGGGAGCGGCAGCTTGCTTGCCGTTCTTCTTGAAGTTCCCCTTCTTTCCCTTGCCCTTTTGCTTGAAACTAGTGGTCTTGTTAACCATCACCACTTGATGCTCCTTCTTGATTTCTACCTCCGCCGATTTTAGCATCGCGAAGAGCTCAGGAATTGTCTTCTCCATCCCTTGCATATTATAGTTCATCACGAAGCCTTTATAGCTTGGTGGCAGTGACTGAAGAACTCTGTCAATAACACTCTCAACTGGAAGATCAATTCCCAGTTGAGTCAAGTGGTTGTGGTATCCAGACATTCTGAGTATGTGTTCACTGACAGAACTGTTCTCCTCCATCTTACAGCTGAAGAACTTGTTGGAGACTTCATATCTCTCAACCCAGGCATTAGCTTGAAATATCAATTTTAGCTCCTGGAACATCTCATATGCTACATGGCGTTCAAAATGCTTTTGTAGTCCCGGTTCTAAGCCATAGAGCATGGCACACTGAACTATCAAGTAGTCATCAGATCGAGCCTGCCAGGCGTTCACAACGTCTGCAGCAGCTCCTGCAGCAGGTCCATCACCTAGCGGTGCATCAAGGACATAATCCTTCTGTGCAGCAATGAGGATAATCCTCAAGTTACGGACCCAGTCCGTGTAATTGCTACCATCATCTTTCAACTAAGCTTTCTCTAGGAACGTATCAAAAACAGGGGAGCTACAACGTGAGCTATTGATCTACAACATAATTTGCAAAGACTATCAGGACTAAGTTCATGATAAATTAAGTTCAATTAATCAAATTACTAATGAACTCCCGCTTAAATTAACATCCCTCAAGTTAACTAAGTGATACATGATCCAAATCAACTATCCCATGTCCGATCATCACGTGAGATGGGATAGTCATCAATGGTGAACATCTCCATGTTGATCATATCTACTATATGACTCATGTTCGACCTTTCGGTCTCCAGTGTTCCGAGACCATGTCTGTACATGCTAGGCTCGTCAAGTTTAACCCAAGTATTCTGACTTACACCCGTTGTATGTGAACGTAGAATCTATCACACCCGATCATCACGAGGTGCTTCGAAACGACGAACTTTAGCAACGGTGCATACTCGGGGAGAACACTTTTATCTTGAAATTTAGTGAAGGGATCATCTTATAATGCTACCGTCGTTCTAAGCAAAATAAGATGCATAAAGGATAAACATCACATGCAATCAAAATATGTGACATGATATGGCCATCATCATCTTGTGCTTTTGATCTCCATCTCCAAAGCATCGTCATGATCTCCATCGTCACCGGCTCGACACCTTGATCTCCATCGTTGCGTCGTGGTCGTCTCGCCAACTATTGCTTCTACAACTATTGCTAACGCATAGCGATAAAGTAAAGCAATTACATGGCGCTTGCATTTCATACAATAAAGAGACAACCATAAGGCTCCTGCCGGTTGCCGATAAATTACAAAACATGATCATCTCATACAATAACGTATATCACATCATGTCTTGACCATATCACATCACAGCATACCCTACAAAAACAAGTTAGACGTCCTCTACTTTGTTGTTGCAAGTTTTACGTGGCTGCTACGGGCTTCTAGCAAGAACCGTTCTTACCTACGGCACAAAACCACAATGGTGATTTATCAAGTTTGCTGTTTTAACCTTCAACAAGGACCGGCCGCAGTCAAATTTGATTCAACTAAAGTAGGAGAAATAGACACCCGCCAGCCACCTTTATGCAAAACAAGTTGCATGTCTGTCGGTGGAACCGGTCTCATGTACGTGGACATGTAAGGTTGGTCCGGACCGCTTCATCTTACAATACCGCCGAATCAAAATAAGACGTTGGTGGTAAGCAGTATGACGATCACCGCCCACAACTCTTTGTGTTCTACTCGTGCATATCATCTACGCATAGATCTGGCTCATGATGCCACTGTTGGGGAACGTTGCATGGAAAACAAAAAATTTCTACGCACACGCAAGATCTATCCATGGAGATTCATAGCTACGAGAGGGGGAGTGTGTCTACGTACCCTCGTAGACCGTAAGCGGAAGCGTTAGAACAACGCGGTTGATGTCGTCGAACA
This sequence comes from Elymus sibiricus, assembly GCA_039707655.1. Lineage (NCBI taxonomy): Eukaryota > Viridiplantae > Streptophyta > Magnoliopsida > Poales > Poaceae > Elymus > Elymus sibiricus. The sequence goes on from CM077676.1 coordinate 279,647,691, forward strand.
ACTTCACGATCCAACCGACCGAGCACCGAACGTACGGCACCTCCGCGTTCAGCACACGTTCAGCTCGGTGACATCCTCGACTTCTTGATCCAGCAAGACGGCGAGGTAGTGGATGAGTTCCGACAGCACGACGGTGTGGTGACGGTGATGGTGATGCTATCTCCGCAGGGCTTCGCCCAAGTACTGCGAAAATATGACCGAGGGACGGAACTGTGGAGGGGGGCGCCGCACACGGCTAAGACAATGTTGTGGCTTGTTTGGGGCGCCCCCTCTCCTCTATTTATATACGTGTAGGGGCTTGGAGTAGAAGGAATAGTGCCACGTGAACAGTACCACGTGAATAGTACCACGTGAACAGTACCACGTGAATAGTACGCACGTGGGCTTGGACTCCAAAGTCCAATCCTATTCCTACTAGGACTCTCCTTTTTTCCTTCCCTAGCTGCGTGGGCTTTTGAGGACTTGGTGCGCCTGGCCCAATAAGGCCAGGGCGCCTCCCCTTAGCCCATGCCAGCCCTTGGGACATGGTGGACCCACTTGTGGACTTCCGGACCCCTCCGGAATCCTCTGGAACCTTCTGGAAGCTTCCCGGTACAATACCGAAAAAACTGTACCTTTTTCCGGAACCCAAAATATGACTTCCCATATATAAATCTTTACCTCTCGACCATTCCGAGACTCCTCGTGACATCCGGGATCTCATCCGGGACTCCGAACAACATTCGGTTACCAATTCACATAACTCATATAACACTATATCGTCAACGAACGTTAAGCGTGCGGACCCTACGGGTTCGGGAATGATGTAGACATGACCGAGATGCCTCTCCGGTCAATAATCAATAGCGGAATCTGGATGCCCATATTGGTTCCTACATATTCCACGAAGATCTTATCGGTCAAACCGCAATGACAACATACGTAATTCCCTTTGTCCGTCGGTATGTTACTTGCCCGAGATTCGATCGTCGGTATCTCCATACCTAGTTCAATCTCGTTACCGGCAAGTCTCTTTACTTGTTCCGTAATACATCATTCCGTAACTAACTCCTTAGTCACTTTGCTTGCAAGCTTCTTATGATGTGCATTACCGAGAGGGCCCAGAGATACCTCTCTGAAACACGGAGTGACAAATCCCAGTCTTGATCCATGCCAACTCAACAGACACCTTCGGAGATACCCGTAGAGCATCTTTATGATCACCCAGTTACGTTGTGACGTTTGATAGCACACAAGGTATTCCTCCGGTTTCCGGGAGTTGCATGATCTCATGGTCGGAGGAACATGTATTTGACATTCAAGAAAGCTGTAGCAATAAACAGAACGACCATATGCTAAGCTAACAGATGGGTCTTGTCCATCACATCATTCTCCTAATGATGTGATCCCGTTATCAAATGACAACTCATGTCTATGGTTAGGAAACCTTAACCATCTTTGATCAACGAGCTAGTCTAGTACAGGCTCACTAGGGACACGGTATTTGTTTATGTATTCACACATGTATTTAAGTTTCCGGTCAATACAATTCTAGCATGAATAATAAACCTTTATCATGAACAAGGAAATATAAAATAATAACAACTTTATTATTGCCTCTAGGGCATATTTCCATCAACGCTTACATTGGGGGAATGCGGACGACTGGTGCTGATGGTTTCGGTGCGGCTGCTCCGGCTCGTGTCGTCGCTCTCGGCAGCGCGATGGGCGGCGCCGCCACGACGGCGGTCACCGCCGAGCACTTGCCTAAGGTCATCAGAAGGCCGATGTACTATGGATCTGAATTGTCTTGTCAGGTTCAAATCAATCCTGATCTTTTTAGCATGTCCATAGTAGCTCCCTCAATCCGTCCTGAATGCGCAACCCCTCCCCCCCAGGAAAGCGATCAACTGCCGGATCCGGAGTATGACTCCAGACTCCCGCAACATGAGTTCGAATCCGAGTTTTGCGCCACCGAGAAGTACCAAAAGCTGAGTTGTGTGCACGGACACACTCCCGCTCGACGTGTATGCACGGAGGGATTCGACATTGGCAGACGGTTTCTCAGTTGCCCCTTAGAGGTTAGTGCTAAGTTCATCCTTTAAGTTGAGTTAATGCCCCCACTCATCCTGAATATTTAACATTCGCAGGGATATGAGGCTTGTGCCTTTGTTAACTGGTTGGATGATGAATGGCATGGCAGGGCTCGGAGTGTTATCACCAAGCTCGCAGAAGATAACGTAAAGCTGAAGAAGAAACTTACTGATCTGGAGTGTACAATCACTACGATGAAGCAAGAAAGAATCTAGCATGTGTAGTTCTAGTTGTCGCATTAGCCATCTTCCATGCGCTATTTGCAATGATTATTAGGGGTTTTGTTTGATTATTACTGGCTACATCAATAGCAGAGCTCATCTATTGCTTGTTGTTAAATGCTTGTTTCACATTTGGACGCTCCAACCCGTGTGCGTAATTATCACATTGAGAACTGCGCAACCGCGGGAATTTAGAGCGACTGGTGTACTAATAATCGCGGTTGATTATATCAGAATTCTAACCGCCTGTCGAGGCGCCAATATAACCCGTCAACCCCCACTTCAATTGCCATTCCTCTTTTCTTCATACCCCGCTTCAATTGCCATTCCTCTTTTCTTCATACCCCACTTCAATTGCCATTCCTCTTTTCTTCATACCCCGCTTCAATTGCCATTCCTCTTTTCTTCATACCCTGCTGCAGTCGCCACCATCTTCATCGTCCTGGTCGGCCACGCTACACACTTACACACACTCTACAATCTTGCTTTCTCGCGGTTTGTATACGTAGCGCAGTCATGTCGAGCGACAGCGAGGACGACAGTTCCGACAGCAGTCTGGCGCCCGATCAAAGGTCAACCTCAGAATCATCCCGCTCGTCTTCCATGAGTCCGGCGTCCAGCCCAGACCTCGATTTTAGCCGGTTCATGGAAGGGACGCCGCCGCCCAAGTCGTCGGACGAGGAGCCGTCGGAGGACGAAGACGACGACGAAGATGATGATGAGGAGGAGGAATGGTCGAATGAGGAGGAGGACGAAGAGGACATCAACGACGATGACGACGACGACGAGGAGGACGGCGACGGCGATGAAAAACCAACGGTCGGCGGCAAGAAGCGCCCTCGCCAAGACGATGTCGCGGGGCCATCCAAGAAGAAGAAGAAGAAGAAGAAGAAGAAGAAGAAGAAGAAGAAGAAGAAGAAGAAGAAGATGATGAAGGACTAAATTAAGCAGAATGTATATCTCTGCTGCCATTCCTTCATATTAATTCGTTATCTCTGTTTCCCTTGTCAATCTCATCGCAGACGGTTAGCAAAACGTATTCGACAGCGATCTTTTACAGTATCGCCCACAGTTGGTTTCTTGAATTGTGTGCCCTGTCGAGCACATAGTTCACAAAAAACAATCATATGGGCTGTCTAGAATTATCGCATACAATTCTGATTACCGACCTGTTTGCCGGGTATCACACACATCTTGTTACGCCAAATCGTTTGTGTTCTTTTGGAGCATCGCAAACAATTCATCTGAGTGACCTGTATGCCGTCTATCGCACACATCTGGATCTGGGTAATCGTTTGTGTTATTTTCACTCATCGCAAACAGTTCATCCACATAAACTGTATGTCGTCTATCGCACACGTCTTGATTTGGATAACCGTTCGCGTTATTTTGTATCATCGCAAACAGTTTGTATGGATCAACTGTATGCCACTTATCGCACACGGAACTCTTTTCTGAATCGTATTTGATGTCTCAGTCATCGCACACAGTTCATTTTATTGGTGACGGTTTTATTACGATACCGTTTGTGATTCATGCATCGCACACAGTTTGGTCTATTGGTCTCCTATACAAGTGTCACGTTAGGACCATCCTGCAGTAGTGAAGGCGAAGATACCGGGGGCTACTGCCTGTGTCATAGCCCAGCACCATACCGGGGGCTACTGCCTATGTCATAGCCCAGCACCATGTCGGGGCCTAGTGGGCTGGCCTGAGGACCCGTAGGTCGGCTCCGTCCTGAGCCACATTGGGCAACCCATGACACGCTATACGGAAGACTCCGAAAGACTTGTTGTACAAGGTGAAGATACTTGAGCCATGGAGGACTCTACCTCCATCGACATAGCCGACTAGGATTTTTAACCTTATGGTCCCTGGTATGCTATATAAGCTGGGGTCCGGGATAGTCGATAGACAGTTTAGAATCTCTCGGTTCATACCTGCACTTTGTACACCCCAATCACAATATACACGAGCAGTAGTAGGGTATTACCTCTTCTAGAGGGCCCGAACCTGGATAAACTCTGCGTCATGTTTCCCCTCCAATCTAATCGCTACGCGGGATACCCTACCGGGGGATACGCCGGAATCATCACCAACACCAGTCGTGACGCTACTACGCTTGAAGTCGTCGTCATTGCAAACCAAGAGACCACACCACATTGATCGAGGGTCGTCGCCCCACCAACCCCGGAGCAAGCAACGACAGAACCTGCAAAACAGGACAACTCCAGGATGATGCCTTTGAGAAGGACCATGAGAGAAGATGCTCCGCCATCATCCATTTCATGAAGGCCTAGAACAAGTGTTTCCCCTGGAGTTCGAGAGAGGAGAGCAGAGGCCCTAAGACCATGATACCTTCAAGAAGGTTAGCGGCGCCCGCAGGCGTCATCATCGTTGGCTCTGGCAGAGCAAGGCTTTCTCCGGTCAGAACACTATCACCTCAAAAGGACAACATCAAACTGCACCAGAACATTATTAGGTCAGAGGTTTAACAGCAGCGTTTGCACAAGTTGCACCACTGAATAGGACACCACCGGCACCTAGGTCTTGGTGGCCTACTGATCAGGTCGATGTGTCATATATTGAGCATGGTGCTGTAGGCTGTAGCATATCATCACTCGCTATCGCTACCAGCGACCACAGCCAACCACAGCCACAATATGCAAGGCATGGCTTAATAAAGTCTCCAGTGGAAAATGACGTGTCAGCAACAGGTTTTACCTAATAAAAGTAGTGCGTCCTCGTGGTTTTCTCACCCATTTGCATCGAAGTAAATTACCTATACTTGCATTATGAAAAACAATTGATGTACCAAATTGATATTATGAACTTTTTGATCTACCAAATCAAAGGTGAGGAATTCTCATGTTCTAAAATTTTCATTGATCAAGTTGAATAGGGAATAAGTACATCAGTCAGAGCTGCAATTGCAGAATTCATTAGTGTGGACGAATTACATGCATGCCTGTTCTAATTGAAAAAATAAAGTAACCAAGGTATATTTTATTTAAAAGCAACAATACAAAAGCAAAGGGACTGTCAATCTTCAACTTCAGAAAAATAACAAACATATTCTAGATTCAGAACTATGTCCAGTAGATTCGTTTAGTACGACTAGCAAAAGAGCCCGTGCGTTGCAACGGGAGAAAAAAACATACCACACTCCCCTAACCCAATAACCATGACCCCAATAGGTTCACACCTTTTCTTTCAACACATGACATCCCATCTGTGTTGCCATTTATCCTCCTTTCCACCCTCGCCGACGGTGGCTCAATGCTCACACAATCACAAGCGTTTGAATGTTATCAATTCTAAGGGGTCTCTCTCTCTCGGGGCATAAGATGAGAAATTTTCTTTTTTCCTGTGAGGTTTTGGCTAGGCGTGAATGTGTGGTTATAGATGGTTGTTTCGTCTCCGATCCTGATTTTGCTGAGGTGTTCATTTTTAATCTAGATCGGTACCGGTATGAAAGAAAGACGGATCATGCGCTATTGATTAATGTTACACCCTAAATAGCATTTTAAAATTGGCTAACAGGTAAAATAACATCATATGCAGATTCTACACATTTTTCTAATTAAATTCCTATATAACATGTTAAATTTGAAGTTAGGGTTTAAAAAATATCGATATTATAAAAAGAATTTGATATGTACTGCAGGTTTATTAACTTAATTATCAGGGGGTTTCCTGCAAAATAAAAAAACTAACTTAAAACTGGTATGCAAATTGATTAACAGAAACATCAGAAGATTTTATGCAAAAGCAAAAATGTTGATTGTCAAAAACATTAGTGTTTTCTGCGAAATAGTATGACTGACCAAGAATACCTATTTTCTTTATTAGTAGGTAGGTATATATATAGATTAGGGTGACCAAGACACCATAATGAGCTCAGTTCAACACAACATGCTCCTCGCGTGTGACAGTCCAATCGCTGCATTTCTGACTGGGATGAAAAGCTGAAGAGCAAGCCCCAGATGGTGCATACTAATCATCAATTATGTCATTTATGATAAACTAATCCTTCTTTTCACAGCGATAATGAGAAGTCATCACAAGTAATATGGATCAAAGGGAGTAGCAATCTTTACTGACAGACATTCTTTGTTAATATATGAATCTGAGAAAGGATGTACATTTCAACACATATGTAGACAAACCCGCTCTACATCACCGTTGCTTTCAGAGATCAGTGACAGGTATTGCACCCATACGCACTTGACAGTGAAGAACCATTTTTCAGCATCATCACAATGTCCAAATTGTGGCAACTGAAATTATCAATAAAGAAATCTTGATCATCTAAATACTGTGAGCGAGATCTTCAGATTTACTATCCAAGTGTTCTGACAAGAAAAACTACACAATACAGCATTATTAGATCTAAACAGTTATCTCTAAGAAAATATTCATAGGAAAACATCATACAGATTCTAGATATGCAGCACAAGCTCCACTTGATACAGCTGCCCATCAAACCTCAAGCCCAAGGATTCTGCAGGATGCATAAGTGCATCAACCATTCCACCAAAAACATACACACAGTAACCAGAAGTATCTACACATGCCCCATGGAAGGATCGGCAATTTGGGGATTGACCATCTATCCTTAGTTTTTTCCACATCCTCTTTGCCATTTTCCTGTTACCTGACTCAAACTGAAGTAAAGCTGGTATATCTAAAATCCAGAAATCATCCATCCGCCGTCTTTCTTTGTCCTCCCCACCATATACAAGGATCTTGCCACCAAAGAGAAATGTTGCTGAATGCCCAGCCCGGGGAGAAGGCAATTCACCAAGAATACTAGACAAATCGTACTTTTGCTCTTTCCATTGCAGCAAATGATCACCAATATCAAACAGCCAGACATCACTAAGAACCTCGTATTCTGATCCTCTACCACCAAAAAGAACCATGCGCCTATCACCAATCCAAGTTAAGGTGTGGCCAGAACGAGCTGAAGGCAAAGGTCCAGTATCCCCCATTCGGCGCCAACTGCCAGATCGAAGTCCATCGGAGAGATCAAGAAGCCATGTATCACCAAGCCGGCTTCCATGCACCCCTATCCCACCGTGAATCACAATGAACTTATCATCTATGCAGCAGGCTGCATGGGCCCCACGAGGAGATGGTGCCAGGGGGCCCATCTCCAGCAGTCTCCATGAGATCCTCATCCTGCAAGGTTCTTCGCAGATTATTTGGCCTATCCATGTGTCATTCAAACGAAGCCCACGGTCATTGATCCCGCCAAACAGGACTAGTGCATCACCAACAAGAATGCATGAATGACCAAAACGACCACTTGGAGTACCAGAGGCCAATTGCTGCCAGGTAAGTACATTGGACGATCTACTAGTTCCAGCTCTATTTCCAACATATGTTGCCCAGATATCATCAAGATGACGACCTAACTAGAGCAAAAGAGAATATCAGAAAGCATACAAGATCGGAATAAATCAGAATAAACATTAGATAGCTGATTTCTACAAAGATTTGTAACATAATGCAACCGTTCTTATGTACAAATAGACAGAGAAAAGGTGCAAACCTCAAACATAAGTCCACAAAGAAAATTCAGCAAAGCTAAAAACAGGAATAGTTGTCTGAAGAATTACTAGTTTATCTAATAAGCATCTGAAAAGAGTTGTGCAGATGCAAACTCATCCTGAGGAGAGCTCACACTATCAACAGAATGAGTAACTAAAATGCTGCTGGATTGAACTTTGACATTTCGACTGTATCACGTTTAGTTGTGTGTATATGGTAGAACCTGTTACTTTTGCCCACGCTTTTGGTCTGTATCCAAGTCAACGCACACACTATAACCGATGGAAACCACCGTTATGTATAAGGCTCACAGTAATAGATAATCTAAACCAATGGAACTAGTGAAACTTCAAATTGCTAATTATCGAAGGTATCACTTATCTAGCATTTCTACTAAGGTACGCACGTATTGGCAGAATAGTAGCGTGACACTGGCTTTGGGGGAACAAAATCCGTCTGTTTCACAAATTAACATCTTTATTAGTAAAAACTTCTTGAATACTTGAGCAGAAACATCCACACACATCCATAAAAATTTCACAGGAGAAAAGACATCTAATGAATCCAACACTTTATTTGTGATTTACGACAGATTTTGCATATTTCGAAACCTACCAGGCCAAGGTAACACAGTTCATATTCAACCTACTAAACAAGGCAATCAACCAACTTAACCCAACATAGTGTGGTGTTTAGATTTAATTAAAAAGACCGAAAGATAAATATTGAATCTGAACAAACATTGGCAAACATAGAGATGAAAATCGTAAACAGCAAAAACCAACTATAATCAGTAACAACAAATGAAATAAAAAAAAAGTTAGATAGGTCTAAAGGTGTCATTTAAACATTCCAAGATTTTTAACTTTAGTATAAATCTCGTATATTGGTTTTCCGTGTTGCTGCAGCATGAGTATTTGCTTTGGTACACCCCTCGTAAAACTTTGAACATTTAAAAGCAAACAAACGCTGAAGATTAAACTTAGTAGGCAACTAGTAATCTTAGTTTTGACATTTATTTTATGCTAAAACAAAACTAGTCTGTAAAACTCGTACTACTTTTTCGATAAGAAAAAGGTTTTACTATACTAACTCATGAATGTAGGAAGAATTTTCTGTGATCTTTCTAATGGTGCCCCACGCCAACATCATATACCTTGCCCACTTATGAATCAATAGTAGTGCCTACTCATTACAACTTTTTATCGTCTTATGAAGCCAACCTATATCTGCTCCGAGTGAGTTGTACCAAGTAGCAGAACTTTAACCAAGACACAAACACGATCATGAGGAGTGACCCACACATATCAAAGTCAACCAATACATACTAGATAGATGGGCTGCCACAGCAAGAACAATAGACCGTGCGTCTTAGTTTCAGGGAGATAATGCATTCAAAAAGGAATAGACATAATATTTGACAAAGGAGCTAATTTTGTTGTTGGTTCGGTCTTCTTTTACAACAATGGGATTTAGAGCCACATTGCAACTACTTCTGTGACTGGTACCAATTTGCCCCTACATTCTTGTAACTCTTATGCTATTAAGATTTGTGCAGGTTTTCTGTAGAGGTGCATAGAAACAGGACTCATGATCTGTAGAGATGTGAGCTATGATTGTGTAGCCTCCCTATTATTTCTGTATTTGGTCAAATAGTCTTGAATCGCGCTTGTTACGCAACCCCAAGCTTGCTAGGCCAGCGTCCTGGCCCCAGGTCCATTGCGAGGGGACAGCTTCGCCCCTTTAAGTCTTGCTCTGCCTCCTACCATAGCCAATGTGGGACAACAGTCTCATAATTATAAATCCAATCAAATACTACAATACTCTCCAAATAATCAAAAATTCCTCTCAATATAAAATATGACTCAGCTAAGCTTGTCTTCCGATTATTTATCTTAATCTTGGACAAACATAGCAAATATCTTATGCTCCCTCCGTCCAGAATTACTTGTCGCTCAAACGGATGTATCTAGCACTGAAATATTTCTAGATACATCCATTTCAGCGATAACTAATTCCGGACGGAGGTAGTACTAAATTAACCAACACCGACACTACTATGGCATAATAAGGATCTCTGAAAAAAATTGTAGTCTGTGAGCAATTTTTCACAACGAAATCAACTACAGTTCTTAGTTCCGACACAACCCCAGATGATCAAATTCCTCGATGTTATACGAAGCCCAAAGAAAGCAATTTGATAACAAGAATAGACTGAAAAAGTTACACGGCTGGATTTTACCTCCCTCGCAGCCACCGCCGAAGACTACTAGCCAGCCGGCCACGAGGTTGAGGGAGTGCGACGCACGGGGCCGTGGCGAGGTGCCCTTCACCTGGAGCCGGCGCGCCTGCAGGGCGCTTAGTCGGGCGACCTCGGCGTAGAGGCGGCGCCATGGCACGCCGCACCGCCAGTCCGCGAGCGCCGCGGCGGCGGCGCGTGCCCCCCAGTCGCGTCGGCAGAGCGCCTCCCAGAGCACGTCGGAGGAGGCCCAGTCGCAAAAGGCGCGGCAGGTGGCGGCGAAGGAGAGCACGGCCTCGGCTGGAAGGAGGCGCAGGATGGACAGCACCTGGTCGTAGCCCAGGTGTCCGACGGGCGCCGCGTCCATCGCTTACTGCCGCTTGTCGATTCTTGGCACTTGCCCTCTGTGACTTCCCATGGTGTTTGCCTCCTAGGGCGCCATGAATTGTCAGTCGATTCCCCACATGTGTTATACCTAGCAGACCATGGGTTCTTGGTTTCTTGGCCTCTTTGGTGCTTGGATCCTATGACAAGCTAGATGCCTCACCTGGTAGGTATAGTAAGTTTTTGGCCGTCCAAAAAAAAGTTTTTGGCTGCTAGGGCCGATTTGGTTCCAACTAGGTCAAGGGCATCTCTAGGAGCATCTACAGTCAAACCCGCCTCATATGCCCGGGCATGCCGCCCGGTCACTGACCGGTCACGAAATTTCGACCCAGCCGGCTGCCTCAAACGGGCCTCAAACGCCCGGGCTGACCGGCACCCCCCATATCCAGCCCAAATATGGGGCGGATATGGGGGCGTCCGGGCGCGCCCGGGCACGCCCGCCACGTCGGCCTGACGGTGGGGTCTCACGCGGAAATGCTCGAAAACTCGGCGGTCCGACGGACGCCGCATCCGTCGCCGCGGTGTGAACGCCGCGTGGCGCCGCTCCGGCTCACCGGCCGAGGCCAAATCCGGCTATTTAAGCCGGCCGGCGTCCCTCAACCCTAGCTCATCCACCTCCCCCCTCTCCGCGCCGCCAGTCCGAGCCCATCCACCTCCTCCCCCTCCCGCTCCGGCGCTCTGCCCACGCTCCGCCATGGTCCGGAGGAAGATCACGTACTACGCTATGCTCACGTCGGAGCGCCGGGCTGAGATCCAGCAGGAGATCCGGGCGAGACAAGCCGCGCGCGCCGCCCACATCGCTGCCGGGCTGCCTCCGGACTCGCCGGAGCCGGAGGAGGAGGAGGAGCAGCCGGAGCAGCTGGAGCCGATGGAGGCGGAGGATGCGGAGGAGGCGGAGGAGCCGGAGCCGGAGCTGCCGGGCTTCAACATGGAGCAGGCGGAGGCGGAGTTCGCCGTCGCCCAATCGGAGGAGATGGCGGAGCAGCAGGCCATCCTGGAGTCCATCCAGGATGAGGCCTATGTGGAGGCCAACCGGGCATTCCTCCGGCAGGAGCAGGCCGCGTCGGACGCGCTCTTCGCCGAACTCGACGCAGAGATAGAGGCGAAGGAGGCCGGAGGGGAGCAGGCGGAGGCGTCGGAGGAGCTGGAGCTGCAGCTGCCGCCCATGCTGCCGGAGCCGGGCACGGAGATCGTTGTGATCTCCGACGAGGAGTAGCTAGGATCGACGTAGTACGTAGGTTTACTTCCTTTTGCATGTCTTTGTATGGATTTAAGAATGTAGTATGAGATGTCCGAATGCAACTAGTGAGATTTGAGGCGTGCCCGGTCACTGCCCGCGGACGTGCCCGGGCGCGTTCGCGGGCGTTTGAGGGGCCGGATTTGCCATATGCGGCTGTAGATGCACTAACTCAACCTAAATACTTACCCAAATGCTAAGGAACCTCAACCTGTTTTTTGCACGACAAGACGGAGCCATTTGATACTTCACACGAATCTTGACGCAAGGTGATGATGTGTGTGTCGGTGGAAAACCGTTCGCTTCAAAACGTATCTAGCATGCCTCTCATTCCAAATTGCATCGTTGTAGCCATTCCAAGTACATTACCGACTCTTCTTCCCCGTCCTATCCATTCCTCATTCCCACTCGCTCCTCTCACTTGTCTATCCTCACCGAAATCACCACTAGCTCGAGGGCGGGAGGAGGCCTTCACGGCACGCGAACTTGGTCTACCGAAGGAGCTCATCCACCATCAACCCGCTTCTGTGCGTCCTCTCTGTCAATCATCCCTCATCTCCTCTCACCGGCGACCCCTACCGCACGCTCGTCGTCGGGCACCTCTCCTGCCTCACCAGCGACGAGGCACTCTGAAAGGTGTGAATCTCTCATCTCTTTCTGTTGGTATGTTGGGTTTAATGATGATATTTATGGTTGATGGTCAAAGTTGTTGTTCCGTCGATTTCGTGTGTCGAGCAGGAGATGGGCATGTATGGAGGGTGAAGAGTATGCGGCTGGTGCACGTTATTTGTTGAGTTGAGCATCTTGTTCCATGAAATTTTGTAGAGACGGTCCAGAGTACCTTCATTTGGCGAGCCTCGCTTTGTACAACATGTTGTTCGAGTGAAAATAGCATGGGTACAGTTTCAGGGTATTCGGTGTGGCATCGATAGCAGAGTTGAACAATGCGCAACTTTCTCTCAAGATTGAATGTGGAGTTTTATCTTGTAATCTTAGAAACGAAGCATGAATTTCCTGTTTTTCAGATCAACCATCTAATTTTGTAGCGTTGTTTTTAGATTTGCCTAGATTTTTAGTTGTTGTTGCTAATTTTCCATGGCAATTCTGTCAAAAATGTTATCCAAACATATCAAATTTTGAAAAATGTTTCTAGTGGTCACATGGAAAATTCAGAACTATATGTTTCCCAAACCATAGCAACTTCACAAATTTTGTAATGGTCACATGGAAAATTTAGGAATTTCTGTTTTCTAAACCATTGCAATTCTTCAAAAATGTTTCTACTTGTCTAATGGCATATTTATTTCTTTTGTGTAACATCCCTGAGTACCCTAACCAAATATTTTAATTGTTATTTTATCTTGCATTCATCATGGCATCATACAATTTTCTCAAATACATAAAAAAATATCAAATACCCAACACTAAAGTATTTTGTTAATTAATATTATAAAGTTTTATATAGAGCATGTTCCCTTTTGATGTTCTAGGTTGAGATTGAGCCCCAAACTTTGCACATGCTCTTCTAATATAGTTGGGGGCCCTAATTGTTTCACAATTTTCGCATAACCCTAGTGCCTACCCCTTGTTCATACCACCATTATGCCATTTCTGCACTTTAATTGCCAAACAAATGGCAAACCTTATCCGAATGGGTTGATTATTTTTGTGTAGCTTCTTTATAGTCTAGAGTCACTTCACCGAAAAATTTATCAAATTCAGAGTTCGTTTGATGCCCCGTTATTTATTTTACTCCTCATGCAACCATTTAAATAACAAACTATTTCTGTTTAAAAACCAATCTATTGGGCAACCCACCAAGTCCAATATTCGTCCCTATATGATAGCCCGAGAGAAACCTCATTAATGCTAAACATAGCCAGGGTTTCCACCCATCAATTTCGGTCGTCGCCGCACCTCGTCATCTGCGTCGCCGGACCGAAAGTCGGCCGCCACACAGGCCCATGCCGCCTAGATCCGGCTGGCGAACCCACATCGCCGCCACCTCTCATCACCAAGTGATGATATAAAAACACCGGGGGTCGATCACCAGGAAGGAACCCAGCAGCAGGCCTGGTGGTAGGCCCACAAGGCCCATCGTATACCCAACAACGGGAGGGATCCCGAAGAAAGGGATAGATGTCTTTGGATCATCTTGGTCCTCAAGATGACGACATCGGTGACCTAGATCGCAACTCTCTTTGTAAAACCCTAGCCCCCGCCGTGAGGGGGGCTAGGGGCTCTCATTCCTATCTACTCCCGCAGAAACAACGCTCAGTAGACTCATACATCTCTCTGTAATCCCTCGCACGAGGTATACCCACCATCAATAAACAACAGCAAGCAGGACGTAAGGTATTACTCCACCATGGTGGCCCGAACCTGGGTAAACCCCCTGTGTGACCTTCGATCTGTGCCTTTCAGCTACGCCAGGTACCCTACCGAGGGATCTGACGTTTTTGATACGTCTCCAACGTATCTATAATTTTTGATTGTTTCATGCTATTATATTATCAATCTTGGATGTTCTATATGCATTTATATGCTATTTTATATCATTTTTTGGGGACTACCCTATTAACCCAGTGTCTAGTGCCAGTTGTTGTTTTCTGCTTGTTTTTGGTTTTCCAGAAAATCTGTACCAAACTAAGTCCAAATGCTATGAAACTTTTTGACAATTTTTTTCTGGACAAAAGAGAGCCTAGAAGCTTCGGGGGAGGACCAGAATACCTACGAGGAGACGACAAGGCAACAGGCCGTGCCCTAGGGGGGTAGGCGCGCCCGGTTACCGTGTGGGCCCCACGTGGCTCCTTTTGACCTAATTCCACTTCTATAAATTCTCAAATATTGGGAAACCAACAGAGAGCCACCCGAAATAACTTTTCCGCCGCCGCAAGCTTCTGTTCTTCCGCGATCCCATCTGGAGGCCTTTTCCGGTACTCTGTCGGAGGGGAAATCGATCACGAAGGGCTTCTATATCAACCTTGCTGCCCTACCGATGATGCGTGAGTAGTTCACCACAGACCTAAGGGTCCATAGCTAGTAGCTAGATAGCTTCTTCTCTCTCTTTGATCTTCAATACAATGTTCTCCTCGATCTTGGAGTTCTATTCGATGTAATCTTTTTTGCGGTGTGTTTGTTAGGATCCGATGAATTGTGGGTTTATGATCTGAATATTCATGAGAAGTAATTGAGTCTTTTCTGAACTTTATTATGCGTGATTGTTATAGCTTTGTATTTCTCTCCGATCTATCCATTTGGTTTGGCCAACTAGATTGATTTATCTTTAGCGGGAGAGGTGCTTTGTAATGGGTTCAATCTTGCGGTGCTCTATATCCCAGTGACAAAGTAGGGGACAAGCCACATATTTGTATTGTTGCCATTAAGGGTAAAATGACGGGGTTTATTCATATTGATTGGGTTTACTTTGTCTACATCATGTCATCTTGCTTAAGGCATTACTCTGTTTTTATTAACTTAATACCCTAGATGCATGCTGTATAGCGGTCGATGGGTGGAGTAATAGTAGTAGATGCAGGCAGGAGTCGGTCTACTTGTCTCGGACGTGATGCCTATATACATGATCATTGCCTTGAATATCATCATAACTATGCGCTTTTCTATCAATTGCCCAACAGTAATTTGTCTACCCACCGTATGCTATGTGTTCGAGAGAGAAGCCTCTAGTGAAAACTATGGCCCCCGGGTCTACTTTAAATATAAAAAGAAAACTAAAATATACTTGCTACAATTTATTTACTTTTATTTTGTTTTGAAATTTATCTATCTATCACTACCACTACAAGATTTAATCCTTGCAAGTAACGAGTTCAACGGGATTGACAACCCTCTTGCCCGCGTTGGGTGCAAGTATTTGCTTTTGTGTGTGCAGGTGCTGTTCACGAGGCTTTGCGTGATTCTCCTACTGGTTCGATAACCTTGGTTCTCACTGAGGGAAATACTTATCTCTACTGTACTGCATCTCCTCTCCTCTTCGGGGACAATCCCAACGCAGCTCACAAGTAGCAGGAAGAATTTGTGTCACTGTTGCCGGGGAGACATCATCAAAAGCTATCAAGTACCTTCACTCAAACTATCATCTACTTGCTCTACTTTTTATTCCTTTGCCTCTCGTTTCCATCCCCCCACTTCTCTAAAAAATCGAAAAACACAAAAATATTTATGTTTGTTCGTTTGCTGGCTTGCAATAATTGTGTGACTCAATGAAAATAAAAATATAGACATATGGATCCTCATCCACTTGCTAATCTTTTCAAACAATCCAATTATGATGAACCAAATGCTAGTGAATTAAGTGCACTTGATTATCTTTATGAAGTTTTGCTTGAAAATAGTGAATCTGAAAATTGTGATGAAGTGCTAAAAGAAGAAGTTTATAAAGTGATTCATGATAGCTCCGTGAATGAAAAGCATGATTGCAATGATGTTATTATAAATTCTATTAATGTCAATTGTGCTAATACTATGCAAAGCTACAAGCTTGGGGATGATAACTTTGTCATGTCCACTACTTATTGCAATGATCATGATAGGGGTGATAATGCTTCTTATGATCTTGAAAATTTATTTAAGCCTCATGATGAATATGTCATTGATAATAATGTTTGCAATAATATTGAAAGTGGGTTTGCAAGAGTGTCAATTTTAGGTAAAAAGAATCCCACATATTTGGAGAGTGTTCAATCTTATGAATTTTTTGATAAAAGTGGGTTTGGAGAGGTCATGACTTTGGTTGATGTTAATCCCACTATCTTGGAAGATTATAAAACTTTTATGCATGTGGATCATGAAGATAGTATTTTATATGATAGCCATATTGTTGAATTTGATTATGATCCTACATGTAATTATTATGAGAGAGGAAAATATGGTTGTAGAAACTTTCATGTCAATAAATTACCTCTCTTTGTGCTGAAATTATTAATGCTTCATTCTTGCTATTTGCATATGCTAGATATTGCTTGTCTTGATAATTTGTTTTCCTATAAAATGCCTATGCATAGGAAGAGGGTTAGACTTAAATGTGTTTGTCACATGTTTTATGATGCTCTCTTTGTGTTTCAATTATTATCTTTCATGTGAGCATCACTGAAATCTCAAGCCCATCTTAATGGCTATAAAGAAAGAGCTTGTTGGGAGGCAACCCAATAGTTATCTTAAATTTTTGTTTTTACTTTATGTTCTTGAGTGTTCACACAATTTTAGCTGCTGTTATGATTGTGTTTTTATCTTTTAATTAGTGTTTGTGCCAAGTAATGCCTTTGGGATGATTTGGATGATAGTATAATTGATGCTGTTTGAAAACATAAAGTTTTGTGCCCAGTATTTGATTTTTATTTCTGTACTGGAATGTCAGAAAAATCTGAAATTTTTACACAGTATTGGGATACAAATTGTTTACATTGTCCTATTTTTTATGAATTTTTGTAGTTACAAAGTATAGATAATATCTTGTCATTACGTACTGTTCTATTTTAGACAGATTCTTTTTTATTGCATAGTGTGCTTTTTTTAATGAAACTATGGATTATATCGGGGGTATAAGTCATGGAAGAGTTAGAATACATTAGGTATTATACAAGAACAATCATGAATAAGTTTATAACAGTACTGTAAGTGCATCAAGTGCCCCCTTAGTGGTTTTGGAGTATTGAAGACAAATAGGTTGAGGAACTAATGTGTTTGTGAGTATACACAGGAGACAGAGTCCCTGAAGATTTGGTTTAACACATGGAAGACGACCCCTAAAAATAGATTTCTTCAAGTGAAGAATTTGATGATGAAATTGGTACGGCCTTTGAAGAAATTGATGTGAAGACTTTGAAGCTTGAAGACTTTGGTTTTCGTAGTTTCTTTTCTTCTTATTTGAGTCATAGGAAAAACCGTACTGTTAAAGGGGGTCTACGTGAAACATATTTCACATTTCCAAAGTGATGCTCAAAACTTCTCAAACCTATACACACAAAAGCCGCTTCGAGTGAAGCCTTTGGAAATCTCCAGTACAGCTGACGCAGTTGCTAGCGACAGTGACGAAGTTCATCTGGTCGCTGACGAATTTGGTCAGGCTGAGGAGTTAGGAGTTCGCCAGTGTGAGCTGCCTACCGTGAGGAAATTGAGTGCCCTGACGAAATTGAGAGTTCAATTTTCAGACCGTTGTTGCGCCGCGTGCCAGCTGTCGAGTGGATCCTTATCCTGACAACGGTCGAATCAGAGAAGGGCATTTATGACAATTCATGTCGGGTTGCCCCCTGGCTATAAATAGCCGCCCCCCACAACCACTTGTTGGTTGGCTGCTCCGAGAGAACTTGACACTTGTCATTTGAGAGCAACCCATCCTCTGACGACTTTGTGAGATCCCAAGTGAGGAAAAACCCAACCAGAGCCTAAGTGACTGAGCATCACTAACGAGATTGATCTGTGTGATCCGACGCTTGTTACCTTTGAGGACTTTCATTCCTCCAGACGGTTAGGCGTCATGTTCTGAGCACCCAAGAGTAATTGTGGCGTACTGGTGAACAAGTCTGTGAAGGTTTTGGAAGTCTACCTTGAAGACTTACCACGAGTGATTGGGCGAGGTCTAAGTGACCTTAGCTCAAGAGGAATACGGTGAGGACTAAGTGTTCTCTGAGTTGCGACTCAGCCGCCTCAACCAGACGTACAGTTGATACATCAACTGGAACTGGTCTACCAAATTCCATTGTCTTCATCGAGCCAACCTGGTTTCAAATTCCTCACCCTCCCTTACTTTATTCCGCTACTGAAGAATTTGTGATCTATCCTCTGACGAATTTGAACTGAAGTATTTGATCATGCTATCGTTTATTTCCTCAGTTCATATTCTTCATGCGTGTATGATTGTATGATTGCATGTTCTTCGCTCTTATGTATCCTGATCGCATGTACTCTGATTCTGTGATGACTTAGTTTCCCTTGCGTTTCTATTTCTTCACTCTGATCTTCGTCAAATTCATCAGAGTTTGATGAATTTCTAATAATCTCCCATTCACCCCTGCCTCTGGGAGATAACCTGCGCTTTCAATTGGTATCAGAGCAAGGTACTCCCT
Organism: Elymus sibiricus; assembly: GCA_039707655.1. Classification (NCBI taxonomy): domain Eukaryota; kingdom Viridiplantae; phylum Streptophyta; class Magnoliopsida; order Poales; family Poaceae; genus Elymus; species Elymus sibiricus. The sequence continues at coordinate 279,666,486 of CM077676.1, forward strand.
TGTTCTGTGTGATTTTGGTTTAACCACCTAGAGTTTTAGTTATGTCGACCGCAGGTATGATCAAGGTCTCCACTGCATGCCCCATCTTCGATGGCACAGACTATCCCTACTGGAAGAACAAGATGCGAATGCATCTTGAGGCTATTGACAATGATCTCTGGTTCGTCGTCGAGAACGGCATCCCCACCATTTCACCAAGTATCAATGTTGCTGACGTGAAGCGATTCAAGCAACTGGACTCTCAAGCGAAGAACATCATTTGTGGTCATCTCAACAAAGGACAGTATGGTAGAGTGAGTGCACTGGAAACCTCAAAGCTTATCTGGGACCGGCTTTCAAAAGTGAATGAGGGTGTTTCTACTCAACGTGACTCCCGAGTTGATGTTCTGTGCAATCTCTTCAATCGCTTCAAAAGACTCGACAATGAAAATGTGCAGCAAACCTTCGACGGCCTCACTGATATCTCCAATGAGCTTCAAGCTCTTGGTGCTGCTGACATCACCGATCATGAGGTGGTGAAGAAGTTGCTGAGGTCTCTGGACAGTTCCTTCGACACTTTGGCACTAATGATTCAAGAGCGCCCTGATTACAAGTCACTGGATGGTGAAGAAGTTGCTGAGGTCTCTGGACAGTTCCTTCGACACTTTGGCACTGATGATTCAAGAGCGCCCTGATTACAAGTCACTGGATCCTGCTGACATTCTTGAGAGGCTCAACACACATGAATTTCAGCAAGCAGAAAAGAGAGATATGTATGGACCCAGCTATGGTCGCCCTCGCGCTCTGAAGGCTAAAGCAAAAGCCAAGGCTATTTCTTCATCTGAAGAAGAAGAGGAATATGAGAGCAGTTTTGACGGTGCTGAGGAAATTGGCAGAGAACTGGCTATGCTGGTGAGGAAGTTCCAGAAGTTTTTCAAGAAGAACAGATTTGGAAAATCTTCAAAGTATGACTCGAAGAACACTGGAGAAGCGTCTGCTCGAGACTACAACAAAAGAACCTATCACAAATGCAAGAAGCCAGGCCACTACATCGCCGACTGCCCTCTTTGGCTGAAGAAGAAAAAGAGCAGGGATGATGACGAGTCTGATGGGAAAAAGAAGAAGTCCTCAAAGTCTTCATCAAAGTCCTCAAAGTCTTCATCAAAGTCCTCATCTCACAAGAAATCTAGTTCTAGCAAAGCTCGTGCATTCCTTGGGAAGGAAATGGATTCTGAAGAAGAATCTGATGATCAGCAAGCTGAGGAATCTGAGGAGGAATCAGACACTGGTGTGGCTAGCCTTGCTCTCACCACTGAATACGTCAGCAAGTCCATCTTCAACATTGAGGATAATGGTATCTCCACCAACAATGATGACTGTGCTGATGACTACACTCCCACCTATTGCTTCATGGCACGAGGTGCAAAGGTAACATCACGTTAAGCTTACTTTGAAACTTCCAGTGATGATGACTCTGAGTGTAAATCTAAACCAAGCTATAAGAAACTTGCTAAAATTGCAACTGAGCAACAACATGCCATGGAAAAGATTCAAAAACTGCTAGACAAAAGTGATGACCTGTTGGACGAGGAAATGGATCGTAGTCAAGCCTTGTCTAAGGATCTCAGAAGACTTAAGTCTCAATATGACGAACTTGAAAGTCATCATGTGTCCCTCTCAGCTGAACATGAGAAGCTGTCCTATGAATTTCTTCAAAGGAAGCAAGATCTCGAGAAGCTGAGAGCGTCTCATGATGATATTCAAAAGGAAAACGATTCACTCCTCGCTCAACAGATCAGTACCGCTCAGGAAGAATTTGTTGCACCATGCTTAAAATGCCTTGAATGTGATAATGCTAATTCTTCAGCTGAATGTTCAAATGCTTCTGTACTTGCAATTTCTTCAACTGCTACGGTGGCCACTAACCCCTCATTTGAGGAGGCCACCCATGATACTGATGAAAATGCAGGGCTGAAGGAATTGTATGTCACTGGCATGTACAAAAGTCTCAAAGGGCATCAAACCCTGTGTGACGTGCTCAAAAAGCAAATTCTTCACAGGAACCCTAGGAAAGAGGGTATTGCCTTTGAGAGAAAGCTCAACGCTGATGGTTCGTATTAGAAGCCTGAGCAGTATCCGAAAACCACATGGGTTGCTGCAAAGGGACCTCTAGTAGACCCATCCACTTTATCTGGCTATACTTGTGATTCTTCATATTCTTCAGATGAGTCATTTGACTCCAACTATAAACTGTTCAAGAATCAGAATGGTGAGGTCTTTGCCAGATTCATTGGTACTAACTGCAGGAACGGTCCACCTGTGAAGAAAATCTGGGTTCCTAAAAGCCTTCTGGAAAATCTTTAGGTGAATGTCATCATGACACCACCGATGAAGAAGAAACTTCCCAGGGAAAATTCTTCATAGGGATCAAAGTCGTCAAATGGACGCATACCCACTTATGGTCGCACTAATGCCTCTATTTCGCAGGGAAACAGACAGCGAGTTGATGAATATGAGCATTATTCTTCGAACCACTATGTTCACAAATCTTCGAGGAATTTCTCTGCTTATTCATTCAATTACTATAACCCTCATGTGAAGAGAAATGCATATTCTTCAATGCCTAAGTTCTCCATCAATGCACTTCATCACATTGCTTCTCAGCCACCCATTCAGATGTGGGTGGTTAAGAAGAAGAACTAATCTCTTCTGCAGGGTCAGGTCTTCAGACAACTAAATGTCTGATGAATTTGCTGAAGACCTGACAAAACACCTGTTGGGATGCAGGCTAATCATGCTGGAATGAATGTTTCATTTCACACATCCCTTATGCTGCTAGATATTATTCATTGATGAAATTGTCTGACGAAATTGATCGTCATCATATTCTTCACTTTGAAGCATATGAATTTGCAAGTCAGACTAATGCTTCTACAGGATGATACACCTTCAGCCACTGAATGGGTCTTGGACAGTGGCTGCATGAATCATATGACTGGAGATAGGAATCTCCTCACTGATGCTCCCCTTACTCCGTCTCATCTGAAGCATATCACCTACGCTGACAAAGGAAAAATCAAGGTATTGGGTCTAGGTAAGGTTGCCATTTCAAAGTATCAACACATGGAAAAGGTGATGCTTGTCGAGTCCCTTGGATTCAACCTCATGTCTGTCTCAATGCTTTGTGATCTTGATATGATTGTCATCTTTGGCAAATATAGATGCATTGTGCTATTGGAATCTGACAAATCCAAAGTCTTCGAAGGCTTTAGGAGAGGTGACTTGTACATTGTAGATTTCTCTACAGGTCCTCAGCCTGCAACATGTCTAATGGCAAAAGCTTCGGAATGCTGGCTATGGCATCGACGTCTTGGACACGCTTGTCGGGGCCGGATTTCCAGGACACGATATCCCAGAAATTAACCCCTCGTGTCGTCACTAGCCCCATGATTTCTGTTACTGGTGGACACGTCCTTGTTACAGATTACCAAGCAATTACAAGAATTGGGTACAAGACCATAAAGGTCTAATGATACAACAATGATTTCTAGTGATGGGTGACGGAGCGACTCATGGCTCTCCAATGTCGATGGGGCTCCATTCCCACAGGAACGGCTGACCTGGATAATTCCTATCCGCGTGGCTGCTATCCTAGGCTCCGCATGGATGTCGTTGTAGTACTCCTCATTGAAATCCTGACCTGGCCAATTAAATAGCTAGAGACAAGCCAGTGAGTACGTTGGAATGTACTCGCAAACATAAAGAAGAAAAGATATACCGAATGCATATGATCATGATGGGTTAAATTATATGCATATGCTGAACGAAATTAAAGCATGGCATGATGAATATTAATACGGTGCTGAAGAATACATATGAAATGTTAGTGACAAACAAAGAAAGTTAATGGAGAATCGGGCGAGACAGGGCCGCCCGAGAATCCAAAAGGAAATATAAAAGTGGAGAATCGGGCGAGACAGGACCGCCCGAGAATCCAAAAGAAAATATAAAAGTGGAGAATCGGGCGAGACAGGACCGCCCGAGAATTCAAAAGAAAATATAAAAGTGGAGAATCGGGCGAGACATGACCGCCCGAGAATCCAAAAGAAATGCCAAACGGGTGTCTAAAAGCGACGCCTCGAGAAGTCTTGAAAAGAAATGCCAAACGGGTGTCTAAAAGCGACGCCTCGAGAAGTCTTGAAAAGAAATGCCAAACGGGTGTCTAAAAGCGACGCCTCGAGAGGTCTTGAAAATAAATGAGTATCTCGGGTAGTCTAGCCAGCCCATGAGATACTCAGAAAAGAAAATAAAACTGAGTGCCCGGGTAGTCTAGCCAGCCCATGAGATACTCAAAAATGAAAATAAAACTGAGTGCCCGGGTAGTCTAGCCAGCCCCTGAGACACTCAGAAAAGAAAATAAAAACTGAGTGCCCGGGGTAGTCTAGCCAGCCCCTGAGACACTCAGAAAAGAAAATAAAAATTGAGTGCCCGGGGTAGTCTAGCCAGCCCCTGAGACACTCAGAAAAGAAAATAAAAACTGAGTGCCCGGGGTAGTCTAGCCAGCCCCTGAGACACTCAGAAAATAAAATAAAATGACAGGGTTAGTCCATAATAATCTTCATATCATCAATAATATTCATGACAATATTAGTAGTGGTAATAATTATCCTGCAAAATAATTCATGCTCAATTTAATTATTTCCTCCGGAGACCGACACTAAGACCGACAATTGACCAACCCAGACTGTAGTCCTTAACCGCGAATACGCCTATTCAAATAGGTATAACTCTGCAGAGGGTGTACTCTTTACCCACAAGTAAAGGATTTCTTTAGCCAGCACCGAGACGCCGATTAATTCCCATTACTGTCTTTGGGTTGAAAAAACACCTAACTAGCACACACCAGCTTAACCCACCAAAGCCAGGAATCACCCAAGGCAATGAGAAAGTAAAACTCTAAGTGGGAAGGCCTCATTCAACGGCCTCCAATAGCATGGGATCACAATATTTATATCGGCGCGCAAACAGGGGTGCTACCCCCTCGGTCCCAGACTGGTTACACCCATGCCCCCGGACCAAGTGACATGCCTACCAGTGATCAGATGGTATCTTTCACTATGGCCTCTCTGTACGGTGTGTGTGCAGGAAAGGGGTTAACAACTTACTGAACCGTACCCTACCTGCTGCAGGGACATGTGGTAGCACGGTTCAAGTTTGGGGGTTGCCGGAACAAGACTCGATCTACGGTCGACTCAGGAGGTTAAGTTTTCCTGCAGTGGTTAGCACAATAAAGTGTTCTTTCAATAGTAACACCAAAACAGGGCCACAACCCTTGCATGTCCCAACATGCATAACCAACAAGGCATGATCACGCTCCGACGTGATCACCCTTCTGCCGGTAACGGTATTTCTCTTATACCTGCTCCTATAAGTTAGTCTTAACAAGCACACGTTGCACGGTACGAGGAAACATGCGAACACTACATGCATGCAAATTTTATTTGAATTCAACGTATGCATGATTCAATTATTCTTGCAAACATTTAACCATGCAATCACCATATCAAGTGTTCAAGATGCTTACCTTGAGCAGAAGTGTTGGGTGCACTCCAAAACTTTGAATTTTTTTAATCTTCCCTCCATTTCCTATTTCCAAAAAAATATTGCAATCACCACATAAAGCCAAAACAGTGCTAAAAAGTTGTTTGGAAAATTTTGAAATAAATACTAAAATAAACTAGATGAAAAATTAGGGATTTCAGAAAAAGAATCAAATTATTTGGAGTCCATAGGAATTTCCTAGGGGATTTCTAAGCTGAAATAAATAAAGAAATAGACTATTTAATAGATCCAGTAGAGACAAAGCTTAGGAAAAATGTTCACCCTAGCTAGATTAATAGAGAATGATTTTAGAAGTATTTAGAAATTTGAATCATCAGATTTGGTGTAGAAATGACTACTGTGCAATTATTTGAAAATTACTGGAAAAAAAGAAAGGCAGAAGCGCGCCCTGAGCGCTATTTAGTTGGACGGCGTCACTGGGCCAGGCCCAGCCGTTCGGCTGCGCGGGAGGCGGTCGACGTCGAAGGCGCACTTCCTGGAAGTACGTTTTCCAGAGAAGGAAGCGTATCCAGAGGAATACGCCTCCACTTACTGTCGCGGCCGTGACCACCAGCCACTGACAGTGGGTCCCGCCTGTCGGGTTTGACCCTGGTCAAACCGGCCTTCTCCCTCCTCTGACCGGAACAGAGCGCGGTCGCCGGCGATGATTCCCGGAGAACGGTTGTGTCCCTCGCGAAACTGAGGCCACCTATGCGTTCAGGGGAGCAAGGCGATCCTCCCGGTGTATGGCATGCCCGTCGGTGAGCTCTGTATCGGTAGTGCCGTGATCTCCGGCGGACGGCGGCTTCGGGAGAAAGAAGGGTTTCGCCCGTGGCTAGTCCCGAGCAAAATTGAGGGTGGGGATGGATTCGTGGAGTTGAGAGGAAGTGGATGGTGAGGAGAGTGGAGGAGGGGGAGCTCCGGTGGCGCCGGAATCAACAGAGAAGCGGTGGCGGCCATTCTCGCCGGAGAGGAAGAGGACGGCGTCCCCGAGCTCCGTGCTTGTTCTGGAGGGTGACTGCGATGATGGTAAGGCGTGTTGGAAATATGCCCTAGAGGCAATAATAAATTGGTTATTATTATATTTCCTTGTTCATGATAATCGTTTATTATCCATGCTATAATTGTATTGATTGGAAACTCAAATACATGTGTGGGTACATAGACAACACTGTGTCCCTAGTAAGCCTCTAGTTGACTAGCTCGTTGATCAAAGATGGTTAAGGTTTCCTAGCCATTGACATGAGATGTCATTTGATAACGGGATCACATCATTAGGAGAATGATGTGATGGACAAGACCCAAACTGTAAACGTAGCATTTGATCGTGTCAGTTTATTGCTATTGTTTTCTGCATGTCAAGTATTTGTTCCTTTGACCATGAGATCATGCAACTCACTGACACCGGAGGAATACCTTGTGTGTATCAAACGTCGCAACGTAACTGGGTGACTATAAAGGTGCTCTACAGGTATCTCCGAGGGTGTCTGTTGGGTTGGCATGGATCAAGACTGGGATTTGTTACTCCGTATGACGGAGAGGTATCTCAGGGCCCACTCGGTAATACAACATCACAATGAGCCTTGCAAGCAATGTGACTAAAGTGTTAGCCACGAGATCTTGTATTACGGAACGAGTAAAGAGACTTGCCGGTAACGAGATTGAACTAGGTATAGTGATACCGACGATCGAATCTCGGGCAAGTAACATACCGAAGAACAAAGGGAACAGCATACGGGATTAACTGAATCCTTGACATAGAGGTTCGACCGATAAAGATCTTCGTAGAATATGTAGGAGCCAATATGGGCATCCAGGTCCCGCTATTGGTTATTGGCCGTAGAGGTGTCTCGGTCATGTCTACATAGTTCTCGAACCCGCAGGGTCTACACACTTAACGTTTGGTGACGATTAGTATAATTGAGTTATTATGTTGGTGACCGAAAGTTGTTCGGAGTCCCGGATAAGATCCCGGACATGACGAGGATCTCCGGAATAGTCCGGAGGTAAAGATTGATATATGTGATAATAGTGTTTTGATCTCTGGAAGGGTTCCGGAGTTCACCGGAAGGGGTTCCGGATGTTTACCGAAGTGTTCGGGTGCAGCAACACTTTATGTGAGCCAAAGGGATAAAACCCACAAGGTATTGGAAAGTGCAAAAGTAGTTTTGCTGCCGCGTAAGCGGTACTACCGCTTGGTGAAGCGGTACTACCGCCGGAGCGGTACTACCGCTTGTGTGAAGCGGTACTACCGCCCAAGCGGTACTACCGCTTGTGTGAAGCGGTACTACCGCTTGTGCGCGGCTGTGCACGGTTCGGCAGGGATCCGAGTTGGACTCTTTCCCTGCGGGCCAAACCGACTTTGTGCGGGCAAAACCGACCCGGAGGAGGCTTTTGCTCCAAGTTTAGACCCCAAGGCTCAACATATAAATAGAGGGGCAGGGCTAGCACACGGGACACATCAGGATTTCCCAAGCCGTGTGCCGGCAACCCTAGCCCTCTAGTTCCTCCGTCATAATCTCCGTAGTGCTTGGCGAAGCCCTGCAGAGATTGTTCCTCACCACCATCACCACGCCGTCGTGCTGCTGGAACTCAACCACTACTTCACCATCGCTCGCTGGATCGAGGAGGTGAAGGCGTCATCAAGCCGTACGTGTGTTGAACGCGGAGGTGCCGTCCGTTCGGCACTAGATCGGAAGGATCGTGATTGGATCGCGGGACGCTCGGCGATTTGGATCGCGAAGACGTTCGACTACATCAACCGCGTTTATTAACGCTTCCGCTTAGCGATCTACAAGGGTATGTAGATTCACTCTCCCTCTCGTAGATGCTCATCACCATGGATAGATCTTGTGTGTGCGTAGGAAATTTTTTGTTTCCCATGCAACGTTCCCCAACAGTGGCATCTGAGCTAGGTCTATGCGTAGATGAGATCTCGAGTAGAACACAAACGAGTTGTGGGCGTGGATGTATACATATTGCTTGCCGTTACTAGTTGATACTTGATTCCGCGGTATTGTGAGATGAAGCGGCCCGGACCGACATTACGCGTACGCTTACGCGAGACTGGTTTCACCGCTGCGTGCACTTGTTGCATAAAGGTGACTGGCGGGTGTCTGTCTCTCTCACTTTAGTTGAATCGGTTCAATGAAGAGGGTTCTTTTAGAAGATCAAAAAGCAATCACTACACCACGTTGTGGTTTTGCGTAGGTAAGAACGGTTCTTGCAAACCCGTAGCAGCCACGTAAAATTTGCAACAACAATTAGAGGACGTCTAACTTGTTTTTGCAGGGTATGATGTGATATGATATGGCCAATTACATGATGAGATATATGTGATGTATGAGATGATCATGTTTTGTATAGAATATCACGACTTGCATGTCGATGAGTACGGCAACTGGCAGGAGCCATAGAGTTGTCTTTAATTATTGTATGACCTGCGTGTCAATCATTAAGCGCTATGTAATGCTTTACTTTATCGCTAAACGTTAGCTATAGTCGTGGAAGCAACAGTCGGCGCGACAACCTTATGGCGACACGTTGATGGAGATCAAGATGATGGAGATCATGGTGTCATGCCGGTGACGATGGAGATCATGCCGGTGCTTTGGAGATGGAGATCAAAAGCACAAGTTCATGGCCATGATTTGCATGTGATGTTAATCCTTTTATGCATCTTATTTTGCTTAGGACGACGGTAGCATTATAAGGTGATCCCTCACTTAAATTTCAAGATAAATTGTGTTCTCCCCAAGTGTGCACCGTTGCGAAAGTTCGTCGTTTCGAGACACGCCGTGATGGTCGGGTGTGATAGACTCTACGTTCGCATACAACGGGTGTAAGCCATGTTACACGTGCGGAACACTCGGGTTAAACTTGACGAGCCTAGCATGTACAGACATGGCCTCGGAACACAAGAGACCGAAAGGTCGAACATGAGTCATATAGTAGATATGATCAACATGAAGATGTTCACCATTGAAACCACCTCAACTCACGTGATGATCGGACTTGAGTTGGTGGATTTGGATCATGTTACACTCGAATGATCGGAGGGATGTCAATTTGAGTGGGAGTTTTTTAAAATATGATTAACTAAACTCATTATCTAAGAACAATAGTCTAAGTTGTCTTTGCTATATTTATGTTGTAGATCATGGCTCGCGCAGTAGCACCCCTGAATTTTAATGCGTTCCTAGAGAAAGCTAAATTGAAAGATGATGGAAGTAACTTTGTGGACTGGGCCCGTAATCTAAGGATTATCCTTACGGCTTCCCAGAAGGCTTATGTCCTTGATGCACCGGTTGGTGATCCACCCACTCCAGTTGAGTCTCTAGACGTTGTGAACGCCTGGCAGGCTCGTTCTGATGATTACTCAATAGTTCAATGTGCAATGTTGTATGGCTTAGAACCGGGACTTCAAAGACGTTTTGAACGTCATGGAGCATATGAGATGTTCCAGGAGTTGAAGTTTATCTTTCAGAAGAATGCCCGGATCGAGAGATATGAGATCTCCGATAAGTTCTATGCTTGCAAGATGGAGGAGAACGGGTCTATCAGTGATCACGTGCTCAGAATGTCTGGGTACTCCACCCGTCTGGCTGAGTTAGGGATGCCCCTTCCGCCAGAGGCTATCACTGACAGAGTTCTTCAATCATTGCCACCTAGCTACAAGAGCTTCGTGTTGAACTATAACATGCACGGGATGAACAAGTCAGTCGCCGAGCTGTTTGCGATGCTGAAAGCCGCTGAGTCTGAAATTCAGAAGGAGCATCAAGTGTTGATGGTCAATAAAACCACTAGTTTCAAGAAAAATGGCAAGGGTAAGAAGGGTAACTCCAAGCAGAGTGGCAAAGCAGTTGCTCCTCTCGTGAAGAAACCCAAGGCTGGACCCAAACCAGAAACTGTGTGTTTTCATTGCAAGGGAACTGGACACTGGAAGCGGAATTGCCCCAAGTATTTGGCTGACAAGAAGGCGGCCAACAACAAACAAGGTATATATGATATACATGTTATTGATGTGTACCTTACCAACTCTCGTTGTAGTGCCTGGGTATTTGATACCGGTGCGGTTGCTCATATTTGCAACTCAAAACAGGAACTGCGGAATAGACGGAGGCTGGCAAAGGACGAAGTGACGATGCGCGTGGGAAATGGTTCCAAGGTTGATGTGATCGCCGTCGGCACGCTCGCTCTTCGATTACCGTCGGGATTAGTGATGAACCTAAATAAGTGTTATTTGGTGCCTGCGTTAAGCATGAACATTATATCTGGATCTTGTTTATTGCGAGACGGTTACTCATTTAAATCAGAGAATAATGGTTGTTCTATTTATATGAGTAATATCTTTTATGGTCATGCACCCGATGTGAGGGGTTTATTCTTATTGAATCTCGATAGTAATGATACACATGTTCATAACATTGATGCCAAAAGATGTAGAATTGATAATGATAATACCACTTTCTTGTGGCACTGCCGTTTAGGTCATATTGGCGTAAAACGCATGAAGAAGCTCCATGCTGATGGACTTTTGGAGTCACTTGATTTTGAATCACTTGACACATGTGAGCCATGCCTCATGGGCAAGATGACTAAAACGCCGTTCTCTGGAATAATGGAACGGGCAAGTGACTTATTGGAAATCATACATACTGATGTGTGCGGTCCGATGAGTATTGAGGCGCGCGGTGGTTATCGTTACTTTCTCACCTTCACTGATGACTTAAGTAGATATGGGTATATTTACTTAATGAAACACAAGTCTGAAACATTTGAAAAGTTCAAACAATTTCAGAGTGAAGTTGAGAATCATCGTAACAAGAAGATTAAATTCCTACGATCTGATCGAGGAGGAGAATATCTGAGTTATGAGTTTGGCAGTCACTTAAGACAGTGTGGAATTGTTTCACAATTGACACCGCCTGGAACACCACAGCGTAATGGTGTGTCCGAACGTCGTAATCGAACCTTATTGGATATGGTGCGATCTATGATGTCTCTTGCCGATTTGCCACTATCGTTTTGGGGTTATGCATTAGAGACAGCTGCATTCACTTTAAATAGGGCACCATCGAAATCCGTTGAGACGACGCCATATGAACTTTGGTTTGACAAGAAGCCAAAGCTGTCGTTTCTTAAAGTTTGGGGATGCGATGCTTATGTCAAAAAGCTTCAGCCTGAAAAGCTGGAACCCAAAGCGGAGAAATGCGTCTTCATAGGATACCCAAAAGAGACAGTTGGGTATACCTTCTACCTCAGATCCGAAGGCAAAGTGTTTGTCGCTAAAAACGGAGCATTTCTTGAGAAAGAGTTTCTCTCGAAAGAATTGAGTGGGAGGAAGATAGAACTTGATGAGGTTGTTGAACCTTTACTTCAACCTGAGAGTAGCGCAGCGCAGAAAGTTGTTTCTGTGGAGCCTACATTAGCTGAAGAGGAAGTTAATGATGATGATCATGAAGCTTTGGATCAAGTTGCTATCGAACCTCGTAGGTCGACAAGGACGCGTACTGCTCCTGAGTGGTACGGCAACCCTGTCTTAGAGGTCATGTTGTTAGACAACGATGAACCTACGAGCTATGGAGAAGCGATGATGAGCCCGGATTCCGAGAAGTGGTTAGAGGCCATGAAATCCGAGATGGGATCCATGTATGAAAACAAAGTATGGACTTTGGAAGTATTACCTGAAGGGCGTAAGGCCATTCAGAACAAATGGATCTTTAAGAGGAAGACGGACGCGGACGGTAATGTCACCGTCTATAAAGCTCGACTTGTGGCAAAGGGTTTTTCACAAGTTCAAGGAGTTGACTACGATGAGACCTTCTCACCCGTAGCGATGCTTAAGTCCGTCAGAATCATGTTGGCAATAGCTGCCTTTTTCGATTATGAAATTTGGCAGATGGATGTCAAAACAGCGTTCCTTAACGGTTTCCTTAAGGAAGAGTTGTATATGATGCAACCAGAAGGTTTTGTCGATCCAGAAAATGCTGACAAAGTTTGCAAACTCCAGCGATCCATTTATGGACTGGTGCAAGCATCTCGGAGTTGGAATCTTCGTTTTGATGAGGTGATCAAAGCGTTCGAGTTTATACAAGTTTACGGAGAAGCTTGTATTTACAAGAAAGTGAGTGGGAGCTCTATAGCGTTTCTAATATTATATGTGGATGACATATTGCTGATTGGAAACAATATAGAAATGCTGGAAAGTGTAAAGGAATATTTGAACAAGAGTTTTTCAATGAAGGACCTAGGAGAAGCTGCTTTCATATTAGGCATCAAGATCTATAGAGATAGATCAAGACGTTTAATAGGACTTTCACAAAGCACATACCTTGATAAGATTTTGAAGAAGTTCAAAATGGATCAGTCCAAGAAGGGGTTCTTGCCTGTTTTGCAAGGTGTGAAGTTGAGTAAGACTCAATGCCCAGTGACTGCAGAAGATAGAGAAAAGATGAGTGTCATCCCCTATGCTTCAGCCATAGGCTCTATCATGTATGCAATGCTGTGCACAAGACCCGATGTCAGCCTTGCCATAAGTATGGTCGGAAGGTTTCAAAGTGATCCAGGAATGGAACACTGGACAGCGGTCAAGAATATCCTGAAGTACCTGAAAAGGACTAAGGACATGTTTCTCGTTTATGGAGGTGATCAAGAGCTCGTCGTAAAGGGTTACGTCGATGCAAGCTTTGACACTGATCCGGATGACTCTAAGTCGCAAATCGGATACGTATTTATTCTTAATGGGGGTGCGGTTAGCTGGTGCAGTTCCAAGCAAAGCGTGGTAGCTGATTCTACATGCGAAGCGGAGTACATCGCAGCCTCGGAGGCGGCGAAGGAAGGTGTCTGGATGAAGGAGTTCATGACAGATCTTGGAGTAGTGCCTAGTGCGCTTAACCCAATGACTCTGTTTTGTGATAATACTGGTGCCATTGCTCTAGCCAAGGAACCAAGATTTCACAAGAGGACCAGACACATAAAACGACGTTTCAATTCCATCCGCGATTATATCAAGGAGGACGACATAAATATTTGCAAAGTACACACGGATCTAAATGTTGCAGATCCGTTGACTAAACCTCTTCCAAGGGCTAAACATGAACAACACCAGAACTGCATGGGTGTTCGATTCATTACAATGTAAATCACATAGTGATGTGAACTAGATTATTGACTCTAGTGCAAGTGGGAGACTGTTGGAAATATGCCCTAGAGGCAATAATAAATTGGTTATTATTATATTTCCTTGTTCATGATAATCGTTTATTATCCATGCTATAATTGTATTGATTGGAAACTCAAATACATGTGTGGGTACATAGACAACACTGTGTCCCTAGTAAGCCTCTAGTTGACTAGCTCGTTGATCAAAGATGGTTAAGGTTTCCTAGCCATTGACATGAGATGTCATTTGATAACGGGATCACATCATTAGGAGAATGATGTGATGGACAAGACCCAAACTGTAAACGTAGCATTTGATCGTGTCAGTTTATTGCTATTGTTTTCTGCATGTCAAGTATTTGTTCCTTTGACCATGAGATCATGCAACTCACTGACACCGGAGGAATACCTTGTGTGTATCAAACGTCGCAACGTAACTGGGTGACTATAAAGGTGCTCTACAGGTATCTCCGAGGGTGTCTGTTGGGTTGGCATGGATCAAGACTGGGATTTGTTACTCCGTATGACGGAGAGGTATCTCAGGGCCCACTCGGTAATACAACATCACAATGAGCCTTGCAAGCAATGTGACTAAAGTGTTAGCCACGAGATCTTGTATTACGGAACGAGTAAAGAGACTTGCCGGTAACGAGATTGAACTAGGTATAGTGATACCGACGATCGAATCTCGGGCAAGTAACATACCGAAGAACAAAGGGAACAGCATACGGGATTAACTGAATCCTTGACATAGAGGTTCGACCGATAAAGATCTTCGTAGAATATGTAGGAGCCAATATGGGCATCCAGGTCCCGCTATTGGTTATTGGCCGTAGAGGTGTCTCGGTCATGTCTACATAGTTCTCGAACCCGCAGGGTCTACACACTTAACGTTTGGTGACGATTAGTATAATTGAGTTATTATGTTGGTGACCGAAAGTTGTTCGGAGTCCCGGATAAGATCCCGGACATGACGAGGATCTCCGGAATAGTCCGGAGGTAAAGATTGATATATGTGATAATAGTGTTTTGATCTCTGGAAGGGTTCCGGAGTTCACCGGAAGGGGTTCCGGATGTTTACCGAAGTGTTCGGGTGCAGCAACACTTTATGTGAGCCAAAGGGATAAAACCCACAAGGTATTGGAAAGTGCAAAAGTAGTTTTGCTGCCGCGTAAGCGGTACTACCGCTTGGTGAAGCGGTACTACCGCCGGAGCGGTACTACCGCTTGTGTGAAGCGGTACTACCGCCCAAGCGGTACTACCGCTTGTGTGAAGCGGTACTACCGCTTGTGCGCGGCTGTGCACGGTTCGGCAGGGATCCGAGTTGGACTCTTTCCCTGCGGGCCAAACCGACTTTGTGCGGGCAAAACCGACCCGGAGGAGGCTTTTGCTCCAAGTTTAGACCCCAAGGCTCAACATATAAATAGAGGGGCAGGGCTAGCACACGGGACACATCAGGATTTCCCAAGCCGTGTGCCGGCAACCCTAGCCCTCTAGTTCCTCCGTCATAATCTCCGTAGTGCTTGGCGAAGCCCTGCAGAGATTGTTCCTCACCACCATCACCACGCCGTCGTGCTGCTGGAACTCAACCACTACTTCACCATCGCTCGCTGGATCGAGGAGGTGAAGGCGTCATCAAGCCGTACGTGTGTTGAACGCGGAGGTGCCGTCCGTTCGGCACTAGATCGGAAGGATCGTGATTGGATCGCGGGACGCTCGGCGATTTGGATCGCGAAGACGTTCGACTACATCAACCGCGTTTATTAACGCTTCCGCTTAGCGATCTACAAGGGTATGTAGATTCACTCTCCCTCTCGTAGATGCTCATCACCATGGATAGATCTTGTGTGTGCGTAGGAAAATTTTTGTTTCCCATGCAACGTTCCCCAACAAGGCGAGCATGATTCCGGAGTGAGGCTCGGGGTCCTTTTATAGCAGCGGTGAGGCGGTTCGCACGGGCGTTGTGACAAGCGACTCGTCGGTGGCCATTAATGGCGAGGAGAGGCGGTGGTGAGGCCGGTGAGGTAGTTGGCGAAGTCGGTGCACCGTGGATAAGCTCTGGTGACTTGTGGGCGAGCCACGCGTCGTGGACGGTGCCGTACCCGATTGGAAGTCATCGGCGGTGTCTCGGGACGGTGGTGGTCGGCACTAGGGGACGAGGGGAGGGTGTCAGCAAGTATCAGGGTGATTGATTGAGCCTGGCTGGGGATCAGAACGAGCGGGGAGGTGCTGGAGAGGCGCGCGGGTGCTCGGTTGTCGGTGGCTGCCAAACGGGGGCTTTGGCCGCGCCCAATGCACGCATGCCAGACATTCGACAGAATGCCACCACGCTCTGGCATGGCTCGATGAGCTTGGGATTTGGCAGGACGATGCAACTATGGTTGGCAAGAGTACTGGACATGCTGGTTTTGCAGGGGAAACAAGTGTCAAATGTAGTTTAGAGACTTGCCCAATTTCTATCATGCCCACAAGGTGCTTGACAAAATGCTAAGGCAATCTAGGCATTTTTGTTGGCTATGAAAATTGCCAGGATGATGTCTCATTAGGTGTTAGATATGATGGTGGAGCTAGTTTGGCAAAAAGAAAAACTTGATAGAGCAAGTTTTGTTAGAATTCAATTCTGAACAGAAACTTGGAGGATTTATTTGGTGGCATTCCAAGATGCAAATGGAGTTGATCTTCTGGACTTAATAGTTTGGTTGGAAGGACTATAATTGGGAAAAATTTCAGAATTTTTGGAGCAAATAAAATTAGGGTTGTAGTTGTAACTCAAAAATAGGGCAGAATTGAAAAGAGGATGTTGCACTCAAAATTTTCAAAGGACCAAGATGGGTTTTTGCATAAAAGTGATCTATAGGCATCAAATGACCCCTCATAATTTTTGTGGAATTTTTAGAGAATTATTTAAAATGGTTATAGTGCAACAGAAGCATTTCAAATGCT
Organism: Elymus sibiricus; assembly: GCA_039707655.1. Classification (NCBI taxonomy): domain Eukaryota; kingdom Viridiplantae; phylum Streptophyta; class Magnoliopsida; order Poales; family Poaceae; genus Elymus; species Elymus sibiricus. Next base: position 279,683,172 of record CM077676.1, read on the forward strand.
GGAAATGCTATTAAAACTATTATCTTGGGCAAAATTTTATTATGAAAATATTTCCTACTGTTATTTAAATATAAAAGAAATTATTTAAGAAAACTACCAAAGTCCATAATATTTTTCCCAAAGTTTTCTATATGGAGGGAAGAATTTTGGAAAACAAAAGCAGAAAATACTCTAAAATTAATAAAAGACCTGAAATAATTCAAAATTTTATTTCTGGCCAAATTTTACTTAATAAAAATATGGTTAAATTTTTGGGGTGTTACAACGCTAGAATGAGGAATTTGAGCACTCTCGTCAAGAAGAAGCATATCATTGGCGTCGAGGGTGTCAAATTCGTCAAGGATCACCTCTGTGGCGCTTGTGAGTCTGGAAAGATGACCAGAGCCAAGCACCAGGCGAAGACAATCATGACCACTACTCGACCTTTTGAATTGCTTCATATGGATTTGTTTGGTCCTACACATTATGCCACACTAACCAATGCAGCATCTCTCTACAGATTCGTCATTGTTGATGACTACTCTCGCTACACCTAGGTGCACATCATTACCTACAAGACTGAAGTTCAGAATGTCTTCAGACGATTCTCCAATCGGGCCATGATGAATTATGGTCTCAAGATCAAGCACATCAGGAGTGACAATGGCACTGAGTTCAAGAACACTGGCCTCGACGACTATCTTGATGAACTTGGTATCACTCATGAGCTCTCTGCTCCCTACACGCCTCAGCAGAATGGAGTAGTGGAGCGCAAGAACAGAACCCTCATCGAGATGGCGCGTACTATGCTTGATGAATACAAGACACCTCGTCACTTCTGGCCTGAGGCAATTGACACTGCATGCCACATCATCAACCGAGTATATCTTCACAAATTCCTCAAGAAGACCTCATATGAGCTCCTCACTGACAAGAAACCCAATGTGAGTTATTTCAAAGTCTTCGGTGCTAAATGTTGGATTAGAGATCCTCATCACAGTTCTAAATTTGCACCGAAAGCACATGAAGGTTTTATGCTTGGTTACGGAAAGGACTCGCACACCTACAGAGTCTTCAACTCCTTTCACCACAAGGTTGTTGAAACTGTAGATGTGCGGTTCGATGAAACTAACGGGTCGCAAAGAGAGCACCTGCCTCCTGTGCTAGATGAAATGCCTCCTGAGGAATCTATCAAGCTGATGGGCACTGGTGAAATTGTGCCCAGTGAAGAAATAGCTCCTGATGAAGAAGTGGTTGTTCCTCATCGTGAAGAAAATGAACATCCTGACGAAAATGATGCTGAGGATTCTGCATGGCAACAACAACAACAAGGCCCTCGTCCAGCACATCCACAAGTGGCAAATGAAGTGCAGATTGAGAAGATCCTCAACAACATCAATGCACCTGGTCCCCTCACTCGCTCAAGAGCTTCACATTTAGCTAACTTTTGTGGGTATTACGCGTTTGTCTCTATTTCAGAGCCCACCAAAGTTGATGAAGCCTTTCTGGAACCTGAATGGATTCAAGCGATGCAAGATGAATTGCGTCAATTCGAGCTCAACAATGTGTGGGAGCTTGTTAAGCATCCTGATCCATGCAAGCACAATATCATCGACACTAAGTGGATCTACAACGACAAACAAGACGAAAATGGCCAAGTGGTGAGGAATAAGGCCCGTCTTGTAGCTCAAGGCTACACACAGGTTGAGGGTATTGATTTCGATGAAACATTTGCACCTGTTGCTAGGCTTGAAGCCATTCGTATATTGCTTGCATATGCTAACCATCATGATATCCTTTTATATCAAATGGATGTGAAAAGTGCATTCCTCAATGGTAAGCTTGAGCAAGAAGTATATGTTTCTCAACCACCAGGTTTTGAGGACCCAAAGCATCCTGACAAAGTCTTCAGACTCAACAAGGCTCTCTATGGCCTCAAGCAGGCCCCTAGGGCTTGGTATCATACACTGAAGGAATTCCTGAAGAAAAAGGGGTTCAAGCCCGGTTTACTTGACCCTACTCTTTTTACTAAATCTTATGATGGTGAACTATTCATATGCCAAATATATGTTGATGATATTATCTTTGGTTGCACTAACAAGAAATACAGTGACGAATTTGCTCATATGATGCAAGAAGAATATCAGATGTCTATGATGGGGGAGTTGAAATTCTTCCTCGGGCTTCAAATTCGTCAACAACCCAATGGCATCTTCATATCTCAGGAGAAATACCTCAGAGACTGCCTGAAGAAATTCGGAATGCAAGATTGCAAAGGCCTCAAGATACCAATGCCAACAAATGGCCAACTTAACACTGACAAAAATGGTAAAGATTTTGATCAGAAGGTATATCGCTCCATCATTGGTTCGTTGCTTTACCTATGTGCATCTAGGCCAGATATTATGCTTAGCGTTTGCATGTGTGCCCGCTTTCAAGCGTCACCGAAGGAATCACACCACCAGGTTGTGAAACGAATTCTTTGATATTTGGCTCACACCCCAACGCTTGGATTATGGTATCCCAAGGGCTCATCACTTGATCTTGCTGGATATTCCGATTTTGATTATGTTGGTGATCGAGTGGATCGCAAGTCAACATCAGGCACATGCCATTTCCTCGGACAATCTCTTGTATGTTGGTCCTCGAAGAAGCAGAACTGCGTCTCACTTTCCACTGCCGAGGCTGAGTACATTGCTGCTGGCGCCTGCTGCTCTCAGTTACTATGGATGAAGCAAACCCTCAAGGACTATGGCGTCAACGTGAAGAAAGTGCCACTCTACTATGACAATGAGAGCGCCATCAAGATCGCCCACAACCCAGTGCAACACTCAAGGATGAAGCATATTGAGATTCATCACCATTTTCTTCGTGATCATGTGCTGAAGGGACACATCATCATCGACCACGTGAACACTGAAGACCAGCTTACAGATATCTTCACAAAGCCCTTGGATGAGAGAAGGTTTTGCATGTTGCGGTGTGAGGTAAACATCTTAGAATCTTTGAATGTCCTTTGAAAAGGACACACATCCTAACGCTTATGCATTCTTGATGACTTTGATGCACAACACACGAAGTAACGTTTTTCTTCAATCGATGAAGACTAACCCTCTAAGTGTGAAGAAATTAATGAAGAACTTGATTCTCAGAACCCTACAACAATTGTTCGCGGTGTCTGAAATCATCATAGTTCTTATACGGTGGGTAACGCCACCACCTCTTTTTGACATTCTTCAAATTTGAGTTTTTCGTCATTTGCAATTTCGTCAAACTTATCAAATTCGTCATTTGAGGTTATTCTTCACTGCTTATCGTCTATATATATATATATATATATATATATATATATATATATATATATATATATATATATATATATATATATATATATATATTTGAGTTTTTCATGTCCTCAACAGCATCCACATATAGCTAATTCTTCAAATGGTGTTTTTCGTCATCTATGTGGATGTGATCGAACCCGCTCCTCTCTGTGCTAAACTCAACCCACTCTGTTCACAAATTCTTCATATGCGTTCTACTTGACACTGTTCAAAGTCTTCACTGTGTCCTTGACAGCTGAAGAAATTGCGAACACATTTTGAAAATATTCTAATCAATTTTTGGCGGTTGCCACAGTAACTTCATCCCGCGCTTCACACGCATGGATAAAGGTGAAAATGCATGTGTGACATGTGTCACTCAGATGCGAAATGCTAGTGGCTTATCCGTCCAAAATCTTCGGACTTCTTAGTTTTTACCGTGCCTATATAAAGGCTTGACCTCGTCAACCCTAACTCATTTCACTCTCGCGCCCCTGTCGCTCTCAAACCCTAGTGCCGCCGCTGGAACTCATCGTTGCCGGAGAGGAAGAGCTTCACTGCCTTGACTTCTTTGCCATCGTACTCGCGCCGGCCACGGATTTCTTCACCTCCGCCGCCGCCGTAGACGTCTTTCGTTGCCAAGTTAGGGCACGGAAGATCTGAACTGACGATTTCCATCGCCTCGTCGTCTAGTTCGTTGAGTTCATCCTTGGGGTAATTAAAATTTATTTTTACCGCCCAAGTTTGATATTTTTACTGCCACAAAATCTTCAAGTGCTGGTTTTACCACTCTTCCAATTCTTCAGCACTTCCTTCTGTCCAGTCTTGAGTATTTTCATCTATGTTATACTTAACAACTAGATTCCTCAATTGTGCAATTGCTTCAATCTGTACAACTCTGGAATCTATGTCAAGAACACTTAGTGAATTGCGTCAAGACGATAAGGGTCAATTTCTTCACCTGGTTTATTTTGAAAAATCTCTGAGAACGCATGTGACTCTTTCCTATTTCCTCGCAACTATACTCTATTCACAGATACAATGTCTGCCGACGAATCACTAGGTTCTCATCAAATTAATTCACTTGCAGCATTGCTTGAGGAAAACCTTCAAACATCTTCAGAGTCCTCACGAGTTCAAAAACCTCAGCTGAAGAAAATGACTAATGACAAAAGGCCTCAGAAGGGAGGCAAGAGGAAGGAGGAACATATAGCTTTTGAGATTCCTGATGATCTGTATGAAGGATATTGCACTCTAGATGAGGAAACTCATGGAAAAGAAACCAAGGAGCAACGCAAAACGTGCATGCAAAAGATAAAGAGATACTGGACCTATCAGTGGAGAGACTACAATTTCGTCACCTCCAAATACATGAAGGATTTTGCTATGAAGCCTCCATGCAATAGGCCACCGCTTGCTGAAGGTCAAACTGCTCATCCTACAAGCATCAGAAGGGGTGAAGAATTCCCCAAAGAATGGCAAAGCAACAAGCTAAACTGCAGAAACAGGCCAAAAAGGCTGTTGAAGAATTCAACAAGGCCGCAAAGGCCTCAGCTGAAGCGAATGCTAGCGGTAGTGCAAGTGCTCCGAAAAAGGCTATGCAAAGGAAGCCTGCCAACAAGCCAAAGCCGTCTGTCCCAAAGCCCTCAGTGGCCCAGCCGGCAGCTTCAAAGGCTTCAGCACCCAAGATCTCAAAATCTTCAGTGCCTCCTCCTGCTTCAAGTTCATCAATGGCTGCAGCAAAAGCTTCAACACCAGTCGTGCTCGCATCTTCCCAGCGCACCGAGGGCTTTCCAACAGCCCCAACTGCTGCATAAAGTGCCTCAGCTAGTGGGCAACCATCGTCTTCACTGCCCAAGCTGAAGAAAAAGGTCACTGCTAGCCGTGGAACCAGGCTAAGTCCCAAGAGCAAGGCCGTCGTGCCACAGGCTGACGAACATGGGCTGGCTGACGAAGATGAGCTCACCGAGTTCCTCAGAAGGAAGCAAGAACAAGCTGCTATTGCTAAAAATTCTTCAGTTCCAATGATGCTGGACCTGAAGAAGCTTTTTGACTTCATTGACATCTGGTGCACCAAGCCAGATATGCCACTTGACGAATTGAATCTACCTCTTGGCCCAAGTCATGTGTTATCTACTTTCATTTTGAATGAGAATCACAAAATTGCTCAAGCAAAACTGGTAAGGAAGCAGCAGCTGCACAAAGAGAAAGAGCTGCGGAAGAACATGCTTTCAATTTCTCCTCAGCAGCTTGTGACCTTGCAGTATGAAATACAACAGCTGTCTGGAGAATTTGAACACCAGTCAAGTCACTGCTGTGGGGTGCGTGACAGATTCATCACTGCAACCAAAAAGGTTGTTGAAGAGCATAACAAGCGTGAGGCTACCAAGTTCGGCACAGTGCCACCTTCAAGTTCCTCAGCTCCTCCACCATCACCTCCGACCAGTGAGACTACCAGGGCAACAGTGGTTGCGCCTGAAGAATATGAAAGGGCAACTGACGTTGTTGTGCCTGAAGAAACAGACAGGGCGACTGCATCAGTCGTTCCTGAAGAAAATGCACCACCAAGTTCCTCAGCAGCACCACCACCAACGACTTCACCTATGAAGAGTATCACCCTTCCTTCTGCATCAGAAGTGAAGAGGACCAAGGCTGCTAAGAAGGAAGTGAAGAAGAGAAAATTTCAGCTCCTCCTACCATAACTGAAGCAGTGAAGAAAGTGAAGACGACTCCATTGTCTTCAGATGTTCCAATTGATGCCATTCCTATCTCATCAGCGCCCCCAGCTCCTGCCAATGAAGATCTTCAGATTGTTCCGTATGGGGTGGATTATGTAATCCCTCAGGCTGATGAAGATGACGCTAAAACCCACTCTGCTGCTACCACAGAGCAAGTGGATGAAGAAATTGAATTCGAAGACGATGCTTCGCTTCACCAAGTCCTGTCTCGGAAGCCCTCACGGGTTTCGGTGACTGAAGAACATGCCACTGTGTCATCTGGAAGTAGTGAAGAAACTGAAGAGGATGTGGACATTGACGGTGCAACTACCCCTCCTATCATTGACTAATTTTGGGAAGCTTTCCATCCAAATTCGCCCCTCACCACTCCTCCGACGCAAGTGCCATAGTCACCAGCCGTCACTGAAGAAATTCACACGGGCTCTGAGAAAAGACAACCATCACCACTCCAAAGCATTCCTGAAGAAATTTCAGCTATAGCAGCTGATGAAATTGCTCAAGATGAGCCAATGGTTGATGTCGTCAATATATCCCCTCAGCGCGATGACTCAATTCCTTCAGCAGATACCGACACAGTTCCAACTGCCACTGCTGAGGAAATTGCCAAATCACTTGCTGTGACAGATCCGAATGATTCCCCTGGGTCCCCACGACCAGTGTTTGATGTACGCAAAAAGATGCATAACCTTGACCCAGTGCCTGTGATGCCAAAGATTGGCAGAACCCTCAGGCGGCCTCAGTTTGATAATGCCAAATTCTTTGAAGAGAAGAACTTCTTCATTGGTGAGTCCCCATATGACTCAGCCAAGATTAGGCGCCTGCGATTCTGGACAAGGACACAGATGAATTTTTATGCATCGCTCCTATTTGACAAGAACTAAGTATTTCCGCATCGTCATATTCCTCATGTGGATATGGAGTCATTACCATGCTTTCGGCCTGTTCTGGCTGTTCTTCACGATGCTGGATTACTCAGCTTCTGCTCTGACGTCTGTGATTGGAATGAAGAACTCATCCTTCAATTCTACGCCACCGTACACTTCTCTGGAGATGCTGACGACATTGCAACATGGGCTCTGGACTAGATGAGTGAAGACACTCACTACAAAGCTCCAATTGAAGAACTTCTTCGAGCTCTCCCCGTTTAACCACCCCATGAAGAAGCAAGGAGAATTTATGAAGAAACTGAGCTGCCCAACCACCTGATGCAAGTGCTTATGAAGCCAATCACTGAAGGAGAAGCTCTAAGGATAACCTTCCTAGTGAAGGATTTGCTATATGTGCCAAGAACGGTGTACCGCATTCTGGCCAAAACCCTCAGTCCAATCAAAGGACACAACTCCAATACTGAAGAAGTTGTGGGAATTATGAAGAATTTGCTGTTCCATATAATTCATGGTACTCCCATCAACATTCATGATTTCTTTCTGAGAACTTTGGTCACAGTGGCACAGTCGCCTTTTGATCTGAAGCCATATGCTCCATGGATCATGAGATTCATCAGATCCCGATCTGCAATTCACTACAAGGCTGACCGTGAAAATCATTTGAGCTATTTGCCTGAAGTAGAAGTTCTTCAGAGCACCATCTCCTCAGTTCGTGGCAAGGGCAAGGCTGCTGTAGATGAAGGAATTCGTCCCCTTGATGGACAATTTCGTCAACTGATCTCCAGCTCCAATGCTGATGAATCTGCTAGCCAGGATACCGCTGCAAAAGCTTCAAGGCCAACTTCTTCACCTGAAGCACCACGAGTCATGACAGACCGTGAGCTGCTCATAAGGCTTCACCAAAAAGTTGACAAGAATCACTGATGGGTTAAGCATCAGTTTGCAGCTATTCAAGCCAACATGACTGTGACGCATAACGCCATCCGCAAAAACCGCTATTATCTTCATGAGATATTTGACAGATCATGGGCCATCCTCTTACACCTCAAGACAGATGAAGAACTTGCAGATCTGGATTTCCAAATGAACTTCGACTGGGCCGAACCGCCAAGGAAGAAGTTCAAGAATACCAAAGTTCCTCCTCTTATGCCAAGTTCAGAGTCTTCATCGCGCACCACTGACGCAAAGGAAGCTGTTGAAGACACTACGACTGGTCCTTTTGCATCACGTGACCCCAACAACGCTGGCGCTCCCTCGTCTTCACCACGATGATTTTCTTCAGGGGCATTAGTCCTCACCTTGTCTCCTTTTGGTCATTTGACGACAAAGGGCTATTTTTGCTGAGTTACAACTCTTGAACTTCATTTGATTCGCTCTTGACGAGTTGTAACTTAAATAACTGTTGGTTGTCTGACTCTTTTGCAATATTTCATATGCATGCTCTGATCTTAAATATATCTGCTCATGCATGCACAATTTCGTCAGACACCAATTTTCATCATGCATTCATATTCCTCAAATATCTTATGATCATGCATGATTGGATTCCAAGATATAGGGGGAGATCTCCACAATTTCAACCTGCCATGTGCATTTGCAATCCAAAGGAAATTCCTCATATGCACATCTTCAGGGGGAGTTCCTCAATATCTTGGAATCAATTTCTTCAAACTCTGTACTTACACTTCAATTATTTTTACTCCCGTTGAAAGCCTAACCAATTTGTCATCAATCACCAAAAAGGGGGAGATTGTAAGTGCATCAAGTGCCCCCTTAGTGGTTTTGGAGTATTGAAGACAAATAGGTTGAGGAACTAATGTGTTTGTGAGTATACACAGGAGACAGAGTCCCTGAAGATTTGGTTTAACACATGGAAGACGACCCCTAAAAATAGATTTTTTCAAGTGAAGAATTTGATGATGAAATTGGTACGGCCTTTGAAGAAATTGATGTGAAGACTTTGGTTTTCGTAGTTTTTTTCTTCTTATTTGAGTCATAGGAAAAATCGTACTGTTAAAGGGGGTCTAGGTGAAACATATTTCACATTTCCAAAGTGATGCTCAAAACTTCTCAAACCTATACACACAAAAGCCGCTTCGAGTGAAGCCTTTGGAAATCTCCAGTATAGCTGACGCATTTGCTAGCGACAGTGACGAAGTTCATCTGGTCGCTGACGAATTTGGTCAGGCTGAGGAGTTAGGAGTTCGCCAGTGCGAGCTGCCTACCGTGAGGAAATTGAGTGCCCAGACAAAATTGAGAGTTCAATTTTCAGACCGTTGCTGCGCCGCGTGCCAGCTGTCGAGTGGATCCTTATCCTGACAACGGTCGAATCAGAGAAGGGCATTTATGACAATTCATGTCGGGTTGCCCCCTGGCTATAAATAGCCGCCCCCCACAACCACTTGTTGGTTGGCTGCTCCGAGAGAACTTGACACTTGTCATTTGAGAGCAACCCATCCTCTGACGACTTTGTGAGATCCCAAGTGAGGAAAAACCCAACCAGAGCCTAAGTGACTGAGCATCACTGAAGAGATTGATCTGTGTGATCCGACGCTTGTTACCTTTGAGCACTGTCATTCCTCCAGATGGTTAGGCATCATGTTTTGAGCACCCAAGAGTAATTGTGGCATGCCGGTGAACAAGTCTGTGAAGGTTTTGGAAGTCTACCTTGAAGACTTACCACGAGTGATTGGGCAAGGTCTAAGTGACCTTAGCTCAAGAGGAATACGGTGAGGACTAAGTGTTCTTTGAGTTGTGACTCAGCCGCCTTAACCAGACGTACAGTTGATACAACAACTGGAACTGGTCTACCAAATTCCATTGTCTTCACCGAGCCAACCTGGTTTCAAATTCCTCACCCTCCCTTACTTTATTCCGCTGCTGAAGAATTTGTGATCTATCCTCTGACGAATTTGAACTAAAGTATTTGATCATGCTATCATTTATTTCCTCAGTTCATATTCTTCATGCGTGTTTGATTGTATGATTGCATGTTCTTCACTCTTATGTATCTTGATCGCATGTACTCTGATTCTGTGATGACTTAGTTTCCCTTGCGTTTCTATTTCTTCACTCTGATCTTCGTCAAATTCATCAGAGTTTGACGAATTTCTAATAATCTCCCATTCACGCTCCCTCTGGGAGATAACCTGCGATTTCAAGTACCTAAAGTGGATGATTGATTTATTGTACTGACGGATCTCACGAAGTTTTTGTTAAGTTTTGTGTGCTGAAGTTTTCAAGTTTTGGGTGAGATTACGATGGATGAAGGAATAAGGAGCGGTAAGAACCTAAGCTTGGGGATGCCCAAGGCAACCCAAGGTAATATTCAAGGAGGACCCTAGCATCTAAGCTTGGGGATGCCCCGGATGGCATCCCCTCTTTCGTCTACAATCTATCGGTAACTTACTTGGAGCTATATTTTTATTCATCACATGATATGAGTTTTACTTGGAGCGTCTTGTGCCATATTTTTTTTTGTTTTTTGCTTTTTAGTTTGCCACAATCATCTTTTGCTGGACACACCTTTTGAGAGGGACTTGCATTTATTCGCGATTTGGTAGAATACTCTATGTGCTTCACTTATATCTTTTGAGCTAGGCAGTTGCTCTAGTGCTTCACTTATATCTTTTAGAGCACGGTGGTGGTTATATTTTTAAAGAAATAGTTGTACTCTCATGCTTCACTTAAATCTTTTTGAGAGTCTAATAAATAGTAATGGCAATTTGCATGGGCTATAAGACTAGTCCATAAAGGATAGGTATTCAAGAGGGATATAATAAAAACTTTCATGTAGATCACTAAATATGAAACGTGTGGTTTAATGATATTAATGTCGTAATATGAAAGTATATTAGTTCATTATCATTGGTTAGTAGAAATATCGGTATTAAAGCTTGTTATTAACTTCTCATCTAAGTGTTGGTCATGGCATGGTGGGTGTCGGTGTCAAAACTGACAGATCTCCGTATGGGGGCCCGAGATGTGAGAATGAATTGATGGTTAGCAGGAGTTGAGGGACACAAAGATTTACCCAGGTTCGGGCCCTCACGAAGGAGGTAAAACCCTACGTCCTGCTCTTGTTTATATTGCGGTTGTATCAAGGTACAGAGTTGATCTTCCTTGAGATCGTAAGTTGTGGTCTAAACCTAGAGGATGATGTGTGAATCTATGCCACTATGGACTAAACCCTCTGGTTTATATAGGCACCAGGGGTATCTAGGGTTACACATGGTCGGTTACAATCCAGGGATTACATGCCGAATCTCATATCCTTGGGGTACACGCAAGTCTTCGGTGAGGCCCGATATGCCGGTTCTTCAAGTTGGAAGATTCCAGAGTCCTTGCTCTTTGACGGGCCTTGAGTCCGGCCCATGGACTAGATCGACTAGGTCGGGACCCCCTAATCCAGGACACCGTCAGTAGCCCTCGAACTTGTCTTCAATGCCGAGGACGATCATCTTCTTCGAGCATGTTACTTCTGCTTGGAGTCTTCGGCTTGATAGGCGAGTTCCCCTTCATGACTTCGGCTATGAACATTCTTTGGCTTTGGTTCCACCGCAAGGCATGTCGAACGACGTGCTGCCTTGGAAACCGGGTCACTTTACGGCCAGACGTTGAAGCGTCGTTCCGCCCAGCTTTTATTAACGGGCTTGAGACCCAAAATTATGCCGAAGCTCATCTTGGCCTTCTTCCTTTCCCCACCTACCGCAGACCCCTGCTCCCAAAGTCTAGCTTCAAGAGCCCCAAAAATGGCGAGCGGCGTGGGTTCCTCCAAGCATTCCCATGGCCCTATCAAGGGTGACTAGGGCAGTTGCTCCGTTACGCGTCTTCAATTGGATAGACTCTCCACCCAAGGCTATCTGCCTGACTCAGATCTAGCGTCCACCCGTCCTGGCTTGATATCCGTGGACGGGCAGGCACACGCTGATACCCACCCCATCCCTCACGGGGACGAGAGGGTGTGCTTTGTTCCTTTTCTTCTACGCGGCCTGGGGTTCCCTATCCATCCATTTCTCCGAGGTCTGCTCGAATTTTACGGGATCCAACTCCACCATCTGACTCCTAATTCAATCCTACATATCGCGGGGTACGTCACCCTATGCGAAATGTACCTTGGGTGCGCAGCTCATTTTGGGCTGTGGAGGAAGCACTTTTGCATCATGCCCTGTTCCCGGGACGGGAAGTTACACGAAGTAGGGGCAGCCGAAGTCTTCCGTATAGCTGGGACCGGCTACCCCACAGGAACTCCTCGAGAAGACATCGATACATGGGCGTCAGAATGGTTCTAAATGCAGAACGTCCCTCTACACAAACCAGTTCGGCCCAGGCTCCCAACCTTTACTTCGGATCCTCCGAAGAAGCGTTTCAGCTGGCGGCCACGGAGCCCCGCCCAAAAAGATGACACAGAAGTAGCTACCCTGGCCGCGAAGGTGAGGTGTCTGACGAACACCGGCCTTACCATTATTGACATGATGGCAACGGCCATCAGTCGAAAGGTCCAACCCCTTCGGCAGCGACACCACCTGTTGTGCATGTACAACGGTGATACGTCTTCGTCGTATCTACTTTTCCAAACACTTTTGCTCTTGTTTTGGACTCTAATTTGCATGATTTGAATGAAACTAACCCGGACTGACGCTATTTTCAGCAGAATTGCCATGGTGTTGTTTTTTGTGCAGAAATAAAAGTTCTTCGAATTGGATGAAACTTTTTGGAGAATTTTTTTATGGAATATTGAAAAAATACTGGAGCCAAAACCTACTGGAGGGGGGCCACCCAGTGCCCACGAGGCACCAGGGCGCGCCACCCCCCAGGCGCGCCCTGGTACCTCGTGGGGCCCACGTGGCTCCGCTGACCCTAATTCCAACGCTATAAATTCACAATTCCAGATAAAAAATCAGAGAGGAAGTTTTATTGCATTTCACGATACGGAGCCGCCGCCACCTCCTGTTCTTCATCGGGAGGCCAGATCTGGAGTCCGTTTGGGGCTCCGGAGAGGGGGATCTTCCGGCATCGTCATCATCAACCATCCTTCATCACCAATTTCATGATGCTCACCGCCGGGAGTGAGTAATTCCTTCGTAGGCTTGCTAGACGGTGATGAGTTGGATGAGATTTATCATGTAATCGAGTTAGTTTTGTTAGGGCTTGATCCCTAGTATCCACTATGTTCTGAGATTGATGTTGCTATGACTTTGCTATGCTTAATGCTTGTCACTAGGGCCCCAGTGCCATGATTCCAGATCTGAACCCTTTATGTTTTCATGAATATATTGTGTTCTTGATCCGATCTTGCAAGTTATATGCACCTGCTATGTGTTATGATCCGCATACCCCAAGGTGACAATAATTGGGATTCTTTCCGGTGATTGCCATAGTTTGAGGAGTTCATGTATTCACTATGTGTTAATGCTTTGTTCTGGTTCTCTATTAAAAGGAGGCCTTAATATCCCTTAGTTTCCTTATGGACCCCGCTACCATGGGAGAGTAGGACAAAAGATGTCATGCAAGTTCTTATCGCAAGCACGTATGACTATATATGGAATACATGCCTACATTACATTATGAATTGGAGCTAGTTCTGTGTCGCCCTAGGTTATGACTGTTACATGATGAATGTTATCCAACAATATCACCGATCCAGTGCCTACGAGCTTTTCACATATTGTTCTTTGCTAAGTTACTACTGTTGCTACTACTGTCACACTTGCTACAAAACTATTTCTGCTGCCGTTACTGTTACTGTTACTATTATTGCTATTGCTATCAAACTACCATACTACTTTGCTACTGATCACTCTGTTGCAGATATTTAGTCTCCAGGTGTAGTTGAACTGACAATTCAACTGCTAATACTTGCAAATATTCTTTGGCTCCCCTTGTGTCGAATCAATAAATTTGGGTTGAATACTCTACCCTCGAAAACTGTTGCGATCCCCTATACTTGTGGGTTATCAAGACCTTTTTTGGCGCCGTTGCCGGGGAGCATAGCTTTATTTGTGGAGTCACTTGGGAGTTATATCTGTTGATCACTATGAAGAATCTGAAGACGCTAAGACCAAGATCGTTCCCTCTAAGACGAGGGGAGGTAAGGAACTGCCATCTAGCTCTGCAGTTGATTCACCTTCTGTTTTGAGTAAACTTGCAACACCAACACATGCTATTAATTCTGATATGTCGCAAGTTATTGATGATACCACTTTTGCTATGAATGATGCTCATGATGATGTTAGTACTATGCTTGATAATGTTGTGCCACTTGGTGAATTTCTTATTGAACAAATTGCTAAAGCTAAAGAAATTGAAAATGTTGAATCTCTTGAGAATTATGATTCACCTATTATGCCTAGCTCCCCTACTAGAGTTGAAACACCTGATGAACATTGCTTTGATAGGGAGACGGCTAGAGCCATCCTTGCTTGTAATGATAGACATGAAGTTATAAAGTTGCTTGCTGAAATGAAATAAAAATCTATGAGGGAGAGAATGAAATATGATCCTAAGTTTGCTACCTCTCCCATATTTGTTAATGATAAGGATTATGAATTCTCTATCGATCCTGAGTTAATTACTTTGGTTGAATCTGATCCTTTCCATGGTTATGAAACTGAAACCGTTGTGGCACATCTTACTAAATTAAATGATATAGCCACCCTATTTGCTCATGAGGAAAAAATTCGCTATTACTATATTCTTAAGTTGTTTCCTTTCTCATTAAAGGGTGATGATAAGGAATGGTATAATACTCTTGCTCCTGGATGTGTGCGTAGTCCCCAGGATATGATTTATTACTTCTTTGAAAAATATTTTCCTGCTCATAAGAAACAAGCTGCCTTACAGGAAATATTTAACTTTGTGCAAATTGAAGAAGAGAATCTCCCTCAAGCTTGGGGGAGGCTTCTCCAATTACTTAATGCTTTTCCTGATCATCCTCTTAAGAAAAATGAAATACTTGATATCTTCTATAATGGACTAACTGATGCTTCTAGGGACTACCTAGATAGTTGTGCGAGTTGTGTTTTCAGGGAAAGGACTATTGAACAAGCTGAGGAATTATTGAATAAATATTGAAGAATGATAATGATTGGACACTTCCTGAATCACCGCCCAAACCCACTCCGAAGAAGAGGGGTATTTTACATCTTAGTCCTGAAGATATGCAAGAAGCAAAGAAATGTATGAAGGAAAAAAGGTATTAAAGCTGAAGATGTTAAGAATCTACCACCTATTGAAGAAATACATGGTCTTGACACACCGCCACAGGTAGTAAAGGTAAATTCTCTTATAAAATTTGATGAAGGTGATATTCCTTACAACAAACCTCCTAGTCAATGCTTGTATGAATTTGAAAATTATATTATTAAGCAAGATCACTTCAATGCAAATGTTATGAAACAATTAAAATGAAATACCTACATGATTGATCGCTTGAGTGACTTGTTATTTAGAATTGCTAATGATGTTAAAGGTGTGAGTAAACATGCATCTATGGTTCAAACTCAATTAGAACAAGTTGCTAAATCTCAAAGTGAATTGCTCAATGAAATGAATAACAATATGAATGATCATGCTGTTAGAGTAATGACTAGAGGAGGTAGAAAGACTCAGGAGCCACTTTATCCTGAAGGTCATCCAAAAAGAATTGAACAAGACTCTCAAAGAATTAATGTTGATGCACCTAGTCCATCTAAAAAGAAAAAGAAAAAAAAAATGATAGGACTTTGCATACTTCTAGTGAACCCGAGGTAGAAAAACCCTTGGAGGATAGTAATGATGTTTTTATTTCTGATGCTGAAACACAATCTGGTAATGAACAACTACCTGATGATAATAATAATGATGAAGCTCGTATGGATACCCAACCAGATAATGATAAAGAACCTGATAATGATGTTGAAATAGAACCTGCTGTTGATCTTGATAACCCACCTTCTAAAAATAAACGTTATGATAAAAGAGACTTCGTTGCTAGAAAACATAGTAAAGAAAGAGAATCATCGGTTCAAAAACCCATGCCCTTTCCTCCTAAACCATCTAAGAAAAAGGATGAGGAAGAATTTGAATGCTTTGCTGAAATGCTTAGGCCAGTCTTTTTGCGAACGCGTTTGACTGATATTATAAAGATGCCTCCTTATGCAAAATATATGAAAGACATTGTCACAAATAAAAGAAAGATACCTGAAGCTGAAATTTCTACCATGCTTGCAAATTATTCTTTTAAGGATGGAGTACCTAAGAAACTAGGAGATCCAGGAGTACCAACTATACCATGCTCCATTAAAAGAAATTATGTCAAAGCTGCTTTGTGTGATTTAGGAGCTGGTGTTAGTGTTATGCCTTTCTCTTTATATAAAAGACTTGATTTGAATAAACTCACTCCCACTGAAATATCATTGCAAATGGCTGACAAATCAACTGCCATACCTATCGGTGTTTGTGAGGATGTGCCCGTTGTAGTTGCAAATGTTACTATCCTAACAGACTTTGTTATGCTTGATATGCCCGAGGATGACAACATGTCAATTATCCTTGGTAGACCCTTTTTAAATACTGCAGGGGCTGTTATTGATTGCATCAAAAGCAAGGTCACTTTTCATATCAATGGTAATGAACATACGGTGCACTTTACGAAGAAACAATTTCAAGTAAATGGAATTCATATTATTGAAAAGACTCCGACAATTACTATTGGAAGTTTTCAACTCCCTCTACCTACTATTAAAAAGAAATATGAAACTCTTATTATCGGGGAGATGCATATCCCCGTTGAGGTAACCTAGTGTTTTACGAAGATTCTTCAATTTCATGTTACTCGGAAATGGTTTGTTAATAAAACTTGATCAACATTATTAATGGATTCTTTTTGAGGGGCATGGGGTCGGTGAATTTAGTAAGCACAACCTTCTGTACCCACTTTTTGTTTTCTATTATTTTTAGTTAAATAAAATAGAATGCCATGATTATCCTGTTTTCGACTTATCCGTGCAATAAAAAAGGTGCCCAGAAATAAAAGTGCTCAGAATGCAATAATATTTTGATATGAATTTTTATATAATATTTAATAATTTTTGGCATTGGGAACATACCAGGGGGGGGGGGGGTGCCCCAGGTGCCCATGAGGCACCAGGGCGCACCACCCCCCTGGCGTGCCCAGGTACCTCGTGGGCCCCACAAGAGCCCCCTCACTTATTCCTTCAGCTCACTTCGTCTCTTACCTCTAGAAAAAATTCCTGGTAGCTCTCTCTCTCTCTCTCGTGTTCTTGCTCACAAAACTGAAATTTTCGATCTCTTTGCTCGGAGCTCCGTTTCCAAAACTGTTTTGGGAGATTGTTCCTTGGTATGTAACTCCTCCATTGCTCCAATTAGTTTTTGCTCTAGTGAATTATATTTTGCATGATTAGCTGCTCTTGGTGCTACTGAAAATGAGCTTGCATGTTGAATTCTTTGAGTTCCAAGTAGTTTGAATGCTTGATATAACCTCTAGACATCCATATGAGTAGTTGCTATCAATCTTGTGAAGTTTTATTGATATCATTTTGTGGCCCAAAATTTTTCAGAAATTGTTCTTAGGAAAATGAATATCTTCCAGAGGAGTTCCTCGAAGCGGAACGCCAAGGGAGTCCTTGGGGAGTCCTCGGACAGTGACCTCAACATTCCGCATAGGACGGAGGTCCGGCCGTGCGAATGGCTGCACAATGCCTTCATGAACGAAGCCGGATTCTACCAAGAGTTTGAGCAATTCATTGCAAATACCGGACTGACCGACTTCCTCGCAGATGAGTGTGACCAGCACCACATCCTTACAAATTCCTTTGTGCAAAATTTTCATTTTCTGAGTAGGCTCGACCCCCCTGAGGTGCGCTTTGATTTATATGCTGAACATTATCAGATACCTCTGGCTGAATTTTGTGAGATATGTTTGATTCCTTTTGATGGGGAAATTAGAGAGCCTCGCCCGGAGGAGTTTGAGGGTTTTCTCCACACTTTAACGGTGGGAGAGACAAGGGGCGTGTCGAATGCCCGAGCCACTAGATTGCAATTTCCCTCTGTTCACTTCTTCGCTTTATTCTTAGGGAAATGCTGGATTGCTAGGGAGCAAGGTAGTGCGCTAGCTGCACCTGACTTTGCCATTTTACGCCGCGCATTGCATAATGATGACACTTCTAACTTGGGAGCCATCATTGCACGCCACCTGCACACTAATAGAACTAGGGGTAAAATTCATGGTGGTATTTATGCTACTCGTTTAGCGAGACGTTTTAATGTTAACATACGCCCTCATGATTGTTTGTTGCCCAGAGTTTACTTAGATCACCAGTCCATGAGGGACCACCACTTTCTTGATGCTCCTGAGCCTCCTCACAACATTCGTTATAACCTGGTTTTTAGTGAGGATACTCACGATATTATTCTGTTGCCTGCACCTGCTTTGTTTGATTCTCATGCCAGGAACGGATATACCCTGATGCCACCAGACATCATTGCTTACCGGAACACGTTGGCAGCGGTAGAGGAGGAGGCCCGGGATTGGGACGCTCGGGTGCCGCCGCCTCAGGACTTTCACATGGGACCGGATGGCTACTACAGATGGCCGTAGACCAAGCTAGGCAAAAGCCTAAGCTTGGGGGAGTACGTATATCTCACCGACATTACATTCATGCTCATACATTTCATTCCAGTTGTCGGTGTTCATACTTTTTCATTTTATAATCCATGCTAGTTTTATTTTCTCATTTTCTTCTAGTGTGTTTTAAAAACTTGAGAAAATCCAAAAACATTTCTCGCTTCTTTTCGATTTTTCTTTCCAGTTTAATTAGTTGTAGTTTCGTATTAGTAAAAGAAAACCCAAAAAGATTTCCCGTTTCTTCTTTTACTTGTTGGGAGCTTTGCCATGTAAATAGTTTTTTCTTGTTTTTCGTTTTTTTCTTCTTTATTTCGTTTCCTTTAGAAAAACTAAAAACTCCAAAAATATTTCAGTGTGTTTCTCTGATTTTTTTTCTTTTGTTGAGTCATTGTAAGGAGAAGACCACGATGAAAATGTTGAGTGGCTCCCATATGCATTGTTGTTGATCTAACAAAGAGCCCATTTTACCTTGTCTTCTCCTTTGAATAAAATGCTTGCAGATTCCAGCTTAGTCCACGGCACTCTTGCACAATTATTATTTTCATATCATTCAGTCGTGCAAGTGAAAGGCAATAATGACGATGATTTGATGAAGTGACTGTGGCAAGGAAAAGCGGGTATGAACTCAACTTGTTCTTTGTTTTTGTAAATATGTTTAACTCAGTATCCATGATTCAGCATATTATGATTAAACATGTTTATGATGACAATTAGAGATTATAGTTGCTCATGCCATGCTTAAGTAGTTAGGAGTGGATAATGATTTATCTTGGGTGTCAACATGCATTAAAATGATTGTGATGTAGTATGATGATATGGTATCCTCCTCTAAATGTTTCAAGTGGCTTGACTTGGCACTTGTTCACGCATGTAGTTGATTCAAAACCAACATAGCCTTCACGATATTTATGTTCATGGTGTTTATATCCTACTCATGCTAGTATTCAATGTTGATTATTCATAATGCATGATTATGACCGTTTTCGCTGTCTAGCTGGTCGCTTCTCAACCTATTTGCTAGCCTTCACCTGTACTAAGCGGGAATGCTGCTTGTGCATCAAAACCCTTAAACCAAAGTTGTTCCAGATGAGTCCACTATATCTACCTACATGCGGTATTACTCTGCCGTTCTAAGTAAATTTGCACGTGCCACCTCTAAATATTCAAATGAACTTCTGTTTTGTGTGCCCGTACCGCTCATGGAGCGACAGGGGGCAGTCAATATCTTCCATGCTAAGCGTGCTATTCTCATGATGAGTGTTGATTCACTTGTCCTTGCACGAGAGGGGCTGGTAATCGGGATGCCCAGTCCCATTATTAAAATTGCAAAATAATAAAACAAACTCCCCCGGAAAGTTGTTTGTATGGAGGGCACCCGAGGATTCGGCTAGCCATGGCTTGTGATTGTTGGTGGAGGGGGAGTAAACTTTACTTTACCGCTTGGGAACCGCCGCTAATGTGTTTAGCATGGAAGATATTGAAAACTCTCGGTCGTGATGTTGACAGGAAAGGCATACCTCCCAAAATTATATCTATCTCTGATTTAAGCTTCGAGCTCTGGCACCTCTGCAAATCCATGCTTCCCTCTGCGAAGGGCCTATCTATTTACTTTTATGTTATTTTACTTTTATTGTTGAGTCATCACCTTCTCAAATAAGCACCAGTCCTGAGAGCACTATTGTCATTCTCATGCATTGTGAATAGTTAATGTTGTGTGCATCATGACTGGATCTCTTCTACCATGAATTACAATGTTTAGTCACTGCTTGAACTTTGGAGGTGCTCTGCATTTATGTTTTGCGGTCTCAGAAAGGGCTAGCGAGATACCATGTTGTTATATTATATCATGATCGTTTTGACAAAGTGTTGGCATTTGAAATATCTTATTATTGATCGCTAGTTGACTATGCCATTGATATGAGTGAATATAATTTCTAAGAGTTATCATTTGCATGGTTAGTTATAATCTTTGCTGAAAACTTGGGTGCTATTTAAGCATATATAGAGATACAAGAACAAAAGAGTTTGTAAAAGTTTTTCTTTATCACTTTCAGTTTGTGAACTGAATTGCTTGAGGACAAGCAATGAGTTAAGCTTGGGGGAGTTGATACGTCTCCGTCATATCTACTTTTCCAAACACTTTTTCTCTTGTTTTGGACTCTAATTTGCATGATTTGAATGAAACTAACCCGGACTGACGCTGTTTTCAGCAGAATTGCCATGGTGTTGTTTTTTGTGCTGAAATAAAAGTTCTTGGAATTGGATGAAACTTTTTGGAGATTTTTTATGGAATATATAAAAAATACTGGAGCCAAAACCTACTGGAGGGGGGACACCCAGTGCCCACGAGGCAGCAGGGCGCGCCACCCCCAGGCGCGCCCTGGTACCTCATGGGGCCCACGTGGCTCCGCTGACCCTAATTCCAACGCTATAAATTCACAATTCCACAGAAAAAAATCAGAGAGGAAATTTTATTGCGTTTCACGATACGGAGCCGCCGCCACCTCCTGTTCTTCATCAGGAGGCCAGATCTGGAGTCCGTTTGGGGCTTTCGGAGAGGGGGATCTTCCGGCATCGTCATCATCAACCATCCTTCATCACCAATTTCATGATGCTCACCGCCGGGAGTGAGTAATTCCTTCGTAGGCTTGCTGGACGGTGATGAGTTGGATGTGATTTATCATGTAATCGAGTTAGTTTTGATAGGGCTTGATCCCTAGTATCCACTATGTTCTGAGATTGATGTTGCTATGACTTTGCTATGCTTAATGCTTGTCACTAGGGCCCGAGTGCCATGATTCCAGATCTGAACCCTTTATGTTTTCATGAATATATTTGTGTTCTTGATCCGATCTTGGAAGTTATATGCACCTGCTATGTGTTATGATCCGCATACCCCAAGGTGACAATAATTGGAATTCTTCCGGTGATTGCCATAGTTTGAGGAGTTCATGTATTCACTATGTGTTAATGCTTTGTTCCGGTTCTCTATTAAAAGGAGGCCTTAATATCCCTTAGTTTCCTTATGGACCCCGCTGCCACGGGAGGGTAGGATAAAAGATGTCATGCAAGTTCTTATCGCAAGCACGTATGACTATATACGGAATACATGCCTACATTACATTGATGAATTGGAGCTAGTTCTGTGTCGTCCTAGGTTATGACTGTTACATGATGAATGCTATCCAACAATATCACTGATCCAATGCCTACAAGCTTTTCACATGTTGTTCTTTGCTAAGTTAGTACTGTTGCTACTACTGTCATAATTGCTACAAAACTATTGCTGCTGCCATTACTGTTACTGTTACTATTATTGCTATTGCTATCAAACTACCATACTACTGTGCTACTGATCACTCTGTTGTAGATATTTAGTCTCCAGGTGTGGTTGAATTGACAACTCAACTGCTAATACTTGCAAATATTCTTTGGCTCCCATTGTGTCGAGTCAATAAATTTGGGTTGAATACTCTGCCCTCGAAAACTGTTGCGATTCCCTATACTTGTGGGTTATCAAACGGCGACAACGACACCACCCGATCCATTCGGGAAAGCTTTCGAAATGACGCGGCCTTCAGCGCAGCCCTGGCCAGTATATACATGGGAGAAGCCGCAGACTTCGCTAGGCAGAAGTTCATCGACGGCTTGTCTTACCAGAATCCGGCCAAAATGGTAAGTCATTCCAAAATTCCTTGTCTATCCGAGCTGTTTGTATTCATTCTTTTTATAACGGTTTGTTCGCTGTGTCCGAACAGAGGTGGAGGCACTGGGTCGAGGCCCTGGACTGCCCGGCACATGAATCGGAGAAGTATCACCGCGACGACGATCCTGCCTCCCATGAAGATGAAGAAATATCAACCCTGTACGAAGAGGGTACCTTTTTTCAAGAGAGCCTTGACGGCTCAAGAGTGACCATTATTCTAAACCTGCCGGGGACACGACCGTCCTCATCGGTAAAGCCTTCCCCTTCTTCTTCTCGAAAAAGAGCTTCAACTCACGGAACCCCAAGCACCCTAACTCCTCTTCCTAAGGGCCTACGCTCAAAGCGCACACGTAACAGTTCGGCCCCGCGAGGGGGCCCTTCAATTGCCACACCGGGTGCCCCTAACACAGAAGCGGTCATGGAAGCGGGGCTTAACGCCCCCCCCGCACAGGTAGCCCTATCCGTACTATGCTCCTTTTCAGAGACTGAGAATTACTAGCCTGATAATTTGCTTTTCGTGTAGGCCACCTGCAGAAACGCCATTGGTGGAAAGGGCAAACACCTTGGTCCCGAGGAACGACGGGAAGCCGATCTCAGCTACAGGGGGTATTCCCGAAGTACCACAACCGGCCACTTCGGGAACTTGCTTGGCTACCACCTCTGAGGTGGAAAGCGCAATGAATCATAGGCGCCGGAGAGCCTCTCTAAGGAGTCCCTTCTTCTCCAGCCAAGAGTTCAACGCCCTCAGTTCGGTGGGTGCCTACCTCGGTGCAACCCGTAATGTCCTTGAGAAGGCGGTGGACATCTTGTCTCAAGGCTTGCAGGTAATTTTTGTTTTTTGAATTCATTTTTGTAACTTGCGATAATTCGACCGCCGCACTAGGCAGTGGCCCCAAAGACATTTGTCGGATGGTACATCCGATTGGTGGATCCGTTTAGCCATAGAGTATGAGCTCGCGAGCCCGTAGCCCCCAAGCCGTAATATGGGCACGAGTGAGCATGTAGAGGCATGATTAATCTTGCTTACAACCTGCAGTCAACTCGGGAGAAAAATGCAAACCTGTCCGAGGAGCTGACCCAAGCCAAGACACAGCTTGGCACCGCGCAGGCGGAGGTTGCGCATGTCAAAACCTTTACCAGAGAAGCGCACGGTAAGTGCATCTGGTTTATGTTGCTTTGCTGTAAGGTATACTAGTTCCCTAGCTAATCGCCTTATAATTCATAGCAGCAGCAGTCATTGGCCAGATGGAAAAGGATCTGAAGCAGTGAAAGCACATTTACTCCCTTGGTGGTTTTGGTAATTAATGTCAACATACATTGTGTTGGACTAACATCTTTATCTAATATATTTCAGATAAGTTCAACAGTGGCATGGCAAGGACAAGAAGAAGTGCACCCCCTCAAAATGCTAAGGACAAAGATTGGCAAAGCTTCAAGGCTCTACATTTTTGGATAAGTGATCCAAGATCACATTGAGTCCATAGGAAAAGCCAATACTATTAAAAGGGGATGAGGTTTCGGTCATGACTCAATTTCTCAAGTGCTTAGTGGTATTGCTCCAAAATCCTCAAACACTTCTCCACTTCATTCCTATCCTAAACCCTAAAGTTGATCTCGGTCCCACCGAAACACTCTCATCCGGACCCACCGAGATTGCCATATACAATGCCACATGCCAAACCCTAACACTTCGGTGTAACCAAAATGGTTCTCGGTCTCACCGAGACGGCCTGACCAAGTTGCTGTAACGATGTCACTTCACTTCGGAATTCCCGAGATGAAATTTTCGGAACTACCGAAACGTGGTCTTGCCCTAGCCATTGCACTTCGGTCTCACCGAGATGTTTTGTTCGGTCTCACCGAAAAGCCTATCGGTCAAGTCTTTTACACTAGTCGGTCTCACCGAGATTTTCATGTCGGTGTCACCGAGTTGGGTAAAGTACTTGTAACGGTTGGATTTTTGGTGCTACATATTTATACCCCTCCACCACCACTTACTCTCTAAGAGAGCCATCAGAACGTGCCTACACTTCCACCATTCATTTTCTGAGAGAGAACCACCTACTCATGTGTTGAGATCAAGAGATTCCAATCCAACCATTTGAACCTTGATTTCTAGCCTTTCCCAAGTTGCTTTCCACTCAAATCCTTCTCCTACCAAAGCCAAATCTATGAGGGAGTGTTGGAATGGTGGGGAGACTATCATTTGAAGCACAAGAGCAAGGAGTTCATCATCAACACACCATCTATTAACTTTTGGAGAGTGCTGTCTCCTAGATTGGTTAGGTGTCACTTGGGAGCCTCCAAGATCATGTGGAGTTGAACCAAGGAGTTTGTAAGGGCAAGGAGATCGCCTACTTCATGAAGATCTACCCCGAGTGAGGCTAGTCCTTTGTGGACGTAAGCCATGGTGGAATAGGCATGGTTGCTTCTTCGTGGACCCTTCGTGGGTGGAGCCCTTCGTGGACTCGCGCAACCATTACCCTTCATGCATGGGTTGATGGCTCCATCAACGTGGACGTACGATAGCACCACCTATCGGAACCATGCCAAAAACCACCGTGTCTTCATTGTGTTTGATCTTATCTTCTCTACCCCATTATTTTCCACACAATTGCATGCTTTACTATTTCCGCTACTTTATCTCTAGATATGCATGTGTAGGAAGTCTTGGTGATATCTTAACTAGTGCTAAAATCTGCCTAAATTCCAAGAAAACTAAAAACTGCACCTTTGGTTGGTTAAGAGTCTATTCACCCCCCCTCTAGACCTATCTTCTCGACCCTACAAGCAGCCCGTGAGGACCTGGTGTATTCAGAGTAATAGGGGCAGGCCAAGCATCTTGTTTTGTCCCGAAGCAAGGATGAAACAAAGGAGCTAAAAGCAAAGAATGCTCATCAAGCCGAAGAGATTGACCGGCTCAAGGCTCAGTTGGCTGCTGCCGAGGAGAGGAATAAGAAGACGGATGAAGAAATATCCGGTGAGTACCTCCCGTAGTGCACCAACGGCTCTTATTCCTGTCATATGCTAATATGTATGTGTAACGCCCCGGACACACCCGCCGTTGGTCGTTACTCCTGGCGAGATCTAGACTGGCCTCACAGATCAATACTAGTCTTTCCTGCGCACTTTGTCCTCACTCATGCGCACCCGGAAAAGAAGGAATTCCTTATTGATATGAGTAGTCTATCATCCCTAATAAGCCAGGCTATCACATACACCCCCACTCAGAGGAACCGATGTCCTCGTCGGGCACAGGAACGTTCCCTCTTGGCACATACGTCTATGCATCCAGTTCGGCACATGTCCCATGCCGTGTGCCATGATGGGTCACAAACGTCAAGCACAACATGACCACGCACCTGTCCGCAAACATCCGTGTAACCGCGAGGGTCGGCTCTGATACCAACTTGTAACGCCCAATATGAAGCTCTATCGCAATCTCGTGATGAACTCAAGATCGTGACATAACCTCATTTTGGAACGCATAGCAAGGTGATTCTCAAATACATACAACCGAACGAACATGTGAGAATACTAGATAAAGGCTTACACTCGCCACATGCTACAACATAAATATATCATAATCATCATACAATCATCCAAATGAAAGACAGGGTCCGACTACGGACGAAATCAAACGAGAAAACACCACCCTGCTATTATCCCCAGATCAACCGACTAGGGCCCACTACTGATCGTCTGGCATCGTGACGTACATACGTCCACGCTCATCATCATACTCCCAATGGAGCATCTCGGGCTCACCTGTGTCTGTCTCAAGCGTACCTGCAACTGGTGTTATAGTAATCTGTGAGCCACAGGGACTCAGCAATCTCATCACCCAAGGTAACAAAACTATTTAAGCTTATGGGAATTGAAGGGGTAATGTAGTGAGGTTGCAGCAAGCACTAACAATGTTTAAGTGGCTAACTTACGAGTACAAGAATTAAGGTGAGCAAACTAGGCATAACGGTCGCAAGTTTAATATGATCAAGAAGTGATCCTGAACACCTACTTATGGTTCAAACATAACCCCACTGTGTTCTCGTCCCGAACTTACTTGAAAAGAGACCATCACGGTTACGCACACAGTTGGTGTATATTATTAGAATTAATGTCAAGTTCTCTACAACCGGAGGTTAAAAATATCCAAGTCGCCACATAACCGCGGGCACGGCTTCGCGTAAGATTTAACCCTGCAGGGGTGTTCCAATCTGGTCCATCATAGACCAACACAAGCTGCAGTGGAAATACCTCAACCTCGAGATAGCCCGAAGTATCCTCGGAATCCCGGTGCACAAGACATTTCGACAATGATAACACAAGTCCAGCAAGACCTCCCGACGTGCCGACACCCCGATAGGAGCCGCGCGTATCTCGTCTCAGGCCACGATCGGATAGGTCAGCCTACGGGTAAAACCAAAACCTTGAGTTTCCTCATGGTGGCCCCGCAGTCTGCCCGGTTCGGACCAACACTCATGAGGAGCACTGGCCCGGGGGTTGTTGATTAAATAATATCCTCGGGTTAGCTAGACCCTATGCAAGTTTTAGTTGTTATTAGGCAAATGTTAAAACCAATGTTGGGCCTTGCTGGAAGCGGTTATTCAAAGCGAACTATCAAGAGGGTCCCATTCCCCTGAGCATGTTAGGAACACTAATCAAGGATCATAACACCGGTATTACGGAAACTAGGGCGGCATGAGTGGAACAAAACACTAGGCAAAAGGCCGAGCCTTCCACACACAACCAAGTATATAGATGCATTAATTAAATAAGAGATATTGTGATATCCCAAGATGTCCATGTCCCAACATGGAACAACCTGCACTGCACCTGCAACTAGCAACGCTATAAGAGGGACTGAGCAAAGCGGTAACATAGCCAAACAACGGTTTGCTGGGTAGGGTGGTTAGAGGCTGTATCATGGCATATGAGAGGCTGACATGTATGTGGTAGGAAGCGTGACATAGCGATAGCAACGAGACAACTAGCAAGCAAAGATAGTAGTGTTATCAAGTGTAATGATCATCTTGCCTGAAGTCTCTTTGGTAGGATAGTAAGACTGCTCCTTGAACACGTTCTCAACCGGTTCCTCGAACTCGGACTCGTCTCCCGGAACTACCCAAAAGAAAGAACAAGCACCGAAATAAAAAAACAACCATGGAATAGATGCACAAACAAAAATGATGCATGCAAGGCATGGTAATATCATGAACATGACATGAACAAATGAACGATGCTACCGGAACGACAGAAATGATAACGAGATGTGAACGGTGAAGCAAAAGATGGATATGGGCAAAATCTTGGCAATCCAAGTATGCCTCTGGAAATAATGGAAGATTTCACATGAAATCGATATAAAGATCACGAGGAACGGATGCACTAAACTCATATGGTGAGCAACACAATATGCAATGCAAAACTGTAGTTAACAGCAACATGGCATCTTATGCACATCAAAATGGCATGCTACAGTACTCTAAAATGCAAGAAATTGGCATGCAACTACAGTACACATGGCATAGATCATCTCATTACATTGGCACAAAAACATATGAAGCATGGATTCAACAGAAATGAGCTCACAACATGGCAACTTAATGTTGATAGAAAACTGCTACATTGACTAGGCATGTTTAGAGCAACATTTATATATGCTATAGGAGATTAACATGGCATCAATTGGCATGGCATGAAAGTACTAACAACATATGACAAAACATGATACTGATCGTGCTCAGAAAAGCTATGGATTAGATGCTACCATCAAGGCAACATGGCAAGTCTCAGCAGAAATTTAACAAGGCAAAACAGTAATAATGACTAAGCATGTTTACAAGCTTGTAGCACTCATATCATGACATATCATGGCATGGAAAAATTACTAGCAGTAAGAAGACATGAAGATGCTCCAAACTCATGTTGACAGGAAGCTCATATGACAATTGCATTAAATCACACAAAAATAACAAAGTGACAAATCCTAACAGATTTCAGCAGGTTATAGCATGATGCACTTTTGCAATAGAGATTATGACATGTAGATGGATCCTAACATGAATGCAACAGCAACCATCATGTAGAGCACAAAGAGTAGATCATTTTACATATATAAATCATCATCATAGGATCAACATGCACAAAGTTATCATCACTCAAACATGCGCAAATGATGATAAAATCTGGGACAGATTTTAACCTCGCGGGAAAGTGGATGGAGTGGTACGGGGACGAGTAGATCCGGGACGCGGGGTGTTTGGTTGGAGGGACGGGTCGGATCCGGGACGGAGCGGGACGACACGGTATCGCGACGACGGGGCACCGGGACGGCGCGGTGCAGCTTGCCGTTTGGTTCGCGGGACGCGGCGGCGCCGGGATGAGGCGGTCCCGCGGTGGTTAGGGACGACGCCGGCGTGCGGCGGCGCGGCGACGGCAGCGGGCGGCGAGGCAGTGCGGCGCGGAGCCGGGCGCTGCGGTGGAGAGGCGAGGCGGCAGGGCTGGCGACGCAGTGGGGAGGCGCGGCGGCGAGGCGCGGGCGATGCAGCGGCGAGGCGGTGAAGCTCCAGGCGGCAGGGCGGCGAGGACGAGGTGGACGGCAACGAAGGCGACGACGCGGCGAGGCGGCGGTGCGGTGGAAGCCGGGCGGCACGGAGGGAGGCGCGTGGCGCGGAGCGCTCGGCCCGGTTCGGCCCGGGACGGGCCAGATCTGGCCCCGCGGGCCTGGCGCAGTGTAGGCTGGCCGCTAGGGCGATGTGGCATGCAGGGATTGGCCTGGAGGCGGCTGGTGGCGTCGCGCCCGTGGGACGGCGCCAAGTGGCGGGGCGGACCGGCCGGCGCCGAAAACGAGGAGGGGTGGCGGCTGCCCAAAATGGAAGGGGAGCCCTTCCTTATATAGCAGGGGGCTAGGGTTAGGAGGGTTTTGGGGTGTTTTCAGACCCTCCGATCGTGATCCGACGGCTCCGGTCGGAGGAGGGGCTAGGCTGGGCTAGGTGGGCTGTGTAGGAGTGTTGGGCTAGGCTGCTGCTGCTTTTCTTTCTATTTCCTCGAACAGAGAAAACAAGACAGAAATGCACAGGGAGTTTGGAGTGAGGTGAGAGAGATATAAAAATATCCCTGGAATATGGAAATTATGTAGTATTTGAATAAATTGGTTTGGGCATTTTTAGAGGAAGAAAAACAATTCAAGTTTGAATTAAATTCAAACTTGAGGCATTTTTGATCCTAACCAAATCAATTCCGAAAATGATGAAATTTGGCAGAGAGCTTAAGGACATGGACTTGAGAATTAAGAAATATGGTGAACATTAAATTGGGACAGAAAAGTAGCATCAAGAATAATATTGGAATGGAGAAGAAGGGGGGAGATTTGAGAGAGAGGTGATCGTAGAATAGGTTGCATGGATGAAACCCAAGAGTTGGGTGAGGCAAGAAGAAGATGATGACACACCTCATACACACATGATGAACATAACATATCCATGGGTGCAATGCTCATGAACAACATAAATGAATATGGTGATGCAAGCACATGACAAAATGATATGAAAATGAAATGCAAAGAGAAAAGAAAGGCAAAAACACAACATGAGAATACCACATCCATCAAGATCATCATGACAATTCCATATATGGCAATGTTGGGGAGTACAAATATGGAAGGAGCACACTTGGGGTGTTATAGTATGTCATATAGTTTTACTGACAGGTATAACGAAGCTGACCGAGGTACACGAGCGAGCTCGGACCGCGAAGAAAGTTGTGTTTAAAGCTCTATGGCCCGAAGAAAAGTTGCCCGAGGGCATGTCCGAGCTCATCGATCGCCTCAAAGGGGCTCGGTGCCGAATATAGGCCTGGAAAATTTTGGCCTGTTGGGCGGGCGCAAGGGAGACGTGGGCCATGGTCAAGACTCGCTATACGAGCGTAAAGACAGAACGTCTTGCCGAGGTTGGCCCAGTTGGCGCCGACGGGAAGGAGGTGCCAACCTCTTTGGTCTATGATGATGTAATGTCCGCCGCGCGCTTATCTCAGTGGGACTGTTCTCTTAGGTCTTTAATAGACGATCATAATAAAATTTAAGATATTTGTAATGACTCTATGTAGCTATGTACTTTATGGTATTACAAATGCTGCTATTTATACAAACTGTGCTAGCCAGCCTTCGGCTTCTGCCTCCTTAACCATTGGCCGAGGAGTGCTTCCTACTTCTGATCCGAAAACTGAACCAGGTATTTCAGATAGCAAGGCAATCCGGCTATGGGGCTCGAAAAGCAAAGTGAACCAGAGCTTGTGTTATATTATGTTTAGGCGTAAGAAACACCTTCCAAGAAAAGTAGTTCCGCTATCGGTTCCTTTCCTCGGGTAGAAATGTTTGGCCCCTTTTTAAATAGGTCGGGACATATGTCCGAGGTGAGCATAAAGCCCCCAGTGTTTGATGGTATATAAAACCAATTAAGTGTACTTCCATCAGAGCCGACCAACTATATTCTTAAGAACGCTAGCTTTTAGCTTCACCCGTCTGAGGTGCGTATCCGGCTGACCCGGTAGCAACAATCGTAGAGGTGCTCCCTGTACCCACTAGCCGAACAATCGGGAATGTAGGGGATAAGCACAGGAGCCAGGCAACCCAGCTTGGCCAAAACATAAGTCAAGTTGATGCATATAAAGGCATACAAGGATTTTATAGGAAGGAGGCACCGAAAGTGCTTCGAAATTTACGTGGCTTCGAAGGAAAAGCTACAAGCATATTGTGTGCCGTACAGATAAGATGCGTCCGAAGGAACGGAATCACTTCGGCTTTACCGAACACAACTAGCCAAAAGTTTTAACAACTTGGAAGAAAGAAAATTTATAGCTATTAAATGGTAAATAGAGGAGCGACCGGGAAGGTAACCCAGGGACGGCTGTAATTAATCGTAAAAGCGTCGAAGCAGGGCAGCATTCCAGGGGTGCGACACCAACCTGTTGTCCTCGGGGTCTCGAATACGGTATGCACCTCCGGTGAGTACATGGTCAATGATGAACGGTCCGTCCCATTTCGGGGACAACTTGTCCTTCCGCTTTTCTGGATTGAACGTCATGACCAAGTCACCTTTATTGAATGCCTTCGTTCAGACCTCCCTGCTCTGGTAGCGCCGTTCGTGTTGTTGGTAAAAGGCGGAACATACCTGAGCAACATCCCTTTCTTCATCAAGGGCGTCATGGTCGTCTTGCCGATCCAGCTCAGCTTCCCTCTCTTCGTACATCCGCACTCGAGGTGCGTTGTGAATGAGGTCACATGGTAGGACGGCCTCAGCTCCGTACACCATAAGTCGAGCTCCTCTACCCAACGAAAGTCGACCTCCTTTAAGGATCGGACTAAACATGGCTTGATGCCACTCAAAACAAGTCCATTGGCACGTTTGACCTATCCATTGGTTTGGGGATGGTGAACGGAGGCGTAATTGAGCTGAATACCCATTTTGGCGCACCACGCCTTGACCTCGTTTGCGGTAAAATTAGTTCCATTATCTGTGATTATGCTATGAGGAACACCATAACGGTGTGCTACGCCGGAGACGCATTCCACGATCGGCGCCGCCTCGGCTGTAGTCACCGGCTTTGCCTCGATCCATTTTGTGAATTTATCTATCATGACGAGTAAGTATTTCTTTTTGTGCGATCCCCCTTTAAGAGGGCTGACCATGTCAAGCCCCCGGACCACGAAAGGCCAAGTGATCGGAATGGTCCAAAGAGCCGCGGGGGGCATGTGACTTTGGTTGGCGAAAACCTGGCAGCCGGGGCACCATTGAACCAAGGTTTTCGCGTCTTCCTTGGCGGTAGGCCAATAAAATCCAGCTCAGAAGGCCTTGCTGACCAGGGCCCGAGCTGCGGTGTGATGTCCGCTCATGCCGGAATGGATTTCGGCAAGGAGCTTGCGCCCTTCCTCTTTGGTTATACACCTCTGGAGGACACCGGTGACGCTTCTTTTATATAGCTCCCTTCATGGACCCGATAGGCCTTTGATCGGCGAATTATTCTTCGCGCTTTGGTTTGGTCCTCGGGTAACTTGTTTCGGAGAAGATATCCGAGGAAGGGCTCGGTCCATGGTGCGATAACGACCATGACTTCATGAGACGAAGATGTTTCTTCGATAGCTGAGCCTCCAACTATTCCCTCGTACTTTTCGGCTGCCGGAGAGTTGACCTTTCCGGAGCCTGAGGTGGCCGGCGTGATGTTCCTGTCTTGCCAAATCACGGACGGCTTAAAGAGCCGTTCTAAGAACGTGTTTTGTGGAACCGGGTCGCGTTTAGCGCCCATTGTAGCGAGAACGTTAGCGGCTTGATTACTGTCTCGTGGGATATGATGGAATTGCAAACCCTCGAAGCGAGCTAATATGGCTAGAACGGCATTTCGGTATGCCGTCATCTTTGGGTCCTTTGCGTCAAACTCATCGTTAACTTGTGATATTGCTAGGTTAGAGTCACCTCGGACTTCCAGACGTTGGACTCCCATAGATACCGCTATTCACATGCCATGTAGCAAGGCCTCGTATTCGTCGCATTATTTGAGTTTGCATACATTATTTGCAGGACGTACCATATATTATCACCGGTGGGTGAGGTGAGAACTACCCCAGCCCCCAGCCCGGCCAACATTTTGGAGCCGTCGAAGTACATTGTCCAATGTGAATATGTACTGTACTCTCTAGGGAGTTCGGCTTTTGTCCATTCAGCAACGAAATCTGCCAGCACCTGAGATTTAATAGCTCGGCGCGGGCGGAATGAGATTTCAAAAGGGAGGAGCTCAATTGCCCACTTAGCGATATGACCAGTTGCGTCCCTACTGTTGATGATGTCGCCCAAGGGGACCTCGGATGCCACGGTGATAGAGCACTCCTGAAAGTAGTGCCGTAGCTTCCGAGACGCCATAAAAACTGCGTAGGCGATTTTTTGATAGTGAAGATACCTCGTTTTACACAGGGTCAATACCTCGGAAACATGGTATACGGGCCGCTGCACCTGGAATTTATGGCCTTCACACTAGTGGAAAAACGGCTAGCCACAACTTTCGTTGGTGGCGCGCCATTTTTCATCAACGCTAGCACTAATTTTTTAAAATAGTGCTGGCGTTAGGCAAATTGGTACGCTAGCTGTACACGATTAGTGCTGGCGTGGTTATTCCTGGACACTCCACAAATATGTTGGCCCACCTGCACTCACCGTTTGGAAGATAGTGGTGTCGTTGGAATTCTATGCACACCGTAGTTAATTTATTAGTGCTGGCGTTCCAAGTTATGTTACGCCAGAAATAATATTTCCACTTTATCAAGTATTTTAAGTCAAAAAATAATGAACATTTTATATTATATTTTGACCATTATTATTAGTGTTTTTATCATTTTGGGACTTTTATTTCTTTACTACCAGTTCTAATTTTGAGTCTTTAATTATGATATAAGTCTTTCATTAATCTTAGTCTTTTTTAATTTGGGCTGTTATTATCTACGGCGTTGCATTTCAGGCCCACGCTAGCAATGGCCCACCCGAGTCAACTTCACGTCCTAGTAAAAGACCTAAGTTGCCGCTCGACCTCTCTCATTTCACCCACTCTAGCAAGTGCCAACTCCCCCCCCCCCTTCGACTAGCCGCCGCCCCGTCGCCGCCCCTCGCCGCCCCGTCGGCAGCAAGACAAGGTTCAATCCTCTCCTTCCCCTCCCATCACATCTCCCTCCTCTCCACTCGTACCTCCTTCCGTCCGCACGGAATCGAAGCATATGGGATTCGTATATGTATAAGTTGATTTCGGATTGCTTTGTGTAGAAATTGTAGTACATATAATGGATTGCTTTGTGTGATGTAGAATGCAATGTTGATTAGTTCCATGGATTGCTTTGTGTAGAAATTTTAGTGATAATCCGATGTAAAATCCGATTTTAGTAGTACATTTTGAGTAGAATTTTTTTGAGTGTCTAGAATATTAATGATTCAAGTTCAACTTAATTTGGTAGTGTAGAATTTGTTTATTTGTGTCTCCCTCCGTGGATTTTGTTTACTTGTGTATACAATTAATTACTAGTGTAGAATTATATTTAGCACCGTAGTATCCAATTATGTTTAGTAGAAATTTTAGTGTAGTGTTTGCTCTAGTGCATTAAACCCAAGTCAGTGCCATTGTTGGAATTTTTAGTTGATACATTTTTAGTGTAGTGTTTGCTCTAGTGCATTCCCAGGTTAGTGCCATTGTTGGAATTTTTAGTTGATACATTTTTAGTGTAGTGTTTGCTCTAGTGCATTCGCAAGTCGATCAGTGTCAAATCTGTGCCACATATATTGTTTGCTCTAGTGCATTCCCAAGTCAGTGGCAAAAAAAATGCTATGCCAAGTGAGTGTACTTGACATTCTTAGTGTAGTTGACAAAACAATTATGCTATGCCAATGTAACTACATGATCACCTTTAATCATATTTTTGGTAAATTTATATCATTGCTTAGTTCTTACTATGCGACCTTCGTTCTTAAAATGCATCAGGTCTCATGGCCAATTCTGGAGGCAACATGGAGGAGGTTTACGATGTGGACATGCTGAACGTAGATCTCCTCCAGTCTTAGCAGTATGTCATCAACAGCCAGCAGGAGCTGACTGCCTCACTGAACGCGGAGATCGGTCAGCTGCACAACGAAAGGGTTGATCTCGTAAAGATCACTAATAAGCTGAGGGACGAGAGGGATGAGCTCATCGAGGAAAGGAATAGGCTGAAGCAGGAGAGAAAACTCCTCAGGGCAGAGAAGATTGACCTCAAGATGGACATAGCTCATTTCAAAAAGATGGAGCGGCCAACAGAAAGAAGATTCGCCAGCTGAGCGTAATCCTTGATGAAGAGTAGTTTCTTTAACTAGGTAGTAGTTCTTTACTAGCTAGGTAGCTAGCTAGTCTTGAGTACGTTGATGAGTAACTTGAGTACAATGAGTAACTTTTGTGAAGTTTATTGAGTTAATGAGTATCTATTGAGTAACTAGCTAGTAACTTTTCTGAAGTACAATTATTTAGTTTGTGAACTATTTTTTTATTACAAAAAAACAATTTGCCAACATTGGCCAACAAGGGACGACAGTGGTAATATAACTTACTGCTGGCGTTGGCCAAGCTGGCATGCCATCAGCACGTGGAATACTGCTGACGTGGGATCCAATGCCACCACTATATTCTAACAATGGCGCCATATTGGTGGCGTCGAGTGTCTACGCCAGCAAGGCTGTTTCTGGCACGCCATAGCTAGGCTTTTCTGCACTAGTGTCATCGTCTTGTTCAACTATGAGGACTGCACTGACGACTTGGTTTGTTGCCGAGATGTATAGCAACATCGGCTCGCCTATTCCTGGTGCTGCCAGTATGGGGTTGGCGGCGAGGAGCCTTTTAATTTCATCGAGAGCGTCTCCTGCCTCACTGGTCCATTTGAAGTTCTTTGTTTGTTTCAACAGCTTGTACATCGGTAAAGCCTTCTCCCCGAGTTGAGAGATGAAGCGGCTGAGGGCGGCTACGCGGCCGGTGAGTTTCTGAACATGCTTAAGTTCAGTGGGGATTTCTAGTGCGGCCAAGGCACGGATTTTTTCCGGATTAGCCTCGATTCCTCTATGGGAAACAATGAATCCGAGCAGCTTGCCTGCTGGTACTCCAAAGACGCAATTCTCCGGATTGAACTTTATGTGGTAAACCCGTAGGCAGGCGAATATTTCACCCAAGATCCTTTACTAGCTGCCGGACGTCCCTAGTTTTGACAACCACGTCGTCGACGTAGGCCTCGGCTGTTTTGCTGATGTGTTTTTCCAGGCATGTCTGTATTATGCGTTGATATGTTGCACCGGCGTTTTCTAATCCGAACGGCATTGTGTTGAAGCAGAACGGCCCGTAGGGTGTTATAAAGGCTGTTGCTTCCTGGTTGGATTCCTTCATTTTTATTTGATGGTATCCCGAATATGCGTCCAGGAAGCAGAGGGAGTCATGTCTAGCCATGGCATCAATGATCTGGTCAATGCACGGCAGTGGGAAGGGGTCCTTGGGGCGGGCTTTGTTAACATCTTTGAAATCAACGCAAAGCCGCCAGGATTTATCCTTTTTTGGCAGCATGACCAGGTTAGCCAACCATTCAGGGTGTTTGATCTCGTGAATGAACCCGACTTCTAACAACTTAGCCAGTTCTTCCCCCATAGCTTGACGCTTGGGCTCGGAGAATCGCCGAAGTGCTTGCTTGACTGGTTTTAACCCTTTTATGATGTTCAAGCTGTGTTCGGCTAAGTTTCTTGGGATGCCGGGCATGTCTGAGGGATGCCAGGCAAATATGTCCCAGTTTTCCCAAAGGAAATTTCGAAGGGCTTCATCGATTTCTGGGTCCAGCTGGGCACCGATGGACGCCGTTTTATTCGGGTCCGTTGGGTGTACTTGAAATTTAACAATTTCATCAGCCGGTTTGAATGATGTCGATTTAGATCTCTTGTCCAGAATGATATCGTCCAAGTTGACCGTGGCCCGGAGTGCCGTCAGCTCTTCGGCTGCGAAGGCCTCTGCTAGCGATTCGAGAGCGAGTGAGGCTGTTTCATTTTTGGCCCTGAGTGCCCTCCCTGGGTTGCTGGTGACGGTTATCACTCCATTGGGGCTCGGCATCTTTAATTTTATATAACCATAATGAGGTATGGCGTGGAATTTTATGAATGCCTCTTGCCCTAAAAGGGCATGATAACCACTTGGGAAGGGTACAACGTGGAATGTTAACTCCTCGGACCGATAGTTCTCGGGAGTGCCGAAGACTACGTCGAGAGTAATCTTTCCCTCACATCGTGCCTCTCTTCCGGGGATGATTACCTTGAAAGTGATGAAGCTGTGTTGGATGCGGGTTGTATCTAATTGCATTTTTTCCAGAGTGTCTCTATAGATGAGATTCAAACTGCTGCCCCCGTCCATCAGCACTTTATGCAGCCAGCATCCGTCCACTATTGGGTCGAGGACCAGGGCGGCTGGGCACCGGCTTAGGTAAACCGCCAGCTGATCGTGATCCTCGAATGTGATCAGTGTGTCTAACCACGCTGTCCGAGGTGTGCGTATCTGGGTGGGGCCGAGCTCGAGAAGAGCCCTTTTCCTTTGATTTTTTGATATATATGTCTAGTAAATCGTCAAGCTCGGCTTCGTCCGAGGAGTCTATGGCATGATTGTTGGTGGGCTTGTTTGCTAGGAGAGCCTCGCCACCCTTGGCCACCTGTTTCACAACCCAACAAGCTCTAAGGCTGTGAGTTGGATTTATGTTCAACGAGACAGAGTGTATAGGGCACGGTTGATCCAGCAGTCTATCTAGGACGGTCGGAGATGCCGTTTTCCTCCTTTTTCATGGTGACTCTGCAAGCACGGGGCGCTTTGATGGCTGCCCGCGTGTGAGGTCATATTCTTTTGAGCTGCCTGTGCAGGCTAATTCTGGAGCCAACCAGGCATCTTCAATGGTGCAAAACTTTGACACCAATTCTAAGAGCTCTGAGAAAGTTTGAAGTTGGTGCCGAGAGAGGGCGTTTAACACACCCTCATCATGACAGCTGTGACAGAAAGCCGCTAGTGCTTCTACGTCCGGGCAGTCGGTTATCCTGTTCTTGACAAACAGGAATCTAGACCAGAACAGAACTACCGAACTATCTCATCGGCTTGTTGTTTTATATAGATTAAGTCCCAGACATCGGGGGCCCCAAATTACTTGGGCAATACTCAACGTGAGTGGTGGGTGGGATCAAAGACTTTAATCTGACCGGGGGGGGGGGACTCGAAGGTGCCCCCAGGTTCCTTGCGGGAGAGGTGCGCGGAAGTGTCCAGGCTCGGCTTAAAGTCCGATGCGCCAACTTCCTCCAGCTGTTCACGCTCGTGCTCGTCCCTCGGGGGGGGGTGTGGAGAGCTCGGATCTAAGGTTTCCACAATTCGCATTTCATCGGCCGAGCTTGTAAAGGGAGTATAAAGCTACGGATAGGTTTCCTGATCACATCCTGCCGCCTCGAAGGGGAATGTGATCCGAGATCTATCGAGCCATCAGACGGCCCGTTGGCGAAGATCGTGGGTGCACCCATGGTGCTAAGGGGACTTAAATTGCCCGTTAGTGAAGCCATCGCTCCAAGGTGATCAAACAGCGAGCTCTCAATGAAAGCACCAATGTCGGTGTCAAAACCGGCAGATCTCGGGTAGGGGGGCCCAAGCTGTGAGATCGGATTGATGGTTAACAGAAGACGAGGGACAGGAAGATTTACCCAGGTTCGGGCCCTCACGAAGGAGGTAAAACCCTACGTCCTGCTCTTGTTTATATTGCGGATGTATCAAGGTACATAGTTGATCTACCTCGAGATCGTAAGTTGTGGTCTAAACCTAGAGGATGATGTGTGAATCTATGCCTCTACGGACTAAACCCTCTAGTTTATATAGGCACCAGGGGTATCTAGGGTTACACATGGTCAGTTACAATCCAGCGATTACATGCCAAATCTCATATCCTTGGGGTACACGCTAAGTCTTCGGTGAGGCCCGATATGCGGGTTCTTCAAGTTGGAAGCTTCCGGTGTCCTTGCTCTTTGACGGGCCTTGAGTCCAGCCCATGGACTAGATCGACTAGGCTGGGAACCCCTAATCCAGGACACCATCAGTGGGGAGGTCCGAGCAATGTTAGGTCTGAAATGAAATCCTTGAGTGCTGTTATAATTGGGGGTGCGTGATGGTTAACTCCTACCAACCTCCTCCCTAGGGGCATGCGAGTAGTACTTTGCTTCGAGGGCTAATAGGCTTCGCAATAAGTATGTGAGTTCTTTATGACTAATGTGAGTCCATGGATTATACGCACTCTCACCCTTCCGCAATTTGCTAGCCTCTTCGGTACCGTGCACATTGCCTGATCTCACCTCGAGATTTGGTGCGAACTTTGCCGGTGCATCCAAACCCCGTGATATGATACGCTCTATCACACATAAGCCTCCTTATATCTTTCTCAAAACAGCCACCATACCTACCTATTATGGCATTTCCATAGCCATTCCGAGATATATTGCCATGCAACTTCCACCGTTCCGTCATATGACTTGTGTTCATTGTCGTATTGCATTGCATGATCATATAGCTGACATAGTATTTATGGCTCAGCCACCGTTCATCATTTTTCATACATGTTACGCTAGATCATTGCACATCCTGGTACACTGCCAGAGGCATTCTGTATAGTTTTTATCGAGTTGTAATATCGAGTTGTAAGTAAATAGAAGTGTGATGATCACCATTATTAGAGCATTGTCCCAGTGAGGAAAGGATGATGGAGACTATGATTCCCCCACAAATTGGGATGAGACTCTGGACGAAAAATAAATAAAAAAAGAAAAAAAGAGAAAAAAAGTGAGGCAAAAAGAGCCCAATAAAAAAATGAGAGAAAAAGAGAGAAGGGGCAATGTTACTATCCTTTTCCACACTTGTGCTTCAGAGTAGCACCATGTTCTTCATATAGAGAGTCTCCTATGTTGTCACTTTCATATACTAGTGGGAATTTTTCATTATAGAACTTGGCTTGTATATTCCGATGACGGGCTTCCTCAAATGCCCGAGGTCTTCATGAGCAAGCAAGTTGGATGCACACTGCTACTTGTGAACTCCGTTGGGATTTCCCCGAAGAGGAGAGGATGATGCAGTACAGTAGAGATAAGTATTTCCCTCAGTTAAGAACCAAGGTTATCAATCCAGTAGGAGAACCACACAGAACCTCGTTAGCAGCACCTACACACACAAAAGCAAATACTTGCACCCAACGCGAACAAGAGGGTTGTCAATTCCCTTGGCGGTTACTTGCAAGGATTAATTCTGATTGTGATAGATACAAAAGTAAATTGGAAAACAAAATAAAAGAAATAAAATTGCAACAAGGTATTTTTGATTTTATATATGATGGATAAATGACCCGGGGGCCATAGTTTTCACTAGAGGCTTCTCTCTTGAACGCATAGCATACGGTGGGTAAACAAATTACTGTTGGGCAATTAATAGAAAAGCGCATAGTTGTGATGATATTCAAGGCAATGATCATGTATATAGGCATCACGTCCGAGACAAGTAGACCGACTCCTCCTGCATCTACTACTATTACTCCACCCATCGACCGCTATCCAGCATGCATCTAGGGTATTAAGTTAATGAAAACAGAGTAACGCCTTAAGCAAGATCACATGATGTAGACAAAGTAAACTCAAGCAATATGATTAAACCCCATATTTTTATCCTTAATGGCAACAATACAAATACGTGTCTTGTCCCTTTCTATCACTGGGATATAGAACACCGCAAGATTGAACCCATCACAAAGCACCACTCCCATTGCAAGATAAATCAATCTTGTTGGCCAAACCAAACGGATAGATCGGAGAGAAATACAAAGCTATAACAATCATGCATAAATAAGTTCAGACAAAGGCTCAAATATTTCTCATGAATAATCTGATCATAAACGCACAATTCATCGGATCCCAACAAACAAACCGCAAAAGAAGATTACATCGAATAGAACTCCAAGGAGATCAAGGAGAACATTGTATTGAAGATCATAGAGAGAGAAGAAGCCATCTTTCTACTAGCTATGGACCCGTAGGTCTGTGGTAAACTACTCACACATCATCGGAAGGGCAACAAGGTTGATGTAGAAGCCCTCCGTGTTCGATTCACCCTCCGGCAGATTACCGGAGAAGGCCTCCAGATGGGATCGCGGAAGAACAGAGGCTTGAGGCAGCAGAAAAGTTTTTCTAGGTTGCTCTTCTGTATATGGGGAATATTTGGGAATTTATAGCGGCGGAATTTGGTCAAGAGGTGCCACGAGGGGCCCACAAGCCTAGGGGAACGCCTACCCTCCCTGGTCGTGCCCTCCGAGCTTGTCGCTCCCTCGTGGCTCTTCTGGTCTTCTCCCGAACCTTCAAGGGTCCCTTCTGGTCCAGAAAAAATTAATCCAAAGTTTTTTCTCCGTTTGGACTCTGTTTGATATTGATTTTCTAAAAAGCTAAAAACAGGCAAAAAAACAGCAACTGGCACTGGGAACTAGGTTAATAGGTTAGTCCCAAAAAATGATATATAATTGCATATAAAACATCCAAGATTGATACTATAATAGCATGGAACAATAAAAAATTATAGATACGTTGGAGACGTATCAGGCATCCCCAAGCTTAATTCCTGCTCGTCCTCGAGTAAGTAAATGATAAAAACAGAATTTTTGATGTGGAATGCTACCTAACATGTTCATCATGTAATCTTTTCTTTTACGGTATGAATATTAAGAACCGAGTGATTCAAAGCAACAGTCTATAGTTTGATATAAGGATATCAATACTTAGGCATACCAACAAACAATCATTCCTTTCAAAATAAAAATGCTAAAGAACACTATCCCTACAAAATCATATAGCCCGTCATGCTTAGTCTTCCTAACACAAAGTATTAATCATGCACTACTGATACGTCTCCAATGTATCTATAATTTTTGATTGTTCCATGCTATTATAGTATCAATCTTGGATGTTTATTATGCAATTATATGCCATTATATATCATTTTTGGGACTAACTTATTAAGCCAGTGCCCAGTGCCAGTTGCTATTTTTTGCTTGTTTTTGTCTTTTCAGAAAATCATTATCAAAAAGAGTCTAAACGAGAAAAAACTTTGGATTAATTTTTTCTGGACCAGAAGAGACCCACGAAGCTTCGGGAGAAGACCAGAGGAGCCACGAGGGAGTGACAAGCTCGGGAGGCGCGCCCTGGGGGTAGGGCACACCCCCCAGGCTTGTGGGCCCCTCCTAGCCCCTCCTGACCTAACCCCAACGCTATAAATTCCCAAATATTCCCAATATACCAGAAAGATAGAAGATAAAACCTTTCCGCCGTCGCAAGCCTCTGTTCTTCTGCGATCCCATCTGGAGGCCTTTTCCAGTACTCTGTCGGAGGGGGAATCAATCACGGAGGGCTTCTTCATCAACCTTACTACCCTTCCGATGATGTGTGAGTAGTTTACCATAGACCTACGGGTCCATAACTAGTAGCTAGATGGCTTCTTCTCTCTCTTTGATCTTCAATACCATGTTCTCCTCGATGTTCTTGGAGTTCCATCCGATGTAATCTTCTTTTGCGGCATGTTTGTCGGGATCCGATGAATTGTGAGTTTATGATCAGATTATTCATGAGAAATATTTGAGTCTTCTCTGAACTCTTTTATGCATGATTGTTATAGCTTTGTATTTCTCTTCGATTTATCGATTTGGTTTGGACAACTAGATTGGTTTATCTTGCAATGGGAGAGGTGCTTTGTGATGGGTTCAATCTTGCAGTGCTCAATCCCTATCACTATCAGAATTAATTCTTGCAAATAACCGCTAAGAGGATTGACAACCCTCTTATTTGCGTTGGGTGCAAGTGTTTGCTTTTGTGTGTGTAGGTGCTACTAAAGGATTTTGACTGGTTCTCCTACTGGATTGATAACCTTGGTTCTTAACTGAGGGAAATACTTATCTCTACTATACTACATCATCCTCTCCTCTTCGGGGAAATACCAACGCAGTCTACAAGTAGCAACTACCCGATGTCAGCCAAGCAATTGGTTCATACTTTTTAACACGCTTCAGCTTTTTCAACCCTGACGCAATACATGAGCGCGAGCCATGGACATAGCACTATGGGTGGAATAGAATGATGATAGAGATTAATAAGGGAAGTTAAAAAGGAAGATAGTCTCACATCGACGCGGCTAATCAACGGGCTATGGAGTTGCCCGTCAATTGATGTCAATGCGAGGGATTGCCATGCAACAGATGCACTAAGAGCTATAAGTGTATGAAAGCTCAAAATAAAACTAAGTGGGTGTGCATCCAACTTGCTTGCTCATGAAGAGCTCGGGCATTTGAGGAAGCCCATCATTGGAATATACAAGCCAAGTTCTATAATGAAAAATTCCCACTAGTATATGAAAGTGACAACATAGGAGACTCTCTATATGAAAAACATGGTGCTACTCTGAAGCACAAGTGTGGAAAAGGATAGTAACATTACCCCTTCTCTCTTTTTCTCTCATTTTTTTGTTGGGCTCTTTTTGGCCTCTTTTTTTCCCGTCCGGAGACTCATCCCGACTTGTGGGGGAATCATAGTCTCCATCATCCTTTCCTCACTGG
The DNA here is from genome assembly GCA_039707655.1 of Elymus sibiricus. NCBI lineage: Eukaryota > Viridiplantae > Streptophyta > Magnoliopsida > Poales > Poaceae > Elymus > Elymus sibiricus. Next base: position 279,726,615 of record CM077676.1, read on the forward strand.
GACAATGCTCTAATAATGATGATCATCACACTTTTATTTACTTACAACTCAATACTAGAACAAATATGACTCTATATGAATGCCTCTGGCAGTGTACCAGGATGTGCAATGATACTAGCGTAACATGTATGAAAATGATGAACGGTGGCTGAGCCACGAATACTATGTCAGCTATATGATCATGCAAAGCAATATGACAATGATGATGTGTGTCATATAAAAAGAACAGTGGAAGTTGCATGGCAATATATCTCGGTATGGCTATGGAAATGCCATAATAGATAGGTATGGTGGCTGTTTTGAGGAAGATATAAAGAGGCTTATGTGTGATAGAGCGTATCAATCATGGGGTTTGGATGCACCGGCGAAGTTTGCACTGACTCTCGAGGTGAGAAAGGGCAATGCACGGTACCGAAGAGGCTAGCAAATGGCGGAAGGGTGAGAGTGCGTATAATCCATGGACTCACATTAGTCATAAAGAACTCACATACTTATTGCAAAAGTCTATTAGCCCTCAAAGCAAAGTACTACTACGCATGCCCCTAGGGGGGAGGTTGGTAGGAGTTAGCCATTGCGCGCCCCCGACCTTCACGCAAAGGTAGACAATCAATAATAAATCATGCTCCAACTTCACCACACTAAGGACTATACGTGCATGCTTCGGGAATCACAAACCTTAACACCAATATTCTTACTAAACCACTACCATTCACTAGTACCTCCCACATATTACCATCTTAATATCGCAAAACTATTACAAGGAATCAAACTTATCATATTCAGTGATCTACATGAAAGTTTTTATTATATCCCTCTTGAATACCTATCATATTAGGACCAAATTCATAACCTGTGCATATTACCATTGCTAATTATTAGACTCTCAAAAAGATATAAGTGAAGCATGAGAGTGCAACTATTTCTTTAAAATATATCCACCTCTGTGCTCTAAAAGATATAAGTGAAGCACTAGAGCAACTGCCTAGCTCAAAAGATGTAAGTGAAGCACATAGAGTATTCTAACAAATCACGAATAATGTGTGTCCCTCTCAAAAAGGTGTGTTCAGCAAAGATGATGGTGGAAAACTAAAAAGCAAACAAAAGCAAGCAAACTATAACACAAGATGCTCCAAGTAAACACATATCATGTGATGAATAAAAATATAGGTCCAAGTGATATACCGATAGATTGTAGACGAAAGAGGGGATGCCATCCGGGGCATCCCCAAGCTTAGACGATTGGGTCTTCCTTGAATATTACCTTGGTGTGCCTTGGGAATCCCCAATCTTAGGGTCTTGCCGCTCCTTATTCCTTCATCCATCGTGGTCTCACCCAAAACATGAAAACTTCAGCACACAAAACTCAACAGAAACCTCGTGAGATCCGTTAGTATAACAAATAAATCTTAAACTTTAGGTACTGTTATAAATTGATTCATATTTAATATTGGAATAATTCTACTATACTCCAACTTCCCCATGGCTTATACCCCCCGATACAATCCATAGATTCATCAAAATAAGCAAACTATGCAACAAAAACAGAATCTGTCTAAAACAGAACAGTCTGTAAAGATATATTTAAATACCATACTTCTGTAACTCCAATTTTTTTAAAACTTTAGGACAGAGTAAAAAATTCACATACACATATTTTGTAAAAAATTCAGAATTTTATCACGCTCCAGTACAGAACCAAAAATCTAGCACTGTACTCAAAACTTTCTGTTTTCAAACAGCATCAATCATACTATCATCAAAATCATCGCAAGGGCATTACTTGGCACAAACACTAATTAAAAGATAAAAATCACAATCATATCAGAAGCTATAATTTTGTAAACTCACAAAACATAAATAAAAAGCAAAAATTTAAGATACATATTGGGTTGCCTCCCAACAAGCGCTATTGTTTTATGCCCCTAGCTAGGCATAATGCATTGTTTCAAGTATTATCATCCTTCAAATTAATTCCATAGGTGGCCCTCATAATAGATTCATATGGTGGCATAATTCTTTTTCTAGTGAAGTGTTCCATCCCTTTCTTTAATGGAAATTGAAATCTTATATTACCTTCTTTCATATCAATAATAGCACCTATGGTTCATAGGAAAGGCCTACCAAGTATTATGGGACAAGATGGATTGCATTCAATATCAAGCACAATAAAATCCATGTGTACATAATTCCTATTTGCAAGAATAAGCACATCATTTATTCTACCCGATGGTTTTTTAATAGTGGAATCCGCTAGATGTAAATTAAGGGAACAAGCATCCATATCGGTGAGACCTAGCACGTCACATAAAGATTTTGGTATAGTAGAGACGCTAGCACGTAGATCACACAAAGCATTGTATTCATAATCTTTAATTTTAACTTTAATAGTAGGTTCCCTATTATCATGTAATTTTCTAGGTATTGAAACCTCCAACTCAAGCTTTTCTTCATGAGCTTTTATCATAGCTTCTACAATATGTTTAGTAAAAGCTTTATTTTGTTCATAAGCATTAGGAGAATTAATCATGGATTATAACAAGGAAATACATTCAACTGAAGAGCAATTATCATAATTAAAGTCCTTGTAATCCAAAGTAGTGGGCACATCACTATTTAAAGTTTTGACCTCTCCAAACCCACTTTTATCATTTTCATCAATAAGATCATCACCCTCCAAATAGTTGGGACGCCTTCTAGCTAAAGTTGACTCATCTCCAGTCCCTTTTTCATCAAGATTTATGTTACTAAATAGAGATTCAATAGGTGAGACACCAATCATTTTAATATCTTCATCATTACTATGATAAAAACCGGGTGGAATAGCTTTTTCTAAGAATTCTCGCTTAGCTCTCAACCTAGCGGTTCTTTCTTTACTTTCATTAATGGAGACATAGATAGATTTAATAGACTCATTTATATCATGCTTGGGTGGCAAAATTTTAATTTTGAGAGTATCCACATCATGAACAATTCTATCCATGTTCCTAGCCATGTCATCAACTTTATTCAATTTTTCTTCTACCATAGCATTGAAAATCTTTTGAGAATTAATAAATTCTTTAATTTTACTTTCAAGATCAGAGGGTATCCTATTATTATTATTATATGAATTACCATATGAATTACCATAATTATTAGAGGAATTTCCGGGAAACGGTCTAGGATTGAAATTACCCCTATAAGCATTGTTGTTGAAATTATTTCTAGAGATGAAATTCACATCAATAGCATCATTATTTTGCTCAATCAAAGTAGATAATGGCACATCATTAGGATCAATATGAGCACTTTTACTAGCAACCAATTTCATAAGAGCATCCATCTTATCACTCAAAGTATTAATTTCTTCGACAGAATTTACCTTCTTACCAGTTGCAGTTCTTTCGGTGTGCCATTGAGAATAATTCGTCATAACATTATCAAGCAGTTTTGTAGCTTCTCCCAATGTAATTTCCATAAATGTACCACCTGCAGCAGAGTCTAGAAGATTTCTAGAGACAAAGTTTAGTCCAGCATAAATTTTTTGTATGATCATCCATAAGCTTAAACCATGTGTTGGGCAATTTCTTATCATTAATTTCATTCTCTCCCAAGATTATGCAACATGTTCATGCTCAAGTTGATTAAAATTCATTATTTGATTTCTTAAATAAATAATCTTAGCGGGAGGAAAATATTTGGCAATAAAAGCATCCTTACACTTATCCCAAGAATCCATACTATTTCGAGGCAAGGATGAAAACCAAGTTTTAGCATGATCTCGTAGTGAGAATGGAAATAATTTTAATTTGACAATATCATTATCCACATCTTTCTTCTTTTGCATATCACAAAGTTCAACGAAAGTATTTAGATGGGATGCAACATCTTCATTAGGACTACCAGAAAATTGTTCTTTCATAACAAGATTAAGCAAAGCAGCGTTAATATCACATGACTCCGCACTAGTGGCGGGAGGAGCAATTGTAGTACTAATAAAATCATTATTATTAGTATTGGAAAAGTCACACAATTTAGTGTTTTCTTGAGACATAGCGACAAAGCAAGCGAACTAGCAAACAAGCAAATAAAATATTTTTGTGGTTTTTGTAAAATTGTTTTTAGAAGTGGGGGAGATGAAAACGAGAGGCAAATGCAAATAAAAAGGCAAATGAAAATAAGAGCAAGCAGATGATAGTTGATGCGAAGGTACTTGATAAGTCTTGGTGATGTCTCCCCGGCAATGGCGCCAGAAATTCTTCCTACTACTTGTGAACTGCGTTGGGATTTCCCCGAAGAGGAGAGGATGATGCAGTACAGTAGAGATAAGTATTTCCCTCAGTTAAGAACCAAGGTTATCAATCCAGTAGGAGAACCACACATAACCTCATTAGCAGCACCTTCACACACAAAAGCAAATACTTGCACCCAACGCAAACAAGTGGGTTGTCAATCCCCTTGGCGGTTACTTGCAAGGATTAATTCTGATAGTGATAGATAGAAAAGTAAATTGCAAAACAAAATAAAAGTAATAAAATTGCAGCAAGGTATTTTTTATTTTATATATGATGGATAAATGACCCGGGGGCCATAGTTTTCACTAGGTGCTTCTCTCTCGAACTCATAGCATACGGTGGGTAAACAAATTATTGTTGGGCAATTGATAGAAAAGCGCATAGTTATGATGATATTCAAGGAAATGATCATGTATATAGGCATCACGTCCAAGACAGGTAGACCAACTCCTGCCTGCATCTACTACTATTACTCCACCCATCGACCGCTATCCAACATGCATCTAGGGTATTAAGTTAATGAAAACAGAGTAACGCCTTAAGCAAGATGACATGATGTAGACAAAGTAAACTCAAGCAATATGATTAAACCCCATATTTTTATCCTTAATGGCAACAATACAAATACGTGTCTTGTCCCTTTCTGTCATTGGGATATAGAACACCGCAAGATTGAACCCATCACAAAAGCACCTCTCCAATTGCAAGATAAATTAATCTAGTTGGCCAAACCAAATGGATAGATTGGAGAGAAATACAAAGCTATAACAATCATGCATAAATAAGTTCAAAAAAAGACTCAAATATTTCTCATGAATAATCTGATCATAAACCCACAATTCATCGGATCCCAACAAACACACCGCAAAAGAAGATTACATCGAATAGAACTCCAAGGAGATCGAGGAGAAAATTGTATTGAAGATCAAGGAGAGAGAAGAAGCCATCTAGCTACTAGCTATGGACCCGTAGGTCTGTGGTAAACTACTCACACATCATCGGAAGGGCAGCAAGGTTGATGTAGAAGCCCCCCGTGATCGATCCCACCTCCGACAGATTCCCGAAGAAGGCCTCCAGATGGGATCTGGGAAGAACAGAGGCTTGCGGCAGCGCAAAAGTTTTTCTAGGTTGCTCTTCTGTATATATGGGGAATATTTGGGAATTTATAGCGACGGAATTAGGTCAAGAGGTGCCACGAGGGGCCCACAAGCATGGGCGACGCGCCTACCCCCTGGGCGTGCCCTCCGAGCTTGTCGCTCCCTCGTGGCTCTTCTGGTCTTCTCCCGAACCTTCGAGGGTCCCTTCTGGTCCAGAAAAAATTAATCCAAAGTTTTTTGTCAGTTTGGACTCCGTTTGATATTGATTTTCTGAAAAGCCAAAAATAGGCAAAAGCCAGCAACTGGCACTGGGCACTAGGTTAATAGGTTAGTCCCAAAAAATGATATATAATTGCATATAAAACATCCAAGATTGATACTATAATAGCATGGAACAATAAAAAATTATAGATACGTTGGAGACGTATCACACACCCACTTAGTTTCAATTGAGCTTTCATACACTTATAGCTCTTAGTGCATCCGTTGCATGGCAATCCCTACTCCTCGCATTGATATCGATTGATGGACATCTCCATAGTCCGTTGATCTGCCTAGTTGCTGCGAGACTTTCTTGATTTTTGACTTCTCCTATTAATACCTATCACTGCATTCTATTCCACCTAGTGCTATGTCCATGGCTCACGCTCATGTATTGCGTGAAGTTGAAAATGCTGAAGCGCGTTAGAAGTACGATCCAATTGCTTGATTTAACACCGGGGTGCTCATGATTTATATTTATGCAGTGAAGGCGGAGTCATGCCATGCTAACATGATAAAATGAGTGGGGAATAACATTCGTTAAGGATCGTATATTTTGAAAGTTTAATGATTAGGCTTCTTATATTCACGGATATTATTATGTTAATGTTGTTAATTCATCGTTTCTCAATATTTATACCGTAAAGAGATTACATGATAAACATGTTAGGTAGCATTCCACATCAAAAATTCTGTTTTTATCATTTACCTACACGAGGACGAGCAGGAATTAAGCTTGGGGATGTTGATACGTCTCCAACGTATCTATAATTTTTGATTGTTCCATGCTATTATATTATCAATCCTGGATGTTTTATATGCTATTTTATATCTTTTTTTGGGGACTAACCTTTTAACCCAGTGCCTAGTGCCAGTTGTTGTTTTCTGCTTGTTTTTGGTTTTCCAGAAAATCTGTACCAAATGAATTCCAAATGCTACGAAACTTTTTGACAATTTTTTTCTAGACAAAAGAGACCCTAGAAGCTTCAGGGGAGGACCAGAAGACCTACGAGGAGACGACACGGTAACAGGGCGTGCCCTGGGGGGTAGGCGCACCCTGTTACCTTGTGGGCCTCACGTGGCTCATTTTGACCTAATTCCACTTCTATAAATACTCAAATATTGGGAAACCAATAGAGAGCCACCCGAAATAACTTTTTCGCTGCCGCAAGATTTTGTTCTTCCGCGATCCCGTCTGGAGGCCTTTTTCGGTACTCTGCCGGAGGGGGAATCGATCACGGAGGGCTTCTACATCAACCTTACTGCCCTACCGATGATGCGTGAGTAGTTCACCACAGAGCTACGGGTCCATAGCTAGTAGCTAGATGGCTTCTTCTCTCTCTTTGATCTTCAATACTATGTTCTCCTCGATCTTCTTGGAGTTCTATTCGATGTAATCTTCTTTTGCGGTGTGTTTGATGGGATCCGATGAATTGTGGGTTTATGATCTGAATATTCATGAGAAGTAATTAATTCTTTTCTGAACTTTATTATGCATGATTGTTATAGATTTGTATTTCTCTCTGATCTATCTGTTTGGTTTGGCTAACTAGTTTGATTTATCTTCAGCGGGGGAGGTGCTTTGTAATGGGTTCAATCTTATGGTGCTCTATATCCCAGTGACAAAGTAGGGGACAAGACACGTATTTGTATTGTTGCCATTAAGGGTAAAACAACGGGGTTTATTCATATTGATTGGGCTTACTTTGTCTACATCATGTCATCTTGCTTAAGGCGTTACTCTGTTTTTATTAACTTAATACCCTAGATGCATGCTGGATAGCGGTCGATGGGTGGAGTAATAGTAGTAGATGCAGGCAGGAGTTGGTCTACTTGTCTCGGATGTGATGCCTATATACATCATCATTGCCTTGAATATCATCATAACTATGCGCTTTTCTATCAATTGCCCAACAGTAATTTGTATACCCACCGTATGCTATGTTTTCGAGAGAGAAGCCTCTAGTGAAAACTATGGCCCCCGGGTCTACTTTAAATATAAAAAGAAAACTAAAATATACTTGCTGCAATTTATTTACTTTTATTTTGTTTTGTGATACGTCCATTTTGCATCATGTTTTCCTACTATTATTTATAATGTTTTGGGTCATTATTTCACTTTATGATACAATTCTTATGCCTTTTCTCTCTTATTTTGCAAGTTTCACATGAAGAGGGAGATTGCCGGCAGCTGGAATTCTGGACCGGAAAGGGCTATATCAGGGATAGCTATTCTGCACATTTCCAAATGACCTAAAAATTTACAGAGAATTGTTTTGGAATATATAAAAAATATTGGCGAAAGAAATACCAGAAGGGGATGTGGCACCCCGGCCCAGAGAGACCGGAACACCCCGTATTCCAGCCCAGAGATCAAGTCTTCTAGAATACGGCACTGCTTGGCATAGAACAAATCAGCTCTTTATTACGAATAAACGGGGTACAAGGGTCCGAGATTACAAAGGTTACAGGGGCACGGCGACACTACGCCTGCTCAGATAGCTCTATGCTAGCAGTGGAACAACACGTAGCGGAATAACTTCTAGCAGCGGAAGAACGACGACGGTGATGAACTCCACACCGCAGGGACTCTGGCTGGGACGTATCCTAGAGCGCAACCTCGGGATCCTCGACAAGAAATCAATCACGGCATGACCTGCAATCTGGCATGACATGCTAGTTGAGTACTTTGAATGTACTCGCAAGCTCACAGCAACCAAAGCAATCAAGACAAACAACAGCATGGCATTTACAGGTTAATCATCAAAGATGAACACGATACTACTAGAACGACATGAGCATGGCAACAACATGAGCAAGGCAACAACATGAGCATGGCATGTACATATAATTCATGATATGAACAGGATGATACTAGCACTAGCATGCAAGGGGGTCGACGTTTAAGGTCTTGTGGACCAACTTACTCTGCTCGGAGGTTATCTCGTAACCACCTTAGATGTCAATCTTTCTTACCGTCGTGATCATCACATGATCACCTCATGCTCAACCATCATCAAGAATACCATCGTGATCATCTCGTGACCACATAAAGATCAACCAACTTCTTTTCTCATCGAACCGGGGTTGTTTATTATTCAGATTATTATTTCTGTTGACCCATAGTGTAACCTACTACGAACTGTGTCCATGACCATGGACGCGGCTATCGATAGATTATACACTCTGCAGAGGTTAGTACACTGTACCCACACCACGGAAATCATGGCCTCGTGCTCCCATTCGGGTGGACGAATGACATTCCATAAAAACCAATCTATTGCATGACACTCTCCCGGCCACTCCCGACAAACTCCCCTTTGGGCTATGTCCTGGGTCGCCCCGATGTCAACTCGTGACATCCGCCACCTTTGTGGCCGCCACCGTCGTGGCCCAAAACAAACTCGTCCCAAACGGGGACAACCGCGCGCAAACAACTCGGGCACAAGGCTTATGGCCGCCTACCTGATCAGGGTAGCGCGCGCCCATAACATTCCCTAGTTGGAGGCACCGGCGAGAGGCATGAAAATAAACCACATTAGGGCCTCCCCATCCAGGCAAGTGTGGTTGCACTGGTGAGCTCGATTCGGTGGCACCATGACTCAGCCAACAGATTTGTTCAAGTTCGATTAATGTCAGGTTTAACTTGAATGGTGATGAGCTGAGTCATAATAAAATGATAATGCATATGAACATGATATCAACATAAACATGGATGGGCAACATAACCATTTAACAACATAACACCAACAATAATAAATCATTTAGTCTACGGGATGCAAATGATCATGGCATAATGACGATCATGAATATAACAAGTATTTGCATAACCAACCATCACTATGCATGTGAGCATATCATTACCACTAGGATCAGAAATGATTACAAGAATGAAACATGATAATGATAACATTAGCAATTAATTATTTCACTCACTAGATGAAAATGAACATGGCATAAGCATGGACATGGATTCACAAGCATATTCGAAGCATTCACAAAATAATTAAATGAACAAAAAATATTAAATATTCAAGTAGAAACCATGGCTACTGCAATGCCATCACACAAGTGGCTGTTGTGGCTTGCCTGGGGATGAAGGATGCACCGGGGAGAAGTGCGATGAACTCGCGGAAAGAATCGCCGGAAAAGTTTCCCTCTCGGCGGGGCTGTTTTAAGGGCAAGGGCAAAATGGTCATTTTCACAGTGTGATAACCTCATGAAAATGATACCATCGGAACGGGCTCGACGAACTAAGATCGTGGGCTTTGGAATCACCTGATTCGGAGTTACGGTCGCGGAGATACGGTCGTTCGTTCGTTAGGCACAAAAACAAATAAAAAGTGAGTTTTCTGCTGCTAACGGGCGAACGCCCGCAATATAAGGGTTTCGGTGGCGGTTGCTGAAAAACAGAACGCGCCTTTTGAGAAATACGTCTTCACAATACTGAAAACGTATTCTCAACGGAAGACGTACCAGAGTACGCTTTCAATAATCGAAAATGTATTTTGCAGAAAGTCGTCTCCACTTAATCCCGCGGGCCTGGCTGGCTGAGCCACTGGCGCGTGGGGCCCGCTGGTAGGTGGCCTTCATCTTCAACCTTGCTCGCCCGCGCTCGGCCGAGGAACAGAGACGCTCGACCGGCGATTGCCGGAGCTACAGGGCACCTCCGGCGATGCTCCGGCTACCGGTGAGCTCGGCAGGGAATGCCGCATCCATCCCCGCACCGCACGGACGTCGAGGAGGACCAGAGCGACGGAGGCTTGGATGGTTGTGGAGGAAGTTGTCGGCTGAGATTTGGGGAGCTCGGCACAGGGCACAAGAGGGAGAAAGGAGCTGCGTGGCGAGCTCTACGGTGAAGGTGGAGGTCCCTGGTGGGGTTAGGAGGGAGAGGAGGAGCTCGGATAGCTCGAATTTAGGGCGAGGCCGACGGCTGCCATGGCGGCCATGCGAGGCGAGGAGGAGCTCTTGAGCTCGGGGGAGAGGTCGGGGAGGGCTAGTGGAGGGAGGGGAGGCTATTGGTACGGTCGGGAGGTCTCGGGGAGGGCTTTAAATAGCCAAGGTGGGGATGCTCTTGCCGGACGACGACGGAAGCTTGCGGTTGATGCTTCTGGCACGACCGCGTGCACGAGCGCACGCGCGGAGGGGGAGAGCGGTCCAGGGGAGGTTCATTCGGTGCTGAGATACCGCGGGGAAGCAAGAGGACAAGGGCAAAGCGACGACGGCCGCGGGCATCCCGGACGGCGTGGCTCGCCGGAGAGGAAAGAGGAGAGGGGGAGGGGTCCAGAGGGGACACGCGGACGCAGGAGAGGCTGGGCTACGCGATGGACAAGGTGCGGTGGCGGGAGCTCGGCGTTTGGGCGGCGGCAGAGGGACCCGAAGTCCAGAGCACACTTTCGACGTGCCAGGCCACGTGGTCACCGCGTGCACAGGTGCACGCGGTGCATTCTTGCCAACCACAAGATGTCTAACATGTAGTCGTTCCTAAGTGGGTCCTACCTGAGGTGATAGATCGAAGAAAGCCAGTGTGGGTTGATGGGAATGATCGACTGAAGTTTTCTGTTGCAAACTTAGGCATGAAATAGTGATCAAATCGGATGGGGTAAGAGCTAACCAGAATGTCTCAGGGGCTTAGGGTAGGAAGGACTATGATCCTGTGAATTTTGAGGTCATTTGGACAAGGTTTGAGTGCAGTTGCTTTACAACTGCAAAAATTGGCCAGAACCTAGATCAGGAAGTAGCACTCACATGGATACTTGGCTTGGGCTGAAAATTTGTGTAGGATGATTATTTGAGCATATGAAGGTGCCATAAAAATTTCATACCATTTGGATGAATAAAAATGGTACTTCCTTCACAATGCTATCCACTGGACAGAAACTTGGGGGAATTTTGCAGAGAAAATGGCTTGGCAAAATGATTTGAATTTTTGTATTACCAACTGATATATGGATACTTATGTCCTGGATTAATTTCAGAATTTTTGAAGCAATATAAAATATAGTTGCTTCACAAACTGAAATTGTGACCAGAAACCAAGATTTGAAGTTGTGCTCACATAGATTGTTAAATAGAGATGAAATTTGGTGGGGAGTCATGATTTTATCATATAAATGATCTACCAAAATTTCAACTCATTAGGACAAGCCTAGCTAGTACTTCCTTCACAAAGCTTCTCTCTGGACAGAAACTTTGGGAATTTTCTGAGGATGATTTACTAGGCAAATGAAGCTGAAATTTTGCATGTGGCAATGATTTGGATTTTAAAGAGTGCCCAAAAATTTTGAGGGCAATCAAGAAAAGATAAATAGCACTTCCTTCACAAAGTGCCATTCTGGACAGAATGGAAAGTGAATATTCCAGAATTATTTTTGAACTAGGCAAGGATGGGTTTTGACATATTTGTGGAAGATATGATCCAAAGAATTTATGAGAATTTTTTGGGAATTTTTGGAATGGCAGAAATATAGGTTGCTTCACAACCTAGGGCAAACAGGGTTATTCCTTTAATAGAAAAAGGAATATTCCCAAAAAATATGTATCGGGGTTGGGCTAAGATGGAAATGACATGGCCTTGGGATAGATTTGAGAATGAAAAGCCACTTGGAAGTGACAGGAGAGGAGATCTCCCCAGGTTTTAAAACCACATAGCCACGGAAAAAGGAACTCCAAATAAAAATTCGAAGAAATCCAAAAGAAAAAGAAAGGGCCAAAAATCGGGGTGTTACAAACCTACCCCCCTTACGATAAATCTCGTCCTCGAGATTTGGTTGCTCAGGGAACCAGTTTGAATATTCTGACTTAAGGAAACCGTTTCCAACTCGGGTATCCTTTTCCTTCATATGATGTTCCCACTGAATTGCATCTGACTGACTGCCTTACTCTGGGGTGGTTTGCCTCACCGTATCCCACATTCTGACAGGTCTTCCTTCATGTGTTCATCCTTGCTCTAACTCCAATTTCTTCATATCTACTGGCTCAACTGATATATTATCATGACTGGAATTTTCCTAATTCCGAGGGTGACTTCCAATTGACGTGACATTGTTTTATCCAGCACAAATAATATTCAATGGAGTTGCGCACAAATTTCCTTGATGGACATGAATCATTTAATCATTGCATCGGGTTACCAGAGTAGATGCATGGCCTTCGGGTTCAAAACAATGCTGAGAATCATAGCCGTTCTTTTGGCAGAGTCTGATTGCGTGAAGGTAGTTCTGAATTACCTTGGCTGGCTCCACTGTCTTGAATCCGTACCGATGATTCGACTGTCATCTTGATATGAGGTCCTTACAAACAAAGTAGGCCCCTTGGGTGTGTGTTCATGAAGATCAATACGGAATTAGACTGTCTTGGGTATCCGTACCGTGTTGTTCCTGCACTGATTATCATACATGTATTGCCGGTCTTGCTCCTTCATTATTGTTCTCTTTTTCTGAATCTTTGGCTGAAAGAGCTTGGCCATATATATCCTTAATCCTTCATGTGACCATAGGTACTGTCAGGTGCAATATTCCGGCAAACATACCTTATCCTTATCCTTATCTTATGACCGTGCAAGAACGCTTAACTGGCAAGTTCATCATCTCACATGCTCTAACTGTAAGGCAATGATCATCCAAACCTTTGCATGAAATCGGTAAATAAATCAGTAGCCACCAGAACGGTCTTTACAACTCAGATCTGGGACATTACTGAGATAAGTCAACCATGGCTCACGACGGCTGGAAAAGCAGCTCAGAGCAGGGTTGATAAGAAGAATGCAGCAACTCCCTAAGACGACCGAAGAACAACTCAGAGCATACGGGTACTGCTACAAAAAGAAACTCAACAATTGCCCGAGACGGCCAAAAACAGCTCAGAACACAGGACAGTTGTTGAAAAGAGAAATATAAAGTCGGCATCCACCCTGGACGGCCGAAAGCAGCTCAGAGCATAGGCGTGGTGCCGTTACCAAGGAAAGGTAAGCAAGGGTTCATCATGATCATATACCAGGTCCACCGTTACTTGTATAGAGCTCACTGTTGTGGTCAATCATACATGACAGTGACAGAGGTTAATGATGTCACTTTGTCGGTTGGTAGGAAACTGGACTTGATATCCACTGTCAAGATTGTTGTTCCAAATTGTCTTTCTTCATAGCTTGTCAGTCCTTGCATCACACTGAGGTGTATACTGGCTTCCTTCCTCTTCATGTGGTTGTCGGATTCTCACCGTGCTTGCATCATCATACGAGTGACTTGAATGACCTTAGCAGCATGTTCATAATATATATGAAAGCATGTGTATCTGAGCATTTGATTCCTGAGGCAGACTTGTGTCCTGACTGATTCTTGCTTCTGACAAAACTGTTGCGGATCTGATTCTTGAGATGCACTGCCATATGCTGCCAACTCACTGTGTAATATCTTGTACCAATGACGATGACTGTTGGTAGTGCCGCACTGATGAAGGCTGGATAGCTTGGGTTGTAAGCCATCTGAGAGTAGCGTATTGAGGAAGACTGAATAGCTTATGCTTGAAGCTTTTTCTGGGATAGCGTGTTGAGGAAGACTGGGTACTGTGCTTCAGAAGCTTCTCCCTTGGTTGCTTACTGAGGAAGATTCGGTGCCTTATGCTGAAAGCTTTCTGTGGTGGCTTACTGAAGAAGACTGAGTATCTTACACTGGAAGCTATCCACATATCGTACCTAGGAAGACTGCGGAACCTTGCGTCGTAAGCTTCCCTGGTGCGTGCAGAAGAAGACCGGGTTGCTTATACCAGAAGCTTCTGTCTGTGATATGCGGACTGAATGCCATATATATATATATACCCTTGACTGGAAATGTACTATTGTCTTGCACACAAATTGTCTTCCAGCTGGTTTATTATAATTGTGATGATTGCACACTGATGTAAACTTGATGTTTATAATCACTCTAGGATATCATTTGTATTCCACCAGATATTCCCATACAATGCAGTCGGCTGAGATTTTCATAATGTTTAGCTGAGCTTCCAAATATTTGAACTCCGCACTGTTTCTTCGGGTCTGGTGTCGGTTGATGAGCAACTTTCATAAGGGGAAATAAGGTAACACCGAAGGCCCAAAGAAAGAAGCCAAAAGAAACGACTAAAACAAAAGCACACACAGGATTAAGATTGCATACAAGCAACATCACATTTTACAGCTATTCTCCTCACTATGCATGCCTACTTAAGCACACAATTCTCGAGGAAACTCCGGTACTACGATCTAATATGCTGTGGCGGTGTGCACGAAAGTGAATCAACGTGTGGAGAGGTTGGTGTAAACAGAGCTACACCAAACGCTGGCTCAACACCGGCTGCATCTGGACTGGCTTGAGGACGGACTCGGTGATCATGTAGCGAGACACGGATGTCACGGCCACATCATCATCAAGCGTACGGAAGGAAACCGTACTTGCCCAGGGAATGGGTGATAGGGTAGGATAACAGTGGAAAGCAGGGTCTTGCTGACCTTGCCCTTTTCTGGTAGCAAAGACCAGTAAGGGTTGCCAAAGCGGCGGGTTGGATGGCAAGATCCGGGGTAGAAACATGTCTACCACCGAAACAATAGGTGTGGATGAAGGGAAAATATTGGTGCGATACCTGTGCATCAATCCTGCAAGTGATCGACACCACTAGGTACCTCGGCATCACTCCGCTGGGACAGAGATGACACCAAACACCAAAAAGCAAGAATGCAAAACTAGAGGGTGCAGGTAGTGGATCGTAACCGATGCAACCTACACTCACAAGATCAGCCGTTAGAGACAATATAATAAGTCTATATGCATGCTATGCAGCAAACAAATGCACAACCAAATGCAACAAGCAAGCTAGACTCTGAACTACCGGTTTCTAACGCTCGCGCTGACTAGGGCGTCCTACAGCCAGACCTGCTCTGATACCAATCGCTGTGGCACACCGGCTCAGAGAGACCGGAACACCCCGTATTCCAGCCCAGAGATCAAGTCTTCTGGAATACGACACTGCTTGGCATAGATCAAATTAGCTCTTTATTATGAATAAACGGGGTACAAGGGTCCGAGATTACAAAGGTTACCGGGGCACGGCGACACTACGCCTGCTCAGATAGCTCTGTGCTAGCAGTGGAACAACTCGTAGCGGAATAACTTCTAGCAGCGGAACAATGGTGATGGTGATGAACTCCACTCCGCAGGGACTCTGGCTGGGACGTATCCTAGAGCGCAACCTCGGGATCCTCGACAAGCAATCAATCACGGCATGACCTGCAATCTGGCATGACACACTAGGTGAGTACTTTGAATGTACTCGCAAGCTCACAGCAACCAAAGTAATCAAGACAAACAACAGCATGGCATTTACAGGTTAATCATCAAAGATGAACACGATACTACTAGAACGACATGAGCATGGCAAAAACATGAGCAAGGCAACAACATGAGCATGGCATGTACATATAATTCATGATATGAACAGGATGATACTAGCACTAGCATGCAAGGGGGTCGACGTATAAGGTCTCGTGGACCAACTTACTCTGCTCGGAGGTTATCTCGTAACCACCTTAGATGTCAATCTTTCTTACCGTCGTGATCATCACACGATCACCTCATGCTCAACCATCATCAAGATTACCATCGTGATCATCTCGTGACCACATAAAGATCAACCAACTTCTTTTCTCATCGAACTGGGGTTGTTTATTATTCAGATTATTATTTCTATTGACCCATAGTGTGACCTACTACCAACTGCGTCCATGACCGTGGACGCGGCTATCGATAGATTATACACTCTGCAGAGGTTAGTACACTATACCCACACCACGGAAATCATGGCCTCGTGCTCCCATTCGGGTGGACCAACGACATTCTGACAAAACCAATCTATTGCATGACACTCTCCCGGCCACTCCTGACAAATTCCCCTTTGGGCTATGTCCTGGGTCGCCCCGATGTCAACTCGTGACATCCGCCACCTTTGTGGCCGCCACTGTTGTGGCCCAAAACCAACTCGTCCCAAACAGGGACAACCGCGCGCAAACAACTCGGGCACAAGGCTTATGGCCGCCTACCTGATCAGGGTAGCGCGTGCCCATAACCTTCCCTAGTTGGAGGCACCGGCGAGAGGCATGACAATAGACCACATTAGGGCCTCCCCATCCAGGCAAGTGTAGTTGCACTGGTGAGCTCGATTCGGTGGCACCATGACTCAGCCAACAGATTTGTTCAAGTTCGATTAATGTCAGGTTTAACTTGAATGGTGATGAGCTGAGTCATAATAAAATGATAATGCATACGAACATGATATTAACATAAACTTGGATGGGCAACATAACCATTTAACAACATAACACCAACAATAATAAATCATTTAGTCTACGGGATGCAAATGATCATGGCATAATGACGATCATGAATATAACAAGTATTTGCATAACCAACCATCACTATGCATGTGAGCATATCATTACCACTAGCATCGGAAATGATTACAAGAATGAAACATGATAATGATAACATAAGCAATTAATTATTTCACTCACTAGATGAAAATGAACATGGCATAAGCATGGACATGGATTCACAAGCATATTCGAAACATTCACAAAATAATTAAATGAACAAACAATTTTAAATATTCAAGTAGAAACCATGGCTACTGCAATGCCATCATGCAAGTGGCTGTTGTGGCTTGACTGGGGATGAAGGATGCACCGGGGAGAAATGCGATGAACTCGCGGAAAGAATCGCCAGAAAAGTTTCCCTCTCGGCGGGGCTGTTTTAAGGACAAGGGCAAAATGGCCATTTTCACAGTGTGATAACCTCATGAAAATGATACCATCGGAACGGGCTCGACGAACTGAGATCGTGGGCTTTGGAATCACCTGATTCGGAGTTATGGTCGCGGAGATACGGCCGTTCGTTCGTTAGGCAGAAAAACTAATAAAAAGTGAGCTTTTCTGCTGCTAACGGGCGAACGCCTGCAATATAAGGGTTTCGGCGGCGGCTGCTGAAAAACAGAAAGCGCCTTTTAAGAAATACGTTTTCACAATACTGAAAACGTGTTCTCAACGGGAGACGTACCAAAGTACGCTTTCCATAATCGAAAACGTATTTTGCAGAAAGTCGTCTCCACTTAATCCCGCGGGCCCGGCTGGCTGAGCCACTGGCGCGTGGGGCCCGCTGGCAGGTGGCCTTCGTCTTCAACCTCGCTCGCCCGCGCTCGGCCGAGGAACAGAGGCGCTCGACCGGCGATTGCCGGAGCTACAGGGCACCTCCGGCGATGCTCCGGCTACCGGCGAGCTCGGCAGGGAATGCCGCATCCATCCCCGCACCGCACGGACGTCGAGGAGGACCGGAGCGATGTAGGCTTGGATGGTTGTGGAGGAAGCTGTCGGCTGAGGTTTGGGGAGCTCGGCACAGGGCACAAGAGGGACAAAGGAGCTGAAGGCGAGCTCTACGGTGAAGGTGGAGTTCCCTGGTGGGGTCAGGAGGGAGAGGCGGAGCTAGGATAGCTCGAATTTAGGGCGAGGCCGACGGCTGCCATGGCGGCCATGCGAGGCGAGGAGGAGCTCTCGAGCTCGGGGGAGAGGTCGGGGAGGGCTAGTGGAGGGAGGGGAGGCTGTTGGTACGGTCGGGAGGTCTCGGGGAGGGCTTTAAATAGCCAAGGTGGGACGACGACGGAAGCTTGCGGTTGATGCTTCTGGCACGACCGCGTGCACGAGCGCACGCGCGGAGGGGGAGAGCGGTCCAGGGGAGGTTCATTCAGTGCAGAGATACCGCGGGGAAGCAAGAGGACAAGGGAAAAGCGACGACGGCTGCGGGCATCCCGGACGGCGTGGCTCGCAAGAGAGGAAAGAGGAGAGGGGGAGGGGTCCAGAGGGGACACGCGGACGCAGGAGAGGCTGGGCTACGCGATGGACAAGGTGCGGTGGCGGGAGCTCGTCGTTTGGGCGGCGGCAGAGGGACCCGAAGTCCAGAGCACACTTTCGGTGTGCCAGGCCGCGTGGTCACCGCCTGCACAGGTGCACGCGGTGCATTCTTGCCAACCAAAAGATGTCTAGCATGTAGTCCTTCCTAAGTGGGTCCTACCTAAGGTGATAGATCGAAGAAAGCCAGTGTGGGTTGATGGGAATGATCGACTGAAGTTTTCTGTTGCAAACTTAGGCATGAAATAGTGTTCAAATGGGATGGGGTAAGAGCTAACCATAATGTCTCAGGGGCTTAGGGTAGGAAGGACTATGATCCTGTGAATTTTGAGGTCATTTGGACTAGGTTTGAGTGCAGTTGCTTTACAACTGCAAAAATTGGCCAGAACCTAGATCAAGAAGTAGCACTCACATGGATACTTGGCTTGGGCTTAAAATTGGTGTAGGATGATTATTTGAGCATATGAAGATGCCATAAAAATTTCATACCATTTGGATGAATAAAAATGGTACTTCCTTCACAATGCTATCCACTGGACAGAAACTTGGGGGAATTTTGCAGAGAAAATGGCTTGGCACAATGATGTGAATTTTGGCATGACTAACTTATATATGGATACTTATGTCCTCGATTAATTTCAGAATTTTTGAAGCAATATAAAATATAGTTGCTTCACAAACTGAAATTGTGACCAGAAACCAAGATTTGAAGGTGTGCTCACATAGATTGTTGGATGGAGATGAAATTTGGTGGGGAGTCATGATTTTATCATATAAATGATCTACCAAAATTTCAACTCATTAGGAAAGCCTAGCTAGTACTTCCTTCACAAAGCTTCTCTCTGGACAGAAAGTTTGGGAATTTGCTGAGGAAGATTTACTAGGGAAATGAATCTGAATTTTGGCATGTGGCAATAATTTGGATGTTAAAGAGTGCCCAAAATTTTTGAGGGCAATCAAGAAAAGATAAATAGCACTTCCTTCACAAAGTGCCATTCTGGACAGAATGGAAAGTGAATATTCCAGAATTATTTTTGAACTAGTCAAGGATGGGTTTTGACATATTTGTGGAAGATATGATCCAAAGAATTTATGAGAATTTTGTGGGAATTTTTGGAATGGCAGAAATATAGGTTGCTTCAGAACCTAGGGCAAACAGGGTTATTCCTTTAATAGAAAAAGGAATATTCCCAAAAAAGAAATATCGGGGTTGGGCTAAGATGAAATGACATGGCCTTGGGATAGATTTGAGAATGACAAGACACTTGGAAGTGACAGGAGAGAAGATCTCCCCAGGTTTTAAAACCACATAGCCACGGAAAAAGGAACTCCAAATAAAAATTCGAAGAAATCCAAAAGAAAAAGAAAGGGCCAAAAATCGGGGTGTTACAGGGGACCCACCAGGAAGCCACAAGCTTGGGGGCGCGCCCTACCCCCTAGGCGCACCCCTCAAGCTTGTGGGGCCCTTGGCAGGCCTCCGAGGCCCATCTTCCCCTATAAGATGCTATTTACCCTAGATAAAATTAGAAGAAGACTTTCGGGATGAAGCGCCGCCGTCTCGAGGCGGAACCTGGGCAGGAGCAATTTTGCTCTCCGGTGGAGCGATTCCGCTGGGGATACTTCCCTCCGGGAGGGGGAAATCGAAGTCATCGACATCACCAACGATCCTCTCATCGTGGGAGGACCAATCTTCATCAACATCTTCACCAGCACCATCTCATCTGAAACCCTAGTTCATCTCTTGTATTCAATCTTTGTCTCAAAACCTCAGATTGGTACCTGTGGGTTACTAGTAGTGTTGATTACATCTTGTAGTTGATGCTAGTTGGTTTATTTGGTGGAAGATTATATGTTCAGATCCTTAATGATATTCAATACCCCTCTGATCTTGAACATGAATATGATTTGTGAGTAATTACTTTTGTTTTTGAGGAAATGGGAGAAGTCTTGTCATAAGTAATCATGTGAATTTGGTATTCCTTCGATATTTTGATGATATTTATGTTGGTGCTTCCTTTAGTGGTGTCGTGTGAACGTCGACTACATGACACTTCACCATCATTGGGCCTAAGGGAAGGCATTGTGGAGTAGTAATTAGATGATGGGTTGCTAGAGTGATAGAAGCTTAAACCCTAGTTTATGCGCTATTCCGTAAGGGGCTGATTTGGATCCATATGTTTCATGCTATGGCTTGATTTATCTTAATTCTTCTTTCGTAGTTGCGGATGCTTGCGAGAGGGGGTAATCATAAGTGAGAGGCTTGTTCAAGTAAGAACAGCACCCAAGCACCGGTCCACCCACATATCAAATTATCAAAGTAGCGAACGCGAATCAAACAAACATGATGAAAGTGACTAGATGAGAATTCCCATGTGTCCTCGAGAACTCTTTGCTCTATATAAGAGACCGTTACGGCTTGTCCTTTACTATAAAAGGATTGGGCCACCTTTCTGCACCTTGTTACAATTGTCACTTGTTACTTGTTACGAATTACCTTGCTATCAAAACTATCTATTACCGCTACTTTCAATACTTGCAGAGAATACCTTGCTGAAAACCGCTTGTCATTTCCTTCTGCTTCTCGTTGGGTTTGACACTCTTACTTATTGAAAGGACTACGATTGATCCCCTATACTTGTGGGTCATCAAGACTCTTTTCTGGCGCTGTTTCCGGGGAGTGAAGCGCCTTTGGTGAGTGGAATTTGGTAAGGAAACATTTATATTATGTGCTGAAATTTACTGTCACTTGTCACTATGGAAAGTAATCCTTTGAGGGGTTTATTCAGAGTATCTTCACCTCGACCGGAAGCATTGAGAGTTTACCCTCAACCTACTGAACCTATTGAAAATATATATAATGAAGTCCCTTCGGGTATGATAGAGAAACTGCGGGCTAATCCTTATGCAGGAGATGGAAAGGTACATCCTGATATGCACTTGATATATATAGATGAAATTTGTGGATTGTTTAAGCTTGCAGGTTTATCCGAGGATGGAGTTAAGAGGAAGGTATTCCCTTTATCTTTGGAGGGAAAGGCATTGACATGGTATAGGCTATTGGATGATATTGGAACATGGGATTGGAACCGGTTGAAGCTGGAATTTCACCAGAAGTTTTATCCTATGCATTTAGTTCATCATGATCGGAATTATTTATATAATTTTTGGCCTCGTGAAGGAGAAAGTATAGCTCAAGCTTTAGGGAGGCTTAAGTATATGTTGCACACATGCCCCAATCATGAGCTCTCAAGAGAAATAATTATTCAAAACTTTTATGCTCGGCTTTCTCATGATGATCAATCCATGCTCGATACTTCTACTACTGGTTCCTTTATGAAGAGGACTATTGAATTCAAATGGGATCTTCTGGAAAGAATTAAACACAACTCTGAAGATTGGGAAATCGACAAAGGTAAAGAGTCAGGTATAAATCTTAAGTTTGATTGTGTTAAATCTTTTATGGAAACGGATGCTTTTCATAAGTTTAGTACTAAATATGGACTTGACTCTGAAATAGTAGCTACTTTTCGTGAATATTTTGCTGCTCATGTTGATCTCCCTAAGGAGAAATGGTTTAAGTTTCATCCACCTATTGAATTAAATGAAGAACCTGTTAGTGTTAAAGAAGAAACAATTGTTTACAATGTTGATCCAGTTGTGCCTACTGATTATTTTGAGAAACCTCCTTTCCCTGTTAGGATTAAGGAACATGCTAAAGCTTGAACTATGGTTAATAAAAGTAATATTAGAGCACCTAGACCTTCGGAACAAATTAAAGTTGAACCTAATATTGCAATGGTTAAAGATCTTTTGGTTGATAACATTGATGGACATGTCATATATTTCTGTGATGAAGCCACTAGAATTGCTAAGCCAGACACTAAAGATAAAAACAAACCTGTAATTCGCATGCTTCTTATTTTTGTTAAAATTGGAGATCATTGCTATCATGGTTTATGTGATTTTGGTGCTAGTGTGAGTGCTATTCCATTTACTCTTTATCAATAAGTCATGAATGATATTGCACCTGTTGAGATTGAAGATATTGATGTCACTATTAAGCTTGCAAATAGGGGTACTATTGCACCACTTGGGATTGTTAAAGATGTTGAAGTCTTGTGTGGTAAGATCAAATACCCTACTGATTTTCTTGTTCTTGGATCACCACAAGATGATTTTTGTCCCATTATATTTGGTAGACCTTTCTTGAATACAGTTAATGCTAAGATTGATTGCAATAAAGAAACTGTCAGTGTTAATTTTGGTGATGTGTCTCATGAGTTTAATTTCTCTAAGTTTAATAGACAACCTCATGATAAAGAATTACCTAATAAGGATGAAATTATTGGTATTGCTTCTATTGTTGTACCTCCTACTGATCCCATAGAACAATATTTGCTAGAACATGAAAATGATATGCATATGCATGAAAGAAATGAAATAGATGAGCTATTCTTTAAACAAGCACCTATTCTTAAACATAATTTTCCTGTTGAAACTCTTGGAGACCCACTTCCACCTAAGAGTGATCCTGTGTTTGATTTAAAGCAACTACCTGATACACTTAAATATGCTTATCTTGATGAAAAGAAGATATATCCTGTTATTATCAGTGCTAACCTTTCAGAGCATGAAGAAAAGAGATTACTTAAAACTCTAAGGAACCACCGTGCAGCTATTGGATATACTCTCGATGATCTTAAGGGCATTAGTCCCACTCTATGTCAGCACAAGATTAATATGGAGCCTGATGCTAAGCCAGTCCTTAATCGTCAAAGAATATTAAATCCTAAAATGAAGGATGTGGTAAGAACTGAAATATTAAAGCTTCTGGAGGTAGGTATAATTTACCCCATAGATGATACTAGATGGGTAAGTCTTGTTCATTGTGTTCCTAAGAAAGGAGGTATTACTGTTGTTCCTAATGATAAAAATGAACTTATCCCACAAAGAAATGTAACTGGTTATAGGATGGTAATTGATTTTAGGAAATTAAATAAAGCTACTAGGAAAGATCATTACCCCTTGCCTTTTATTGATCAAGTGTTAGAAAGATTATCTAAACATACACACTTTTGCTTCCTAGATGGATATTCTGGTTTCTCTCAAATACCTATATCACAAGAAGATCAAGAGAAAACAACATTTACTTGTCCTTTTGGAACTTATGCTTATCGCCGTATGCCTTTTGGTTTATGTAATGCACCTGCTACCTTTCAAAGATGTATGACTGCTATATTCTTTGATTTTTGTGAAAAGATTGTTGAGGTTTTCATGGATGATTTCTCCGTTTACGGAACTTCCTTTGATGATTGCTTAAGAAACCTTGATCGAGTTTTGCAGATATGTGAAGAAACTAATCTTGTCTTGAATTGGGAGAAGTGCCACTTTATGGTAAATGAAGGTATAGTCCTTGGGCATAAAATTTCTGAAAGAGGTATTGAAGTTGATAAAGATAAAGTTGATGCAATTGAGAAAATGCCATGTCCTAAAGATATCAAAGGTATAAGGAGTTTCCTTGGTCATGTTGGTTTCTATAGAAGGTTTATAAATGATTTATCTAAAATTTCGAGGCTTCTTACTAATATCTTACAAAAATATGTTCCATTTTGTTTTTGATGATGATTGCGTAGAAGCCTTTGAAATACTTAAGAAAGCCTTAATATCTGCACCTATTGTTCAACCACCTGATTGGAACTTACCCTTTGAAATTATGTGTGATGCTAGTGATTATACTGTTGGTGCTGTCATAGGACAAAGAGTTGATAAGAAATTGAATGTTATTCATTATGCTAGTAAAACTCTAGACAGTGCTCAAAGAAACTATGCTACTACTGAGAAAGAATTTTTAGCAGTTGTGTTTGCATGTGATAAATTCAGATCTTACATTGTTGATTCTAAAGTAAGTATTCATACCGATCATGCTTCTATTAAATACCTTTTGGAAAAGAAAGATGCTAAGCCTACATTTATTAGGTGGGTTCTTTTGCTACACGAATTTGATTTGCATATTATTGATAGAAAGGGAGCTGAGAATCCCATAGCTGATAATTTGTCTAGAATGGAAAATGTTCTTGATGACCTACTGCCTATTGATGATAGTTTTCCTGATGAACAATTAGCTGTTATAAATGCTTCTCGTAATACTCCTTGGTATGCAGACTATGCTAATTGCATTGTTGCTAAATACATACCACCTAGTTTCACATACCAACAAAAGAAAAAGTTTTTCTTTGATTTAAGACATTACTTTTGGGATGACCCACATCTATATAAAGAAGGAGTAGATGGTATTATTAGACGTTGTGTACCTGAGCATGAACAGGAACAAATCCTACGGAAGTGTCACTCTGAGGCATACGGAGGACACCATGAGGGAGACAGAACTGCACATAAGGTATTGCAATCTGGTTTTTATTGGCCTACTCTTTTCAAAGATGCACGTAAGTTTGTCCTCTCTTGTGATGAATGTCAAAGAATTGGTAATGTTGGTAGACGTCAGGAAATGCCTATGAATTATTCACTTTGTCGTGCGTATGACCATCTATGGGGCCATCTAGCCCCTTCGCGGTTCGACTAGGGAGATGTGCAAGCACAAAGAGCAGAATCAGCCATCAACGTAAAGATTTTTCCCAGGTTCGGGCCACCGTGAGGTGTAAAACCCTACTTCTGCTTTGTTGTATTGGATGTGATTGAGCTCAAGTACAAGGAGCGCTACTTGCCGGCAAGGTGCAGGAAGTGCAGCTACGCCTGCAAAATGAGCAAAGTGTTGACCCTTGTAAAGGTTGCCCTGGCCCTCCTTTTATAGATCAAGGGGTAACCACAGTGGCAAAACAGTCTTTACATGTTGATTAGATAGCCAATAGTGCTATCATACCTAACTCTGCCAGTTTAGGACAAACGCAATAAATGCACCGTTAGGTGTCATGTGGTGGAGGAGCCCCGGCAAGGTTCCTGCACCGCTCGCCCAGCTACCTCCTATAATCTTGACACGCCTTCTGGACGGGTGTCATTAAAGGTAATCCTCCTTCCAGCATGCTGACACGTGCCCCGACAAGCCTCGCCAAACTGCCTGCCCTCTCGACACCTCACAGATTAGTGACTGGTTGCTCAATGAGGTGGAGCGAAGAGGAGCCAGTAAGGGCTTGCTGGCACGGAGCTTGCCGGGGCTTCATCTTGCCGGCAAGTGATGCCTCCATCTTCAACACTAGCCAAGCACTTCTTGATGCTTCATCTTGATGTCTTCTTTATGGTTTTGTAACCGAGTCTTGAATCTTGATGTTGGTAATCTCCCGGCAAGCCCTAGCCATCAGGAAAGCTACCACTGTCTGTGCATAAGTCAGGGTATAAAATACCCATGTTTTATACACCGACAGGAGCCCCCGGACCTGGGCCACACGTGCGTCCGAAGCGTCATTGGGCTAGGCCCAAACAATGCGCAGACATGTGGTGATAAATTACTGCCGTAAATCTTGTGATGATGATTTTCCTTATGCACACCCACGTCGCACATTTAATACGGGTCGCAGGAGTGGTGGACTGTAGAGGCGGTTTTGTGGTAGTGCGCCTGCAAAAGCGATGCCACGTCGAACAGTAAAGAGCCGGCCTCCCCGCGCCTTCCCCATATAAAGGCAACTACGAAAAGGTGCTGCTCATTCACCCTTGCCCTTCGCTGCATCATCTTCTTCCTCTCACCAGAGCAGATTCCACCGCCGCCGCAGCCGATTCGCATCTCTTCCTCAATCCTTTCTTCCCTTCTGAGCCCTCATGGCGCCCAAAAAGGCCGATAAGGAGGGGAAGAAACCTGCCAAGCCTGTTGACCCCAAAGTGGGGAAGAGGAAGGCGGATTTGGAGCAACGACGGAGGGAAAATGCGGTCTTCTCGCTGCCAGCACTGGACAAGAGCACCCTCGTCGATTGGTACGCATACATGTGGGGGAGGGACACCCAGGATCACACAGCTCCAGTAGTGCTCCCTGCTGATACCAAGATCTCTGGAGATGCGTATCCGTTCTTCTGCGCGTACTTTTACTGTGGATTGGTCCCTCCCTACTCTGATTTCTTCAGTGAGCTGATGTACACATTTGGGTTCCGACTGCTGGATTTCACTCCCAATGCCATGACATGCATGTCAGTCTTTGCCCACATGTGCGAGAATTTTGTCGGAGTCGTCCCCAATGTCGATCTCTTCCGCCACTTCTTCATCCCTCGCATTGAAGGTGATGCGCTTTCCGGCAGTGTGACGTGGATTCCCCGGGCTAAAGCCAAAGGAAAGTATCTTACCGGGCTGCTGCATCTGAAGTGGGAAGAGTGGCGGGCAGAATGGTGCTGGATCAAGGAGAAGGACTTCCCCAACTTCTGCTTGCCGCGCACAGAGAAGATTGACCGCTTCAAGAACTGGAGTGACTTTGGCGCCAGCGACAAGAAACTCTCCTTGGCACTGAACCGGATCGCTCGCCTCAAAGCTGCCGGGCTAACCATTGAGATGGTAGGAGCTGACTTCCTCCAGCGATGCATCACGCCACTACAGAAGAGGCAGAGATACACTTGGGAGTACTAGAATGCCGCTGACATCATGCGGCTGTATCCAGGGCTGGGCAACAACCTGACAGTCATGCAACACATCAGCCTCTGTCATCAGCTGTTCAGGACTTCCGGCAAATTTCACTTGCCAGCCAAAGTTGTACCACTGCATATCAATTCTGCCAAGGGTTCCATCTTGGCGATGATGCCAGCATGCAACGCCCAAGGAGTTGAAGTAGACTGGGAAGAACCATCGCTCGAAGATGAAATGGCTTGGGCTTTTAACTTGACGGAGAGGGCCACTCGAGAAGAGAAGGACCTCATCCGTGCCACCAGAGATGAAGAACTGGCATATATTGCCCAGAGAGCCGAGGAGCCCTTGAAAGCCAGCAAGGCTAGTGGTTCCCGGGCTATGGCAACCAAAGAGGAGGAAGAGATCCCTGACAAAGAAGTTGCCGAAGAGCACCAAGAAGAGCCTGCCGGGGAAGAAGTTGCCGGTGAGCTTGAGGAAGAAAGAGATCCCCAAGCCCCAAAGAAAAAGGCATGTGTTCTTCGGAAGGTGTCTAGCCAGGAGATAGTGCGCCCTTCTTCATCAGGGGCTGGCCCCATCATGAAGAAGACGACCACCAGGACTGGCGAGCAACAAGAAGTTCGTTGGCAAACAACTCGGCGTCCTCGAGCTCAACGTCCATCTTCCCAGCAAGAAGTTGCCGGAGAAGTTGGGTCTTCTCAACAAGCATCTTCGCCTTCATCAGCAATCAAGAGGGCCCGGGAGTTGCCTCCGCCAGTGAGATATGACCTCTCTGTTCTCAGTGAGCCCGAAGACGAGGAGTAAGTATAATCATTTGTCTTCATCAAATCTTGATTTTATCTTGACTGTCATTTTGACATGGTTTCCTTTGTCTTCGCAGAGATATAGAACCACTCGTGCACGGGGCGAAGCTAACTAGGGCTGCAATAGAACACGAGCCAACAGCAAGCGCTGGGCAGGGGATTACATCTGCTGATACTGTCGTTATCAGCCCCCAGCCCAGCAACCCCCAGCGTGAAGCCGTGGTGTAGTTCCCACTCACAAGCACCGGTACTAATGTTCCTTCTTCTGAACCCGACAAGGAGATAGGAGAAGTCTGCCAGGAGGAAGAGCGCCCAGAGGCGGATCCCGCCATGGCTCCTCCGTAAACTATCGTCCCGGAGAGCGCTTCTCCGGCAAGGGCCTCCGCTGATGAGTCTATTCGCATAGAGATCGTTCCGGCAAGTGACGATGCCGATGACCGTGAGCCGGCAACCGAGGTTGCTGGGGAAGGAATCACCCTTCCTCAACAAGAATCAACAGGTAATCCACTTGCTTCTAAGCACTTTCCAAATTTCTGTTTTCTTGAACTTGACTTGTAAATTGAATTTCCTTCTGCTCTTTGCTTCTATTCCATCTTGCAGATCCAGCTTCTTCTGAAATGGAGAAATTCTTGCAAACGTAGCAGAAATTTTAAAGAGCACCACTGACGAGGCCGCCAAGATTTCTGCCGAAGAGGCCGCCAAATTTGTTGTCGTGTAGGCTAGGGAAACTAGTAGAGAACTAGAGAAATCTCCCGGCAACACATCTGCCCCCATCCAGATAGATATAGAGATGGTGTTGATTGGTATTGATAAGCCAAATCCTGATGTTCAACTTGCCGCACCAATCACTCAAGTCTTGACGGACACTTTGATGCGTTCCGCTCCCCAGCAAGAATCCAAAGCCCCCAGCTCGTCTGGTACTGGAGAGCGAAGTTTTGACGACGAGATTGCCCAGATCTTAGGCCCCTTCTCCCAAAGTTCCACTGAAATAGAGAATGCCGCCGACAGCGCAGAAGATCTCACCTTCCTAAAAACCATGGCTGCCGGTTTTAAGGATGTGCAAGATCACTACAGCAAGCGTTGGGACAAACTCCAAGACGGGCACAAGGCTCTGGAGCTAGCCGAAGAGAGGCTAAAGGAGAAGGCGGAGGAGATCCACACATGGTACAACGGGTAATCCCGCAACCTCAGGAGGCAAGAGGAAAAGCTTGCCGCTACCCAGGAGAAGGCAACAGCTTTTGACGGCAAGCTGACAGAGTGAGAGGCACAACTCAACGCCAGAGAGAAGGATCTTGCCGCACAGGAAGACGCCCTTGCCGCCAAACTTCGCCGCAAGGATGAAGAGATTGAAAAGCTCCTTGAGCAGAGGACGCAAGAGCTGGAAAAGAATCACAAGGAATCCATTGAGACCCAAGCTCGAGAGAGGGCCGCCAAGCTCAAGGAGGCCACTGATGAAGTTGCAGCTGCTGCTACTGCCAAGGCAGATTTGGAATCTCAGGTGAACAAGTTGAAAGAAGATTGCGCCGGCAACAGTAAGGAGATCGAGGCCCTCAAGGATGAAGCACAGAAGGCAGCTCATACCCTAGGGGAGCTGCAGACGCAGCTGACATCCAAGAGTCAAGATCTCGTCAAAGCCGCCAAGGCAGTAGAGGATCTGAAATCTAAGCTTGCCACCTTGGAAAAAGATCTTGAATTTGCCAAGGCAAAATAGATAATCTTGACGAAGAAGCTTGAAATAGAGGAGGCCTCTAGAGTAGATGCTGAAAACCAGTTCACCAGACTGCGTGAAGTGCTCTCCCTCTGGACTAACAGGCTTGTCAACATTGCCGAAGGCATTACTACTCAACTTGCCGTCATGGACATGAGGAGTTGGAGCTTCACCGTCAACGACAAGGAAGCCAGCAGTGCCAGACTGACCAAGTTCTTAGAGGGTCTCATTGATGCCTTGAAAACTTATCATGAAGACAGGTCTGCTTCATTCACCAATGTATCCCGGAAATTTGGTCGCGACGTCCTTTATAAGGTGCTTGTCAAGGTCGCATACCGCAATCCTGATGTTGATCTCTCCGGGGTATTCAAGACCTTGCCGTAGAATACTGACATCACGGCTATCGACAAGGTTGTTGCTCCAATAGCCGACAAGGTCCTTCTTACTCCTAGGCATCAAGGCGATCTTCAGAATTAGCCTTGTCATTGCATTCGCCACCAGTGCTATCATGTAAAAGACACATTTAATCTTAAGTTAGATCTGCACTGTGCTTGTGATGTAATGCAATTTATGCTGTTTGGAGTGTATGTATGCTATTTTCCTTGTCTTATCCTGCCTTTGCATGATTTGTACACCCTACACTTGTCGGACGCTTGCCGGTGCATACATTCTTGCCGTGAGTGCTTGAGGAACAGATCCTTAGCAGCCTGCCGGAAGTGCCGCTGCCGGCAAGTTTACCTTTGACGATCTCAATGCAGCTACTTAAGTTGTTGAGCGGACTCGAAACAAAGTAAGAGCGCAATTGATCTCGACAAGGTTTCTTAGCGTGCAGGTTTCTCATACAAAGACAAAAATCATTCAAGGAAGATTGCAACTACAACAAAGAATTTGTTTTAAAGTTTTTCAACTTAGCTTTTTCTTTGTTGTACTTCTTGTTGTAAAAATGATCATTTGAACGTCATTTAGTGGTATCCACACCATCATCCCCCCCCGGGAAACTTGCATGCGAGGGAACCTTCTATCCTTTGAGAAAAAGAAAGAAGAGAAAGAAGTGGTTGGATGCCTTGACGGCTCGTTAACCATTTCATACAAGGCAAAGTGTAACACAACATCACATGTAATCATATACAAACAAAAATGTACTTTAACAAAGAGTTGTAAAACACTTAGCTTTATTTCACTTATGCACAGGGTTTGCGCCTGGCTTTGTACAAAGTGTTACATGTCACATTGACAAGGCTCGTACAAAAGGTGTTGCCGGGGGGCCCGACAACTGCGCCTTATGGATAGAACTTGCGAAGATGCTCAATATTCCATGAGTTTTGCGGTAGGATGCCATCTTCGGTCTCCAGATGGACTGCGCCAGGTCTGGCAACTCGTACTACCCGATAAGGGCCTTCCCACTTTGGCATCAACTTGCTTGATCCCTTGGCGGATTGGACACGCTGAAGAGCAAGGTCGCCTTCCTCAAGGCTTCGGGCATGAACTTGGCGGCTGTGGTAGCGGCACAAAGCTTGCTGGTAGCGTGCAGCTTGCACAGCAGCCCGAAGACGATCTTCCTCAAGGAGCGTGGCATCATCTTGCCGCAGCTGCGCTTGCTGTGCTTCATCATAAGCAAGCACTCGAGGTGACCTGTACATGAGTTCCGTGTGGAGCACCACCTCTGCACCATAGACTAGGGAGAAGGGTGTTTGACCGGTGGCTTGATTTGGTGTCGTCCTGAGTGACCAAAGAACTACCTGCAACTCATCAATCCAGCGCCTTCCACACTTGTGCAGCTTGTCGAAAGTTCTCATCTTGAGGCCTCGCAACACTTCAGCATTTGCCCTTTCCGCTTGGCCGTTGCTTCTCGGGTGAGCAACAAACGCAAAACAGAATTTTCTTCCAAGATCTTGGATGTACTGCATGAAGGTGCGGCTCATGAACTGTGTGCCATTGTCTATGATGATTCTGTTAGGAACACCAAAACGGAAAACCAGTCCTTTAAAGAACTTGACGGCTGACTGTGTTGTCACCTTCCTCACTGGCTCTACCTCAGGCCACTTTGTGAACTTGTCGATTGCAACGTACAAGAACTCAAAGCCCCCGGTAGCATGGGGAAAAGGACCCAAAATATCGAGCCCCCAGACCGAGAAGGGCCAAGAGAGAGGAATTGTTTGAAGGGCTTGAGCTGGCTGATGTATATTCTTTGAATGAAACTGGCATGCTTCACACTTGGTTACTAGCTCAGTTGCATCCTGGAGAGCAGTGGGCCAATAGAAGCCTTGCCAGAATGCTTTGCCGACAGGAGCCCTTGATCCTATGTGTCGGCGTATGACACCTATGGGATCGCGTGGATCCCTTTACGGTTCGGCAAGGGGAAAAGATTTGCACAAAGAGCGGAACCAACGATCAACGCGAGGATCTTTACCCAGGTTCGGGCCGCTGAGAAGCGTAAAACCCTACTCCTGCTGTTGTTTATTGTGGATGTTCTTGGCTCAAGTACACGGAGCGCTTGTGGTGGGAAAGCAGCTACGCATGCAGAATGGGCCGGAAGGTCCTCCCCCCTGTAGCTACGCCTTGGGCCTCCTTTTATACGTCCAAGGGGTCACCAACAGTAGCAGACAGCAGTACAAGAGGTGTAAAGTTACTACAGTGTTTCATGATTATCACCGACGTCTTAGGACAAACGTCTTAGGACAAACGCATTTAATGCTCCATTTAGGTGTCCCTTACTTTTTCGGGGGCGGAAAAAGGGCCCGTCCCATCAGCACCGCTTAACCCCATTTGCGGTCGACGCCGTGACACGCAACCAGGAGGACAAGTCCTAAACGACAGGCTAGTCGCTGCGCTGGAGCGGCGGCACTGTACTGAAGCGGTGGGATCTTGCCGGGTGCGAGATCTTGCCGGGCGCGAGGCCTTGCCGGGCCTTCGCGAGCCTTCCCGACAAGGATCTTGCCGGGAACCCAGCCTTTGGTCTTCTGCCTTCTGATCATTAGCTTGAACGCCTTCTTGATATCTTGTATCCGTTTCTAGCTGTCCTCCGGCAGGCCTTGCCACTGGTATGGCTACAACCGTCCGTGCACAAGTATGGGGTATTAAAATGACCCAAACTTTAGTACACCGACAGGAGCCCCCGGGCCTAGGCCATACATGGGTGCGAGGCGTTGTTGGGCTAGGCCCAAACAGTGCACGGGCACGCGTAGCAGGAGTTAACTGTCATAATCCTCTTATTTACCGCGCCTCCCCCCCACGACGCGCTTTAAATGCGGAACGTGGGAGACGTGCGCGGAACGGCCGCAGTAGTGCGCTTGTAAAAGTGCATTCCCATTGATTAGTAAAGAGGCAGCCTCCGCTCCTTCACCATAAAAAGGAATCCGCAGAGGCGCTGCTCATTTACCTCTCATCTTTTCCAATCTGGAAACTGCCATTGCCTTCTTCCTCGAGCTCGGAACAGAGCCTATCCCATTCATCCGCCACCCCCACGCTCGCATCAGTCTCGGCCTCCGCTCCCACAGTCGCCATGCTGCCCAAAGCAAGGGCAACGCGGCGAAAGCCGTCGACTCGGATGCAGAGGCGGACAAGGCCAATTTGGTGGAGATGCGGAAGAAACACGTCGTCTTCGCCCCAACGCTCGACAGGCACGCCCTGATTGAGCGATACCTGTGTATGTGGGGGAAGAAGACGAAGGCTCACCCTGCAACTTGCATACTCCCAGCTTCCGACGAGGGCGGCCCAGATGAATTCCCTTTCTTCGCCGCTTACTTTTATTGCGGGCTCTGCCCTCCATTTTCTGATTTCTTCATCGACATCATGTATACATACGGCTTCTGCCTCTTGGATTTCACACCGAATGCCGTGACATGCATGTCGGTCTTTGCTCATCTTTGTGAAAACTTCGCCGGAGTAGCTCCCAGCACAGCCCTCTTCCGCCACTACTTCTTTCCCCGTATCGAAACAGGAGACGCCCTTTCTGGTTCTATCACCTGGATTCCAAGGGCATGGAATAAAGAGATATACCCAGACGGTCTCTACCGTAAGAAGTGGGAGGAATGGCGGGCCGAGTGGTGCTGGGTTAGGGAGAAAGATCCCCAGCCATTTTGTTCGCTCCGGCAGACGAAGGTGGTTCGCGGCAAGGACTGGAGCGGTCTCAATCCTCAGGATGATAAGCTTGCGATCGCAGTTACCAGGATCCACCGTCTCAAGGTTGCCGGGCTCACAATAGAAATGGTTGGCGCCGATTTTCTCCATCGCCGCATCGCCCCTCTGCATAACAAAGGGAGACTAGCTTGGGACTTCAAGAACGCAGCAGATATCATGAGGCTGCGCCCTAGTCTGAACAACAACCTGAAAGTCTTCTAGCACACAGCCCTTTGCCACAAGGTATTCAGGCCTGACGGGAAATACAAGTTGCCGGCTGGCATAATTCCCGTGTGCAACAACTCTGCTCTGAGCCCAATCATCGCCATGATGCCGGCGTTTAACGCCCACGGCCTTGACGGAACTTGGGTCGAGCCGCGTAAAGAGTGCGTGCAGGAATTCTTCGACAATTTGTCGGAGAGAGCCGTCCGGGAAGAGTCAATCCTCATCCGCCCCACCACTGATGAAGAAGTGGCGTACATCGCCAGCAGGGCGGAAGAAGCGAACCTAGCCGCGGAGGCCGGCAACTTTGGCTTCGCGGAAGAGGAAGCCAGCGAAGAAGGAATGGTGTCGGAGGAGATCCTTGCCGAGCAAGGTGAAGTCGCCAGGGAACAGAGTGGCATGATTGCCGGGGGCTCTAATGTCGAAGACACGGCCGAGGAGCAGCTGCATGAGGAGCCCCCGGTTCCGGAGAAGAAGAAACGTGTTCTTCGGAAAGCCGTCTCTGGCGTCCCAGCACATCAGCCTCCCTCAAGAGATGAGGTTCCCGGCAAGAAGGCGGCCGGCAAGGCTGTGCAGCGGCAAGAGGCCCAACAGCCACCCGTGCGACGTACGACACGCTCGACCGCGGCAACAACTGGTGCGGCGGGAGCATCCCATACGACGGCACCAGCGGCTGGAGCAGCATGGTCACACCAACCTACTGCTTCTGCCGCAGCCAAGCGTCCCAGGACCCCTTCTCCACCTCCTCGCCCGGACACCGAAGCGGAGGTCGACTTCGACATCTCCTCTTTTAGTCCGGATAGAGAAGAGTAAGGGCCCTCGCCGTATCCCTCAACTTTTGAATTCCTGGTACTGCTTAACTCATTTGTTTTGCTTTGGCCTATCCCCGCAGAGATACAGAGACGTTGGCGCAAAGGTTGGCGAAGAGGGCGAAGACTTCTACGGGCGATGAGCCTTCGGCAAGCACCGTAAGTGCGCCAGAGACCATCGTCATCAGCCCGGAGCCCAGCCCTCAACGCAACCTCCAACCCAGCCCCCAGCGTGAGTCCACTACTCATTTTCCGCTGGCGAGCATTGGGGAGATTATCTTCGCTATTGACATCACCGGGCTTGTAGGAGAAGGACGACAACAAGGAGAGCCATTAGAGGCCGTCCCTGAAGTGCCGCCTCCGTCGACCACGCCGCCCAGAGATGAACCTTCGGCAGGGGGTTCCACTGGCGAGCCCATCCGCATTGAAGAGGAGCCGGCAAGCACAGGCGTTGGCCATCCTACATCGGCAACTAATGTTGCCGAGAAAGGAGAAGCCACCTCTCAACAGCTCAACACAGGTAAACCGCATGCCTTGGCACTTGTTATTCTTTCTTCATTTCTGTTTTCTGGAACTCCAACTTTGGTCTCATCTTGTTTCCTTTCTTGGCTTTTAGATCTCCCCTTGACGGGACAAATGGATGTTGATGCTGTCATCGAAGAGACCGCCAGGGATGCTGCCGCCGAGGCCGACAGGGTCGCAGCTGTCGAGGCCGCCAAGGTCGCAGAGGAAGAAACCGCCAAGGGATCTGCTGAGGGGGCCGGCAAGGAGACCGGCGACCACACTGACGGCATTCCTGCCGCAGGAGCGTCTGGCGCTACACCGGTCACGGAGCCCCCGGCTGCCGGTGAGGCTGTCATCGAGGATCAACCGTCAACATCCGACGTGCCCCCGTCAAGCAGTTACCTCAAGGTCGGCGACAACCTGTTCGTCAGCGTACCAGGGACGGCGAACATTGGGGTGCCAGCCGAAGGAGAAACCTTTGATGAAGACGTCGTTGCCGCAGCTAGCAGCAGCGGGCCCAGGGAAGAGCAGCTCCTCCAAGCCATGAGCGATAACTTTCAGAAGCTCCAGGCGCTTTACCGCGCACGAAAGGAGAAGCTGGACTCCAGGGCGGCAGTTGTTGAAGCAGCGGAGGCAGATTTCCAAAAGCGCGTCGAGGAGACGCAAGTCTGGTATGCCGAGGCTTTCCAAGAGCTGACGGCTGGTCGTGAGCAGCTGAATCAGAGTTGGAACGAGCTCCTCATGAAGTAGTACGATGTCGAGAAGGCACAGGAGGAGGCTGCGCAGCAGGCTGCTGCAGAGGAAGCTCGCTTGACGGAACGCCGCGTCGGGCTTGATGCTCATGAAGAAGACCTTGCCGTTCGCGAGGAGGCACTTGCCGCCAAGCTTCACAGCAAGGACGAAGAGATCGAGAAGCTTGTCGCGCGGCGAACACAGGAGCTGGAGCAGAGGCACAAGGAAGCACTCGAAGCTCTGGTCGTAGACCACGCCGGCAGGCTAAAGGAAGCCATCGATGCCGCCGAAGCTGCAGAGGCCGCCAAGAGCGAGCTAGGCGATAAGGTAAAGAGGCTGGAAGCGGATTTTGAAGGCCACGACAAGTAGATCTCAACGCTCAACGCCGACAGAGATAAGACTCTCTTTAGCTTGGTGGAGATGCAAGCCGCCATGTCCGACAAGATCAAAGAGCTCTCTTCAGCCAATGAATCCATTGCCGATCTGACATTGAAGCTGACAACGCTGGAGGAGTCCCTTGAGAGCAGCAAGGCTCGTGAGAGGGCTCTGACCAAGGATCTCCAGGCTGAGAAGAGCCTACTCAACAGCTCCGCCGCCACCTATAATGACTTCGAGAAAGGTGTGACGATCTGGACTGAGCGCCTCGTCGATGTCGCGGAAAGGCTTGCCGCAGAACTGTCCACCATGGGCTTGAATAACTTTGGCTACTCTTTTGACGAGCGGGTGTCTTCGAGCGCCAAGCTGACCATGTTCTTCGAGGGCGTTGTTGATGCTCTCAAGCTGCTCTAGGCTAACCGAGCAACCCATCTGGCCAACGAGTCTCGCAAACTCTGCCGGGCCGTCCTCCGCAAGGTGCTCATCAAAGTAGTGCACAAGAACCCTGGCATCAACGTCACCAATGTCCTTGCTAGCTTGCCGGAGGATGCAGATCTCAAGGCGCTTGAAGAGCTTGTCGCGCCCATCATTGACAGAGTGAGCCACGTCAAGCGGGTCGAAGGCCAGCGCAGGGACTAGCCGCTTCGCTTCATCTTGTCGCCACTATTCCATGCCAAAGACAGTTTTATCTTAAGTTAGAATTGCGGCGACTATCAATGTAATATAACTTACTATGTTTTGGATGAATGTATGCTATTTCCCTCGTCTGATTTCTTTCTGTATGGTTTTTACCCTACGCTTATGGGGGTCTTGCCGGTGCGCGCGCCCTTGCCGAGAGCGCTTTGAGGAACGGGTCCTTAGCAGCGTGCTGGGGGGGTCGCTACCGACAAGATACCTTGACGCTTTCAGTGCAGCCACTTAAGTTGTTGAGCGGACTCGAAACAAAGTAAGGGCGCAACTAATCACAACAAGGTTCCTTCGCGTGCAGGTTTTCCATACAAAGGCCGAAATCGTTCAAGGAAAATAACCCTACAACAAATATCTGCTTAAAGAGTTTTGCAACTTAGCTTTTCGTTGCTGTACTCCTTATTGCAAAATGTCAACTTGAACGTCGCCCGTCGGTATCCATACCATCATCCCCCCCGGCAAACGTGTATGCGAGGGAACCTTCTGTCCATTGAGAAAAAGAAAGAAGAGAAAATAGAGATATGGAACCTTGGCGGTTCATTAGTGCTCACAGGAAGCAAGTGCAATACAATATCTCAGACAAGCATGCATATAGAAATGACATGAAAATCGACAAGGATTGTAAAACATTTAAGTTTATTCAACTGTGCACAGGGTCTGCGCCTGGCTTTGTACAAAGGATCACATGCCTTACTGGCAAAGCTCGTACAAAAGGTGGTTGCCGGGGGACCCGACAACCGCGCCTTATGGGTAGAACTTACGAAGGTGTTCGATATTCCAGGAATTGCTCACTGGAATGCCATCTTCGGTCTCCAGGCGGACTGCGCCAGGCCTGGTGACTCGTACTACCCGATAAGGGCCTTCCCACTTCGGCGTCAACTTGTTGGAATTCTTGGCCGACTGAACGCGCCGAAGAACAAGGTCGCCTTCCTCAAGGCTCCGGGCATGAACCTTGCGGCTATGATAGCGCCGCAAGGCTTGCTGGTAGCGTGCAGCTCGCACAGCAGCCCGAAGACGATCTTCCTCAAGGAGCGTGGCGTCATCTTGGCACAGCTGCTCTTGCTCAAACTCATCATAAGCGAGCACTCGCGGTGACCCGTATATGAGTTCCGTGGGGAGAATTGTTTCTGCCCCGTACACCAGGGAGAAAGGTGTCTGGCCAGTAGCTCGATTTGGTGTCGTTCTGATTGACCAAAGAGCCGCCGGCAGCTCATCAATCCAGCGTCTTCCGCACTTGCGCAGGTTGTCGAAAGTTCTTGTTCTGAGACCTCGCAGCACTTCAGCATTTGCCCTCTCCGCTTGGCCGTTGCTTCTCGGGTGAGCAACAGAGGCAAAACAGATTCTGCCGCCAAGGTCTTGGACATACTGCATGAAGGTGCGGCTCACGAACCGCGTGCCATTGTCGGTGATGATCCTGTTTGGCACACCAAAATGGCACACTATTCCCTTGAAGAACTTGACGGCTGACTGTGCTGTCACCTTTCTCACTGCTTCCACTTCCGGCCACTTCGTGAACTTGTTAATAGCAACGTACAAGTATTCGAAGCCCCCGGCAGCGCGGGGAAAGGGGCCCAATATATCGAGCCCCCAGACCGAAAATGGCCAAGAAAGAGGGATTGTCGGAAGAGCTTGAGCTGGTTGATGCAATTGCTTTGAATGGAACTGGCACGCTTCACACTTGGTTACTAGTGTAGTTGCATCCTAGAGAGCAGTCGGCCAGAAGAAAACCTTGCCGGAATGCCTTGCCGACAAGAGGTCTTGAGCCTATGTGAGAGCCACATATGCCTCCATGTATCTCTGCCAACAGCTCTAGTCCATCCTCCCAAGGAATACACTTCAATTTCGCACCGTTCGGCCTCTTTTGTACAGTACGTTGTCCACGAACTGGTACATACTAGACTGACGGGCTACTTTCTCCGCTTCTTCCTATTCTTCAGGGAGTTCTCCTGTCTGAAGGAACTGGATGACGTGCTGTGCCCATGCCAGAGCCTGTGGCTCGACAACAAGGACTAAAGGCATATCTTCGGCTGCGGGAGCACTTGCTTCTGCGGCAAGAACCTGAGGTTCTGCGCGAGGCTGCTTCTCACCGGCAACCGTGTCGTTCCCGGCAACTTCCTTGCCGGCGGCTTCTGGAAGCTCTGCCGGAAAGTACTGGCCGGAACTCAACTTCCTTTTTTTGTCTTGCCTCGTCGATGGTGTTACGGATGGCTGAGTTAAGCGGAGCACAAAAGTTCCTGGTTCCACAGGTAACTTGAGGGCAGCACGTTTTGACAGGTCATCGGCAATGTTGTTCTCAGCTCGAGGAACATGCTCTATTTGCAGACCGTCAAAACGCTCCTCCAACTTTCTCACTTCATCTACATATGCTTCCATCAACGGGCTCTGATAATCTTTGTTAACTTGCCTGACGACAAGCTGTGAGTCACCTCTGACGATGAGCTTCTTAATTCCAAGGTCTGCCGCGATCCTGAGACCGGCAAGCAGTCCTTCATATTCTGCAGTGTTGTTCGTTGATCTCTCCCGGGGAAAGTGCATCTGAATTACATACTTGAGGTGCTCTCCGGTGGGTGCGACAAGCAGCACGCCAGCACCGGCGCCTTGTAGCAAAAAAGCCCCATCAAAGTACATAATCCATTCTCGATCTGTTTCCTTGCCGGGGATAGTTGTCTCTTGAATTTCTTCGTCTGGCGTCGGTGTCCATTCTGCAATGAATTCTGCCAAGGCTATGCTTTGAATAGTTGAAGTGCTTTCAAATTTGAGACCAAAGCTTGACAGCTCCAATTGCCACTCCACAATCCTGCCGGTCGCATCTGGATTCCATAAAATCCGTTGCAACGGGAAGCGAGTGACGACGGTGATTTCATGTGCCTGGAAATAATGGCGCAACTTCCTCGAGGCCATAAGGAGGCCGAAGAGCAACTTCTGCACACCAGAATATCTTGACCTAGCCCCCTGCAATAGGGAGCTGACAAAATAGACTGGGCGCTGCACCATTTTCCTCTTTTGCACTGCTTCATTCGACTGCGCAGATCCTGTCTTGTCGGCACCAGACTCTGCCGGGGATAATCCCAGCTTGTTGCTTGACGGGCTTGCCGCTGCCGCTGCTTCTTCGTCGACTTCTCTCTGCGCCACTAACGCAGCACTAACCACTTGATTTGTTGCCACTAGATATAACAACAATGGCTCTTGCGGTTTAGGCGCGACTAGCGTCGGCGGAGAGGAGAGGTACTTCTTCAAGTCCTGCAGCGCCGCCTCCGCTTCCGGAGTCCATTTCATTGGACCCGCCTTCTTCAAGATTTTGAAAAAGGGTAGGGCGCGCTCAGCGGATTTGGAGATGAACCTGCTCAGAGCAGCAACGTAGCCGGCAAGTCGGCGCACATCTTTGACACGTCTCAGTGCTTCAATCTGCTCGATTGCTTTGATCTTGTCGGGATTGGCTTCGATTCCACGTTGAGACACAAAGAACCCGAGAAGCTTGCCGGATGGAACGCCAAACACACACTTCTCAGGATTGAGCTTCAGATTGATTCTGTGCAGATTTGCAAATGTCTCTTCTAAATCTTGTATGAGTGTTGCCTTGTCCTTGGTTTTGACCACTATGTCATCCATATAAGCTTCCATATTTCTATGTAGCTGGGGCTCAAAACCAATCTGGACCGCTCTTGCAAACGTCGAACCAGCACTTTTCAACCCGAAAGGCATGCGTATGAAGCAATACGTGCCACATGGGGTGATAAATGCGGTTTTCTCTTCGTCTTCCTTCGACATGAAAATCTGATGGTAGCCTGAATACGCGTCAAGAAATGACAGCAAATCGCAGCCAGCAGTGGAGTCCACAATTTGGTCGATGCGCGGCAAGGGAAAATGATCTTTTGGGCAGGCTTTATTGATTTCAGTATAGTCGATACATAGCCTCCATTTTCCATTCGCCTTGCGCACTACAACTGTATTGGCCAACCATGTTGGATGGAGGACTCCTCTAACTAGACCTGCTGCTTCAAGCTTCCTGATTTCTTCGGCGATAAACTCTTGCCACTCCAAGGCTTGCTTCCGGACCTTCTGCTTGACGGGCCGCGCGTGAGGACAGATAGCAAGGTGGTGCTCGATTACCTCCCTGGGAACACCGGGGATATCAGATGGTTGCCATGCAAACACATCGACATTCGCCCGCAGGAAGGCAACGAGCACGCTTTCCTATTTGTCATCGAGGGTGGAACTTATGGTGAAAGTTCCTCTCGTACCATCCTCCTTGGCGGGCACCTTCTTAGTTTCTGGTGGAGTTGCCTTGGATTTCTTTCTCTTGCCGGTGGAGCTCTCTGGCACTTCCTCGACGGGAGCGCATCACTCCGAGGAGGTGCGCTTGCCGGAGTGTGTGTTAGAGGTCTTGCCAGTCTTCTTCTTCCCCCCGGGAGCTTCAGCGGCAGAAGCAAGTGCCTTGGCTGCAGGTGCTGCAACTGCCTCCTAGTAGAGTTGGTCGGTGCAGATAAGCGCATCCTTCTTGTCGGAGTTGATAGTGATGACACTCATCGGCTCGGGCATCTTCAGTGTATTATAGGCGTAGTGTGATGCCGCCATAAACTTGGCCAGCGCCGGGCGACCAAGAATCCCATTATATGGTAATGGGATCTTGGCGACGTCGAAGACGATCTTCTCTATCCTGTAGTTCAACTCGCTACCAAATGTCACCGGCAGGGTGATCTTGCCCTTCGGCTGGCTCCTTCCTGGATTGATCCCTTGGAACGTGCCCGTTTCCTCGAGATCTTCATCAGGAATTTGCAATCTTTTGATCACATCAGGCGAGATCAAGTTCAAACCGGCCCCACCGTCAACTAACATCTTTGTCACCTTGAGGTTGCGGATCGTTGGTGAAACCAACAATGGCAAACACCCGACCGTAGTTGTGTGATCAGGGTGATCCTCGGCGTCAAAAATGATAGGCGTGTGGGACCACTTCAGTGGCTTCCGGGCATCGACCGATGGCTCTGCTGCATTAATCTCGCGCGCCCACTGTTTGAGTCGGCGGTGAGAGGAATGCAACGAGGCGCCTCCGTCAACGCACATGGCTTCTGTGGCCTTCTGGAACTCGTGCTCGCTGGACTCGTCGCCCTCTTCATCATCATCATCACCCCCTTGCTCTTTGTCGCGGCCTCGAGCGGGCCTCTCCTTTTGTTGCTTGGCTTTACCACGGCGACCTCCTTGGCCACCGCGCTTCTTGCCAGACTCCCCATCGCCATCCTGGGCCTTCTCCTTGTCTCGCCTTTCATACTCAGCTTTCTGCTTCTCGACAAGCTCCTCAACTTGCCGGCAGTTTTGGAGATCGTGGCCCTTGGTGCGGTGGATCTTGCAGTACTGCTTGGCGGAGCCCTCCGGCTTGTCGGCAGCCGCCAAGGCCTGACATGCGGCTCACCCGGCAACCTCCTTGCCGGGGTCATCAGTCTTGGCCTTCTTGGCGGTGCCGGGGTTGCCGGATCCCTCGACGGCAAGCACGGCCTTGTCCTTGCGCTTCCTGTTCCTCCGTCGTCCTTTCTTTGCCGGGGTAGCGGTGTCTTCGCTTTCAGAATCGACTCCTGCGCCAGCGTCCTCGCCGGGGAGTCTCCTTCCCTCTTCGGCCCGAGCACATCTGTCAGCCAGAGCGTAGAGCTCGGCGACATCCCTGACCTTGTTCATCGCCAGCTCTTCCCGCATCTTGCGGTTGCGCACATTCTGGTGAAAGGCGCTGATAACAGCGGCAGGATGAACGTCTGGGATGTTGTGCTGTATACGGCTGAATCTATGTATGTACTTGCGCAAGGTTTCGCCATCTTTCTGGGGAATGAGATGTAAATCACTTTCTTGGCCAGGAGCTTGGTGGCCTCCAGTAAAGGCGCCAACAAACTCATGACACAGATCTGCCCAGGAGGAAATGGAATTCTCCGGCAGGTGCATCAACCACGACCTAACGTTGGGCTTAAGCACCAACGGGAAGTAGTTGGCGAGTATCTTGTCTTCTCGAGCCCCGGCAGCCTGCACCGCAATGGTGTAGATGCTCAGGAACTCTGACGGGTGAGTCTTGCCGTCGTATTTCTCCGGCACCTCCGGCTTGAAAGATCGGGAATTGGGCCACTGGACTCACCGCAGCTCACGAGTAAACGCTGAACAGCCCACCTCGTAAGGCAGGCTACCAGGATACCCTGGCGCAGGCTCGTCGACAGTGGGTCCCGCGCGCTTGTCGGATTGACGGCGCGCTTCCCGCCGCCGCTCGATGGTGGTTCAAGCATCCTCCTTGTGCCATTCCCGAAGAACCAGACATTGATCGTGGCGAACCCGCGGATCAGACGACGCCGTGGAATCATCATCACGGGCGTCGATCCGCCGAGTTAGCGACCGCTCTTGTCATAGCGGAGGGGAACGCATCATAGTCGTACCGCCTCCGGTCTTCTCGCCATCGGCACGCACC
The DNA here is from genome assembly GCA_039707655.1 of Elymus sibiricus. Lineage (NCBI taxonomy): Eukaryota > Viridiplantae > Streptophyta > Magnoliopsida > Poales > Poaceae > Elymus > Elymus sibiricus. Next base: position 279,770,120 of record CM077676.1, read on the forward strand.
GGCCCAGTAGACTGCCGCCGCGAAGGCTCTGCCTGCTGCGGCCTATCGTCATTAGCAAAGCCGATGAGGCTCTGAATGGCAGATCTCCACTCATCTAGCTTCTCCGCAGCGGGAGGGAAGCCTAGGAGCAGCTGAGCTCGCGCCAATGCTTCTGCTGGTGTAGGCGGCGGCGAAAGATGCGAAGAGCGTGAGGTGCTCTGACTCCTAACGTAATTAGAAGGAGCACCGTCACGGTTCTGTAGCCGCGCGCGGCTTCCACCGGCGTGTTGGCGTGGATCTTGGCCCCACGCATCTTGGGAGTGATGCGCAGGGTTTTTTCCATGGGGATGCCTGGAACCACCAACGTCGCGGCGCTGCACGTCACGCATGACCTGAGAAGGCCGCGGCGCATGCGTCGGCGTGGGTGTCTTGGAAGGCGCCGTCCCGTCCTTGGTAGTTCGCCGCGCCACCCGTAGGTAGCACGGCTCCGTCCTTACACCTGGCGCTCGCCTGGCTCGGATCGCCAGAACGTCGCGGAGGCTCAAGACCTCCACCTCCTCCTCTAGCGCCCACGCCATCACCTGTTTGTGCGGGTACGGGGAGGCTGGACGCAGATGGATCAATCGCCGTAGCGCCCTTCTTCTTGGGAGCCATGGCGATGAAAGATGATCAAGAACCGGCGCGCTGACCGCTAGATCGGGTTCGCGCAACCTCTCCCCCTACCTGGCGCGCCAAAGATGTCGGCGTACGACACCTATGGGATCGCGTGGATCCCTTTACGGTTGGGCAAGGGGAAAAGATTTGCACAAAGAGCGGAACCAACGATCAACGCGAGGATCTTTACCCAGGTTCGGGCCGCTGAGAAGCGTAAAACCCTACTCCTGCTATTGTTTATTGTGGATGTTCTTGGCTCAAGTACACGGAGCGCTTGTGGTGGGAAAGCAGCTACGCATGCAGAATGGGCCGGAAGGTCCTCCCCCCTGTAGCTACGCCTTGGGCCTCCTTTTATACGTCCAATGTGTCACCAACAGTGGCAGACAGCAGTACAAGAGGTGTAAAGTTACTACAGTGTTTCATGATTATCACCGACGTCATAGGACAAACGTCTTAGGACAAACGCATTTAATGCTCCGTTTAGGTGTCCCTTACTTTCTCGGGGGCGGAAAAAGGGCCCGTCCCATCAGCACCGCTTAACCCCATTTGCGGTCGACGCCGTGACACGCAACCAGGAGGACAAGCCCTAAACGACAGGCTAGTCGCTGCGCTGGAGCGGCGGCACTGTGCTGAAGCGGTGGGATCTTGCCGGGTGCGAGGCCTTGCCGGGTGCGAGGCCTTTCCGGGCCTTCGCGAGCCTTCCCGGCAAGGATCTTGCCGGGAACCCAGCCTTCGGTCTTCTACCTTCTGATCATTAGCTTGAACGCCTTCTTGATATCTTGTATCCGTTTCCAGCTGTCCTCCGGCAGGCCTTGCCACTGGTATGGCTACAACCGTCCGTGCACAAGTATGGGGTACTAAAATGACCCAAACTTTAGTACACCGACACTATGTGAGAACCACACATGCGTCCATGTATTTCTGCCAACAGCTTTAGTCCATCTTCCCGGCAAATGCACCTCAATTTCACCCCATTTTGTCTCTTTCTGTGCAGAATGTTATCAACAAACTGATACATACTTGACTGTCGGGCTACTTTTTTAGCTTCTTCTTGATCATCAGGAAGTTCTCCTGTTTAAAAGAAATGGATGATCTGCTGTGCCCATGCCGGAGCCTGTGGCTTGATGACAAGGACTAAAGGCATTTCTTCAGCTGCAGGAGCGCTTGCCTCGACGGCAAGAACCCGAGGTTCCACTCGAGGCCGCTGCTCACCGGCAGACGCGTTGTTGTCTCCGGCAACTTCCTTGCCGGCGGCTTCTAGGAGCTCTGCCGGGAAGTACTTGCTGGTGTTCAACTTTCTCCTTTTGTTTGACTACATTGATGGTACGACAGATGGTTGAGTCAAATGGAGCACAAAAGTTCCCGGTTCCACAGGCAGCTTTTGGGCAGCACACTTCGACAGATGATCAGCAATGCTGTTTTCCGCACGAGGGATGTGCTCTATTTGCAATCCGTCAAAGTGCTCTTCCAATTTTCTCACTTCTTCCACATAGGCTTCCATCAATGGGCTCTGATAATCTTTATTAACTTGCTTCACAATGAGCTGCGAGTCACCACGAATGATCAACTTTCTGATTCCAAGGTCCACCGTGATCCTGAGATCAGCAAGGAGCCCTTCATACTCAGTAGTGTTGTTTGTCGGGGAGAGAAGTTTGTACCACATACTTGAGGTGCTCTTCGGTGGGTGCGACAAGCAGCACTCCGGCACCGGCGCCTTGCAGCGAAAAGGCATCGTCAAAGTAAATGATCCATTCCTTAGTAGTTTCTTTGCCGGGGAGAGAAGTTTCTTGATTTTCTTCGTCTGGCGTTGGTGTCCATTCTGCAATGAACTCTGCCAAGGCTCTGCTCTGAATAGTTGAAGTACTCTCAAACTTGAGGGCAAAGCTTGACAATTCCAACGCCCACACCACTATCCTACCGGTGGCATCTGGATTTCTCAAGATATGTTGCAACAGAAAGCGAGTGACGACGGTGATCTCATGTTCCTCGAGGCCATAAGGAGGCCAAAAAGCAACTTTTGCACACCAGAGCACCTTGACCTAGCCCCTTGTAGGAGGGAACTAACAAAGTAAACTGGGCGCTGCACCATTTTCTTCTTCGGCACCACTTGTTGGTTTGCATCAATTGCTTGCGCTGATTTTGACTTGTCGGCACCAGACTCTGCCGGAGAAGATTCCGGTTTATCGCTTGACGGGCTTGCTACCGTTGCTTCCTCATCATCAGCTTCTCTCTCTGCCACTAATGCAACACTGACCACTTGATTTATTGCCGCCAAGTACAACAGCAACGGTTCTTCTGGCTTAGGCGCAACTAGTGTTGGCGGAGAGGAGGTGTACTTCTTCAAGTCTTGCAGCGTGGCCTCCGCTTCCGGAGTCCATTTCATTGGACCTGCCTTTTTCAAAATCTTGAAAAACGGCAAGGCGCGCTCGGCAGATTTGGAGATGAACCTGCTTAATGCAGCTACACAGCCGGCAAGACGCCGCACATCCTTGACGTGCTTTGGTGCTTCAATTTGCTCAATGGCTTTGATCTTGTCGGTATTGGCTTCGATTCCACGTTGAGATACAAAGAACCCGAGAAGCTTGCCGGATGGAACACCAAACACACACTTCTTGGGATTGAGCTTCAAATTGATCTTGCACAAGTTTGCAAATGTCTCTTCTAAGTCTTGAATGAGGGTTGATTTGTCCTTGGTTTTGAGCACTATATCATCCATATATGCTTCCACATTCCTGTGCAGCTGGGGCTCAAAACCAATTTGGACTGCTCTTGCAAATGTTGAACCATCACTCTTTAGTCCGAAAGGTATACGCACGAAGCAGTATGTGCCACATGGAGTAATGAATGCGGTTTTCTCCTCATCCTCCTTGGCCATGAAAATCTGATGGTAGCCAGAGTATGCGTCAAGAAAGGAAAGTAAATTGCAGCCGGCAGTACAGTCAACAATTTGATTGATGCACGACAAAGGGAAAGGATCTTTTGGACATGCTTTGTTGATATCAGTGTAATCAATACAAAGTCTCCACTTCCCATTTGCTTTGCGTATGACAACTGGATTTGCCAACCATGTTGGATGTAGCACACCTCTAACTAAGCCTACCGCTTCTAAATTTTTTATTTCATCGGCAATAAACTGTTGCCGTTCCAAAGCTTGCTTCTTGACCTTCTACTTGACGGGCCAAGCATGAGGACAGACAGCAAGGTGGTGCTCGATTACCTCCCTGGGAACGCTGGGGATGTCAGATGGTTGCCATGCAAACACATCGACATTCGCCCGCAGGAAGGCAATGAGCGTGCTTTCCTATTTGTTGTCGAGAGTGGAACTGACGGTGAAGGTACCGCCAGTGCCGTCCTCCTTTGCGGGCACCTTCTTGGTTGCTGGTGGAGTAGCTTTGGACTTCTTGGCAGTAGAGCTCTCCGGCACGTCATCGACGGGCGCGCAGCACTCCGAAGAGGTGCGCTTCCCAGAGGCCTTGTCGGAGGTCTTGCCGTTTTTCTTGCTCTTCTTTTTGTCAGCGGGAGCGGGGGCCTTCGCGGCAGATGTTGCAACCGCTTCTCTGTAAAGCTTGTCGACACAAATAACTACATCCTTCTTATCGGAGTTGATTGTGATGACACCCATCGGCCCTGGCATTTTGAGCGTGTTGTAGGCATAATGCGATGCTGCCATGAACTTTGCCAAGGCTGGGCGACCAAGAATTCCATTATACGGCAAGGGAATCTTAACTACATCGAAGACAATCTTCTCTGTTCTGTAATTCAATTCCCCGCCAAACGTCACCGACAGAGTGATCTTTCCTTTGGGCTGGCTCCTTCCCGGATTGACCCCTTGAAACGTGCCCGTTTGCTTGAGATCTTCATCGGGAATCTGTAGCCTCTTAATGACATCTGGTGAAATCAAGTTTAGGCCGGCCCCTCTGTCAACCAACATTTTCGTGACTTGGAGGTTGCGTATCGTTGGTGAAACCAACAACGGCAAACACCCAACCGCAGTTGTGCGATCGGAGTGGTCCTCAGCATCGAAAATGATGGGTGTGTGGGACCACTTGAGTGGTTTCTGAGCGCCCATTGCCGGTTCTGCCACATTAACTTCACACGCCCACTGCTTGAGCTGGTGGTGAGAGGAGTGCAAAGATGCGCCTCCGTCAATGCACATGGCTTCTGTTGCTTTCTAGAATTCCTGTTCACTGGAATCCTCTTCATCCTCGTCATCATCCTCTTCTTTCTTGTCATGGCCTCGAGCAGGCTTTTCCTTCCGCTGTTTGGCCTTGCTGCGGTGGCCTCCTCGGCCACCACTACCCCTCTTGCCGGATCCCCCAGCACCGTCCTGGCCTTTCTCCATGTCGCGCTTTTCATATTCAGCTTTCTATTTCTCGGCAAGCTGTTCAACCTGCCGGCACTCCTGGAGATCATGGCCTTTGGTGCGGTGAATCTTGCAGTACGCCCATCGGACTTACCGACTTTCTCGTTTGCCGCAACCTCCTAACAAGCAGCTCATACAACAGCTTCCTTGCCAGAGCTTTCTGTCTTAGCCTTTTTCGTAGCGTTGGCGTCGCCGGAGCCTTCAATGGCCATCACTGTTTTGCCCTTGCGCTTCCTATTATGCTTTCGGCCCTTTTTCTTCGGGGTGGTGGCGTCGTCGTCCTCAGAATCAACTTCAGCGCCAACATCCTCCCCAGGAAGTCTCCTCCCTTCTTCAGCACATGCACACTTGTCCGCCAATGTATACAGCTCGTTGACGGTCTTTGCCAGTCGGATATTCATCTTCTTCCGCATCCTCCGATTGCGCACATTTGTGTGAAAGGCAGCAATCACAGCCGCGGGGTGCACATAAGGAATGTTGCACTGCACGCGACTGAACCTCTATATATACTTCCGCAAGGACTCGCCATCTCTTTGTGGGATCACTTGCAGATCACTGGGCTGACTAGGAGCCTTGTGGCCTCCGGTGAAAGCACCAATGATCTCATTGCATAAATCAGACCATGAAGAAATGGAGCCTTCCAGCAAGTTCATCAGCCAAGATCTCACATTGGGTTTGAGCACCAATGGAAAATAGTTGGCAAGAATCTTTTCATCCCATCCCCCAGCAGCTTGTACGGCAATCGTGTAGATGCCCAAGAACTCCGCCGGGTTTAGCTTGCCGTCATACTTCTCTGGCAGCTCTGGCTTGAAGGCCCGGGTTGACGGCCAGCGGACTTGCCGCATCTCACTAGTGAAGGCCGGGCACCCAACCTCGTAAGGTAGATACCCGCCAACCCCGGGCGCAGGCACATCAACGACTGGGCCGTTGTGCACGTCAGATTGACGGCGCGCCTTCCAGTGCCGTTCAATGGTAGTGCGAGCATCCTCTACCCACCAATCTCGCAGCACTTGACGCTGATCTTGCCACGCTCGTGGATCCGAAAAAGCCATCGACATCTTGTCGGGCTCGACGGATTGGTGAGCCTGGCACGGTTGTTGAAGTTGTTGTTGTGGGGGTGACTGCACCATTGGCGTGGCCCCTCTGGCCCAGCCATCAGTTGGTGCCGTCACCGGACGCCGTGAAGGTCCGGCCTGCTGTTAGTTGTTGGCTTCAGCAAACCCGACGAGGCTCTGGATGGTGGCCCTCCACTCATCCATCTTGTCGACAGTTGGAGGGAAATTCAACAGCATCTGCGCCCGTGCCATGGCCTCTGCTGCTGTAGCCGGCATGGCCGGGAGCGAAGAAAGGGACGTCGCTTGACTCCTGGCAGAACCAGTAGGAGCGCCATCACGAACTTGCTACCGTGGCTCATGCCCAGCAGCGGGCTGACGTGGTGGTGGTGGTTCTTGAAGATCTTGTGGTTGATCAATAGGTGTCTTGCCGTGTGGTCGTCGCCATCCAGAGCCACCAGCGCCGCTCGGAGTCGCGTCGCACCCATCTCGCGATGGTCGCGGTGTGCGTCCCAACGTGGCATCCTTAGATGCTGCAGCGGTTGGATCTTGGCTTGTGCCAGTCCGGACGGTGTTGCTCCGGTGACTACGCTCGCCGGTGTGTCGAGGAGGTGGGAGTTGGCCATCCGCGCCACCTACACCATTGTGGCTTCAATCGCCGGATTGGCGAGGAAGCTGAGGGTTCGTGTTGTGTGCTCCACCTGCTCCACCTGTGCTGGCTACACCGCCTGCGCCGCCTGCACCGGTGACACCGGTCGCACCTCCCGTGCCGGTCGCGCCTCCCGCGCCACCTGCGCTGGCCGGATCATCTGCGCCGCCTGTGGGCGTCTGCGACGGAAGTTTGGAGGTCGATGGAGCTGCTGCGGATGCGCCCTTCTTCTTGGGCGCCATCGAAGATGATGAAGATGAAACTGACGCGCAAACTGCTGATGCAGGTTCACGCAAGCGATTCCCCTACCTGGCGTGTCAAATATGTCGTGCGTATGACCATCTATGGGGCCATCTAGCCCCTTTGCGGTTCGACTAGGGAGATGCGCAAGCACAAAGAGCAGAATCAGCAATCAACGCAAAGATTTTACCCAGGTTCGGGCCACCGTGAGGTGTAAAACCCTACTCCTACTTTGTTGTATTGGATGTGTTTGAGCTCAAGTACAAGGAGTGCTACTTGCCGGCAAGGTGCAGGAAGTGCAGCTACGCCTGCAAAATGAGCAAATTGTCGACCCTTGTAAAGGTTGCCCTGGCCCTCCTTTTATAGATCAAGGGGTAACCAAAGTGGCAAAACAGTCTTTACATGTTGATAGATAGCCAACAGTGCTATCATACCTAACTCTGCCGGTTTAGGACAAACGCAATAAATGCGCCATTAGGTGTCATGTGGAGGAGGAGCCCCGGCAAGGTTCCTCCACCGCTCGCCCAGCTACCTCCTATAATCTTGACACGCCTTCTGGAAGGATGTCATTAAAGGTAATCCTCCTTCTAGCATGCTGACATGAGCCCCGACAAGCCTCAGCAAACTTCCTGCCCACTCGACACATCACAGATTAGCTAGCGACTGGTTGCTCAATGAGGTGGAGCGAAGAGGAGCCAGTAAGGGCTTACCAGCACGGAGCTTGCCGGGCCTTCATCTTGCCGGCTCATGCCTTGCCGGCAAGTGATGCCTCCATCTTCAGCACTAGTCAAGCGCTTCTTGATGCTTCATCTTGATGTCTTCTTTATGGTTTTGTAACCAAGTCTTGAATCTTGATGTTGGTAATCTTCCGGCAAGCCCTGGCCATCAGGAAATCTACCACTGTCTGTGCATAAGTCAGGGTGTAAAATACCCATGTTTTATACACCGACACACTTGTTATTGAACCATTTGTTGTTTGGGGATTTGATTATATGGGACCTTTTCCTTCCTCTAATGGGTATACACATATCTTAGTTGCTGTTGATTACGTTATTAAGTGGGTAGAAGCTATTCCAACTAGTAGTGCTGATCATAACACTTCTATCAAAATGCTTAAAGAAGTTATATTTCCGAGGTTTGGAGTCCCTAGATATTTGATGACTGATGGTGGTTCACATTTTATTCATGGTGCTTTCCATAAATTGCTTGCTAAATATGATGTTAATCATAGAATTGCATCTCCCTATCATCCTCAGTCTAGTGGTCAAGTTGAACTGACTAATAGAGAAATAAAGTTAATCTTGCAAAAGACCGTTAATAGATCCAGAAAGAATTGGTCTAAGAAACTTGATGATGCACTATGGGCTTACAAAACTTCTTATAAAAATCCTATGGGTATGTCTCCATATAAAATGGTTTATGGAAAAGCATTTCATTTACCTCTTGAGTTAGAACATAAAGCTTATTAGGCCATTAAACAACTCAATTATGATTTTAAACTTGCTGGTGAAAAGGGGTTATTTGATATTAGCTCTCTAGATGAATGGAGAACCCAAGCTTATGAAAATGACAGGTTATTTAAAGAAAAAGTTAAAAAATGGCATGATAAAAGAATTAAAAAAACGGGAATTCAAAGTAGGTGATAACGTTCTATTATACAATTCTCGTTTAAGATTCTTTGCAGGAGAACTTCTCTCTAAATGGGAAGGGCCATACATCATCGAAGAAGTTTATCGCTCTGGAGCCATCAAGATAAATAACTCTGAAGGCACTAATCCGAGAGTGGTTAATGGGCAAAGAATTAAACATTATATCTCAGGTACGCCCACTAATGTTGAAACTAATATTATTCAAACAATGACACCGGAAGAGCACATAGAAGAAACCTTCCGGAACGCTCCAGAACCCTGAAAAGGAGTAGGTATGTGGTACGGTAAGTAAACCGACTCCAAAAATTACATAAAAGTAATTTCTGTTCGTTTTGGAATATATAAAAAATTAGGAAAATAATGAACAGTCCGAAGAGTGCAAGAGGGAGCGACAAGCTTGGGGGGCGCGCCTACCGAGCTTGTGGCTCCCCCGTGGACTTTCCTGACTCCGTTTTCTTCCATATAACTTGTCCCGCACGAAAAAAATTCATTATATATACTCTCAGATGTTTTGACCACCGTATCGCAAGTTCCCCCTCTATTCTTGTTTCGGGCTATTTTTCTGATAGATCTAGGTCACCATGGTGCCTCCAAGCTTGTCCAAGGACAAGTTCTATGAGAAGGTCATCAACCCGTACCTTCCGAAAATGATGAAACACCCTCAAGCCATTGAGATGCGTGAGGGGATGCTTCACATCTGGGACGTTCAAGGGCCCAAGAAGACCGGGAGCGAGAAGGCCAGTCTGGAAGCGGTGGAACAGGAGATCTTCAAGTGCCAAGGGATGGTGGAGCACGGTCTCAATGTTAACCACTCCATGATCATGGAATTCATCCATGAGCACAAGGTGGACAACAAGGATATAGGGGACATCATCTTCAAGCTCAACGACCGGATTGATCATCTTCACTCCCAGATCTATGATTTACAAAACCAAAATTTTGAGTATGAGGCCAAGTTCAAAGGTATGAGTTTATCTGCAAATTTCAGGACTCCGGAAACACGTTCATCCTTTTATGATGGAAAGCCTATGCCTTGGAAGATGGAGGACAAGCCTACCTCATCATCACCACCATCACCGAGGAAGGAGACTTGAGTACACGGGTATGGGCACCACCCATGGCTTGTACCAAGCTTGGGGGAGGTGCCCTGCTATCGTATCACCATCACCTTTATCATAATTATCTATCTTAGTTCGATCCTTAGATATTTCATGATTTAGAAGAATAAATTTTTAGTATGATTTAGTTTCGAGTGTTTGCTTTGTGATCTATCTATCTATGTAATCGAGTGTGAGAGTTATATAATAAAGAGTAGTTGAGTTGAGTTGTTTTACTTTTGTTGATCCAATCTTAGAAATAAAATAAAAAGAATGAAGAAAAGAGAGATCATATGCTAATCCCATGGGGAGTGATGACTTCACATAAAAGAAGTATAATTGAAAAAACTTGTTGGAAGTTGACAAACATAGCATTGGTCATTGTTGCAATTCATGAAAAAAGTAATAAAGGAAGAGAGGTCTCACATATAAATATACTATCTTGGACATCTTTTGTGATTGTGAGCCCCCATTAAATATTCTATGTCAAATAGTTGACGTTGGACAGGGAAGGCAACATAATGAGTTATGTTTGCTTATATTCACATAGAAGCTATATTGTTGTGGATCCTCCAACATGTGGTGCTTGCCCCCTATCTTTTGCTAGCCAAAATTCTGTACTAAGTAGAGATACTACTTGTGAAACCAAAAACGCTTGAACCCAGTTTCATGTCATGAGAGTCCACCATACCTACCTATGGATTGAATAAGATCCTTCAACTAAGTTGTCATTGGTGCAAAAGCAATAAAAATTGCTCCTAAATATGTATGATCTTTTATTTTAAGGGAAAATAAGCTTTGTACGATCTTGTGATGGTGAAGAAATAAAAGCGACAGACTGCATAATAAAGGTTGCTATCACAAGGGGCAATATAAAGTGACGTTCCTTTACATTAAGAGCTTGCACATCCAAAAATAAAAAGCGCATGATAACCTCTGCTTCCCTCTGCGAAGGGCCTTTCTTTTTCTTTTATGTATTTACTTTCATGCAAGAGTCAATAATATTCTCCTTTATTCCGTTTTTATTTTTTGTCTTGGCAAGCATCATGTGGTGGGGAAAGATCCAGGCATATATATCCAATTGGATGTAGGTTATCATGAGTTATTATTGTTGACATTACCCTTGAGGAAAATACGTTGGGAGGCAAAATTATAGCCCCTATCTTTCTCTGTGTCTAACTGAAACTTTTGCTCCATAAGTATGCCGTGAGTGTCAGCAATCATAGAAGACTAAATGATAGTTGAGTATGTGATCTTGCTAAACAAAAGCTCTTAGATAGACTCTTTCTGATAATATGATGAATTGCAATTGCTTCAGTGACCGAGATCATAGTTTGTTAGTTTTGAATACGGTTTGTAGTTCATACTTTATCTTGTGGACAAATTATCACTTTTTCATGAAATTTTTTATGATAATATATTGCTGTTATAATAAAGATTATGATGTCTTAATGTCCATATTTTGTTTTATTGACACCTCTCTCTCTCTAAACCTGTGGTCATGATTATCGATTTCAGTTTTTCGCTTGAGGACAAGCGAGGTCTAAGCTTGGGGGAGTTGATACATCCATTTTGCATCATGTTTTCCTACTATTATTTATTATGTTTTGGGTCAGTATTTCACTTTATGATACAATTCTTATGCCTTTTCTCTCTTATTTTGCAAGTTTCACATGAAGAGGGAGATTGTCGGCAGCTGAAATTCTGGACCGGAAAGGGCTACAACAGAGATAGCTATTCTGCAAATCTCCAAATGACCTGAAAATTTACAGAGAATTGTTTTGGAATATATAAAAAAATATTGGCGGAAGAAATACCAGAGGGGGACCCACTAGGAAGCCACAAGCCTGGGGGGCGCGCCCCCCAAGCTTGTCGGGCCCCTGGCAGGCCTCCGGGGCCCATCTTCTCCAATAAGATGCTATTTGCCCTAGAAAAAAATCAGAAGAAGACTTTGGAGACGAAGCACCGCCGTCTCGAGGCAGAACCCGAGCAGGAGCAATTTTGCTCTCCAGCGGAGCGATTCCGCCGGGGATACTTCCCTCCGGGAGGGTGAAATCGAAGCCATTGACATCGCCAACGATCCTCTCATCATGGGAGGACCAATCTTCATCAACATCTTCACCAGCACCATCTCATCTCAAACCCTAGTTCATCTCTTGTATTCAATCTTTGTCTCAAAACCTCAGATTGGTACCTGTGGGTTACTAGTAGTGTTGATTACATCTTGTAGTTGATGCTAGTTGGTTTATTTGGTGGAAGATTATATGTTTAGATCCTTAATGATATTCAATACCCCTCCGATCTTGAACATGAATATGATTTGTGCATAGTTACTTTTGTTCTTGAGGACATGGGAGAAGTCTTGTCATTAGTAATCATGTGAATTTGGTATTAGTTCGATATTTTGATGATATGTATGTTGTTGCTTCCTTTAGTGGTGTCGTGGGAACGTCGACTACATGACACTTCACCATCTTTGGGCCTAAGGGAAGGCATTGTGGAGTAGTAATTATATGATGGTTCGCTAGAGTGACAGAATCTTAAACCCTAGTTTATGCGCTATTCCATAAGGGGCTGATTTGGATCCATATGTTTCATGCTATGGTTTGATTTATCTTAATTCTTGTTTCGTAGTTGTGGATGCTTGCGAGAGGGGGTAATCATAAGTGGGAGGCTTGTTCAAGTAAGAACAACACCCAAGCACTGGTCCTCCCACATATCAAATTATCAAAGTAGCGAACACGAATCAAACAAACATGATGAAAGTGACTAGATGAGAATTCCCATGGGTCCTCGAGAACTCTTTGCTTTATATAAGAGACCGTTCCGGCTTGTCCTTTGCTATAAAAAGGATTGGGCCACCTTGCTGCACCTTGTTACAATTGTCACTTGTTACTTTTTATGAATTATCTTGCTATCAAAACTATCTATTACCGCTAGTTTCAGTACATGCAGAGAATACCTTGCTAAAAACCGCTTGTCATTTCCTTCTGCTCCTCGTTGGGTTCGACACTCTTACTTATCGAAAGGACTATGATTGATCCCTATACTTGTGGGTCATCATTTTGCAATTTATCTATCTACCACTACAAGATTTAATCCTTGCAAGTAATGAGTTCAAGGGGATTGACAACCCTCTTGCCCGCGTTGGGTGCAAGTATTTGCTTCTGTGTGTGCAGGTGCTGTTCACGAGGCTTTGCGTGATTCTCCTACTGGTTCGATAACCTTGGTTCTCACTGAGGGAAATACTTATCTCTACTGTACTACATCTCCTCTCCTCTTCGGGGAAAATCCCAACATAGCTCACAAGTAGCAGTTTTCTGCACCATCAGTTGGCAGTCCAGGCACGGGCTACGTCAGCTGGAGACCGATCTCCGATCGGTTCTTCCTCAGCATATGACGGCCTCCCACCGGGGGAGAACCATATCTTTGGCTCCCTCACCTCGACCGTCGATGTAGCAGGCCTGGTTAGCATCATCCCACCGGCCTACCCTGTCCACACAATCTACGTCGGCGTCGTGGCCTTTATCATCAACAACCACAGCAACCTACATATGTGCATGTCGCCGATCCGACAGATCGCGTTTGCATCTTTGTCAACAACGGTGGCGGACGGTGGCATCTCCGTCTCCCACCTTTGGTCTGGTGATCCCGTGATGACCCACAAGTATAGGGGATCAATCGTAGTCCTTTCGATAAGTAAGAGTGTCGACCCCAATGAGGAGTAGAGGAATTAATTGGCGGTTTTCAGCAAGGTATTCTCTGCAAGTGTTGTAAGATAGTTTTGATATATAGTTTGATAGCAAGATAATTGCTATCAAGTAACAAGTAACAAAAGTAGCAAGGTGCAGCAAGTGGCCCAATCCTTAATTATGCTAAGGACAAGCCAGTGATACTTCTTATAGTGATTAAAACACTCCTGAGGATGCACGGGAATATTGTCAAGTTACTTTCACCATGATTCATCGACTTCGCGTTCATTGCCTTGATAAGTGTTATGTGGGTGGAAAAAAGCTAAGGTATTGTTCTTACATGAATAAACACCTACTTATGATTATACCACTACTGCAGGATGCTGCTAACGCGACACATGTTTCAGAGACCCTTCGACCAAACTGTGTGCGATGCATGAATCGCAAACGGTATTGTAATAAAACCGTCACCAATAAGATGAACTATGTGTGATGGCGGAGACATCAAGCACGATTCAGATTAGAGACGCGTGTGCGATACGTGGTATATAGTTGATCCATATGAACTGTTTGTGATGGGCCAGAACAACAGAAACGGTCAGCCAGATCAAGGTGTGTGCGATATACGGCATACAGTTCACTCGGATAAACTGTTTGCGATAAGACAACACAACAGAAACGGTCAACCAGATCAAGGCGTGTGCGATATACGGCATACAGTTCACTCGGATGAACTGTTTGCCATTACCCAACACAAGAGAAATGGTCAGCCAGATCAAGGTGTGTGCGATACACGACATACACTTCACTCGGATGAACTGTTTGTGATAAGCCAAAACAACAGAAACGGTCCAACTTAAGAAGATGTGTGTGATATGGGGGCAAACGGTTGCTAGTATAAAATTGTGTGGGAAGACCGAAAGTAACACAGACGATTCACGCTAATAAGCTGTGTGTGATGTGGGGGCAATCATATGTTGGTCTAAGAGAAGCATAAAATTCCATCAACCAAACTGATTGCATACTCATCACACATCTAGACAGAAGTAAACATAAATATAAGCATACTCAGGCATAGATAATAAGCGTACTCAAGCATAGTTCAACCATAGTTCAACGGATATTAAGCACACTCAAGCATAGTTATAATTACGACACTACATAGCTAGGGTACTTCTGAACATAACCATAGTTCAATCCGACATCTCATCTGCCGACAAGCCTGCGCGAACGTGAAGCTTCTCCAGGTACTCAGCGTACGTGGCATGCGCCACCCTGCGAGAATACTTCTGCTTGAAGGAGCCAACGGCTCGTCCTCTTGCATGCGCCAGAACACTTTCATACACATCATGTATCTTATGGTTGCAGGATGGGCATCCAAAGCCCCTATTCCAGGTCCTCACACGCCGGTTATGCTTTCCCGCATAAAGCTCCCTGAGCTTCTGCTTCTTGAACCTCCTCTGGCCATCTTCATCCTCGCTGTCGACATTGTCAGATAGCACCTATATACATATAGTAAAAAATGTGTCGTCAGTATATTTTATAATGCGAATTCAGCAGGCAGAGTTTATGAAACATAATATATCCTGTGATAGCATGAACCCTAAATCATCAAGTGATCTTGATGAAAGAAATGCATAAATAGAGAGCACACAACTTAGTGCAACAAAATCAAGAGTCTGATTGGTTTGCTACTAACATTTGGCAAAATCAAAAGTTGCCAACTCTTGTCATCCTTTTGTGAGATTGGCAATGAACATTGGTATGCACCCAATCTCTAGCAAGCTTTTGGTAGTTGCCAAAATTTGGCATGCCAACTTTTGGCATCAAACCAATTTACATGTCAAAAAGTAGGATATTCAAAATCAATTCTCAAGATCTGGCTAAGAATTATTAGCTCGAACACTAACCCTAGTCAGATTATTAGCAAAAATCATTTGTACAGAACAAACAATAAATCACTAACCATGGACGGATTATTGGCAACAACACTAACCATAGTTGGGTTATTAGCAAAAAACATTCGTACAGAGCAAACAATTAATCCCTAACCCTAGTCGGATTATTAGCATGATCATTTGTACATATCTCACTTATCAACAGCTAGCACTTATCATTTGTACCAATCAAACAATCAATACACTACACGGATCTAACGAATCTTACTCTTATTTCATGGATCGAGAGTTGAGAGAACATAACCATAGGATTTCTGTTCCAAAAAGGGGGAGGCATGACTAACCAGAGAATACCTAGGATATATTAACCACAAAATGGGTATAGATGACTAACCGGTTCTCCGTCGTCGTTGGAGTAGTTGTCGGAGTCGTTGCCGGAGTCGCTGTGAACCTCCGGGTGCGGCTGGGAAAGCAGAAGGGCGGAGACAACGTCAAGGTCGCGCTTCTACCCACGTGAGACCTCGTCGGCGGTGACGGCAACCTCTTTGCCCAGCTGCACGCGGTGCTCCGGTGCTTCACCAGCCCCGGCGTCGACACTCCCTCCGATGGTGTGCTTCGGCGGCATCCTCATACACTTCAGACGGCAGTGACGACTGAGAACGACGTCGAGAATGCAGGCGGGAGAGAGGATATTGTGTGTGTAGCGAGAATGGGGGGTGCAGCCGCCTATTATAACCAGCGGCTCGGGCGCGCCATTAATATGGAGCAGTGGGAGCGTGGCGGGCGGCGGTCAAAGGGCTGGCTCTCCTCCCTTTGAGCCTACGCAGCGGACTACTCGCATGCCACGCCTCCCGTCAGTTCACAAAGCTGCTCGCACGTCTCCCGGTAACACAGCACAACGAACACGCCTCCCGTCAATTCACACGCCTGCTCGCACGCCTCCCCGTCTACCTGCACGGTGGACTACTCGCATGCGTCCTGTCAACTCACGCCTGCTCGCAAGGCACGCGCGATGCGTGGCGGCACCTATATTGTTTTTATTTTTTAGGATTAATTCTACCGCTTTATATTACTTAACCGAAGCATATCACGTACATTGTTGGTCTAATGCCATAGTTTGAATAAATAAACCGTTTGCGATATTGTGTTCCAATTATTAATAATCTCCCATTTGTAAGAAGCTTATATCAAAACTTGTCTCCAATTTGACAAGAAAACCAATATCACTGTCTATTGGTGTCGATATGACACCACGACAAGTTTCATGAATTTCAACTAAGTTTTGGATTTACTGGAATTTAAAAATCAAGATTCTCAATGTTTGAAATTTCTTGCCATTTCTTGCATGGGGACTAAAACATGCACCCAAGGATGTGACGGTACACTATCATGTGTGCATGTGGTTCAAATTTTATTTTTACACATTAAATCCCTAGGAAATCAATCTATGAATAAAAACGTCTGAATGATCTTCGAATTTTTTTCAAATTTTAACAGGTCATTCCTTTGGTCACATGTTCACTGCAGAAAATGTTTGACATGATGCATGCCTCGATGTGGCGATGGTGGTGAGGTGGGTGGGTGGGGGGAGGGTCCGGCACACTAACGTGTCGTGATCCTCCGTGTGGGATTGATCGGTTTGTGAGGCAGGTGCCACATCAAAGTCGTGAATTGGTATTTAAAACATTACAGAACCCTTTCATACATATGTCTGGGCCACATGCATGCATTATATTGGTGGTCCTCGGACACTCGCTCGTGCGGTTATCAGCGATGCGCCCATTTGTTAGCCCGCGCAGGTTATCACTTTGACCGACATCGAGAGGCATTGACAAACGGTGGATTCATCTTGGCATGTGTTACGGTGTAGACCATGGTGAGATTCTTGACCAAAGTTCGGGCATGTGCGTACACACATGAATCCCTCCCACCGGCTCAAAGTGAGGGGGACTACGCGTCATGAACCTCCGTCTGGGGCATTTTCGGTTTGCGAAGCAGGTGCCACATCAAAGCAGTGCATTGGGTATTCAAACATCACACAACACCTCTTTTGGGCCACACATATGCATGCGCATGCGGTGGTTGACCTCGGGCACTCACTCGTGCACTTATCGATGACGCTTCCATCCGTGGGCCCGCGAGGTTGAAAGTGCTACTAATCCCCGGGTGGTTTTGGTAATCAATAACAACATATACATCATTGATCTAATTCTTATTGCTAGTAAATTTCAGAAAAGATCAATGATTGGCATGGCAAGGACTAATGGATGTGGACCCCTCAAAATGTTAAGGACAAGTTTGGCATCCACAAGACTCTTCATTTTCATTTTAGTGATCCAAGATCACATTGAGTCCCTTAGGAAAGCCAATACTATTAAAAGTGATGAGGTATTGTTAATGAGGTTGTCGCTCAAAGTGCTCAGTGATATTGCTCTAAAAACCCTCAATCACTTTCCAAAACACACATCTGTCCAAAACAATAATTCATCATTTCGGTCCCAACAATATCACCTACTCCGGACTCACCGAGATGATCATTCCACTGCCACAGCCAAAACCCTAACACTTCGGTGCAACCGAAATGGTTCTCGGTCTCACCGAGACGGCTTGACCAAGTTGCTGTAACGATGTCACTTCACTTCGGAATTTCCGAGATGAAATTTTCGGTCTCACCTAAACGTGGTCTTGCCCTAGCCATTGCACTTCGGTCTCACTGAGATGTTTTGTTCGGTCCCACCGAAAAGCCCAACGTTCATATCTTTTACACAGATCGGTCTTGCCGAGATTTATTGTCGGTGTCACCAAGATGGGTCAAAAGTGTGTAACGGTTGGATTTTAGGTGAAGGCTATATATACCCCTCCACCACCCTCTTACCAAGTAAGAGAGCCATTAGAACGTGCCTACACTTCCACCATACATTTTCTGAGAGAGAACCACCTACTCATGTGTTGAGATCAAGAGATTCCAATCCAACCATTTGAACCTTGATTTCTAGCCTCTTCAAGTTCCTTTCCACTCCAATCCTTCTCCTACCCAAGCCAAATCTGTGAGAGAGTGATTGAGTGTTGAGGAGACTATCATTTGAAGCACAAGAGCAAGGAGTTCATCATCAACACACCATTTATTACCTTTTCGAGAGTGGTGTCTCCTAGATTGGTTAGGTGTCACTTGGGAGCCTCCAAGATCATGTGGAGTTGAACCATGGAGTTTGTAAGGGCAAGGAGATTGCCTGCTTCGTGAAGATCTACCTCGAGTGAGGCTAGTCCTTCGTGGACGGAAGCCATGGTGGAATAGGCAAGGTTGCTTCTTCATGGACCCTTCATGGGTGGAGCCCTGCGTTGACTCGTGCAACCGTTACCCTTCATGGGTTGAAGCCTCCAGCAACGTGGACGTACGATAGCACCACCTATCGGAACCACGCCAAAAATCATCGTGTCTTCATTGCGTTTGAAATCTCCAAACCCCTCCTTTACTTACACGTGCAATGTTTTACTTTCCGCTGCTACACTCTTAGAATTGCATGTGTAGGGTGATACTTGACTTGGTGTATTTGCTAAAATCTGCCCACAACTAAAATTGGGAAAAGGATAGATTTTTATTTGGTCAAGTAGTCCAATCACCCTCCTCTAGACATACTTTCGATCCTACAAGTGTTATCAGAGCTTTGGTCTCTATTGCATTGGTTTCACAACCTAGGAGAGTATGGCGTCTAGTGAGGGTAATTATCACCGTAGAGGTCCATATTTTGATGGTACAAACTTTGCTAGTTGGAAGCATAAGATGAAAATACATATTCTTGGTCATAGCCCCGCCATTTGGGCTGTTGTTCGTGTTGGCTTGCAAGGTGAATTCTTTGAGGATGGTAAGGAACCGGATCGTGAAGCAACCGCGGAAGAATTGAAGATGTTTCAATACAATGCTCAAGCTTGTGACATTCTCTTCAATGGTTTGTACCTCGAGGAGTTCAACAAGATCATCCACCTCGAGAATGCAAAGGAAATTTGGGATACTTTGGTTGATATGCACGAGGGTACCGAGTCCATCAAGGAATCCAAGTTGGATGTGCTTCAAAGTTAACTTGACAAGTTCAAGATGAAGGATGGTGAAGGAGTCACCGAAATGTACTCTAGGCCTGCTCTCATCACAAATGAGATTGCCGACTTAGGAAGTGAAGAGATGACCGACAAATTCATCATCAAGAAGATTCTTAGAGCCTTGGATGGAAAATATGATACCGTGTGCACATTGATCCAAATGATGCCCAATTACAAAGATCTCAAGCCCACGGAAGTCATTGGAAGGATTGTTGCTCATGACATGTCACTCAAGGACAAGGAGGAGCTACACAACAAATCAAGTGGTGCTTACAAAGCCTCAACCGATGCTCCCACAACTTCAAGCGACAAGCTAGTATCCAATGAAGAGATAAGCCTAATGGTGAAAAGATTCAACAAGTTTTACAAGAACAAAGGAAAAGGGAGAAGCTCTAGCTCAAGGCATTATGATAGAAGATCATCAAGTCGTGACCGTAATTGCTATAATTGTGGAAGACCCGGACACTACTCCAATGAGTGTACGGCACCTCCCAAGAAAAGAGACGAATCACCAAGAGGAAGACATAGAAGGGATGAATCACCTCACAAGGAGAGAAGGAGTAGGGATGATCGTTATGAACGAAGACCTTCTCGGAGAAGCAAGGATTTGGAAAGGAAGGACAAGTCATCCAAGAGCTACACTAGAAGAAGACATCAAGCTCATGTTGGTGAATGGATTTCCGGCTCCGACTTCGACAAACAATCCAAGAGAAGTTATCACTCCGACACCGACTATAGTCAAGATGAAGGTGTTGCCGGACTTGCTCTCGTATCCTCCAACTCATGTGGTCTATTTGATTCACCAAATGAAGGAATTGGAAGATGCTTCATGGCAAAAGGCCCCAAGGTATCACACCCCGAATACTTTGACTTTAATAGTGATGAAGATGATTTGCATGGTGATGACGATTTACTTGTTGATAAGACTAGTGATGTGAGCTATAATGAACAAGCTAGTAATCATGATAGTCAAGAAGAGGCGAATGACAATGCTATGAAGGAGATTGAGCGTCTAACTAAATAACTAAACACTCTTAAGTTAGCTCATGAAACAACTCAAGAGGATCATAGATAGCTTCTAAAATCTCATGAGAAGCTACGCTTCGAGAAGCTAAATTTAGAGCAAGAGCATGAGTTTCTAAAAGCTATCAATGATGATCTTCGAAAGAAGAGTTCTTCATATCTTGCCAAACATTTACTCTTGTCTACCTTTATGCCACAAGTCAAATCTAAGCAAACTAGTAACAAGGGTAAAAAGGGTTCTACCACTAGTAGTAACAATAACCATGCTAAATCCAATATTGTTGCTTCTAGTAGTTCTATTGATTCCACTAATGATTCTCTTAGCCAAGTTACACTTGAGCAAGAAAACAATTTATTGAAAGGAATTATAGAAAAGGTTTTCTACAAGAGCCTTGCTGGGAGTAAGCAATTTGAGGAAATTGTGCGCAAGGAAGGAAGGCACCGGAAGAACCAAGGTGTTGGTTTTGAACGAAAGTTCAATGCCAATGGAGTTGAGTGGGAGGAAGATCAATACCCCAAGACAAAGTTGATTCCTCAATAAGAGAAGTATGATCCTACATATTTCAAAGGGACACAAGCTCAAGATGATCTTCCACCTCAAGACCACAAGCTAAAAGGCAAGGACAAGCTTCAAGAAGAGATTGACTCATTTGAAGAACCACCTCAAGCTTTGGTGAAATGGGTTCCGAAGGCCTCATCAAGTGCTACTACAACTCCAAGGATTCCCATCAAGTTGATGTGGGTCCTAAAGAAGAAGAACTAGAGAGTTCTTGAGGGTGACTCCGCCAACAAACTTCACTCACATTCATTTTGGCAAGAACTTGTGCAACCAACTTCAACATCTTGCACTAGTTCATGGAGTCACAAACCCTCTTGTTTGTAAGACAAGGGACAAGGTATTCAATGCATTCATGGACATCATAATGTGTGCATTTCACTCTATGTCTATGGATATCTTTGTATGTTCCTTGTGGGACTAACCCATGTAGGTATTGAAAGTGCAAAACTCAAGGATTGCTCCCAAATTTTGATGGTCTACATCAACATTGAGCATCCACATCTACAACACCTACATGAAGTCAACATCAACAAAACCCAAGGTTAGTTCATCCCTCTTTGGGGGGATATCACATCTAGGGGGAGCTTTACTCTAAGACTTGAGTCAAAGCAACTCTAATGGTGTGAACACATTAATGCTTTATGTAAAAGTGGTAACCCCACTTGTGCTTAAACGATGAGTATGACCTATGATCAAATGTTCTCATTTGGCTCCTAAGTCAATATACTCATATATAGATGACTATGTCATCGCCCATTGCTTGACAGATGCTAGAATTGGTTGTGCATGTTTGCCACATATTTCATTTGCTATCTTATTGTGTGAGCATGTTGGTATGCATTTTTCCCATTCGAGGACATCCATTTGTAGTTTGATTGATTTGGTTTTAATTGTCCAAATGGATGTACAAGAATGCCTAAGCACCTTCTTTAGCTATCTATCTTGACTTGTCTAAATTCTTTCTTGCTATATCTCAAAATTTGAACAAGTTTTTTTCAGACCTCCGAGTGAGGAGCACTCGGAGCCACCGATCTGTCAAAGACTGAATTCCAAAACCTTCTAAATGTTTTTCGGTCTGACCAACCCACTCTCATTCGGTCTCACCGAAACCATTTGGATTGATCTGCCTTTTCATCTCGCTGCAACCGAACTGAACCTTCTCGGAGTCACCGATATGTGGTACTGCTAGCAGTTACACATCTCGGTACCACCGATTCGTTTCGCTCGGTCTCACCGACAGATGATGGGTATATATATCCCACGTGCTCGTACGGTTGAAATTTTCTCAATCGTTTCGTCGTCACACCCCACAGCTGCCGTTGCCTCAGTCTCTGGACAGTTGCCATTCCGTCCAGCGCACCCTCGCCGTTGGATTCCGTCGCCGTCAATGGAAATCTCACACTCCATTGCCGCCGTAGAGGATTTGTGCCAAGTTAGGGTAAAATCGGATCCCCTTGTGCTTCAACTTCTGATTCAATGCACTAGGGTTTTCGCCATGATTCTTGCCACAGTTTGCAAATACTCTAGTCCCTATATGAATTCCATAGAATAGATACGAGTAAAATTTTAGGTTTAAGTTTCCGCCGAATACATCTTGGACCGACCGATGTGAAAATCTCGGAGTCATCAATCTGGCCTTTGGCCATTGCACTAGTACGTCTCGGTGAAACCGAGTTGTACTGATCGGTGAGACCGAGATAACGTTTCTATGAAACCCTAGCATCTCGGAGAAACCGAACCACCTATCGGTCTTACCGAAGTTGCGTGCCAAGTTTCTGTTGAGTGCTTCGGTGTCACCAAAATTATCAACTTAGTGGATCCGATATGTCTTCTGTGAAAACCTGAAACTAAGATTTGAACTCAAATTTTTCAAAAAACAGCTGCATTTTGTGATGCTCATCTATTCCACTCTACCCCATCTACTTCACAGGTGCAGGTGTCAGCATGTCAAATGCTAGTGATAGCCAGAATAGGTCAGAGGAGCAGGATGTTGAGCTGAGTGCTGGTTCTAGTCCAGAAGGATGCTTCTATGAGGGAGAGAGAAGCTCTCCAGAATTGCCAAAGGCAGCCACCAGGGCCAGAAAGAGGAAGAATTCTGATGATGAGGATGAAGACTTTGTTGCAAAAGAGATCACCTCAAAGAAGAAAACCACTGTTCATAAGGAGTATGGCACTCAGAAAGAGAGAGGTGCCACCAGGAAGATCTCTGCCTCTGCTGCTGCTAAGAGAGGCATCTCTTCAGAGAATCCAGAAGGATCTCAACAGGCACCCATTCAAGCAAAACCAAAGGCTGCTAGAAAGAAAAGGGAAAGGAATCAAATAGCACATGCGATTTTCAGGCCAACATCTATGAGAAGAGATGATGCAACAGATGAGGAAGAGCAAGCAGCAAACCCACCTCCTCCCAAGCAACACAAACTCATGGGAGATTCTATCAAAACAACTACCTCTTCCAAGGCCAAGCCTACAGCTGCGAAACCCAAGAGAACTGCTACTTGTAGACTGCGTTGGTATTTCCCCGAAGAGGAGAGGATGATGCAGTATAGTAGAGGTAAGTATTTCCCTCAGTTAAGAACCAAGGTTATCAATCCAGTAGGAGAACCAAGCAAAATCCCGTTAAGCGCACTTGCACACACAAAAGCAAACACTTGCACCCAACGCAAATAAGAGGGTTGTCAATCCTCTTAGCGGTTATTTGCAAGGATTAATTCTGATAGTGATCGATAGATAAACTAAAATACTAAATAAAATAAAAGTAAATAAATTGCAGCAAGGTATTTTTGGTTTTAATATATGATAAAAGTAGACCCAGGGGCCATAGTTTTTACTAGAGGCTTCTCTCTCGAACACATAGCATACGGTGGGTAAACAAATTACTGTTGGGCAATTGATAGAACAGCAAATAATTATGACGGATTCATGGCAATGATCATGTATATAGGCATCACGTCTGTCGTGGTTTTGTCACGGCAGATGTCCTCGTGAAAGGACTTAGTGGTGAGGCCATAGCAACTAGGTGGAAGCTTGAAGGGGTTGGTCGGAATCGAGAGACGCGAGTTTTACCCAGGTTTGGCCCCTCACGGTGGAGGTAAAAGCCTACATCCTGCTTGATTGCTATTGATGATGATCTCAATTACAAGGGTGTTGTTTTGATACCTCTATCTCGAGAGCTAGTTTTTTCTGTCTCTCCTGACTTGTCCCTCTTGGGGTGCCTTGCCCCTCCTTATATAAGTTGAAGGGGCTAGCTTACATGTAGAGTCCTAGTAGGACTACAACTAGTCTCTTTTCTACTACAAGCCTGATACTAGTCTGGGTCTTGCTTCCCTTGCCAGGTCTTGCTTCCCTTGTCAGGGAACTTTCCTCTTCTTGGACCTTCTCTGCGAGCCGGCCCATTGGGCTCCTGTCAAGCCGGCCTCCTGCCGGGTCTCGTTACTGGGCCCTAGATTCTTCCTTGTCATCTTATCTTAATCCGGAAAACGGGGTAACTCATAGAGCCTTCAAGCTCTAGGCCGGGTCAAACCATTAGCCGAGTTATAACCATGGGGAATATCCCCAACATTAGCCCCCAGGTTAGCTTGTATTTATTCATGCTAAGCTCCTGAAAATATGAATAATTAATATGTTAAAGGACCAGCTCATTCAAATAGCCAGCTTATTCAGTGAACTAGCTCCTGGAAAAATCCAGGTTTCTTTGTCATATCAACATTCTTGCTTCGCAATCAACTTGCTAACACTGAATCCTCGCAGAAAAATATTGAGAAAAATAATCCAT
The DNA here is from genome assembly GCA_039707655.1 of Elymus sibiricus. Taxonomy (NCBI): domain Eukaryota; kingdom Viridiplantae; phylum Streptophyta; class Magnoliopsida; order Poales; family Poaceae; genus Elymus; species Elymus sibiricus. Next base: position 279,794,842 of record CM077676.1, read on the forward strand.
CTGATGTTGAGCCAACTTTCAATGCTTCAGACTTGATGAAAATATTAGGAATAAGAAATCCGTATGATATTGAGCCAGCTTTTAATGCTTCAGACTTGGAATAAGAAATCCATATGATATTGAGCCAGTTTTTAATTCTTCAGACTTGGAATAAGAAATCCATACGATATTGAGCCAGCTTTTAATGCTTCAGACTTGGAATAAGAAATCCATATGATATTGAGCCAGTTTTTAATGCTTCAGACTTGGAATAAGAAATCCATATGATATTGAGCCAGCTTTTAATGCTTCAGACTTGGAATAAGAAATCCATATGATATTGAGCCGGCACTTGAATTTGTTCTTCTTCACCAAGGATATGAGACCCGGCTCGCTCAAAACTGGGAACTTGAAGGTGTTCCTCCCTTATATACATATTACCTGTAGCCCCAAGCCTTAAGAGTAGAACGTAGGGATATCTTAAGACTTGCTTAAATATAAATGTTGCAACTTTGGAGAAATCTGGGATGTTCATCTGAGTCACCAGTCATAAACTGAATGTTTGCATTTCACATGTGTAGCCCCCAAGGGCCGGCTCATCAGTATGTGATGGGTCGGGTCTTCAATTTGGACCTTATGATCTGTTGAAACAACTGAACGGTGTAGCCCCCAAGTGCCGGGTTGTCTTGCCTGCAGCAACCTGGGACTTTGAACTTAGTCTTGAATGTTGTAGATATATAGCTACAAATAGTGTAGCCCCCAAGTGCCGGCTCATCTTTATATGATGGGCTGGGTCGTCGTATGATCCCTTAACTTGAAAACGACAGTACATTAGCCCCCAAGTGCCATGTTGAGTGTTCACAGCTACATGGGACTTGATGTTTTGTAGATCAAAATTGACTGATGTAGCCCCCAAGTGCCGGGTCGTGTGCCTGCGGCGACTCGGGACTTCAGAAACTTGAACAATGTAGCCCCCAAGTGCCGGGTCGTGTGCCTGCGGTGACTCGGGACTTCAGAAACTTAAACAATGTAGCCCCCAAGTGCCGGGTCGTGTGCCTGCGGCGACTCGGGACTTACTTTTTCTTCTGAGATTGAGAGACAGTCTGGATGATGTTGTTGAGTGCTTTGCATATCAATGTTGAACCTGTTGCTAAATCCATCAAGAGTGCTGCCTCGCATAACACTTCATATTTCATTGCCTTTGATAAAGCCGACTGCCATGATTTTTGCCATGATATCTTTTTTTTGAATTTTGTTCTCCTTTGCAGCATCGGAATAATCCAAATTTGTGAATTGCAACTGGTAATTTATTACACCATGCTCCTTACTGTAAGCCGGCGTCTTGGATTTAGAAAGAATAGCCATCTCTCTGAACCGGCTTTGAAAACCTCAATCATTTAATACTGGTTATGAGAAACCATGATGAAGACCCGGCTCTTAATTGTAAGCTGGTTTTGTAGATGTAGTAAATATGTACCTGCAATTGTTTCAAAATCTACTTTGATAGGCATGTTATTTAAAACTGGTTTTGATAAACCATATGAGACCCGGCCATTTTGGCTATCAAGGATTTATTTGTTCCTGCATAGTTACAATGTAACCCGGTTTTGAAGACCGGTTCCTGCAACATAAATGAATACATATATGCATTGTATGATGATGCAATGCATGATGATGCAATGTATGATGATGTATGTGTATGGTAACAGAGTATAAAAATGTTGGCTTTCGAGGCTCAAGTCTGATTTGCTTCTATGAAGCAGGCTTTTTGGCCTCTTTTGGTTTGTCCTATCTCTCTGAAAGCCGGCTCTCACGTGACCACTGACGTTTTAACTCTGATGAATTCAGGGTCACCTTAGTGATTGACTCATCAGGCGTATGCCGGGTCACCTTTTCGGAGTAGCATCTTGCTAACAGGCAGGTTTAACCAAGTATATTTTGGCTTGTTGGTTTATCCTCGCTTTCCGAAAGCCGGCTCTCACGCAACCAATCGAGCGTTTTAACTCTGATGAATTTAGGGTCACCTGTGTGATTGACTCATCAGGCGTACACCGAATCGCTTTTAGGGAGTAGCATCTTGCTAACAGGCAGGTTTAACCAACTTATGGCATCTCGCCAGGTTAAAGGGTTTTGTAAGCTAAACTAGATGAGTTGGAAGCCCCCAAGTAACCATATGATCATGGAAAAGCTCAGCATAGGATATACAGGAGACAATGCTACTACTGCAAAACATCTGGGGTCCAGATAAGCCGGCTTTATTCCATTGATCATTATTGAGCAGGATACCCATGTTTAGACTGCGCATCATGGCAACTAGTCTTCTTTGGTAACCTTTCTTTTCGCCAATATGGCAGGGTACCCATGTTTGAACTGCGCATCGTGGCAGCTAGTTCTCTTGGGCAACCTTTACTTTTTTGCCAATAAGGCATGATACCTATGTTTGAACTGCGCATCATGACAGCTAGTCCTCTTTGGCAACCTTTTACCTTTTCGCAAATAAAGCAGCAGTCCCCAGGACCGGGATGTCTTCCCTTCAACGACCCGGGGTTCTTGTATTTGTTAAAACCGGCCAACTCCGCCGAGTAATATCTGTGTAGCCCCCGAGTCTTAAGTCGACTCGAGGAGCCGGCTTGAGATTCTTTGTACTTGGCTGCGGCACAAACCAACGTATAGTTGACAGCTGAGAGCTGGAATTTATTGAAGCCGGAGGCGATGTGGCGAGTTGATTATCTTTGCGATGCTCATCATATGCCCTGCCATTCTTTGTTATTCTCTCTTGGTCTGGCTCTCCTGTTTTCTCCAGGGCCATTTCTCTTCTGTTTCTTCGCTTGCCATCTTTTGAATTGCCGGCTCTACTGTGGCCGGCTCTCCTTGCTCTTTCGGGGAGGTTTCCTCCATGGCCGACTCTTCTGTTTCTTTTGATGTGGTGAATTAGACCAGACCGCAGGATGGTGAGCTGCGCGTTTTGCCGGATAGCTTGGCGTGGCCGGTCAACGAAGCGGACTCTGGCATGCTTCGGTGTGTTGATGTAAATTGGACTGCGGTGGCGGTGGCTCGCGCGCGTGTCCTTTAGTCAACTCGCGCGAGCAGGCGCGACCATGGCGCCTTGATGTAGATCGGACCGCGAGGACGGTGACCTGCGCGTGTCTGTTGGGTAGCTCATACGGGCGGGCGAGGCCTCGGTGTGTTGATGTAGACGCGAGAGCTGGCCGGTAAATTGGCATGGACGCGGGAGTCGGACGCGATGTTTGAAGATGGTGCGAACGAGAGAGTCGGCCGCGGCGTTGCAAGCTGGCGCGGACGCGCGAGTCGGCCACGGCGTTGTAAACCAGCGTGGGCGCATGAGTCGGCCGCGGCGTTGTAAGCCGGCGTGGGCGTGCGAGTTGGCCGCGGCGTTGTAAGCCGGCGCGGACGAGGGTGTCGCCTGGCGTGTTGATGTAGACTGAACCGCGGAAGCGGCGGCTTACACACGTGTCCGTCAAGCAACACGGCACGGACGAACGCCAGTGTAGAATGATGCTGGCACGCGCTCCGTATCCGTGGTATAACGCCCCTTTTTGCAATGAATAATTGTCCTGCATAAAATATGTTGCAGGCCAGAGTAATTGTTTTCGGATGAATTAATATGCACTGAAAAATAGATAGGGCGAATAGCACCTGGTATTTTTGTCGGATGAAAGCGGACACTGGTACTGGATAATGCTGGACGTATACTGGTGCTCCATAGCGCAGCTGTTTTATTTAGGAAGACGAGGCGGCGCGCGACGGGAATCCTGGAAGACTCGACGACACGTGGCTGATGTTCTGTTTTTTTTGGGTGCCCCAGCCCTAGTCCGATCAAGTGTCCAGACCGATATACATACAGTAGCTATCCTCTTCTTTTTCCTCTTTTTGATTTCCACGTTGAGTGGATGTACTCGGCTTGACCTTTTTCCTCTTTGATTTGACCTGCCCTGGATGACGTGCGTGTGTACGCGGCTTGGTTGTACTAGTATGCATGCTTGGGACTTGGTCGTACACGTGCTCCTGTTCTGAGACTTGCATTAGGCCCCCTGCCTCCTCTGCTTTATTTTTGTCTTGGTGTGCTGCTGTTGGACGGCATGCATGCACAGTTTCCAAGTATTGTGCAAGCTTCGGCCTTGGTTTTTGGACCCTTTTTCTTTTTTCTTTTGAACAAGTTGTTTTGCTTCTTTCTTTTATTGGTCTGAGTCTATGGATTAGTAACCTTACCCAGATTGGTCACGCCTGGGGACTTGTTCCCTTATTTTTGTTGTGTGATCTGTAGCTGGATAAGAAAGGCGAGCCGCGTTATCGATTGCCACGAGTATTTGCTTCCTGTAGAAACCGCCGCCAGTCAATTTTAAACTTTTTTTTTAATTCATGTGCTAGCCATCACGGAGATTGGACTGGTCGTGAGAGGCCACGCGTCGCCGCCCGACAAATACACCGCTGAACATTACGCGCCGAACGCTGCCATGAACTTTTCTTGCTTCCGATTTTGATCTTACGTGCAAGCTACTAGATTCCGCATCCATATGCATGTCATGCGCCGCCAAAATTTGGAGACAATGTATATCCTTTCGAGCCGGTTTTTCTTCATCCAGTCAATTGCGAGCTCCTCGATCCCTGGAGAGCTCCCTCCAAGAACACAATAGCACCGTGCGCTGGTCCCACGGTGGGTGCCAACTGTCATGGTTTTGTCACGGCAGATGTCCTCATGAAAGGACTTAGTGGTGAGGCCATAGCAACTAGGTGGAAGCTTGAATGAGTTGGTCGGTATCGAGAGACGCGAGTTTTACCCAGGTTCGGCCCCTCACGGTGGAGGTAAAAGCCTGCATCTTGCTTGATTGCTATTGATGATGATCTCAATTACAAGGGTGCTGTTTCGCTACCTCTATCTCGAGAGCTAGTTTTTGTGTCTCTCCTGACTTGTCCCTCTTGTGGTGCCTTGCCCCTCCTTATATAAGATGAAGGGGGCGGCTTACATGTAGAGTCCTAGTAGTACTACAACTAGTCTCTTTTCTACTACAGGCCAGATACTAGTCCGAGTCTTGCTTCCCTTGCCAGGGAACTTTCCTCTTCTTGGACATTCTCTGTGAGCCGGCCCATTGGGCTCCTATCAAGCCGGCCTCCTGCCGGTTCTCGTCACTGGGCCCTAGATTCTTCCTTGTCATCTTATCTTATTCCGGAAAACGGGGCGACTCATAGAGCCTTCAAGCTCTAGGCCGCGTCAAACCTTTAGCCGCGTTATAACCGTGGGGAATATCCCCAACAACGTCCGAGACAAGTAGACCGACTCCTGCCTGCATCTACTACTATTACTCCACCCATCGACCGCTATCCAGCATGCATCTAGGGTATAAAGTATGAAACAGAGTAACGCCTTAAGCAAGATGACATGATGTAGACAAAGTAAACTCAAGCAATATGATTAACCCCATCTTTTTATCCTTAATGGCAACAATACAAATATGTGTCATGTCCCTTTCTGTCGCTGGGATTGAGCACCGCAAGATTGAAACCATCACAAAGCACCTCTCCCATTGCAAGATAAACCAATCTAGTTGTCCAAACCAAATCGATAGATCAGAGAGAAATACAAAGCTATAATAATCGTGCATAAAAGAGTTCAGAGAAGACTCAAATATTTCTCATGAATAATCTGATCATAAACTCACAATTCATCGGATCCCAACAAACACACCGCAAAAGAAGATTACATTGGATAGAACTCCAAGAACATCGAGGAGAACATGGTATTGAAGATCAAAGAGAGAGAAGAAGCCATCTAGCTACTAGCTATGTACCCGTAGGTCTATGGTAAACTACTCACACATCATCGGAAGGGCAACAAGGTTGATGAAGAAGCCCTTCATGCTCGATTCCCCCTCCGGCAGAGTACCGGAAAAGGCCTCCAGAGGCTTGCGGCGACGGTGGAAAGGTTTTCTCTTCTGTCTCCCTGGTATATTTGGAATATTTGGGAAATTATAGCGCTGGAATTAGGTCAGGAGGGGATACAAGGGGCCCACAAGCCTGGGGTGCGCGCCTACCCCCCTGGGCGCACCCTCCAGGCTTGTCGCCTCCTCATGGCTCTTTTGGTCTTCTCCTGAAGCTTCGTGGGTCTCTTCTGGTCCAGAAAAAATTAATCCAAAGTTTTTTTCTCGTTTGGACTCTTTTTCATAATGATTTTCTGAAAAGACAAAAACAAGCAAAAAACAACAACTGGCACTGGGCACTGGGTTCATAGGTTAGTCCCAAAAAATGATATATAATGGCATATAATTGCATATAAAACATCCAAGATTGATACTATAATAGCATGGAACAATAAAAAATTATAGATACGTTGGAGACGTATCAAGCATCCCCAAGCTTAATTCCTGCTCGTCCTCGAGTAGGTAAATGATAAAAACAGAATTTTTGATGTGGAATGCTACCTATCATGCTTCATCATGTAATCTCTCTTACGGTATGAATAATAAGATTCAAATGATTCAAAGTATTAGTCTATAGTTTGATATAAAGACATCAATACTCAGGCATACTTGCAAACAATCATGTCTGTCAAAATAAAAATGCTAAAGAACATTATCCCTACAAAATCATATAATCCTGTCATGCTCCATCTTCTTAACACAAAATATTTATCATGCACAACCCCGGTTTTAGCCAAGCAATTGGTTCATACTTTTTAACGCGCTTCAGCCTTTTCAACCCCCACGCAATACATGAGCGCAAGCCATGGATATAGCACTATGGGTGGAATAGAGTGTGGTGGTAGAGATCAATAAGGGGAAATCAAAAATAAGAAGAGAAGATAGTCTCACATCAATGAGGCTAATCAATGGGCTATGGAGATTCCCATCAATTGATGTCAATGCAAGGAGTAGGGATTGCCATGCAACGGATGCACTAAGAGCTATAAGTGTATGAAAGCTCAACATGAAAACTAAGTGGGTGTGCATCCAACTTGCTTGCTCATGAAGACCTCAGGCATTTGAGGAAGCCCATCATCGGAATATACAAGCCAAGTTCTATAATGAAAAATTCCCAATAGTATATGAAAGTGACAAAATAGGAGACTCTCTATGTGAAGCACATGGTGCTACTTTGAAGCACAAGTATGGAAAAGGATAGTAACATTGCCCCTTCTCTCTTTTTCTGTCATTTTTTTGGTGGGCTCTTTTTGGCCTCTTTTTTTCCCTCACTGGGACAATGCTCTAATAATGATGATCATCATAATTCTATTTACTTACAACTCAAAAGAAAATTACAACTCGAAACTAGAACAAAAATATGACTCTATATGAATGCCTCTGGCGGTGCACCAGGATGTGCAATGATACTAGCGTAACTTGTATAAAAATGATGAATGGTTGCTGAGCCAGAAATACTATGTCAGCTATATGATCATGCAAAGCAATATGACAATGATGATGTACGTCATAAAAACGGAACGGTAGAAGTTGCATGGCAATATATCTCGGAATGGCTATGGAAATGCCATGATAGGTATGTATGGTGGCTGTTTTGAGGAAGATATAAGGAGGCTTATGTGTGATAGAGCGTATCATATCACGGGGTTTGGATGCACCGGCGAAGTTTGCACCAACTCTCGATGTGAGAAAGGGCAATGCACGGTACCGAAGAGGCTAGCAAATTGCGGAAAGGTGAGAGTGGGTATAATCCATGGACTCACATTAGTCATAAAGAACTCACATACTTATTGCAAAATTTTATTAGCCCTCGAAGCAAAGTACTACTTTGCATGCCCCTAGGGGGAAGGTTGGTAGGAGTTAACCATCGCACGCCCCCGATCGCCACACGAAGGAAGACAATCAAGAATAAATCATGCTCCAACTTCTTAGCATAACGACAGACCATACGTGCATGCTTCAGGAATCACAAACCTTAACACCAATATTCTTACCAAACCACAATTATCTACTAGCACCTCCCACATATTACCATCCTAATATCGCAAAACTATTGCAAGGAATCAAACTTATCATATTCAGTGATCAACATGAAAGTTTTTATTATATCACTCTTGAATACCTATCATATTAGGACCAAATTCATAACCCATGCATATTACCATTGATAATCATTAGACTCTCAAAAATATATAAGTGAAGCATGAGAGTGCAACTATTTCTTTAAAATATAACCACCATCGTCCTCTAAAAGATATAAGTGAAGCACAAGAGCAACTGCCTAGCTCAAAAGATATAAGTGAAGCACATAGAGTATTCTAACAAATCACGAATAATGTGTGTCCCTCTCAAAAAGGTGTGTTCAGCAAAGATGATTGTGACAAACTAAAAAGCAAACAAAAGCAAACAAACTATATCACAAGACGCTCCAAGTAAAACACATATCATGTGATGAATAAAAATATAGCTCCAAGTGAGTTACCGATAGATTGTAGACGAAAGAGGGGATGCCTTACGGGGCAACCCCAAGCTTAGACGCTTGAGTCTTCTTGAATATTACCTTGGGGTGCCTTGGGCATCCCCAAGCTTAGGCTCTTGCCACTCCTTATTCCTTTATCCATCGTAGTCTCACCCAAAACTTGAAAACTTCAGCACACAAAACTCAACAGAAACCTCGTGAGATCCGTTAGTATAACAAACAAATCTTAAACTTTAGGTACTGTTGTAAATTGATTCATATTTAATATTGGCATAATTCTACTGTACTCCAACTTCTCCATGACTCATACCCCCCGATACGCTCCATAGATTCATCAAAATAAGCAAACTATGCAACCAAAAATAGAATGTGTCAAAAATAGAACAGTCTGTAAAGACCTAAATTAACGTCATACTTCTGTACATCTATTTTTTTTTAAAAAATTAGGACAATGTGGTAAATTCATATATTAATATTCTGTAAAAAATTAAGAAGGTTCTGACGCTCTAGAGATAAATCAAAATTCCAGCACTGGACGCAAACGTTTCTGTTTTCAAACAACACCAATTATACTATCTTCCAAATCATTCGAAAGGCATTACTTGGCACAAACACAAATTAAAAGATAAAAACACAATCATAACAGAGGCTATAATTGTGTAAACATGCAAAAACAGAAAGTAAAAACAAAATTTTATTTTATTCATTGGGTTGGCTCCCAACAAGCGCTATTGTTTTATGCCCCTAGCTAGGCATAATGCATAGTTTCAAGTGTTGTCATCCTTGGTTTTTGCTAATTTAGATGGGTTGTTTTCGAACCCAGGAGGTTCTTTACGCTTCCCATTATTTACAGAGAATAAGGCAATTTTACTATCTAAAGTGTCTAACCTCTTGTTGCAAATAGTGAGGAGATTATTCATGCGATTGAGGTTACTGTCGGTACCAAAACCGGCAGACCTCGGGTAGGGGGTCCGAACTGTGGATCTTGGGATCAATGAGTAACAGGGAACATAGAGACGGCGATTTACCCAGGTTCGGGCCCTCTCGAAGAGGTAAAACCCTACGTCCTGCTAGATTGTATTGATGTGGTTGTATAAAGGTTACAGAGTTGGTCTACCTCGAGATTGGATGGGCTAAACCGTAGGTGGTTATGATGATTCCCCCTCTACGGACTAAACCCTTTGGTTTATATAGACACCAGAGGGACCTAGGGTTACATATGGTCAGTTTCCATTAGGGGATAAACATGCCGATAATTATTTCTTGCAGGGGACGCCAAGTCTTCGGAGGTTTCCTTCTGGTGCACGGGGTCGCCCGCAATCCGGCCTTCCTTTGACGAGTAAGAGCAGCCCACTAGTCCGACCTATGAGAAATAGGCCGGCAGCCTGAGTACCCCTTAGTCCGGGACACCCTCAGTAGCCCCCGAACTAGTCTTCGAAGCTGAGGTAGTTGCCGAACACCATTGGCTTTGTGGACCAGTTCCTTCCCTTTCCGTGATACCTGTGTCGCCTAGCCGCATGCTCCCCGAACTATGCTCCGGTCGCCGAGGTGTACTGATAACTTAGCCCCGAAGGCTAGTCGTATTGATGTGAACAGTGCCCCTATCTGACAACTTTTACCAAAGGGTCACAGCCCGCCACGACCGCGAGTCGGTTTATGAAAACTCGATTCGCGGTTCGAGGTGGTTCCTTCATTGGCGCGTCCCATCGACATGGAGATCGTGCCCTATTTTCAAGGGATATGATCAATAACTTGCTCCATCCCATGCACGCATAATGGCACGATTACATGGGGAAACGGCGAAGCCTGTGGCGTAGTAAAGGGGCCTCAGGTTTTACAGCCCATAAAAGGGGAGCCGCTTCCATTTCCTTCGCATGCTCTCACCTCTTCCTTCACCGTTGCCCTCCCAATCTCGTGAGCTCCAGCGCCCAGATCTGCTCTCCCTTCCAAGAGCTTCTCCAGCCACCCGCTCAAACCAGCAATGGCCAGTTCCGGGTCCAAGGGCAAGTGGGAGGCTTCCATTGTCACCGAAAGCGCTATCTTGGAGCTGAAGAGCGCGGGCTATCTCCTAGCCAACGTCGCCCACCGCGCTTCGGAGGCGGGCCAGGTCATCCCCATGCCGCGGCAGGGCGACAGGGTGGTGTTCCTACCCCACTTCATCCAAGGTTTGGGTTTTCCCCTTCACCCCTTTGTCAGGGGCCTCATGTTTTCTACGGGCTCGATTTCCACGATCTTGCCCCAAATTCCTTCCTGCACATCTCGGCCTTCATCATCATCTGCGAGGCCTTTCTTTGGGTCCGACCACTTCGGCCTATGGCTGAAGATCTTCAACATAAAGCCGAAGATTGTTGACGGCCAGCAGGCGGACTGCGAGGGAGCGATGGTCAGCAAGCTTCCCCGGGTGGAGTGTCCAGAGGGCACCTTCATCGAGACTGTCAAGATCTGGCAGAAGGAGTGGTTCTACATCATGGAGCCAAGGAGCGCAGATTGGGGGGCGATTCCGGCCTTCCGATCCGGACCCCCCACGAGGCTGGTTTTATAGACCAAGAAGGGCCTCGACTGGGGGTCAAACAAAGAGGTGGCGCTGCTGCAGAGTTGGATAGCAAAGATGATAGAGCGGGGGGTCGAGCTGCCCAACGTGATCCAAATTATGCTCTGCCGCCGTATACTCCCCTTCCAGGCCCGGGCTTCCCCCATGTGGGCCTACTTGCCCGAAGACCCCGCCACCATGCTCAGCTTCTACCGCACTTCCCACGCTCAGCTATGGAAGGTGCTATTCAAGGCACAGAAGGACTGGCCGGCTGAGGAGGAAGACATCGGCCTTGACGCCGCAAACCCACCTCAGGAGGTATGACAAGTTTTGTTATTATGTCCGGATTGTTCCCTTTTGATAAGGTACTCAACTTTCTCATTTCTTATCTGCAGAGCTAGTTGAAGAAGGCCGAGCGGATCGACAGCCTGGCCCACTGCCAGAGGGCCCTAGGACGCCCTTGCTGACGGCCATATTGGCCGTGGAGCCGTACGAGGCACCGGAGAGGAAGGAGAAGAAGGAGAAGAAGAAGGAGGCCAGAGAGGGCCTCCGCCCTTGAGGACCCCCGGACACTAGATCCGGGGACACCCATGCTCCCTCCACACAAGAGGAGGAGAAGGAGCAGGGAGAGGATGGGGAGGAAAGTGATTCCTCCCGAACAAGGAAGAGGGCAGCGTCCGAGGGCGCCGAGGAGGAGCAGCCTCATCCCGCCCCCAAAAGACCATGCATGGCCAAGGTGGCCTTGTCCGGCAATAGCTCGGCCTCTGCCGAGGACTCTGAGGCCTCCGAAGAGGTTCCTCGGAGGACCCCTAGGGTCAAACCGCTGGCCCAAAGGTACGTATTGCCTGTGCACCTTCAGCCGAGCTAAGTCAGCTATTAACCGTGCTTCTACTTTTAACATTGCAGCCCGCTGCGCGACCTCCCCACCGATCGAGTCTCGGAGGGGGATTCTCCACCGGCCGCACTAGCGGAGAGCAGGACCGAGTCGCGCGCCTCGCCTCCTCCGATCGTCGAGGAGGCCGAGGAGGTTCTGTCGAGGAGGACCCCTCCCTTGCCGCACACAGGGGGAGGGGGTGACACTGTTATGGCCGAGGTGCGTACCTCAGCCACCGAAGACCAGGAGGGGGGAGCCCTCTAGTAAATGAAGAGGAGGAGCCCGGAAGATCCGAGCTCTCTCCGAGAATGGCTCCGGAGTCGTCAAGGTACCCGGAGTCAAGCATTCCAGACTCCTCGAGAGGAGGAGCCGAGGTGCCCCCGCCACCGCCGCCCGCCCCAGAGCGGGTTTCGACTGGGTGGCCGGACGAGATGGAGGACGCTTTAACCAGCTCCTCCATCGCTGAAGAGCATCGTGTCCTTATGGGCGCGGTGTTGCAAAGTGTTCGGTCCGTGGACAACGGACGGAAGGAGGCCTTTAGTGGCCTTCTCGCAGGCTTCAAGGTAGGCCAAGTAATGTTTTTTCCCTTAGAAAATTTCTTTTATGTGAGTGCATAACCTCATACATAGTAGCCCCCGAGACTCTGACTGGCTTGAGTAAAGCAGGTCAGAGGATCGAAAATCTATAACTCGGATCCTAATGTGCGTAGAGTGCTATGCAGGTGTCATCCTCGGCGACAGCCACCAACGCCGAGGAGTTGGCCGAGCTGAATCGGAAGCTCAAGAGCTCCGAGGACGACCTCGGCCTGCTGAACAAGTGGTTCGATGAAGTGCAAGGCAAGTCTGAACGAGTATCTATTACAGTAGTTTTTTGTTGAGTAAGGTTTGGAGTAAGTAGCCTAATCGGGGTCAATGGATGTGACTGCAGTAGCTACCGCGGAGGTCGAGAACCTCAAGGCCAAGTTGAAGAAGGCTCAGCTAGAAGCGGCGGAGCAGAGGGCAGTGGCCGAACAGGCAGCTACCGAACTGGCTACGGTGAGAACCGCTAGCCAGAAGCACAAGGCCAGAGTGGCTGAGGTGCAGCAAGAGCTCAAGGATGCCATCACGAAATGTGAGGCCCTTGAGTAGAAGAATAAAGAGCAGGCTGCCGAGCTAACCTCATTGGGATCGGTGGTCAAGGAGGCGCAGACGGAGGCATGCGGCTACCAAGAAGAACTCCGCTAAGTGAAACTCATTGCAGATGGTAAGCCGTATTTGCTGCAAAGTGTCTTTGGTGGTAACAGGTTTGCTTTGCTCACGCGAGTGTGGCGTTCCCCAGGCATCTTTGCGGACCTCCCGAGGAGTGCGGCTGATGCGACTATGTTCTTTGCCGCCCAGGAGGGTCGGGCCGAGCAGAGGCTGTTTTGGGCGCAATTTCAAGCGCCCGAACACCCTCCCCTCCTCAAAAACCAGATGAAGCAGCTGATGGAGCTGCATCGGATGGCAGAGCCCGCGATGAAGGACCTCTGCGTCAAGCTGTGGCTTTCAGAGCCGCCGCCGAGCAGCTATTTTTGGGTTGGTGCAAAGGCTGTACAACGCCACACCCTGGATTGATGCCTGGAAGCGCTCCGCGTGCATTGAGGGAGCTTGGATGGCCTTCAGTAAGACCATGGTGCACTGGCCAAAGATCAAGCCAGCCGAGATGGCCACCGAACCTCCACCCCCAGGGAAGGAGCACAGGCGCCCCGAGCAGTATTTTCCCATCATGATGGATGGTGCTTGGGTAATAGAGGCCCAGTGCTCGAAAGATGTAATTTATGGGTAATTTTATTTTCCTTGTATCCTAGGAGTTGAAACTTTTTTGCTGTGGAAATGCAACTGGTTGGCTGTAAATATAATGCCTCATGTGTTATATTTTGACTCCTGTGCGGCTGTTTTAAAACTGAAAGTTACCAGTCGTCGGCTTCAACCCCCTTGCAGATACTGCATGGGGTGTTTCTCCTGAACACTTTGACCCTTAGCCGATGTCTCGGTGCCCGGAGGCGGTATGTGTAAGGAAAAACGAGGCAATCAGACTATGCGGCTTTATTGCTTTCACTTAGCCATAGGAGCTTAACTGCGGGGGCTGGTGACTAGCCCCCAGTATATGTGATATCCGGACGTACCACGGTTGACACCATTATCGCATGGTTCCTGTGACAGAGAACCCTTCGTTTGACACGGGCTAACCTCCAACAATTTTTAGTTTAACACTAGTCATCGGATCGCCGACCAATTCTCGATTATTATGACAGTCAGTTTTCGGCTTTCTCCACTGAGGTACTTAACCAGGCTAGCTAGAAGTACAATCGCAATGGTTCTCCCTTTACCCTCCTAGCCGAACAATGCGGAATGTAAGAGGGTAAACACAGGAGCCGGGCAACCCAACTATTGACCAAAGACACAATTCGGAACTGATTCATATAATGCGATATCGATGACGACGAGCACATAATAAAAATTGGTGTCGAAATGATGTTTGAGGCAAGATTTATGATCGAGCCCCCGGTCTATTAGCCGGTCACAAAAAAGGGAACGTATCGTAATAGTTTACTTTGGCCTAAAGAGCAAAAAGGAATATGCAACACGAATGACTGCACATTTACCAGAGAAAAATTGGTCTTTATTTCCTTTGAATTTGTGACGTCCAACCGTACAATCCGAAATGCCGAAGTAACTTTGATAGATACTTTAAGAGATAAATACATTAGAGCAAAGGTTTACACAGGGCCTTCACGAGTGGTTTGACATCCCTACTACGCCCTGCTACACGTCTGCGCCTTTGCTCTTTATGAAGCTTCCGAATGAGTGTGGTTGTTGACTGTATGCCCGGCGGAAGTAGTCATATTCAGCGGATGAGCCCTTGCGGAAGGGTTTTGAGAAGTCGCCGCACTGTATCAGCTTAACGCTGATCAGGCCCTAGGTGGAGCCTGTAATTGATGTTAATCCAAGAGAATCCTTTGGCCATGGCTCGGTCGAACCGAGCTCTCGGCCTTTGTGTCATGTGCCCCCACAGCCTCCCATGGGATCTTGAGCGTGAAGTTGTGCACTCGAGGCACGTATTTCGCAGCTGAGTGGGCCGTGCTGTGGGGCGCGTATCCCTATTTAGGGTGAGCACAGAAGTGCTCCGGGGCCGAGGCCGTAGCTCGGGTGCGTTTGCGTGCGTCCAGTGCCTTAATGGTAGACTGGGCCTGCGACGCTTCTTTGGCGGCCTGGACTTCGGCGGCTAAAGCCGCTGTGTGTTCCTCTGTTCGGAGCGAGCGCTCGGTGTTACCATTGACGGTAATAACACCCTTCAGTCCTGGCATCTTGAGCTTTAGATATGCGTAATGCGGGACGGCGTTAAATCGGGCGAACGCTATCCGGCTGAGGAGTGCGTGGTAACCGCTGCGGAAGGGAACAGTGTCAAAGATTAAGTCTTCGCTGCGGAAGTTGTCGGGCGAACTAAAGACTACCTCCAATGTCACGGATCCCGAGCAGCGTGCCTCGACGCCTGGGATTACACCTTTAAAGGTGGTGTTGCTGGGTTTGATCCTTGACGGGTCGATCCCCATTTTCCTCACTGTATCTGAATAAATCAGGTTGAGGCTGCTACCTCCGTCCATAAGGACTCTGGTGAGGTGAAATCCATCCACGATGGGGTCGAGTACTAGAGCCGCAGTTCCTCCATGACGGATACTGGTTGGGTGGTCTCGACGGTCGAAAGTGATTGGGCAAGCCGACCATGGGTTGAATTTTGGGGCCACCGGCTCTAAGGCGTAGACATCCCGGAGTGCGCGTTTCCGCTCCTTCTTCGGTATATGCGTGACGTAAATCATGTTCATGGTCTTTACCTCGGGAGGGAATTGTTTTTGGCCTCCATTGTTTGGCCCGCGAGGTTCATCGTCGTCCTCGCTGCGGGGACCCTTTGACGGTGTCCTGGATTAGGGGGTACTAACCAGGCCGACCCGTCTCCTCGTTCGGGCCGATGTACCCCCGCACGTAACCAAGATGGACTCCGGAGGCTGTACGTGGGAGGCGTGATCAAGGCTGTTCCTACCGAAGACTTGACGTATACTTCAAGATTTCTCCTGCCGCCTCTCTCCTAGCATACCGACTTTGTAACCCTGGATACCCTCCCTGGCGTGTATATAAGCCATAGGGTTTAGCCTGTAACAGAGAGATAGACAACATCGCTTACCTAGCCATAGAAGTTAGACTCATATTACGATCTCGAGGTAGATCAACTCTGTACTCGATACATCTTCATCAATATAACAAAATTAGGACGTAGGGTTTTACCTCCGTTAAGAGGGCCCAAACCTGGGTAAACACCGTCTCTATTGTCTCTGTTACCATCGATCCTAGATCCGCAGCTCGGGACCCCCTACCCCGAGGTCTGCCGGTTTTTACACCGACACTGGTGCTTTCATTGAGAGTTCCGCTGTGAGATCGCCGGAGGGATCAATGGGATCGCCAGTCAACGGCTTTAAACCCACGGAGCATGGCTCCACATCTGAAGCTTTGGTCTCGCAGACACCCCCACGTAACGTGGAAGCGAATCGAGACCCTTCCCCGGCTCCAACGAAGGCCCCCCTCGCCGATGAGGGGGTAAGATACTTCCTGGAGATCGGATCGGACGACGACCCACTAATGACCGACTCCCAGATCGAATCGGCTAAACCGATAACTACGGATCCACCGTCAGGTGAACGGGACGAGGTCTTCAGCCCGCGGTCTTTAGAGACCGGATCTAGTCCGCCCACCTCTTGTATAAAATATCGCCCCGATGACTCCGGCCCCTCTGACATCTGGGACTTAGCTTACGTACGGTAGATCCCTGGTGAGTCGATCCGGCAATACTAGGTCAGGTTCTTGATCGTCAAGAGCAAGATACTAGAGTACCAAGACTCTGATATAATCGCCGCTTTTGAGCAAGGATGCAAGGATAAAGGCGTCTTGAACGCCCTCGCCCGCCGTTGCGTCCGAACACTCCCTAAACTAACCAACTTGGTAGCATGATTTTGCGCCATTGAAGATGCCTGGCGAACCAAGGAGAATACATACTCGATCCGTGAAGACTACCCGGAACGCGACCGGTCGGCGCCTCGGCACAAAAATCACAATTGCGATACCTCTAGTGATCGCCCCCGGAAGAATAGGAAAACCTCCGATCACCCCGGAACGGCCCTGGACGGCTTTCTGGGTAAACCATGCCCGATCCACGCCGTATTAGTTAACTCCTGCCCAACCCACAGCCTTCGGGACTGTTGGGTGCTAAGGCAGGTGGCCAAAGGGGGGCCCGCCCTCTTGGCGGGCGCCTCCAGCCACTCTGGACGGACCTCGGATGAAGACGAGGTCCTAATGATTTATGAGACATTTACGTCTAAAAACCAGCGCAAACGGGCCTTGCGGGAGGCTAACGCCGTCCGGCGGGTATCGCCTCGGGATGCGTGGATAGACACGCCGATCTCCTTCACTCAGAATGATCAGCCGAGGTCTGCCCCGGACAGGTGCCCTGCCGCGCTAGTCCTCGATCCCATCGTGGACCGCTGCCGCCTCCATAAGGTCCTGATGGACGGAGGCAGCAGCCTGAATTTGATATATGAAGACACTCTGGATAAAATGCACATCGATAAAACACGCATAGAACCGAGCACCACTACCTTTAAAGGGATAGTGCCCGGGAGAGAGGCACGCTACAGTGGAAAGATAACCTTAGACGTAGTCTTCGGGACCTCGGACAATTATCGCTCCGAGGAGATTACATTCCACATCACGCCTTTCAAAAGCGGGTATCACGCCCTCCTCGGACGGGACGCCTTTTCAAGATTTCAAGCGGTACCGCATTATGGCTACATGAAGCTCAAGATGCCGGGCCCAAAAGGGATCATTACCATTTCGAGTGATCCTGACAGGGCGCTCAAAGCCGAGAATAAAACGGCATCCCTCTCCCTCGAGACCCTGGCCGAAGCCTTCGCGGCCGAAGAATTAACCGCACTACGCGCCGAAGTCGATCGGGACGATGTCATCCTCGACAAAAGATCAAAACCTACCTCCTTCAAGCCGGCCGACGAGATCGTCAAATTCCAAGTTCACCCCACGGACCCCGCTAAAACGGCGTCCATTGGGGCTAACCTCGACCCAGAGGTTGCCGAAGCCCTAAATGCTTTCCTTAGGGAAAACTGGGACATATTCGAATGGCACCCCACCGACATGCCTGGGATACCCCGCAGGCTCGCAGAGCACAGCCTAAACATACTGGCAAGCTATAAACCCGTTAACCAAACACTTCGGCGTTTTTCCGAGCCCAAGCGTCAAGCAATGGGCGAGGAACTAGCAAAGCTGCTGGAGGCGGGATTCATCAAGGATGTAAAACACCCCGGCTGCCTAGCCAACCTGGTCATGGTACCAAAAAAGGATAGGTCCAGGCGGTTGTGCGTCGATTTTAAAGACCTCAACAAAGCTTGCCCTAAACACCCCTTTCCCCTACCCCGTATTGACCAAATTGTGGACGCCACTGCGGGCCACGACGCATTGTGCTTTCTAGATGCCTACTCAGGGTATCATCAAATAAAAATGAAGGAATCGGACCAGGCAGCAACAACATTTATTACGCCCTACGGACCGTTTTGCTTCAATACAATGCCCTTCGGACTAAAGAATGCTGGCGCTACGTACCAGCGTATGATTCAAACATGCCTGAATGAACACATCGGAAAAACTATGGAGGCCTATGTAGACGACGTGGTTGTCAAAACTAAACGCGTCGACCAACTGGTGGACAACCTCCGTGATACATTTGCCAGCCTACGGGAATATCAAATAAGAATCAACCCCGAAAAATGCATTTTCGGGGTCTCGGCAGGCAAACTCCTCGGTTTTATTGTATCTAGCCGAGGAATTGAGGCCAATCCGGCCAAAATTCGAGCTCTGGATCGCTTAGAGGTCCCTACAGAGCTCAAAGATGTACAAAAGCTAGCGGGCTGCGTAGCAGCCCTAAGTCGTTTTATATCACGGCTTGGTGAAAAAGCTTTACCATTGTACAGGCTGTTAAAGCAGACTAAAACATTCAAATGGACCAAGGAGGCTGCGGCGGCCCTACAAGACATTAAGGCCCTCCTCGCCACCAACCCAATCCTGGCAGCACCAGGCATTTGCGAACCGATGATATTATACATCTCGGCTACAAACCAGGTGGTTAGCGCAGTCCTCGTGGTCGAACGAGACATGTAAGGTCATAAGTTCCAAGTCCAGACACCCGTATACTATGTGTCCGAGGTCTTAACCCCCTGTAAGACACGTTACCCTCACTATCAAAAGATAGCGTACACAGTCTTCATGGCATCACGAAAGCTTCGACACTACTTTCAAGAGTGCGCAGTGACCGTGGCATCCGACGTCCCTTTAAGTGACATAATCAACAATAGAGATGCAACGGGGCACATCGCCAAATGGGCTATAGAGCTCCTGCCTTTCGAAATTATCTATAAACCACGCTGGGCAATTAAATCCCAGGTTTTGGCAGACTTCGTGGCTGAATGGACCGAAGCCGAACTCCCTCGTGAGTACAGTACCTATTCGCATTGGACGATGTATTTTGATGGCTCCAAGATGCTCGCTGGCCTAGGGGGCGGCGTTGTACTCACGTCCCCCACGGGAGATAACATTCGATATGTACTGCAAATTATGTACACAGACTACAATAATGCAGCCGAATACGAAGCCCTCTTACACGGACTTTGGATAGCGGTCTCCATGGGCGTTAAACGCCTCGAGGTCCGAGGTGATTCGAACCTCGCCATTTCGCAAATCAACGGCGAGTTCGATGCCAAAGACCCCAAGATGACAACTTACCGAAGTGCTGTCCTAAAGATCTCGGCCAGATTCGAGGGGCTGGAATTTCACCATATACCCCGAGATAGCAATCAGGCCGCGGACATTCTCGCCCGACTGGGCGCGAAGCGGGACAAGGTTCCCGAAAACACCTTCCTCGAGCGGCTTTTTAAGCCATCCGTAGTCTGGCAAGACAGTACAGGAACATCAGACTCAAACGATGTCGGGCAACAGCCCCCGCCCGAAAGGGACGATGGTATCCTAGGCGGGTCCATGATCCGGAAAACGGATTCAGCGCATGACGTCATGGCAGTGATCGCACCATGGACTGAGCCGCTTCTTGCATAACTACTCCGAAAAGAACTCCCTGATAACCAAGCCGACTCCCGTCGGATCGTAAGGCAGTCTAAGGCCTACAAGGTTCATGAAGGGGAACTTTACAAAATGAGTACAATGGGCGTCCTCCAGAGAAGCATATCCGAGGAAGAAGGACAACTTGTACTTCAAGAGATACACTCCGGCATGAGCGGACATCACGCCGCTGCTCGCACCCTGGTTAGCAAGGCTTTTCGCGCCGGTTTCTATTGGCCAACGGCCAGTGCCGATGCCTCGGCATTAGTACAGCATTGCCCGGGCTGCCAGGTATTTGCGAAACAGAGCCATATGCCCCCCACGGCTCTTCGCACTATTCCAATTACATGGCCCTTCGCGGTCTGGGGGCTTGACATGGTTGGGCCACTCAAGGGTGGATCAAACAAAAATAAGTACCTCCTCGTTATGGTAGACAAATTCACCAAGTGGATCGAAGCAAAGGCGGTCACCTCGGCCGTGGCCGTCTAGGTCATCGGATTCATTTCGGGGGTAGTTCACCGTTACGGTGTCCCCCACAGTCTGATCACAGACAACGGAACCAACTTCACGGCTAAAGAGGTTAAGACATGGTGTAAGAAAATGGTCATTAAGCTCGACTATGCGTCCGTCTATCACCCGCAGTCTAATGGGCAGGTGGAGCGAGCCAACGGGCTTATCCTTAGTGGAATTAAGCCACGGCTAGTTTGCTCCCTTAAAAAAGCCGATTGCAAATGGGTTGAGGAACTTGATTCCGTCTTATGGGGCTTGCGTACAACACCAAATTGGTCCACCGGGTATACCCCGTTTTTTATGGTGTATGGCGCCGAAGCGGTCCTCCCTTGCGACATCATACATGACGCACCTCGGGTTCGCATGTATGAGGAATTGGAGGCCGAACTCGATCGGCAAGACGCCTTAGACGCTCTCGAGGAAGAGCGCAACGTCGCACGGACTCGTTTTGCTATTTATCAACAGCAGGCACGACTCTACCACGGTAGAGAGGTCCGTGCTAAAGAATTCAACGTCGGGGATCTCGTAATGAGATTGCACCCCGAAAAACAAAAACGCAAGCTCTCCCCTAGATGGGACGGACCGTTCATCATTGACCAAGTGCTCATCGGAGGGGCTTATCGAATCCGAGATCCAGAGGACGGTCGATTAGAGCCCCACCCGTGGAACGCGGCGCTACTTCGACGCTTCTATGCATAACTTCGAGTATACGGTCTGTGTCAATAACTTGTGCATTTTCTTTCGATTTAACCTTTTTTGTTTCTTATCTTCTCACCTCGGAAAGTTCTTTTATGACCCCGAGGGCAATCTAGCTGGTTCTTTTCAAAACAATAGCTATTCCGCCCTTTATCTACTATTGTCTTTCGAGCCACTATATGCATCGATTTGCTTTAAGATTTGGCCAAGCTGGGTTGCCCGGCTCCTGTGCTTGCCCCTTACGTTCCCGATATTTCGGCTAGGGGCAAAGGGAGCACCGCTGTGATTGTTACTCCTGGGTCAGCCGGTGTAGTACCTCAGACGGATAAAGCCGAACGCTAGCGGTCTTATAATGCGAATTGGTCGGCTATGACATAGGACTAACGTGGCAAGGGTCTTTTCAAACCCCGACCAGGGGCTTTAACCCCGAGGTCATCCGTCTTCGGACGGGCGTGTTCGACACATTCCCCGCGGAAAGGAACTGTTGGAAGAACTATTTTCCTCGGAAGATGTTTCTTATGTTAAACAGTAATATAACATAAACTTCCATTACCCTCTCGTCTTTCAAGCCGCATTGCCCGATTTCCTGGTCCCTTGACTCATCTGGTTCGATAACCTCGGCTAGTAGTCTGGGACACTCCTCGGACTTTGTCCGAGGAAGCGGAAGCCGATGGCTGGCTGACAGTGTTCGGTTACACGGGCGGAAATTTGACATAGAATACCTTGGTACATAAAGTCATACTACAATTTTCAAGCACGGTCTAACCCGTCTATTAAGGTGTCTAGGTTGCAATCCTTTTGCGAGAATCGTGCGGCGGGCATTACACTATCGTATGCCTGGCTGGTTGGGATCTCCTCCCCATCCGACCCAAGGGGTCCTACCTCTGCTAAATCTGTTGTCCTCAAGCCGGTGTAATGGGTCTTCACCATGGCCCAGGCCTCTCTGGCACTCTCTCGGCAAGCTGATACTTTCCACGCTTGGATCCGGCGCCGCGCTCTCTTAAGACGTTCGGCCAATGCGGCCATGTCCTCGGGGACTGGCGTCACCTCGGGCCATAACGCCTGGTGCACACCCTTCATCACTTTCCGAGCTCCTTCATGCACCTCGGACAGACGATTGCTCATGTCTTCGGACACCGGACCCCGGGACTCCGGAGGAAGGCCAGTCAGGCACACTGTCAAACAACAACACATTTTGAATGACATATTTCCTTGGACAACTTGCATAACAAGTGTCTTTCGTATTTTCTAACTTACCATAAATCATATCGCCCGCTCGCCGATTCTTTGCTTCCGCAGCGGCCATGCGAGTTTTTAAGCTCTCAATTTCCTGGGCCTGTCGGGCATTTTCAACCCTAAGCGCATTCCCGTTGCCCATATGCTGAATTGCCTGGCGCTGCGCTTTAGCATACGCCAGATCTTCGTGGGCCTGCTTCAGATCTCTTTCAAGATGGCCCAAGGCTTCCGCTGCTACAAGCAATGCTAGGCGTCAGCTATGCTTTTTTAACGTTACCCACTTCAAGGGGTAAACGCTTACCGTGCGCCTCTCTGATGAATTTCTTCACCTGCTCAACCTCGGTCAATGCCGCGTCAAGCTGCACCTTTGTTTGGTCTAACGCCGAGGTCAATTGTTCGTTCTTCAAGCGCGCTTCCTGTTATGACAACAAATACGGGTTAGAATTCAAGCCTTGATTCGACCCCAGGGGCTCGTATCAAGCCTTAGGGGCTCCTATTATACTTGGTACTCATATTCGTCTTTGAAAACCTTACCCGTAGCCCTCGCGACAGTACATCCAGCAACTCGTCAAAAGCACCTTGGGTCGCCCCGAGGTATGCGTCCACTGCGCTGAGTGCCTTAAGCTCCTTGTCCGAAAACGCTGGATTATTCAAGGAAGCCTTTCGCCGGCGATAATTCACGCCGCTTTGAATTTCGGACGGAGTGGCCGATGTCGCTGAGTCCTCGGGCTGGGCGGCTCCGGGGTCAACCCTTGCCGGATTTCGAACCTCTGCTTCCTTGGGAGGGACCGTACCTTCCTCGGCCTCCGCATGTGCGGTGGAAGGTGGAGACTGTCTACGAATAATTGGCAGTGTCAGAACCCAAGGTGTCTTTTTCTATGACATGGAACTAAAATATTACCTGATTACGGATGGAGCACTCTCGTTTGCCCTCGCAACCTCGGACAGAACTTCTTGTACCTCTGGTCGTGCCCTTTCCGGTGGAGCCGCCTCTCTGCGGAGGCGTTGGGAGCGCCGCCCCTTTGGAGGAGAAGTCAGAAGATTGGAGACTGGGAGACGAGGGGCTCTCTTTCGTTTAGAGAAAGGGAGAGTTACCGATGAGGCTGGTCTTGTCCCCGGCGTGTCGGGGACGACCGCTACCTTTGAGCCATCAAGGCTCTCCGGGAAAAAACTCCTCCCCTCATAGATAAGCCCCAGGTCTTCATCTTCGTGGTAGAGAGGATCTTCTGCACGGCTGTGCAACTCCGGCTCTATAGCCGGACTGCTCACCCCTTCGAGCCAACGCCTCCACCGCTGATCAACCAATATATAAAGGATTAATGATAAGGATTCCAAGGTGAAACAAGAAAATCCGGAATAAAGACTTACGATGTCGGCTGGGTTGTAGTACGACAACCCGTCCTGGAACTGGCATTTAGCAAACTCCTCGGCTGACCCTTGATACATGCTGGCTAGTACAGCTCCGAGGGTCATTTGGTCCATAAAAGCCCCCTTGATGGATCGAGAGGCGTCCTCGGACCCGTTATACTCGCACAATAAATGTTGGCGCTGCCGAAGAGGCTGGACTCTCCGGTCTAGAGCCACCGCCATCACATCGATGATGGTGAGACCCGCGCTTGACAGAAGCTTCACCTTGGCCGCTTGCCTAGTCACGGCTTCGTCTTCTTCTTGAGCCCAACTCATTGGCCTCCAGGTGTAACACTTCCTCGGTGGATCTAGGGAGAAGGATGGAAGGCCTGGCCGGACTGGCTCGTACAACAGGACGTCGGTGATATAGAACCACTCGGAAGGCCAGTGATCGGCCTCCTCCCGAGGTGTTCCTGCTGGATAGCCAGTCTTGTCGATTCGGCAGACTTCGGCTCTCCCGACCTCGAATAGCTTGTCGGTTGAAGAGCGGGGCACGATGCAGAAGAACTTCCGCCATAACCCGAAGTGCGCCTGACAGCCGAGGTGCAGCTCGCAGAGCGCAACGAACCCCGCGATATGTAGCGCCGAATTCGGAGAGAGATGATGTAGTTGTAACCCGTAGAACTCTAGCAAGCCACGGAGGAAAGGGTGGATTGGAAACCCTAAGCCACGGTGGAGGAAAGGTACGAAGCATACTCGCTCGTCCCCCCGTGGCGAGGGGAAATTTTCGGCGTGGGCTTGACCGTCAATGGATGTTAATCCAGGGCAGGTAGCGGCTAGATCCGCATCCGGCAGATATCCCTGCGTCGCCAGACGCTCTAATTGAAAGCGCGCGATGGAGCAGCTCCCCCAGTCCCCCCTATCCGGGCCGTGAGGACACATTGACGATCCCTCACCACTCACCATTTTTTGGGGCTCCTAAGTTGGGGCTTGAGGAAGGGGGAATTTCTCGCTGCGGTTGCACAGGCGTACAACCACGAGCAAGGGTCAGGCGTCTATTAAGTAGGGGTAGAAAGGGCTGACGCTTCGACGTTTTTCCCATAAAGAGGCCCAATTACCTAAGCGGCACGAGTTTCAACATTTGATATTGAGCTCTCGGCGAATTCTAAAGGTCGGCCGAGGTCTTTAACTTTGTTCGGAGAATAAAAGCACGGGAACTTGTCTGTCGAGCCAAGACTCCGGAATGTGAAAAGCGACGACTTCGGCATCGAAGACCAGTTCAGGGGCTAGTGACGGTGTCCTGGATTAGGGGGTACTAACCGGGCCGACCTGTCTCCTTGTTCGGGCCGATGTACCCCCGCACGTAACCAAGATGGACTCCGGAGGCTGTATGTGGGAGGCGTGATCAAGGCTGTTCCTACCGAAGACTTGACGTATACTTCAAGATTTGTCCTCCCGCCTCTCTCCTAGCATACCGACTTTGTAACCCTGGATACCCTCCCTGGCGTGTATATAAGCCATAGGGTTTAGCCCATAACAGAGAGATAGACAACATCGCTTACCTAGCCATAGAAGTTAGACTCATATTACGATCTCGAGGTAGATCAACTCTGTACTCGATACATCTTCATCAATATAACAAAAGCAGGACGTAGGGTTTTACCTGCATTAAGAGGGCCCGAACCTGGGTAAACACCGTCTCTATTGTCTGTGTTACCATCGATCCTAGATCCGCAGCTCAGGACCCCCTACCCCGAGTTCTGCCGGTTTTTACACCGACACCCTTCCCTGTTCTTTGGCTGTGATCTTGCCGACCTGTTTGATTACCCAACAGTTACGATTAGTGTGATTGGCGGGCTTATCCGAGGTGCCATGAATCTGGCAGGGCCTATCCAATATTCTATCCAGTGCGGACGGCCCGTCCCTGTTCCCTTTAGAAGGTTTTTTCCGCTGTCCCGATTTTGAGCCGCCGAACCCGGCGTTTACCGCCGTGTCATCGGCTTCACTGCCATTGTTTGTGTGCCGGCACTTATTATTCTTGTTGCGCCGGGGCTTCCCGTTCCCATCCTAGGCCTCTGAAGTGCCGGGGTCTTTGGGGTGGTTGCTTCTACAAGCTAACCAACTATCCTCACCCGCGCAAAAGCGGGTCATTAGGGAGGTGAGGGCCAACATTGTTCTCGGCTTATCTTGGCCGAGCTGGCGCGCGAGCCATTCATCCCGAATACTATGCTTGAATGCGGCGATTGCTTCGGCATCCGGACAGTCGACGATCTGGTTCTTCTTAGTCAAGAACCGGTTCCAGAATTGCCGAGCTGACTCCCCGGGCTGCTGAACGACGTGGCTCAGGTCATCGGCGTCCGGCGGCCGAACATAGGTGCCTTGAAAGTTGGCTCGGAATGCATCCTCGAGCTCCTCCCATCTCCCAATGGAGTTTTTGGGCAGGCTGTTTAACCAATGCCTTGCTGGTCCTTTGAGTTTCAACAGTAGCTATTTAATGGCGTGGAGGTCATCCCCTCGGGCCATACGAATGTGGAGAATAAAATCTTCGATCCACACGGCTCGGTCAGTTGTCCCATTGTATTGTTCTATATTCACCGGTTTAAACCCTTCAGGGAACTGATGCTACATCACCTCATCTGTGAAACACATTGGGTGTGCGGCGCCCCTGACCCGGGCTATGTCGTGTCGGAGATCGGTTGTCATCCGGGCACGGTGCTACTCCCGAGCTCTATCATTCCTATCGCGCCAGGCTTGGTATCCGTCCCGTCCAGCGGGTGCATAACCACTGGATCCATAGATGGATCTTGACTGTGTCCCTCTAGCGTTTAGGTCGTGCCGCAGATCGCGTGGGTCATCCGGTTGAACCGGATCTTTGCCTTCCCGGCGAGGGGCGGGGCAGGTGGGTGTTCAGTTTCTCCAGCCGTCCTATCCCATCCTCGACGGTGGCGGTCGGGCTGGCTTGTGTAAGTTCGTCTGGGAGGCATGGGCTCAAGGGCCTCATCCTAGAATGACGGTAGCAAACGCCGTCGTGGATAGCTTTTGTATTGATCCTGGCGCTGATTGTCGAAGCCCTCTTCGGCTGCTAAGACCATTGTCCACATATCGTTGAGTGTATCTTGTTTGGCCTTTAGCTGCTGCTGCTTCTTCTTCAAGCTTCGGGTGGTGGCTATAAGGTGCCGCCTGAATCTCTCCTGGTCCAGGGGGTCCTCTAGGACGACAAAATCCTTGGGTCCGAGGCTATCCTCCTCTTCGGACGGAGGGAGCTAATTACTGTCCTCGGAATCCTCGGGGTCCTCAGGGTCGCCCTGGTCCTCGTGCCCTTCAGGGGCGTCATGGTGCTGTTCGGGGGTGTTATCGTTGTCCGGAGTCTCGTTGTCTCCGGTACCATTCGTGTCTGTGTTGTTTTCCTTGCCCTTTCCTCGCCCCCTAGATCGCCTTCGTCGGCGTTTGGGCGGTTCCTCGGTCGGGCCATCGCCGTCCTTCTTGGTCGTGTTGCCATCCTTCTTGGGGGTGTTGACCATGTAGACGTCGTAGGTGGAGGTGGCGGTCCACTTTCCGGTGTTGGAAGTGGCGAGGGAGGGAGCCATATACAGCGGGATGTCGATATCCTCGTCCATGTCGTCAGCCTCCTCAGAGGCGTAGTCCAGCATGTCGGTTAAATCTTCGACAGTGGCTACTAAGTTGGTGGTGGGTGGGACGCAAAATTCCCTGCGGTCGGCATCAGGTCTGATCTAGTCATGGGCCGAGGACAGGCCATCCGCGATACTTATCTTCTGGATCCGATATAGCATCTCACTTAAAAGCGAGAGGTCTACCGGATCCGTCTTTGGGCATACTTCGGAGTCGAATTCCGGCGTGCCTGCACTGGGAGTGTGTTCGGTCAAAGGTGGCCCCTGGCTCTTCGGCGCCGGGATCCGATCCGAACTCGAGGCCAGATCTGAACTGAGGACTGGCACGGAGGCGGGGCCGAGGAGGGAGTCCGAGGTTAAGGCCCCGGGATTATTAGGCTCCTCAGGTAAAGCTGGGAACCTAGCAAAGACCAGATCGCCCCAAGAGTCGGCGACATACTCCAGGCTGCCGAACCTGATTTCTTGCTCAGGGGCGAAGCTGTCGAGCTAGTCTAGGTGACCGGTCGGGTCGGCGTGCAGCATGATGCTGCCGAACGCGAAAAGCTGGCCGGGGACGAAGACGTACCCGCTACGGATGCTACCGCTGATGACAAGGCGAGCCATTGATCCTTGGTGACCCAACGGCGGAACTCTCAATGAAAGCACCAATGTCAGTACCAAAACCGACAGACCTTGGGTAGGGGGTCCGAACTGTGGATCTTGGGATCAATGAGTAACAGGGAACGTAGAGACGGTGATTTACCCAGGTTCAGGCCCTCTCGAAGAGGTAAAACCCTACGTCCTGCTAGATTGTATTGATGTGGTTGTATAAAGGTTACAGAGTTGGTCTACCTCGAGATCGGATGGGCTAAACCCTAAGTGGTTATGATGATTCCCCCTCTATGGACTAAACCCTCTGGTTTATATAGACACCAGAGGGACCTAGGGTTACATATGGTCAGTTTCCATCAGGGGATAAACTTGCCGATAATTATTTCTTGGAGGGGACGCCAAGTCTTCGGAGGTTTCCTTCTGGTGCACGGGGTCGCCCGCAATCCGGCCTTCCTCTGACGAGTAAGAGCGGCCCACTAGTCCGGCCTATGAGAAATAGGCCGGCAGCCCGAGTACCCCTTAGTCCGCGACACCCTCAGTTACCACTAACATTTTAAGGGGTTCATTAGATCTTTGTAACTCCACCAATTTTTTTGTATGTCACCTAGCTTTTCCAAAATTTGAATCCCTTCTTGAGTATAATTAGATCCTTTTTGCAAGGGTGGGGTTCCCACTATTCCCTCTATTAATTCATGAGCAGTATTAGGATCGCTGTCAATAAAATTTCCTTTGGTAGCAAAATCCAAGAGTTGTCTATTCGGCATAGTTAGCCCTACATAAAAGTTTCGCAGCAAAATTTTCATATCCCCTTTTATGGTGCAAACACGGTAAGATTCAATTATCCTATACCAAGCATCTTTCAAATTTTCTCCTTGTTTCTGTTTGAAGTAAAGAACTTCAAAGTACGGAGACAAAGGAGGGATGGTAAAGCTAGTCATAGTGATGAGGCAAACAAACAATTTTTTTTTTGTGTGTTTTTGTAAAAAAAAATTAGAAGTGGGGGAGGTGAAAACGAGAAGAAAATGCAAATAAAAATGCAAATAAAATAAATGCAAGTGGATGATAATTTGTGGCAAAGGTACTTGGTAATTTTGATGATGTCTCCCCGGCAACGGCGCCAGAAATTCTTCCTGCTACTTGTAGACTGCGTTGGTATTTCCCCGGAGAGGAGAGGATGATGCAGTATAGTAGAGATAAGTATTTCCCTCAGTTAAGAACCATGGTTATCAATCCAATAGGAGAACCAAGCAAAATCCCGTTAAGCACACCTGCACACACAAAAGCAAACACTTGCACCCAACGTAAATAAGAGGGTTGTCAATCCTCTGAGCGGTTATTTGCAAGGATTAATTCTGATAGTGATAGATAGATAAACTAAAATACTAAATAAAATAAAAGTAAATAAATTGCAGCAAGGTATTTTTGGTTTTAGTATATGATAAAAGTAGACCCGGGGGCCATAGTTTTCACTAGAGGCTTCTCTCTCGAACTCATAGCATACGGTGGGTAAACAAATTACTATTGGGCAATTGATAGAAAAGCAAATAATTATGATGGATTCATGGCAATGATCATGTATATAGGCATCACATCTGAGACAAGTAGACCGACTCCTGCCTGCATCTACTACTATTACTCCACCCATCGACCGCTATCCAACATGCATCTAGGGTATTAAGTATGAAACATAGTAACGCCTTAAGCAAGATGACATGATGTAGACAAAGTAAACTCAAGCAATATGATTAAACCCCATATTTTTATCCTTAATGGCAACAATACAAATACATGTCATGTCCCTTTCTTTCACTGGAATTGAGCACCGCAAGATTGAACCCATCACAAAGCACCTCTCCCATAGCAAGATAAACTAATCTAGTTGGCCAAATCAAATCGATAGATCAGAGAGAAATACAAAGCTATAATAATCATGCATAAAAGAGTTCAGAGAAGACTCAAATATTTCTCATGAATAATCTTATCATAAACTCACAATTCATCGGATCCCAACAAACACACCGGAAAAGAAGATCACATCGGATAGAACTCCAAGAACATCGAGGAGAACTTGGTATTGAAGATCAAAGATAGAGAAGAAGCCATCTAGCTACTAGCTATCAACCCATAGGTCTGTGGTACACTACTCACACATCATCGAAAGGGCAGCAAAGTTGATGAAGAAGCCCTCCGTGATCGATTCCCCCTCTGGCAGAGTACCGGAAAAGGCCTCCAACTGGGATCGCGGAAGAAAAGAGGCTTGCGGCGGCAAAAAGGTTTTCTATTCTGTCTCCCTGGTATATTGGGAATATTTGGGAATTTATAGCGCTGGAATTAGGTCAGGAGGGGCTATGAGGGGCCCACAAGCCTGGGGGGCGCGCCTACCCCCCTGGGCGCATCCTCCAGGCTTCTTGCCTCCTCGTGGCTCTTCTGGTCTTCTCCTGAAGCTTCGTGGGTCTCTTCTGGTCCAGAAAAAATTAATCCAAAGTTTTTTTCTTGTTTGGACTATTTTTGATAATGATTTTCTGAAAAGACAAAAAACAAGCAAAAAACAGCAACTGGCACTAGGCACTGGGTCAATAGGTTAGTCCCAAAAAATGATATATAATGGCATATAATTCCATATAAAACATCCAAGATTGATACTATAATAGCATGGAACAATCAAAAATTATAGATACGTTGGAGACGTATCAAGAACCACCAAAGATGTACCTGCTAGTGAGAAGAACAAGGCCCCAGTGCCTCAAGGAAATAATGATGATGATGATGATGCCCCAGTGCTTATGAAGTTAAGACCCAGATTGCCTGAACACAATGACACACATCGCATTGCTGAAAACATGAAGAAGAGGAAGGAGAAAGGTCTTAGGAAATGGAGAGAGTCTGACCCCTACTCCATCAGAAGGAGGACTGCTATAGACTACAGATTCCACACCAAGGAACAACATGATTTCTATGAAGCAGTTTTGCTTGACAAGAAGCCAATAGTCAGTGATATGAAGTGGGTGGACTGGAAGTAGATTGATCTTCATGAGGATAACTTCCCCCACATTCGTGAGGACTTTAGAACAATTGATGTTGATGAGTTCATTGGGAAGAAGCTGATAAATTCGAACGATGAGATGATCATGCAATTTTATTTAACAGCTCACTTCTATCCCAATGGAAGGATTGTTTGGATGACCGAAGGAGTCAATTACCAGTCTAGCATGCTT
Source organism: Elymus sibiricus (assembly GCA_039707655.1). NCBI lineage: Eukaryota > Viridiplantae > Streptophyta > Magnoliopsida > Poales > Poaceae > Elymus > Elymus sibiricus. Next base: position 279,826,047 of record CM077676.1, read on the forward strand.
GAGTGGGCCACATTGCTTGGTGTGCCCGAAGCTGATGAAAATGATATTGATGTGTATGCAAAGCCAAAGATGGATCACAATACCATGGCAAACTAGTACACGGAGATTCCAGAGAAGGATAAGGAAACTCACAAGCTTGGATCTGTGTATTATCTGTTGGCAGGGCTTGCTACCTCCAACACTATCATGAGGCATACCTTGATGCCCAAATCAGGAGATGATAGGTTGATTTGAGGTCACTCCATTAACTTGCTGCATCATATTGACCAACATGATAAATTCAAAGTGATGGATCTTATAGTGGAAACTAACAAGAGGACATCTGCTGATCAGAAAAGGTCTTGTGGATTTCCCCCTCATATTCAGATGCTTATCAACTCGAAGGGTGAAAACAAGTCTTTTCTACTAGATCATGAGCATTTACCGCTTCGGCCTGAGTTTGAGGACAACACCGTGACTATGGATGCATCCCATCCTACCGCAGCCGCAGCACAGGCAAGCGCAGAAGCTGCTAGAACTTCAGGGCCTAGTTCTCCCTTAGCTCGAGTTCTCGAAACCAAGACTGACCAGATGAACCATCTTCTTTGTGCCACTCAGAGGATTGAGAAGAGTTTGGCCGACTTAGCTGCAAACCAGAAGAGTCTTGAGAGGATTGTTGAGACTAAATTCTATGACCTGGATATCAAGGTGACAGAGATTCAGACCACTGTTGAGAGCCTGCAGCAAGAGGTGGATAAGGTAAAGCGTGCCAGCACTGATGAGGATGACGAGCATCATAGTCCAGTACTTCCCATGACTACCCAGTTCTAGAGGATGCCCAGATCAGCTGCTATACCAGTCACTTCTAGAGCCACAGTTTCAGCTCCAGCTGCTGACCCCTCTATTGCTCCATCAGCTGCTCCTGCCGTCTCCACTCCTCCAGTTCAGCAGACTTCGTCCGAGGCATCCGCAGATGCACTTATCTCTACTCCAACATCAACGCACACCGGCGCTGCAAGTCAGAGGACTTCATCACCAGGAGCTACCGGAGATCAAGCCTAGAGCGACATTTAGCTCTATACTTATTTGAACTTTTTGGTACTTGTTGCCAAAGGGGGAGAATTTGTATAGATCATTAGGCTTCGAGAGAGAGTGGTTTTCCTTTTGTTCGTTTGGTTTCTTCTTGAGATACTTGTTTTTGAGTTACCTTTTGATTGATGCTTGTATGAGACTACTTTATTGTGTGCTTGATCATATCGTACCTTAATGCTATGCTTGCTTGGATATCCATTTATATGCTCTTGTATGATCATTCACTTGTTTGTTTGGTGATGAGTGCTAATTACTATGCAATCATATCATTTTGAGCACTCCACCAAGATGTATGTGACATGGAAGAGTAACCCATGATCCTAATTGATTGTGCATTTGCATTCAAACGTAAATCTTTAATAATGCACAAATTTAGGGGGAGCTCTTACTTATCACATACTTCTCAAAGTGACGATGTATTTCATTGATTATATCATTTGTCGAAGCTTTGGTCTATATGTTGTCATCAATTACCAAAAAGGGGGAGATTGAAAGTGCAACTAATCCCCGGGTGGTTTTGGTAATCAATAACAACATATACATCATTGATCTAATTCTAATTGCTAGTAAATTTCAGAAAAGATCAATGATTGGCATGGCAAGGACTAATGGATGTGGACCCCTCAAAATGTCAAGGACAAGTTTGGCATCCACAAGACTCTTCATTTTCATTTTAGTGATCCAAGATCACATTGAGTCCCTTAGGAAAGACAATACTATTAAAAGGGGATGAGGTATTGTTGACGAGGTTGTTGCTCAAAGTGCTCAGTGATATTGCTCCAAAAACCCTCAATCACTTTCCCAAAATACATCTGTCCAAAACCCTAATTCATCATTTCGGTCCCACCGATATCACCTACTCCGGACTCACCGAGATGATCATTCCACTGCCACAGCCAAAACCCTAACACTTCGGTGCAACCGAAATGGTTCTCGGTCTCACCGAGACGGCTTGACCAAGTTGCTGTAATGATGTCACTTCACTTTGGAATTTCTGAGATGAAATTTTTGGTCTCACCAAAACGTGGTCTTGCCCTAGCCATTGCACTTCGGTCTCACCGAGATGTTTTGTTCGGTCCCACCAAAAAGCCCAACGTTCATATCTTTTACATAGATCAGTCTCACCGAGATTTATTGTTGGTGTCACCGAGATGGGTCAAAAGTGTATAACAGTTGGATTTTAGGTGAAGGCTATATATACCCCTCCACCACCCTCTTACCAAGTAAGAGAGCCATCAGAACATGACTATACTTCCACCATACATTTTCTGAGAGAGAACCACCTACTCATGTGTTGAGATCAAGAGATTCCAATCCAACCATTTGAACCTTGATTTCTAGCCTCTTCAAGTTGCTTTCCACTCCAATCCTTCTCCTACCCAAGCCAAATCTATGAGAGAGTGATTGAGTGTTGAGGAGACTATCATTTGAAGCCCAAGAGCAAGGAGTTCATCATCAACACACCAGTTATTACATTTTGGTGAGTGGTGTCTCATAGATTGGTTAGGTGTCACTTGGGAGCCTCCAAGATCATGTGGAGTTAAACCAAGGAGTTTGTAAGGGCAAGGAGATCGCCTACTTCGTGAAGATCTACCCCGAGTGAGGCTAGTCCTTCGTGGATGGAAGCCATGGTGGAATAGGCAAGGTTGCTTCTTCGTGGACCCTTCATGGGTGGAGCCCTCCGTGGACTCGCGCAACCGTTACCCTTCGTGGGTTGAAGCCTCCATCAACGTGGATGTATGATAGCACCACCTATCGGAACCACGCCAAAAATCATCGTGTCTTCATTGCGTTTGAAATCTCGAAACCCCTCCTTTACTTACATGTGCAATGTTTTACTTTCCGCTACTACACTCTTAGAATTGCATGTGTAGGGTGATACTTGACTTGGTGTATTTTCTAAAATCTGCCCAAATAAAATTGGGAAAAGGATAGATTTTTATTTGGTCAAGTAGTCTAATCACCCCCCCTCTAGACATACTTTCAATCCTACAGAGGTCCATCACTTTGACCTAAAGCGTGAGAGGTTAATTTGGCCAAGGAGGATTCTTTTTGGTTTGTGTTACGTTAGGAGTATATAGTACGTGTCGAAGAGGGGGGGAGGGGACCAGCGTATATAGTACGCGCCATGAACCTCGCTCCGTGTGGGGACTTCATGGTTTCCGACGTACTGCCACATCAAAGTTGTGCATTATTGGGTGTTCAAACATAAAACACCACCTCCATATACATATGTTTGGCCCACATGCAAGTGGTGGTTGTCCTCTGGCACTTACTCACATGGTTTATCGACGATGCTTCCATCTGTCAGCCCGCTTGGTCCATCACTTTGACCGACAACGAGAGAGGTTAATTCGACCTATGAGGGGATTAATTTTTGGTTTGTCTTATGGTAGGTCATGCTGAGATTACATATATATAGTATAGTTTTGAGCACATGTGTGTGCGGATGAATTAATCTCTCCCACTGGATCAAAGTGGGAGGGAGGGGCCAGCACATGACGCGTCATGAACCTCGCTCCGTGTTGGGACTTTATGGTTTTCGAGGCAGGTGCCACATCAACGTTGTGCATTGGGTATTCAAACATCACACAAATCCTCCATACATATGTTTGGGACACATGCAGGCAGTGGTTGTCTTCGGACAATCTCCCTTGCATGGTTATCAGCAGCAAGCCCATTCTCGGGCCCGCGTAGTCATCCATCACTTCGACCGAAAACGAGAGAGGTTACCAAGGTGGATTTCTTATTGGTTTGTTTTACGGTATAACCAGGTCATGGTGAGATTCCAGACCAAAGTTTGATCGCACGCGTACACATGCATGAATCCCTCTCATCGGCTCGAAGTGGTCGGGGGGGGGGGGGATACTATGCGTCGTGAACCCTCGCTCCGTGTGGGGACTTTCCGGTTCCAAATTAGCATGCATGGTGCCACATCAAAGTTGTGCATTGGGTATTCAAACACTAGCCTACACTTCCATACATATGTTTGGGCCACATGTATGTGGTGGTTGTCTTCGGACACTCCCTCGCGTGGTTATCGGCGGCAAGCCCATTTGTGGGCCTGCATGGACGTCCATCACATCGACTGGCAAAAAGAGAGGTTACCAAGGTGGATTCTTCTTGGTTCATGTTACGGTACGTAGGTCATGGTGAGATTCCAGACCAAGTTTGAGCGCACGCGTATGCATGAATCCCTCTCACCGGCTCGAAGGGGGGGCGACATACTACACGTCGTGAACCCTCGCTTCATGTTGGGACTTTTCGTTTCCAAAGCACATGGTGCCACATCAAAGTTGCGCATTGGGTATTCAAACACCACACAACACTTCCATATACATATGTTTGGGCCACATGTAGGCGGTGGTTGTATTCGGGCACTCCCTCGCGTGGTTATCGATGGCAAGCCCATCTGTAGGGCCGCGTGGAAGTCCATCACTTCGACTGACAACGAGAGAGGTTACCAAGGTGGATTCTTTTTGGTCCGTGTTACAGTAGGTCTTGGTGTCTTGGTGAGATGCCCTCCCACCGACTCGAAGTGTGTGTGTGTGTGTGTGTGTTGGGGGGCACTACTTTGTATGCCCTGAACTTCCGTGGGGTCAGGGAGGTTGCGAGGCATATGTGCCACATCAAAGTTGTGAATTGGGTATATAAATATCACACCACCCTTTTCATACATATAGTTGGGCCACCCGCAGGTGGTTCGTGGTCTCACCCATCTCGCGCCACAAACACATTTGTGGGCCGCAAGGTCCACCTTTGACCGGAAGCGAGAGGGGTGGTTATGGATTCCTATAGGTTTTGTGTTACGGTAGGGTGAGATGCCAGACCTAGCTATTTGGGGGCATGCATTCATAGCTAGCTAGGATTCCCCTCCCGCCGACACGAAGTGGGGAGGGGGGACGAGCAATACTGTATGTTTTGTAGACATGTGCCACATCAATGTTGTGGATTGGGTATTTGAACATCAAACCACCCTTTTCATGCATATATTTGGTCCACATGCAGGTGTGTATGTGTTCAGACCCTTTCCTGTGTTTTTTTGCCAAATTTATAAATAGCAGATGAGTCGGATGAAACAACTGTCTGCGATTGTATACGCAGCAGACACGGTTCCCTTAGAATACCCATGTGCCACACCCATGCCCCTGTCACATCAGGATAGTCGATTGGGCTCCACGAGGCTTCCCTCACAATCTCAAAAATATCTACCCTCCTGGAGAGTTTTTCTACTTGATAGCACACGATTATCATGTTTGGGCCGTGTGCGATGTTTGTTGCTCCCGCTCCGCTTCAATCCCTTCATCCCAATTTTTAGTAGCCCCGGCATTTTACTCCCGCCTAGTAAAATTTTCAGTAGCCACAACATTTCCTCAAACACCACCTTCGCCCCCCTACACACACACCCCAAAACCTCCGCTCACACACACACCACCCCTCCCTCACTCGGAACCCTAGCTAGGTCATCGTCGCCGCCGCGCTGCCTCCATCGTCAACCTCTGCTTGTCTGCCCATGCAGGTTACCCACCGATCTCCATACCCTCGCTGCCCTGAGTTTCTTAGATGACGCCTGCGAAACGCCCCCTTTCCCATAGATCCCCATCCCCATGCCCCACTCTAGAGCGTCGCAGCCTAATCTTGGCTTTGCTTCCCGGGGAGCTCGAGGAGCGAATGGCCCAAAAGAGGTTTATCACGGCATCTTCGACCGACCACGGCGAGGTGTCCGCCGAGGCAGCCGAGGAAGCTGACGACGATGACTGGTCGCAGGCTATCAATCAACGGGCTAGAGTATGCTGGTATGTCACGGACGCCGGCTATGACATCGAGGTCCTTGACAGCGACGGCTTGACGCGCGCTATGTCATAGGTTAAGTGGCCCACCCCAACCCCTCGGGTTCAACCGCCGTCGATCTCATCGATGGCCCCGCTACTGATCTCCTCTGGCTCATTGTCAAGAATTTTCCATCCTTCATTGCCATCGAGCCCCTTTTGTCATTTCTGAAGGACACGTTCTGCGACACTGGCTTGGGATCCTCAGCTGCCAAGTCAGACCTCATCGACGGTGACCACGAGGAGGGCACCCTCTCCGGCTCTTCCAAGGAGAAAGAGCCCATCTGCGACATCAGGGAGGGCACCCTACAGCCGTGCTCTTCCAAGGGGAAGGAGCCCATCTGCGACAACATGGAGCGCACCCAGAGTCCGTGCTCTTCCAATGGGAAGGAGCCCATCTGTGACAAGTGAGGAAACCCATGATTTGTTTTGCCGTGCTTCTTGAAAGGGGGAAACTCATGATTTGTTTTGTCGAGCCCCTTTTGTAGTGAGAATGTGTCCAGTTTTAATTGCTATATTTGGTTGTTTGCAGTATGCCTTGTTTATTTCAGTTATTCACAATGCGATGCTCTATATGTGCAACTATTTACTGTGCAGTACTGATGTCTACTACACAACTTATTCTTGTAGACTCGTGTTGGGCCTCCAAGCACAGAGTTTTGTAGGACAGTAGCAATTTTCCCTCAAGTGGATGACCTAAGGTTTATCAATCCGTGGGAGGCGTAGGTTGAAGATGGTATCTCTCAAACAACCCTGCAACCAAATACAAGAAATCTCTTGTGTCCCCAACACACCCAATACAATGGTAAATTGTATAGGTGCACTAGTTCGGCGAAGAGATGATGATAAAAGTGTAGTATGGATAGTAGATATAGGTTTTTGTAATCTGAAAATATAAAAACAGCAAGGTAGCAAGTAACAAAAGTGAGCACAAACGGTATTGCAATGCTTAAAAACAAGGCCTAGGGTTCATACTTGCACTAGTGCAATCTCTCAACAATGCTAACATAATTGGATCATATAACAATCCCTCAACGTGCGATAAAGAATCACTCCAAAGTTCCTATTAGCGGAGAACATAAGATAGAAATTGTTGTAGGGTACGAAACCACCTCAAAGTTATCCTTTCCGATCGATCTATTGAGCCATTCCTATAAGTGTCACAAATAGCTCTAGAGTTCGTACTAAAATAACACCATATGATACACATCAACCAACTCTAATGTCACCTAGATACTCCAATGTCACCACACGTGTCCGTGAGTTGATTATTTGATATGCATCAAACAACTTCATAATCATAATATTCAATCCACACAAAGAACTTCAAAGAGTACCCCAAAGTTTCTTATCAGAGAAAAGATAATGAAAACGTGCAACCAACCCCTATGCCTAGATCACCCCAAGGTCACGGGAATCCGCGAGTTGATCACAAAAACATACATCAAGTAAACCAATAAAATACCCCATTGTCACCACGGGTATCCACATGCAAGACATACATCAAGTGTTCTCAAATCTGAAATATTCAATCCGACAATAACGAAACCTCAAAGGGAAAGATTCAATTCATCACAAGGAGGTAGAGAGGGAAGAAACACCATATGATCCAACTATATTAACAAAGCTCACGATACATCAAGATCGTGCCAAATCAAGAACACAAGAGAGAGAGATCAAACACATAGCTACTAGTACATACCCTCAGCCCCGAGGGTGAACTACTCCCTCCTCGTCATAGAGACCGCCGGGATGATGAAGATGGCCTCCAGTGATGATTCCCCCCTCCGGCAAGGTGCTGGAACGGGTCTCTAGATGGTATTTCAAAGGTACAGAAGCTTGCGGCGGCGTAGTCCAAAATCTAGGGTTATTTCTGGGGGTTTCTCTATTTATAGGATTTTTCAGCATTGGAATCACGTCAAGATGGGCTAAGATGGGCACACGAGGCACATGGGCACGCCACCCCCCTGGCACGCCCCGGTGCCTCATGGGCACCTCATGGCTCTTCTGGTCCTTCCACGAAGCTTCTAGTGTCTCTTTTGTTCCAAAAAAATCATCAAAAAGTTTCAGCTCATTTGGAGAACTTTTATTTCTGCACAAAAACAACACCACGGTAGTTCTGCTGAAAATAGCGTCAGTCCAGGTTAGTTCTAATCAAATCATACCAAAACCATATAGAATTGTTATAAACATGGCATGAATACTTCATAAATTATAGATATGTTGGAGACGTATCAAGTACACTTTCATCAATACCAGTTCAACGACCATATTTGTTTCCTGTTAAGCCTGGTGTAGGTAATACGCCCCCTCTTTTTGCACATTGTGATGCTCAATTGTCCAATTTGATGTTTAAGCACAAGCTACGTTCTATGTAATTTCAACAGCACCCCTATGATTGAATATATTTGCTTGCTGTTAAGCCTGTTGTAGCGAGCATATGCCTCTTTTAACGGTTTTTGGTTGTTCGGTTGTTTGTAGTTAGCATATGTCTAGCTTCAATTGCTATCTTTGGTTTTTCTTAGTATGCCTTGTTTATTTCAGTTATTCACAATGTGATGTCCTATATGTGCAAGTATGAACTGTGTAGTTCAATTTCATCAATACCAGTTTCAACAATACCTATATGAATGACTATATTTGGTTGCTGTTAAGCATGTTGTACTTAAAAGTAACACCCCTTTCCATTTTTATTTTACAATAACTAGTGTGCTTATACCTACACAATACCAGTTTGAATGACTATATTTGGTTGTTTTTATTTGTTAGGCCTATCGCAGTTAACACACCTTTCCACTTCTTGTTTGCTTAACTAGCGTGCTTATGCCTACACACTGAAGCTATCATTTGGAGATTATGTTCTCTACCATGGATATATTTTGTTGATGTTTAGCCTGTTGTGCTTAAGATGCCTTTCGATGTACTTACACAGGACAATATTGGGAACGACTGCTATTTTCCATCGAGGTTAGTTTCATCCCATGGCTTATATATACTCCCTCCGCCCCATAACATAAGATGTTAATTCATCCAATATATGAGTATATTGGATGTAATAAGATCTTATATAATAGGACAGAGGGAGTGTTGTACTACATCATTGTGCAATTGCTGTTTAGCTTCTAATATCGACTTGGTGCTTGTAGGTACATATGTCATTGGTAAAGATCCACGCTTCGACCCTTTTTGCGTATGGGGCAATGAGATATTGATGAACCAACATCAAGTGAGGAAACTGATAAAGATTGTTAGTAAAATGGTTCAAAAGATGGTGATTAAACTATTTGTTTACACTTTATCCAAGACTATAGTGAACTACAGGATGGTAAGTAAGAACTATGTAGCCTTCTTTTTACTGCCCATAATGAGTTGTTAGATGACAATGTCTGAATCTTTTTCCTTTGCATTGGTTCCCAAAGCAGTTTACTCAAGAATACCTCTCAAACTACATGATTAGTGGACATGCAAAGGTTAAAGTATTTCTACCAGACTACAATGACTATCTAGGAGTCCTCATGAAGACAGTGAAGGATGGGTGGTTGGCCATCACAAGGGGTTGGACTAGAGTCGTGCATGCATTCGGCATGGAGGAGTGCACAATATGGGCATTCCGCTTCACCTTGTTCAGCAACCAGAATGTCTTTTTACTCTTTCTTCACCGTCTTTAATACAAGTATACAACCCTTGTTCATCATTCTTTATTTGGTGCTTATGTAATTCTTTTTTTTGATGTAATTCTTGAACATATGTACCTGTGAATCGAATAATGCATTTGTTGTTGAACCTAATGGATATGAATAAAGTTATTGCCTACTTTCAAATTCAAATTATGTACAATTTTGAATTGCAACGATTAAATTAGGCAGAGAATACGCTCTGCAGGTCATTACGCCGCACACAGTCTATAAAGCAGAACGTGTGCAATATACCTCGTAATCCGACACGTTTCATAGAGAGAAAACGTGTGCGACCATGCACACAATTCCCGTTTGCAAAGTGTGTGTGATGTCAGACAGTATCACAAATGGTGCGACCAAACAAAATGTTTGTGATAGTCACCCTATCCTACACGCTTTACAATCATGAACTGTTTCTGATGTCGTACGCATCATAAACGTTTCACCACAGAATAGCGTGTGCGATAGTTATCTCATCCGCCACTGGTACGACAGTAGGACATTTCGTAAACCCATATGACGCGCGTACGATGCTTATCTCATCCAGCACACATGAGTAGCAAGGATGGGGCATTTGGGATATTCGATATATCACAAACAGTTGTGTGACGACTAGCGTTTGGGAAAGATGCGGGCATCGCATACGCTTAGTTCTGTGAAACATATGCTTGCCTGCTCCCTATCACCAACGGTTTCTGGGTCATGTGGGAAGGACCCCCCCCCTATCGCACACACAGGCAAGGCGACGGTTTAAAACTATATCGCGGAAAGGACGTAAAAACCGTTTGTATAGCACGTCGCTGCACCAGTGTACCCTCCATTCAAGCATCTACAAATACAAGAGAAGTAATTAAGATAAATCTAACCATAGCATTAAACATGTGGATTCAAAACAGCCCCTCATGAAACAATTCATAAACTGGGGTTTAGGCTTCTATCACTCCCTCAACCCATCATCTACAAACTAATTCCACGATGACTTCCCCTAGGCCCAAAGATGCTGAAGTGTCATGTAGTCGACATTCACATAACACCACTAGAGGAAGAACAACACAACATAATATCAAAATATTAAATGGTGATCAACTTCACATGATTACTAGTAACAAGACTTTTCCCATGTCCTCAAGAACAAGTTGAACTACTCACAACTCATCTTATTAAATATGATCAGTGGGTATGAATATGTGATTAACAATCTAAACATAATAATCTTCCACCAAGTAAAACAACTTACATCAACTACAAGATGGAATCAACACTACTAGCGCACCCAGGTACCAATCTGAGGTTTGGTACAATGATTGAACACAAGAGATGAACTGTGAGATAGAGATATGAAGAAGTGCAAGGAGTGGAGAGAGCCTAAGCTTGGGGATGCCCAAGGCACCCCAAGGTAATAATAAAGGAAGACTAAAGCCTCTAAGCTTAGGGATGCCCCGGAAGGCATCCCCTCTTTCGTCTTCAATAGTATCAGTAAACCTCACTTGAAGTTATATTTTTATTCTTCACATGATATGTGTTTTGCTTGGAGCATCTTTGCTTTTATTTATTTTACTTTGTTTGCTGTTTGTCACAGCCATCATTTCCTCGACACATTTATTATCAGAAGCCACACATTTATCTAATTTATAAAATGCTCATCCATACTTCACTTATACCTTTTGGAGTTGAGGCAAAGGCTCTAGTGCTTCACTTATACTTGTTTGAGCATGGCGATATGTTTTATAGAAATTATTTGCACTCTGTTGCTTCACTTATATCTTTATGAGAGTTGAATAGGAAGTGGTAATTTGCATGAGTTATATGTTTGGTCCAGAAATGATAGGTATACAAAGGTGGTATAATAAAAACTAGCATGGACTTGTAGATCATTAAATATAATATGTTTGATCCCTTGCAATAATTTTGCGATATTAAAGTGGTAATATGTGAGTGTGTTAGTGGATAATTAAAGCTAAGTATTCATATTGGTTTTAAAGTTTGTTAGTCTTTACGCATTAGAAGGGTGGCCACTGGCATTAGCGGTGAGGTCGGAGTATAATTTATCATTGATTGAATAAAACCTTTGTGTGTTCGGATCGGTGACGCGCAATGGTTAACTCCTCCCAACCTCCTCCCTAGGGGCATGCAAGTTATACTTTGCTTCGAGGGCTAACTAAATTTTCACAATAAATACTTGAGTTCTTTATGTTTAATCTGAGCCTTTGGTCTACAAGCACTTCCCCCTATCCATATTTTGCTAGCCTCTTCAGTAGCGTGCATTTCCCTCTCTCACCTCGAGACTTGGTGCAAACTTCGCCGGTGCATCCAACTCCGTGAAATGATACACTTTTTCACACATAAGCCACCTTATATCCTTCCTCAAAACAGCCACCATACCTACCTATCATGGCATTTCCATAGCCATTCTGAGATATTTTTCCATGCAACTTCCATTGTTACTTTTCATGTGACTTGAGCACTCATTGTCATATTTCTTTGCATGATCATAGATAGCTGACATGATATTTGGTGGTGAAGGCACCATTCATCATTATAATACATGTTACACTAGATCATTGCACATCCTGATACACTGCTAGAGGCATTCATCTTTAGTCATCATGTGGTTCATGTGTTTTTGAGTTGTAAGTAAAATAAAAGTGTGATGATTATCATTATTAGAGTGTGCCCCTACCTGTGATGTTATGAAATGGAGGAGACTTATGAGTCCTCGAAAAAGAGGGGATGAGGTCCATGAGGCCATTCAAAAAAAAGAGAACAAAAGATAGAGAGAAAAGAAAACAAAAGAAAAGAATGATAGAAAGAGAGAGAGGGGGCACACAGTTATCCTTTTTCCACACTAGTGCTTCAAAGTAGCACCATGTATTTCATATAGAGAGTCTCCATGATTTCCATTATCATATACTAGTGGGATTTTTCATTATAGAACTTAACTTGCATGTTCCGATGACGAGCTTCCTCAAATGCTTGAGGTCTTCATGAGCAAGTAAGTTGGATGCACACCTACTTAGTTTCATATAGAGAGAGCTTTCATACACTTATAGCTCTAGTGCATCCGTTGCATGGCAATCCCTACTCCTCGCATCAACATCGATTGTAAGGCCTCTCCATTGCCTAACGATCTAGCCTCATTGATGTGAGACGTTCCTATACCTTTATGTCTTCTCCTACAAACCCCAATCATCATTCTCTTTGCCATCCTAGGTGCTAAAGACCTTGGATCACTCTCAAGTATTGTGTGAAAGTTTAAAAACTTGAAGCGAGAAAAAGTATGATTTAATTGCTTGGTTTGGCACCGGGGTTGTTCTTAATTTGACATCTCTATGCAGGGAAGACTCAGCGTGCCATGCTTATCGTGATTAAGTGTGATCATTTTCTTTAACATCATTATTTCGAAATGCAATAATTATTTACTTGCATGTTTATGTATTATTGTTTTAATGTCAAATTGATTGATTATTGCCTTGAATCATTCGTATCCCAATATTCATATCCAAGTTACATTGTTTGATCAAGAACATGTTGGGTAGCATTCAACATCAAGAATTCCTTTTGTTATCATTCACCTACTCGAGGATGAGTAGGAATTAAGCTTGGGGATGCTGATACGTCTCCAATGTATCTATAATTTTCTATTGTTTCATGCTATTATATTATCACTTTTGTATGCTTTATATGCCATTTTATATTATTTTGATGGACTAACCAATTAAATTAGTGCCTAGTGCAAATTCCTGTTTTTTTTACTGTTTTTGGTTCATAGAAAAACCATACCTACCGAAGTCCAAACACGATGAAACTTTACGGTGATTTTTTCTGGAACATAAGAGACCCTAGAAGCTTCACGGAGAGACCAGAAGACACACTACGAGGCCACAAGCCCAGGTGGCGCGCCTAGGGGGTAGGCGCGCCGGGTGAGCTTGTGGGCCCCCTGATGCTTCGTTTGCCCTAATTTCCGGCCTAAAAATTCCCAAATATTCCAAAACCCTCGAAGCGAGACCCGAAACAATTCTTCCAGCACCGCAAGCCTATGTTCCATCATGATCCCATCTGAAGCCCTTTTCCAGTACTCTGTCGGAGGGGGAAACCATTCGGGAGGCCATCTTCATCAACCTTGCTGCCTCCATGATGATGTGTGAATAGTTCCTACAGGACCTACGGGTCCATAGCAGTAGCTAGATGGCTTTCTCTCTCTCCCTCTCTCTCTCTCTCTCTCTCTCTCTCTTTTGATCTTCAATACAATGATCTCCTCTATGATCAATCCGATGTAATATTTTGCGATGTGTTTGTTGGGATCCGATGAATTGTGGGTTTATCATCAGATTATTCATTGACCTATTTTGAGTTCTTGAGCCTTCATTATTTTGTAATTTTATAGCTGTATATTTCTCTCTAATCTATTGATCTAGTTTGGCCAAGTTTGATTGATTTAACTTAAGTGGGAGAGGTGCTTTGTAGTAGGTTCAATCTTGCGGTGATCTTGTCCAGTGATAGAAAGGGCAAAGGCATGTATTTTTATTGTTGCTACTAAGGATAAAACGACGGGGCTTGGTCACATTGATTGATCTTATTTTCTCTACATTATGTCATCTTGCTTAATGCATTACTCTGTTTGTATGAACTTAATACTTGGAGATGCATCCTGGATAGCATTCTTGGGGTGGAGTAATAGTAGTAGACGTCAGTAAGTTTAGTGGTCTACCTGTCACGAACGTAATGCCTATATAATGATTATGCCTTAGATGATCTTTATAACTATGCGCAATTCTGTCAATTGCCCAATAGTACTTTGTTTACCCTTCGCTATTCTTCTTTCGAGAGAGATGCCTCTAGTGAACCCTATGGCCCCCGGGTCCATTCTCCATATATTTACAAGTTCCTACAATTGCTATCAATTTACTATCATTATCTTAGTTACTATCATCCTTTGTTATGTTTACTATTATTTTCTTTTAGCCTTGTGGCTAGCAAGAACAAGGAGAGTGACGACCCCCTTGACTTTGGTGGGTGCAAGCAATTATTTTGTTTGTGTGCAGGTGCTACTAACATTGTATGTGTGTTGCCTCCTACTGGCTCGATAAACCTTGGTTCTTAACTGAGGGAAATACTTTCTGCTATTGTGCTAAATCACCCTTCCTCTTCGGGGAAATCCAACAACTACTGCGGGAGTAGCAGGCCCCCGCGTCTATTCTCCATTAATAATTTTTTCTACAAAAATTGCTCTTTCATTTGTCTTACTATTTTACCACTACCTCTATTTTTTGCTTTTAATCTTGTAACTAGAAGACAAGGGACTTGACAACCCTCTTGCCACGTTGGGTGCAAGTTTTATTTTGTTTGTGTGCAGGTGTTGTTTATCTTGTTAGCTTAGAAGCTCCTACTGGTTCGATAAACCTTGGTTCTTAGCTGAGGAAAAACTTAGTTGCTATCTATTTCACCCTTCCTCTTTGGGGAAACCCAATGACTCTCGCGGGAGTGGCAAAGAAAATTTTGGCGCCATTTCCGGGGAGTCTTCTACTACCAAATCAGGTGCCTTTGCACAAACTCTATATTTACTAGTTTTATTTCTTGCCTAGTTACTTTTGCTTCTTGCTTTGCTTGCCCAATGTTTTCCAAAATACCAAAAATACCTCTTGTTGCTATTTCTGCTTTTGTTGCTATCATGGCTAGTACTGAAAATACTAATCCATGTGATTTTTCTAGTACCAATAATAATGATTTTATTAGTACTCCTATTGCTCCTCCCACCACTAGCACCGAGTCTTATGAGATTAAAGCTGCTTTGTTGAATCTTGTGAAGAAAGAATAACTTTTTTGGAAATTATAATGAAATGTTGTTGCCCACCTTAATACCTTTGTTGAATTATGTGATATGCAAAAAATTAAAGATGTGGACAATGATATTATAAAACCGAAACAATTTTCTTTTCCCCTTAGACATAGAGCTAAGTAATGGCTAGTGTCTTTACCAAAAAAATAGCATTGATTCTTGGACTAAGTGTAAAGATGCTTTTATTGGAAAAACTACAAAAATTATATATTTGAGGAATCAAATTATGAATTTTGGGAAAGAATGAATATTATGCTAAAATATTGACCTACTCATGGATTAAGTCTTTGGATGGTAGTACAAAATTTCTATGCAGGACTAAACTTTGTTTCCAGAAACCTTCCAGATTCTTCTGCAGGTGGTACATTCTGTTGGAAATATGCCCTAGAGGCAATAATATTTGTATTATTATATTTTCATATACATAATTGAGAGTTTATATTCTATGCTATCACTGCTATGATCCTGGAATATGCGATTCAGTGGAAAAATCATATGCACGTGTGGAATGATAAATAGTAAAATAAAGACTCCTAGTCTTGCCTCTAGGGCTAGCTCAAGTGTTATTGGTGATCACATTTTCCGGATCTTAGGATATCGTTAAGTGTAACAATAGTCCTAAAAAAACATTGTGATTGTGACGTTGGAAGAACGATCATATTGAATCGACCCAAACTTGTCTGTTATGAATCGAGTTAATATCGTGTGTAATCAATTGTAATAACACGGAGTGTTAAGATGTGATTTTGCTCCTTAGACCATGAGAGTATCGTAGTCACTTCTTACCATACGGTGGGCCTTGGGGTTACTCACACGTCACCTGTAACACGGTCATCATAACGACAACTTACAGGTTCATAGGAAAATTTGACAAGGGACTAGATAGCTCGAGAGTGGGATTTGCTCCTCCGACGATGGAGAGGTATTCTTAGGGACCTCTCTATGTGACGGCATCCATCATCGTCTGGCTAGACATAGGTGACTATGTCACGGGGATGCCGGAACACGACAACGAGAAAGAAGAACAAAACCGATAATGAGGGGAACAGTATGATGAGCATGTGTTGACTCATGAGGATACCGATCACCCCGGGTTTTTGTGAAGTATCGTGAAGCAAAGATAACATCACATGATAACCAAAGTTTCACTCAAATATCATTCGTGTGCTCATAGGGATCGATATGGACGTCCACGGTTCCGCTATCGGTCATTGAACGAACGGTTTCGTTCATGTCTATCAGTTACGGAACCTACGTTGTCACAAGATTAAGGCAATCATGATCTGCAGAGGGATAGTAGGACGGGAGTGATGATAACGCATTTGTGGAATTGTTTCATAAATATTCGAAATAGTTTCGAGAGGATCCGGAAGCGTTTCGGGGTCACCGGAAGGGTTACGCAGAGTATCGGGTAATACCGGGCATTACCAATAAATAATATATAGGTGGAATATGTTTTCGGGGCTGTTAAATTATATATAAAAGGGTCTAATATTTCTTAGAAGGGTTTTATATTTAATTTAATATCAACGGGCCTTAAAAGGCCAAACCAGAGAAGGCAACTTGGGCCACCATGGCCCAAGTGGAGTTGGTGCCCCCCTTTCCATAGGGGGGGGAGGGGCGAATTGGACTGGGGGAGGAGTTGGACTCCTCCCCCCTGGCTGGTGCCCCAAGCAGGCTCCTTCCCTCCTTGGTGGCTGCCTTCTCCCTCCTCTCCAACCTATATATACTAGGGGTTTTTGCTAATCTGGAGAGACACAAGTTTTGGAGCGTCCTCTTGTTCCCTCTAGTTCTAGTTCTTGTTGATCCTAGTTGATCTAATTAGCGCTAGACCTAGATCCTCTAATCCTCATAATTATAAGCCCAGTGTGGTTCTAATCTCCTCCCTCTAATTCTCTAGTGTCGATTAGCTCTGGACGGCGAAGCGCTGCCGGATCGTGAAGGCCGCACGCTTGCAACCAAGTAGAGAGGCCGTGCTTTCGGTCTTCGGTTCGAGGGAATGTTTGTGGGTGGTTCGTGGGATCATTCATCGACGGTTCGAGGGACTCCAAGTATGATCTACACCGACATGTTCTTCTTCTGCTGCAACTCGGTGATGATAACGATCGTGATCCCAACCACTTATGCATCTTCAAATTGATCTTGGTTGTGCGTAGGTGCGAACTTTTTTGTTTTCAACTATGTTTCCCAATAGTGGCATCATGAGCAATTATATGAGGAGGTGAAGGTTGCGATATAGATCACATGTTGATGTGAGGGTTTGATGTTCTTGCTATGCTTCCCTCGAGTGTTGTTTTGGTTCAATTCATTGACGACATGGTGAGGCTTTGTACAAAGTTCTGACAATCGCTCGGCTCTGGCTGTCGACGATCTGCTAACAGTTCTTTGGGCCTCATCAAAGTCAAGAATAGTGAACCGTTGCGTACACAAGAGGGTTCTGAAGATGGACGATCTTCTAGGGGGTCATGCGTATTTGACGAAATTTTGTGTGGGGCTAGAGATTTTTAGTTAAGTCTCTTCCCTCACACACCCCGAAACTTAATGTAACATCAAGAATTATCTCCTATGTTGTGGACGTAGGTAGCTAGTATTACTTTGTTAAAACTGGTTATTCACGTAATTAAAATTTGCTAAAACTGTTTAGAGGATGTCTAACTTGGTTTTGCAGATTATGCATATGATGTGGTATAGCGTTCATCATGATAATGAGTTTATGTATGAGATGGTTATATGTTGTAATGTTAAGTGGCCTGCGCATCACGGCATGATGGCTAGAGCCACGAGATTGCCACGTTAATGTAAATATCGTAGAGATAGCCTACAGGTTACAGGTGACGGTGGCAAGCATACACGGAGGACCCCGACGTGGAGAAGGTGTACTAGGCGCGGGACGAGGAGCTATAATTTCATGACATGGCGGAATTTTTGAATTTGGTGCCACGGCAAGGTTTTCTAAAACAGTCGCCACGACAATGTTTTCTGAAATTGCCACCCTGCAGCGTTTTTGAAACGGTTGTCATAGCAACGAAATATTGGCCGTCACGACGACGCTTTAAATGAATATTGGAGATGATCATGAAGGATTCCCGACGCCCAGGGCTATACGATATCATGCTTTTATGAATTGACTGAGATGTTTATCCCTTTGTTGTTTGCACCCTTTGATTGAGCAGTAGTCAATTATTAGGGTAATCTCTCACTGTAAATATCAAGTTAAAAGGTGCTCTTCCCAGTGTTGCTACCGCCTATAACACGTAGCTTTCCGGAGTGCATCATGTCCACATGAGTACAAATGGATCATGAGGTGTAAGGCAGGCGAGGTCAGACTGAGCAAGCAGATAGCACTCGGTTGTCTTGAAGTTCTAGCAGAATCATTCTGAGCTCGGAGAATGAAGCATCGAAAGATGAACAAGAGTCATATGGAGATATGATCAGCAAAAGTTTGCCCACCGGTTGAATTCTCGTCATCAGTGATGTCCACATCAATGGCTAAGAACTAGATTAGGATCTTGAATCACTCACTTTTAATTATGCGAGATATTGATTTGAGTGGGAGTGCACTTTATATTAAAACTTTGTTTAAAAACTAGTGCAACATTAATTATGAATATGTCTAAGTGAAATCTTGTGTTTATTGTTGTAGATCAATGGCTTGCAATAGTTTCAATTTAGCACCTCTGCAAATGGTGGAAACTATGGGGATTGGATCCACACTCTGAGATATGTTCTTGGGAGTGCTAAGAAAGAATATGTGCTTGACCAACCACTTGGTGACTACTTGGCGCTAGGAGCATCTCAAGATGTCATCAATGTGTTCATATCTCGCAAGAATGATTTCAGTGTTGTCAAAAGTATTATGCTATCTTGCATGGGTCAAGTGTTACAGAAACGTTTTGAACATCTCACTACTGTTGAAATTGTCGAAGCACTGGAAGTTCTGTATCATGAAGAACCAACTGAAGTTCATGAGATGACTGAAGCATTGGATGAATGCAAAATAGCTGAAGTTGGTGAGGGAAGTGTCAGACTTGCAGACTATTATGATAGTATAAATGCAATGGAAATAGATTTTCCCAAGACACCAGAAAATGATTTGATCCTTTCATCACTTCATGAAGTGATGCTCAAGACCAACAAAAATGGGTTGCAGAAGCAGCAAAAGTTGTTTGTGAACAAGATAGAAAGTTTCAAAAGAAAACGCAACACCAAGAGAAACAGGGGTGGAGCTTCTTGCGAGACTATTTGTTTCTGCTTCAAAGAGAAAGGACACTAGAAAAGAAACTATGTGAAGTATCTGGTAGATAAGAAGAACTCGTCTTCTGGTGATAGAGGTAAAGGTGTCCCGTCTTTCGATGAGATATTAGTATCATTTTGGTGGAAGTCGACTTTGACAATCCGACTACGAACGTGCGAAGACGTCATGCCTTAGCAATTGCTAAACAAACTCTGAGAGGTTACTGACCACACCGGAGCACGATCAACCTGACCATGAGGGTCTGTTTCCTGCAGGCAAACGAAGAACAAGCAAGAAACTGAGATTGCAATCTGGAAAGCTTTATTGATCAAGGTGGGGTTATGTGATGTCTTAGTCTGGTCATTGAACACAAACGAAGGACGTGAGTTGCAGCTATGGCAAACTTTAATCCAAACAAAACCCAAGTCTAAATGGTGCCTTAAGGGCAGTATTTATAGGGAGACAAAGGGGAATTTCATCCACCCTTGGCAAGGTGGGACTAAATTCTGTCCTAAGTCGTTTTCCCTATTAATACGGACTCTAAAAATAGCCTACTATGTGTATTTCGAAATTACATGGGCCTGGCCTAGAAATAAGGTGGCACAGCACCTATGTTAAGCTATGGACGAAATTTATGAAAGGCTATCTTGTATACTTCGTCCATGTCCTTGTTTGTCATCCTGGTGGCTTCAAAGTGCTGAAAACTTCACCAGAAACTCTGTTCTTGTTCCCCTTGCGTGTGCCATCATGTCCATGCTTGATCATGCTCCAATGTTCATCCTTCTTGTCCATGTTGGGTCCTTCATTTGTAAGCAAAACAAAAGTATCCAATTTAGGCAGCATCATATTCTCATGAACATTAGAATCGTTACTAAGAAACGAAAGTACCTGGTAATTTAATTGGCATGCGCGAGCTCTAGTAATTGGTCTAGTATGTGTAGCAGCATGTGTTGTGGGTGTAATCCTTCTTGAATTGAAGTTGTCCGCGACGAAAGCTCATATTCCTCACCCACATAAGGCTTCAAATCCTCAATGTTAAAAGTGGGACTAACCCAAAATCTACAGGCAGCTCAAGTTTATATGCATTATCATTTATTTTCTCTAACACCTTAAAAGGACCATCAAGATGTGGCATTAGCTTAGATTTGCTCAAATCAGGAAATCTATCTTTGCGTAAACGTAACCAAACAAGATCTCCTGGTTCAAACACAATATGTCTTCTACCCTTATCGCCAGCAAGTTTGTATTTAGCATTCATGCGCTCAATGTTTTCCTTAGTTAACTCATGCATTTTTAAGATCAATTTAGCACGTTGTTTAGCATCAAAATTAACCTGCTCCGAAGATGGAAGAGGCAACAAATCAATAGGTGCATGAGGTAGGAAACCATACACAATTTTAAAAGGGCACATCTTAGTAGTGGAATGCAGTGAACGATTATAAGCAAATTCAATATGAGGCAAGCATTCTTCCCACATTTTCAGGTTATTCTTCAAAACAGCCCTAAGCATAGTAGACAATGTTATATTGACTACTTCAGTTTGTCCATCAGTTTGGGGGTGACATGTAGTACCAATTTTGTCCCCAACTTAGCCCATAACACTACTGGAATCAGAGAATTTGCCATCAGCCAGTTCTTTGCCGTCTGCTAGCGGAGGACACAGAAGGTATTTGCCGTCCGCTTACAAAAAGTAGACGGCAAAGAGCGGACTCATGGCAAACATATAGTTTGCCATCAGTGCATTCTATGCCGTCTGCCAGCAGACGACAAAGGGCTTAAAGGCAGACGGCAAAGAGACCAGCTGGGCCCCACTGGACCGTGAAGCTGGCTAGGTCAGATGAACGGGCTGGATGCCATCCGCTTGCTCTTTGCCGTCCGCTTTTTTGCTCTTTGCCGTCTGCTAGCAGACGACAAAGAGGATGCCTATCTAACGGCCGTAACCCCCCTCTATCTCTCTCCCCCCACCTCACCCACCCCACCCGCCGCCGCAGCCCCGCCATTCTCGACGCCGCCCAGCACCACCGCCGGCCCCTACGCCCGCCCCGTCCCCCGGCCCCTGCGCCCGCCCCGCCCCCCGGCCCCTGCGCCCGCGACGGCCCACCGCAGGAGCCAGGCCGCGGCGCCGCCCCCCTCCCCGCGGCCCTTCTCCACCACCGCGGCGCCGCCTTCCTCCCTGCGCCGGCCCTCCTCCACCACCGCGGCCCTCCTCCAAGGTGAGCTTTTTTTTGTTTTTTGTTTATGTTTTTTGCTGTTTAGGTTTAGGTTAATTATTGCTAGGTTTAGGTTTAGGTTAATTATTGCTAGGTTTAGGTTTAGGTTTAGGTATAGGTTTAGATAATTAGAAGAAGAGGAAGAAAGATGAAAAAAAAAGAAGGAAGAAGAAGAAGAAGAAGAAGAAGAAGAAGAAGAAGAAGAAGAGGAGGAGAAGAAAAGAAGAAGAAGAAGAAGAAGAAGTAGAAGAAGAAGAAGAAGAAGAGGAGGAGGAGGAGGAGAAGAAAAGAAGAAGAAGAAGGAGAAGAAGAAGAGGAGAAGAAGAAGAGGAGAAGTATAGGAAGAAGAAGAAAAAGAGGAGAAGAGGAGAAGAAGAGGAAAAACAGAAGATGGTCTGAAGAAGAAGAAAAAAAGGAGAAGAAGAAGGAATAGAGGAGAATAGAAAAAAATTAGAAAAGTAGTTATATATATATAGATTTTTTATCGGGATTGAATATTCGTGTTGATCGGGTGGATTTAAATGTGCAGTTGTTTCGTCGCTGCGAGGGTTTGGTGTTCAACGACCTCCCCGTGCGTTTGACGAGCTCCCCTGCGTTCGTGGGTGAGCACAAATGACATCTCCTCCTCCCCCCTTAATTTTCTCTGTTCCGGTCTTCGTGCCGATGAAACTTGCTAGCTATAGGTGTCTTCAATCATCAGTATGCGTGACCAATATGCGTCTCCCGTTCGAAAGGGCGGCATCTATAAATATGCATGTCTTTGCATATTTATAACCGACATCCTTTCGAATTGTCCACGTTATCCATGGACAGCGGAAGTATGTGTAGACTGGGTTCGTTTTCGCATGCTCTGCCCCGGATCCGATGCAGAATTTCGTCAGTCCCTCCCTGTTGTTCTCCGGGTACACATCCTCTCTGTTTATTGCCGAGACGTGTATCAGGAGAACAGCGGGGAGGTGCTGCCGAAATTTTGCGTCGGATCCGGAGCAGAGCATGGGAAAACGAACCCAATCTACGCATACTCGGGTGGAATTAGAACCTATCTTTACCTATTAGCGTGTAGGTTGCATGGACGTAATAAAAATTGACAAACTTCATTAACTGATGAATATATATGATGAATTATATATATATTTCTTGGGTGTTTAGTAGGTTGGCAAGATGAGTGATTGTGCGTGGATGTACACTGGTCACACTAGTCAAGAAGACATGAGCAATGAATGGTTAACAAAAACCAAGGGGTTTGTGAAAGCCGCATTTGCAAAGGCCAGAGAAAAACCTGGTGCCCCTGTGTTAGGTGCGACAACTTTTCTCAGAGGAAAGAGGATGAAATGGGTAAACACCTGCAGAAGTGGGGGTTTACGCTTGATTATATGATGTGGACATTTCATGGAGAGTCTGCCCAACGTACCAGAGCTGAGGTGGTTCGTCGTCGCATCGATTTGCATGGTACCGGGATCGAAGACATGGTGCAAGACTTTGATGATGCTCGGGATTCAGACGATGAGATGGAGGAATCTGTAAAGGCCTTCAATGAAATGTTGGAGTCTTAAAAACATCCTCTCCACGAGCACACTGAGCTTTGTCAGCTGGACGCCATCGCACAAGTAATGGCTCTGAAGGCTCAATTGAACTTGGGTAGAGAATGCTACGCCGTGATGATGACACTATTTGGACGCTTTCTACCCAAAGGCCATGTAATGCCTGCAAACCTGTACCAGTCGGACAAAATCCTCCATGCACTTAAGATGACCTATGAGAAGATAGATGCCTGTGAGAAAGGATGTGCCTTATTTAGGCTTGAGTATGCGGACTTGAACTATTGTCCCATTTGCAACTCTTCCAGGTATGTTGTGGTAGACAACGGTATGGGTGAGAAGAGGCAGAACAAAATCCCCGTTAATGTTCTTCGGTATCTGCCAATCGTACCAAGACTTCAACGTCTTTTCATGGTCGAAGAGACGGCCAGACAGATGACATGGCACAAAATGGGAAAAAGAACCGAACTAGATGCAGATGGGAATCAGATGATGGTACACACATCGGATGGTTCTGCGTGGAAGCACTTCGATGCATTACATGAGCAAAAAGCGGCAGATCCAAGGCATCCTCGAGTCTGCATCGGCACGGATGGGTTCAATCCATTTGGTATGACGGCAACCCAATACAGTTGTTGGCCTGTATTTGTCATTCCACTCAATCTCCCCCCCCCGGACAGATTATGCAAAGAAAGAACATTTTCCTGACGTTGATAATTCCAGGGCCCAACTATCCGGGGAAGAATATGAATGTGTACATGCAGCCGCTTAAGGATGAATTGCAAGAAGCTTGGGATAATGGGTTCAAGACATACGACGCCGCTAGCAAACGAAACTTCATAATGCGTGTCTGGTACATGTACTCGATGCATGACTTGCCGGCGTATGCGCTATTCGTTGGCTGGTGTACGCATGGAAGGTTCCCGTGCCCCACATGCAAGGCAGCTCTTTAGTTTCATTGGCTGCAGGCGGGTCGCAAGTATTCTTGCTTCGACTTGCATAGACAGTTCCTGGATCCTCACCATAAGTTTAGAAAAGACAAGAAGAACTTCACCAAAGGTAGAGTTGTCAAAAACTCTACACCACCTGCGTTGACTGGCCAACAGATCCTGGATCAGTTAAACGCTCCTGAGCCTGATCCAGAGCGTCCAGGGTATTTCAAGGGGTATAATTCGGAACACGCCTGGACTCACAAGACATGCTTGTGGGATCTGCCTTACTTCAAAGACCTCCTTCTTCCACACAACATCGACGTGATGCACACTGAAAAGAATATCGGCGAGGCCCTTTTTGGTACATTGTTCGGCATAGATGGGAAGTCAAAGGATAATACTAAGGCTAGAGTCGATCTGCAGACTCTATGTGATAGACCGTTACAAAACATGCGACAACCGAAAGGAAAGAAGAACTGGACGAAGCCAAAGGCCTGGTTCAATCTTGGAAGGCCAGCTATGAGGGAAATTATCTTGGGCGTGAAAATGCAGTTGATGTTCCCCGATGGGTATAAAGCGAATCTAAAGAGGGGAGTGAGTCTTGAAAAATTGAAAATATTTGGTCTCAAGAGTCATGATTGGCACATATGGCTTGAGCGGGTAATGCTGGTGATGTTGCGTGGCTTTATCCCTGCGGATGAATGGCTAGTACTGGCAGAGCTGAGCTATTTCTTCCTTGTTCTTTGTGCGAAAGAACTATCGCCTACCGTGATAGATGACATGGAAAAGTTGGTGCCGGAGTTGCTCTCCAAGTTAGAGAAGATCTTTCCATCGGGCTTCTTTAATCCAATGCAGCATTTGATTTTACATCTCCCGACCGAGGCAAGATTGGGGGGGGGCGTGCAAAATCGTTGGTGCTATGCAACTAAGAGGATGCAGAAGACACTTCGAGCAAAATGTAAAAATAAACGTAGAATTGAAGCATTGATGGCCGAGGCATTCATTACTGAGGAGGCGGCAAACTTCGTGACAGCACACTACGAAGCCAAAAATCGTCATTTGCATAATCCGAAGCCTCGGTACAATGCTGGCGTCCCTAAAAACGGTGGATCCAACCTCTGCCTATTCAAAGGGAAGCTCGCACCAGCCGGTGCTTCAAAAGCAATAGTGTTGGATGTCGAAGAATGGCGGACCATTTCGTTGTATATCTTCAACAACCTAACAGAAGTGCGGCCGTACATCGAGTAAGTTCTCGGTACATTGTTTCGCAACTTCTAATTCCTTTGAACTGCTCTTATTCCCGGATACTTGATACAGTCGATACATCGCCAAATTCTCGGATGGAGCGGTGATCCAAAAGGATTCCATCGAAGAGTATGAGCTTCTGGCAAAGCATGGAGGCGGCTATCCCGGTTTAAACAAACGGTAATTACCATTAATAGACCATTTCATTTCTTGGTCTAATTTGCGGCTAATGCAACAATCCTTTCGTATTAAACTTTTGTAGGCTAATTCAGAGTCTATGGACACCGAATTGAGACAAGCTGCTAATGGTTTTGACTATAAGGTCCGTTCATTTGAGAAATACGACATCAACGGGTATCGCTTTCGTACCTTTGGCAAAGAGCTATCTATGGCCGACCAAAAATCTACAAATTGTGGTGTCTCTGCTATCGGCGAAGGAGGTACCGAGTATTATGGAAGAGTTGAAGCAATTTATGAAATTCTATTCTATGGTGAAAACCCACCAAACGTCGTAGTCTTCAAATGTTATTGGTTCCAGCCGAAGGAGACTAGAAGGACTCATGAACATATAGGGCTAGTCGAAATCAAACAAAGCACCCATTTAGATGTTCCTGATGTCTATATTACGGCTCAACAGGCGACCCAAGTTTTCTATCTACCGTGGGCCTGCCAAACTAATGCAAATCTGAATGGATGGGATGTCATTTATGAAGTGCCGCCACGTGTTAGACCACCTCCCCCCAATGAAGAGGATTATGAACCTCACATTAACCCAGACACATATGAAGGAGAATTCTTCCAAGAAACACGTCTTTCCAAAAAACGTTTCAAGAACCGCTCTACTTCACCCCAGAACATGGAAGTAGATAGCGACAGTGAATCCGACTTCACCCCTGAGCCGGAACAAGAAGAGCCGGAACAAGAAGAGGTTACTACTGCGAATGACCTGTCAATGCTTGACCGATTACAGAAAGGCCTTCCACATGTTGATGCCGCTGAACCCGATGAGCACGTCATTCATGACGACACGCGTGATAGTGATGATGATGATGCATCTATTGATCCCGAAGCATATATAGACGATCCAGACTATTAGTTTGTATGCATCCCAACTTAAATTATATACATATTATTATTCATGTCATGTATTCAATTTTTTTATGTTGTACTAATTTCGTTTACTCTTTGTCATGGCAGGTGTTGAAAGATGGTGGGAGCGGGTCCAGAGCGCTCCGCGGGTACTTCGTCAGCGGCCCACGGGAGGGGTACTTCCATTCCACCCATACCTCTCTAGAGAGCGTTGTTAGACAGTTTGGGGACACCGGCGGGCGCTTCTTCGACGATGTCGTTGCCCACTGCGAGAGGAGGTCGGGATGGAAGAAGAGAGGAGGTAGATCAGGACGTGGCCGCGGGAGAGGTAGGCAGGCTGCTACGTCTTCCTCGCCGCCACCCCCAGCTGATTCACCCGAGCACATGACTGCTAGGGTGGACCCGTCTGAGGTGGAGGCTACGGGGACTCCGGAGGAGATGATCGACGATGTCTTGTGCCACACGAGGGCCGAGATGGTGATCAGAAGCTTTTGGGTAATTTCTCCTTTACACAATTAAAAATTAACAATAGCTAGTTATTGTACTAATCAGTGTTGTCTCGTTTGATTGCAGACCTTCTACAGGTGTGAGGAGGGATACGAGGAGGACACGGCAAAGGTTATCGATACCGAGTGCAAGCGCCTACTACAAAACTTACGGCACGAGGCTCGGCCACACGCTATTCGAGACTACTACGCCAAGCGTGGTATTAAGAAGGACAAGCCGTCGTGCCGGGCTAAGTTTCTGAAGAAGGATCAGTACATGAAGGTAATTACCTATTCTTAAGGCATTGTACTTAGTTTCCTTGATTTGATTCGTAGGCGTAGCGCTCAAATTTCTCTTTACTAACTTAGGTGCCCCCGAGATGGTGTGCGGATAAGATGGATTGTTGGGAGGCGTTGGTGGATGAGTGGTGCACAGGACGCTGGCGAGCCGTCCACGACAATGCCAAGGACCGGCGTGCCCAAATGGTTGGTGTGCCACACCATCAAGGCAGCGCCAACTTATATCAGTTCGGGCGGAACTGGGTATGTGGTTTGCTTCATGATTCATGCAATTCATTATTCATGCTAGCTTGAGCCCTTTAGTAATACTTTGTTCCTCTCTTTTAGGCGCGACACAATAACACGGAGGTGCCTGAGGTGTACGACCTCTATGCCATGGCCCATACTGCCTCGTATAAGAAGGCCAAGGCATTCTCTGAGTCTGACCTCGATCATCAAGAGAATTTCACCAACATCTCCTCCCACCACAAGCTCATGAGGTACAACCAGGAGGGGAAGGCGAGGAAAGGGGAGGACTTTAACCCAAGCCAGAATCCTATTGATTCAGAGGTGGTGATGATATCTGGTGGTGGGAGGCCCCATGGCTCATTAGCCATTGGAGATGGACTGATACGTTGTCCTCTCACTCTCCTGGAGATCAAGGCGCGCCAAACGAGCTCCTGTCCTCAGATAAGGACTCGTCCACGGCCAGTCGATCTCGCCATCGAGGTTAGTTATACGGACTCAGATATCTTTCCTCCATTACATTGTGTGTGTGGCCATCGATGATTACAATGCTAACGAGGAGTGGTGTTGCAGGCTGCTCTTCAGAAAGAGAGAGCGACAACCCAGGCGCTTCTGGAGGAGAGGGACCGGGTGGCGGCGGAGAAGGAACTGCTGGCGAAGGAGAAGACGGCTAGGTTGTTGGAGGAGGAGAGGGCACGAAATGACGCAGCTCACCGGGCCATGTACGAGCTCCTCGTTGTAAGTTTCTTCTGCATATTAGCCAAATCATGCACGTAATGTTCGTTTCATTACTAACTAATATGACTGACTCGTCAAAACCAAATGTGCAGTCTATGTGCGAGAAGACCGGTCAGACCCCTCTGCCGATGCCGGTCATTACTAGAGCAGGACCGGTGAGTTTCATTTGAATGTTCATTATTTACTAGTCTTAACATTTGAGTGTCATCATGCTAACGAGACTTTGCAAATGATCTGTGGTGCAGCATAACTCCGGAGCCGCATCGCACACCCCTTCTCCAGGTGATACCGGCTCGAGGAACCCCGGTGCTTGACCTCCGGTAAGTTTTCTCTAGTGTTTTGCTTAACAAATGCATACTTAGCTTCGTACATGCTTGTTAGCCCTATTATGCCACATACTTAGCTTATTTTCCCCAAAAAAGACATACTTAGCTAATTATCCTCCAAAATGACACAATTAGCTTATTTAGTTCATTTATGACATAATTAGCTTATTCATTTCAAAAATGGCATAATAACCTTGGTTAGCTCATAAATGTCATATACTTAGCTTATTTTCCTCTAAAATGACATAATTACCTAAGTTAGCTCCAAAATGACCTATACTTACCTAAGTTAGCTCAAAAATGGCATAATTACCTAGGTTAGCACAAAAATGACCTATACTTACGTTATTTTCCTCCAAATTGACATAATAAGCTTAGTTAGCTCAAAAATGGCATAATCACTACAGGAATCAGGCACTTTGCCGTCTGCGATGGCAGACGGCAAAGGAATGTCCGGCGGACGGCAAAGCCCTTTGCCGTCAGCCAGCAGACGGCCCCACGTCCGGCTGAATGAACTACGGCAGAGGGCTGCTTTGTCGTCTACTTAAATAAAGCGGACGACAAAGAAGTTTGCCATCAGCCATACTAAGAAAGCAGACGGCAAATGCCTTGGACGGCAGAGGGATAGGGTTAGACCCGTTAGATGGCTAACGGCATACTTTGCCGTCTGCTAGCAGATGGCAAAGGCGCAAAGTTCTTTGCTGTCTGCCAGCTGACATCAGCTAATGTCAGGCGTCAGCTAGGGCCAATGCATGCCCTTTGCCGTCTGCCAGCAGACGGCAAAGCACACCAGCCTTTGCCGTCTGCTGGCGGACGACAAAGTGCCCAAATAGGCCAACCCAGGTGCCCCCCAGGTTGCACAGGTAGCTGCCACGTGGCAGCTTTGCCATCCGCTGGCAGACGGTAAAGCTCTTTGCCGTCTGCTGGCAGACGGCAAAGTGCCTGTATTGCCCCTATTAATTCTGTTTTTTTCTTAAATTCAATGAATTTCACAGATATAAATATATATATATTCATTTGAAAATACTTTCAACAAGCATACATATCCCTGCCATATGGATATGATCATCCAACACATATATATACCAAATCAAAAGTCCATATCCAACATATATATAGCCAACATATCCAACAATTAAGCAAAAAGTCCATATACAATGGTTTCATCCATAC
Source organism: Elymus sibiricus (assembly GCA_039707655.1). Taxonomy (NCBI): domain Eukaryota; kingdom Viridiplantae; phylum Streptophyta; class Magnoliopsida; order Poales; family Poaceae; genus Elymus; species Elymus sibiricus. Next base: position 279,855,955 of record CM077676.1, read on the forward strand.
ATACATATATAGGTAGCAAGTTTCACATTGTTCATCCTACAAAATCAAAACAAAAAGGAAGGACAAGGAGAAGAGTAGACTCCATCAACGCAAGCTTCCATGATCTGAAGCAAATCTGCAAAATGGGAAAGAAGAAAGTTAGAAGAAGAAGACTAGAAGAACAAGAAGAAGAAGAAGAAGAAGAAGAAGACTAGAAGAAGAAGAAGAAGAAGAAAAAGAAGAAGAAGAAGAAGAAGAATTTTTGTTCTCTTTCTTTTTCTCCTCTTCCTTTTCTTCTTCTTATTGCTTACTTGTGTCATTTTAGAGCTAATCTAGGTAAATAGGTCATTTTGGAGCTAAGTAAGGTTATTATGTCATTTTCGAGGAAAATAAGCTAAGTATATGACATTTTGGAGGTAACCAAGGTTATTATGCCATTTTTGACCTAAGTATGCTAAGTATGTCATAAATGAACTAAATAAGCTAAGTATAGGTCATTATTGAGCTAACCTAGGTAATTATGCCATTTTTGAGCTAACTAAGCATATTAAGTCATTTTGGAGGAAAAAAATGCTAAGTCTAGGTCATTTTAGAGCTATCCTAGGTAAAATAGGTCATTTTGGAGCTAAGTAAGGTTATTATGTCATTTTCGAGGAAAATAAGCTAAGTATATGACATTTTGGAGCTAAACCAAGGTTATTATGCCATTTTTTACCTAAGTAAGCTAATTATGTCATAAATGAACTAGCTAAGCTAAGTATAGGTCATTTGAGAGCTAACCTAGGTAAAATAGGTCATTTTGGAGCTAAGTAAGGTTATTATGTCATTTTCGAGGAAAATAAGCTAAGTATATGACATTTTGGACCTAACCAAGGTTATTATGCCATTTTTGACCTAAGTAAGCTAATTATGTCATAAATGAACTAGCTAAGCTAAGTATAGGTCATTTGTGAGCTAGCCTAGGTAGTTATGCCATTTTTGAGCTAACTAAGCATATTAAGTCATTTTGGAGGAAAAAATGCTAAGTGTAGGTCATTTGAGAGCTATCCTAGGTAAAATAGGTCATTTTGGAGCTAAGTAAGGTTATTATGTCATTTTCGAGCAAAATAAGCTAAGTATATGACATTTTGGAGCTAAACCAAGGTTATTATGCCATTTTTGACCTAAGTAAGCTAATTATGTCATAAATGAACTAATTAAGCTAAGTATAGGTCATTATTAAGCTAGCCTATGTAAAATAGGTCATTTTGGAGCTAAGTAAGGTTATTATGTCATTTTCGAGGAAAATAAGCTAACTATATGACATTTTGGAGCTAAATAGGTCATTTCTTAAGCTAAGTATGCATTTGTTAAGCAAAACACTAGGGAAAACGTACCGTCATCACGGAGGTGAAGGACCGGTCGCACCAGTGGCAGACGCAGAAGGATCGGTCGATGCTTCTCGGGAGTTACGCTGCACCAAAGATCATTTGCAATGTCTCGTTAGCATGATGCAACTCAAATGTGAAGACTAGTAACTAATGACCATTCAAATGAAACTCACCGTGCCCGCCGGAGCAATGACTAGCATCGGCAGAGGGGTCTGACCGTTGCTCTAGCACATGGTCTGCACATTTGGTTTTCACAACTCAGTCATATTAGTTAGTAATGAAACAAACATTACGTGCATAATTTGGCTAATATGCAGAAGAAACTTACCACGAAGAGCTCGTATAAGGCCCGGTGAGACGCGTCGTTCCGGTTCCTCTCCTCCTCCAACAGCGTAGCAGTCCTCTCCTCTAACTCCCTCTCCCTCTCCACCGCGTGCCTCTTTGCCTCCGCCAGAAGCTCCTGGGTCTTCGCTCTCTCTTTCTCGAGAGCAGCCTGCAACACCACTCCTCGTTAGCATTGTAATCATCGACGGCCGCACACACAATGTAATGGAGAGAGGTATCTGAGTCCGTATAACTAACCTCAATTTGGAGCTCCATTGGCCGTGGACTAGGCCTTATCTCAGGATCGGAGCTCGTCTGGCGCTTCTTGATCACCGGGAGAGTGCTAGGACAACGTATCAGTCCATCCCCAATGGCTATCGAGCCATGGGGCTGTTGGGGAACGTTGCATGGGAAAAAAAAATTCCTACGCACACACAAGATCTATCCATGGTGATGAGCATCTACGAGAGGGAGAGTGAATCTACATACCCTTGTAGATCGCTAAGCGGAAGCGTTAAGAAACGCGGTTGATGTAGTCGAACGTCTCCGCGATCCAAATCACAAGTCGTCCCTCGAACCGATCACGAACTAGTGCCGAACGGACGGCACCTCCGCGTTCAACACACGTACAGCTTGATGACGCCTTCACCTCCTCGATCCAGCGAGCGATGGTGAAGTAGTAGATGAGTTCCGGCAGCACGACGGCGTGGTGATGATGGTGAGGAACAATCTCTGCAGGGCTTCGCCAAGTGCTACGGAGATTATGACGTAGGAACTAGAGGGTTAGGGTTGCCGCACATGGCTTGGGGAAATCTTGATGTGTTCCGGGTGCTAGCCCTGCCCCTCTATTTATATGTTGAGCCCTGGGGTAGAAACTTGGAGAAAGAGCCTCCTCAAAGTCGGTTTGGCCCGCAAGGCAAGAGTCCTGCTCGGACTCCAGGACCAGATGCCAGGGTCCTCGGCGTCTGGCCCTAGACGCCAGGGTCCCTGGCGTCTGGCCCCTGGCCTCCGCAAAACTTCCTTTTGCACCTTCCTAAAGCCTCGTGGGCTTTACCCCTTGGCCCAAATAAAGTGTTCTCGTACCCGAACATTTCGGGAAACATCCGAAACTCCTTCCAGTGAATTCCGGAACCCTTCCGGAGACCAAACACTATTATCCCATATATCAATCTTTACCTCCGGACTATTCCAGAGCTCCTCGTCATGTCCGGGATCTCATCCGGGATTCCGAACAACTTTCGGTCACCAACATAACAACTCAACTATACTTATATCGTCACCAAACGTTAAGTGTGTAGACCCTGCGGGTTCGAGAACTATGTAGACATGACCGAGACACCTCTACGGTCAATAACCAATAGCGGGACCTGGATGCCCATATTGGCTCCTACATATTCTACGAAGATCTTTCTCGGTTGAACCTCTATGTCAAGGATTCAGTTAATCCCGTATGATGTTCCCTTTGTTTATCGGTATGTTACTTGCCCGAGATTCGATCGTCGGTATCTCTATACCTAGTTCAATCTCGTTACCGGCAAGTCTCTTTACTCGTTCCGTAATAAAAGATCCCGTGGCTAACACTTTAGTCACATTGCTTGCAAGGCTCATTGTGATGTTGTATTACCGAGTGGGCCCTGAGATACCTCTCTGTCACACGGAGTAACAAATCCCAGTCTTGATCCATGCCAACCCAACAGACACCCTCGGAGATACCTGTAGAGCACCTTTATAGTCACCCAGTTACGTTGCGACGTTTGATACACACAAGGTATTCCTCCGGTGTCAGTGAGTTGCATGATCTCATGGTCATAGGAACAGATACTTGACATGCAGAAAACAATAGCAATAAACTGACACGATCATATGCTATGTTTACAGTTTGGGTCTTGTCCATCACATCATTCTCCTAATGATGTGATCCCGTTATGAAATGACATCTCATGTCCATGGCTAGGAAACCTTCACCATCTTTTGATCAACGAGCTAGTCAACTAGAGGCTTACTAGGGACACAGTGTTTGTCTATGTACCCACACATGTATTTTAGTTTCCAATCAATACAATAATAGCATGGATAATAAACGATTATCATGAACAAGGAAATATAATAATAACCAATTTATTATTGCCTCTAGGGCATATTTCCAAAAGTCTCCCACTTGCACTAGAGTCAATAATCTAGTTCACATCACTATGTGATTTACATTGTTCTAACACCCAATGAGTTTCGGGGTTCGATCATGCTTTGCATGTGAGAGAGGTCTTTAGTCAACGGGTCTGCGACATTCAGATCCGTGTGTACTTTACAAATCTCTATGTCATACTGTAGACACTTCTACCACACTCCACTTGGAGCTATTCCAAATGGCTATTCCACTATATGTATCCTGACTGCTACTCAGAGTCGTCCGGATAGGTGTCAAAGCTTGCATCGACGTAACCCTTTACGACGAACTCTTCATCACCTCCATAATCGAGAAATATTTCCTTAGTCCTCTAGTTACTAAGGATAATCTTGACCGCTGTCCAGTGATCCACTCCTGGACCATTCTTGTACCCCTTGACAGACTCATGGCAAGGCACACACTAGGTGCGGTACACAGCTTGGCATACTATGCAGAGCCTATGGATAAGGCATAGGGGACGACCTTCGTCCTTTCTCTTTCTTCTGCCGTGGTCGAGCTTTGAGTCTCACTCAATTCCACACCTTACAAATCAGGCAAGAACTCTTTCTTTGACTGATCCATTTTGAACTCTTTCAAAATCTTGTCAAGGTATGTACTCATTGAAAGTCTTATCAGACGTCTTGATCTATCTCTATAGATCCTGATGCCCAATATTTAAGTAGCTTCATTCCAGGTCTTCCTTTGAAAAACTCCTTTCAAATGACCCTTTATGCTTTCCAGAAATTCTACATCATTTCCGATCAACAATATGTCAACCACATATACTTATCAGAAATTCTATAGTGCTCCCACTCACTTTATTGTAAATACAAGTTTCTCATAAACTTTGTATAGACTCAAAAACTTTGATCACCTCATCAAAGCGTATATTCCAACTCCGAGATGCTTGCTCTAGTCCATAGAAGGATCGCTGGAGTTTGCATACATTTTAGCATCCTTAGGACTGACAAAATCTTCCGGTTGTATCATATACAACCTTTCCTCACGGATACCGTTAAGGAAACGATGTTTTGACATCCATCTGCCAGATTTCATAATTGAAAAATGCAGCAACTGCTAACATAATTCCAACAGACTTTAGCATCGCTACGGGTGAGAAAGTCTCATCGTAGTCAACTCCTTGAACTTGTGAACAACCCTTTGCCACAAGTCGAGCTTGATAGACGGTGACATTACCATCCGCGTCCGTCTTCCTTTTAAAGATCCATTTGTTCTGAATGGCGTTTCACCCTTCAGGTAATACTTCCAAAGCCCATACTTTGTTTTCTTACATGGATCCCATCTCGGATTTCATGGCCTCTAACCATTTCTCGGAATCCGGGCCTATCATCGCTTCTCCATAGCTCACAGGTTCATCGTTGTCCAACAACATGACCTCTAAGACAGGGTTGCCGTACCACTCAGGAGTAGTATGCGCCCTTGTCGACCTACGAGGTTTGATAGCAACTTGATCCGAAGCTTCATGATCATCATCATTTACTTCCTCTTCAACTAATGTGGGCTCTACAGAAACATCTTTCTGTGCTGCGCTACTCTCAGGTTGAAGTAAAGGTTCAACAACCTCATCAAGTTCTATCTTCCTCCCACTCAACTCTTTCGAGAGAAACTCTTTCTCGAGAAAGGACCCGTTTTAGCAACAAACACTTTGTGCTTGGATCTGAGATAGAAGGTTTACCCAACTGTTACGTTAGGGTATTCTATGAAGATGCATTTGTCCGCTTTGGGTTCGAGCTCATCAGGTTGAAAACCTTTTCCACATAAGCGTCGCAGCCCCAAACATTAAGAAATGACAGCTTAGGTTTCTGCCAAACCAAAATTCATACGGTGTCATCTCAACGGACTTAGATGGTGCCCCTTTTTAAAGTGAATGTAGTTGTCTCTAATGCATAACCCCAAAACGATAGTGGCAAATCGATAAGAGACATCATAGTACGCACCATATCCAATAGAGCACGACTACGACGTTCGGACACACCATCACACTATGGTGTTCCAGGTGGCGTGAGTTGTGAAACAACTTCCACATTGTCTTAAGTTGTATACCAAACTCGTAACTCAGATATTTACCTCTACGATCATATCGTAGATATTTTATCTTCTTGTCACGATGATCTCAAACTTCACTCTGAATTTGTTTGAACTTTTCAAATGTTTCAGACTTGTGTTTTATTAAGTAAATATCCCCATATCTACTCAAATCATTAGTGAAGGTAGGAAAATAATGATATCCACCGCACGCTACAACACTCATTGGACCGAACACATCAACATGTATCATTTCCAATAAGTCAATTGCCCGCTCCATCATACTGGAAAACGGGGTTTTAGTCATCTTGCCCAAGAGGCATGGTCTGCATGTCTCAACCAATGCGAAATCGAATGAGTCCAAAGATCCATCAGTATGGAGTTTCTTCATGCGTTTTACACCAATATGACATTTAGTGGCTGTGCCACAAGTATGTGGTACTATCATTATTAACTTTGTATCTTTTGGCATCAATATTATGAACATGTGTATCACTACGATCAAGATTCAATAAACCACTCTTATTGGGTGCATGACCATTGAAGGTATTATTCATGTAAACAGAATAACCATTATTCTCTAACTGCAATGAATAACCGTATTGCAATAAACTTGATCTAATCACGTTCATGCTTAACGCAAACACCAAATAACATTTATTTAGGTTTATCACTAATCCCAAAGGTAGAGAGAGAGCGCGATGGTGATCACATCAACCTTGGAAACACTTCCAACACTCATTGTCACCTCACCCTTAGCTAGCCTCCGTTTATTCCGTAGCTTTTATTTCGAGTTACTAACATTTAGCAACCGAACCGGTATCTAATACCCAGGTGCTACTAGGAGTACTAGCAAGGTACACACCAATAACACGTATATCAAATATACTTTTGTCGACGTGCCAGCCTTCTTATCTACCAAGTATCCAGGGGTGTTCCGCTTCAGCGACCGTTCTCCTCATAATAGAAGCACTTAGTCTCGGGTTTGGGATCAACCTTGGGTTTCTTCACTGGAGCAGCAACTGACTTGCCATCCATGAAGTTTCCCTCCTTGCCCTTCCCCTTCTCGAAACTAGTGGTTTCACTAACCATCAACACTTGATGCTCCTTCTTGATTTCTACCTTCGCGGTGTCAAACATCGCGAATAGCTCAGGGATCATTATTTCCATCTCTGGCCTTTTATAGTTCATCACGAAGCTCTAGTAGCTTAGTGACAGTGACTTGGAGAACTATATCAATTACTATCTTATCTGGAAGATCAACTCCCACTCGATTCAAGCGATTGTAGCACCCAGACAATCTGAGCACATGCTCAACGATTGAGCTATTCTCCATCATCTTGCAGGCAAAGAATCTTGTTGGAGGTCTCATACCTCTCAACATGGGCATGAGTCTGAGATCCCAATTTCAGCTCTTAGAACATCTCATATGTTCCGTGACGTTCAAAACGTTTTGGAGCCTCAATTCTAAGCCGTAATGCATGACGCACTGAACTATTAAGTAGTCATCGGAACGTGCCTGTCAGATGTTCACAACATCTACAGACGACACTTGAGGGGGTGGCGCACCGAGCGGTGCATTAAGGACATAAGCCTTCTGTGCAGCAATGAGGACAATCCTCAGATCACAGACCCAGTCCGCATTTTTGCTACCATCATCTTTCAACTCTATTTCTCTAGGAACATATAAAAATTCAAGGGAGCTACAGCGCGAGCTAGTAATCTACAACATAATTTGCAAAGACATTTTGACTATGTTCATGATAATGAGTTTAGTTAATCATATTACTTAAAAAACTCACACTCAAATTGACATCCCTCCGGTCATTCGAGTGTAACATGATCCAAATCCACCAACTCAAGTCCGATCATCACGTGAGTTGAGGTGGTTTCAATGGTGAACATCTTCATGTTGATCATATCTACTATATGACTCATGTTCGACCTTTCGGTCTCTTGTGTTCCGAGGCCATGTCTGTACATGCTAGGCTCGTCAAGTTTAACCCGAGTGTTCCGCACGTGCAACATGGCTTACACCCGTTGTATGTGAACGTAGAGTCTATCACACCCGATCATCACGGCGTGTCTCGAAACGACGAACTTTCGCAACGGTGCACACTCGGGGAGAACACAATTTATCTTGAAATTTAAGTGAGGGATCACCTTATAATGCTACCATCGTCCTAAGCAAAATAAGATGCATAAAAGGATTAACATCACATGCAAATCATAAGTGACATGATATGGCCATGAACTTGTGCTTTTGATCTCCATCTCCAAAGCACCGGCATGATCTCCATCGTCACCGGCATGACACCATGATCTCCATCATCTTGATCTCCATCAACGTGTCGCCATGAGGTGGTCGCGCCGACTGTTGCTTCCACGACTATTGCTAACTCATAGTGATAAAGTAAAGCAAAACGGCGAAAATAATTAAAGACAACTCTATGGCTCCTTCCAGTTGCCGTACTCATCGACATGCAAGTCGTGATATTCTATACAACACATGATCATCTCATACATCACATATATCTCATCATGTAATTGGCCATATCACATCACAACATACCCTGCAAAAACAAGTTAGACGTCCTCTAATTGTTGTTGCAAATTTTACGTGGCTGCTACGGGTTTGCAAGAACCGTTCTTACCTACGCAAAACCACAACGTGGTGTAGTGATTGCTTTTTGATCTTCTAAAAGAACCCTCTTCATTGAAATTGATTCAACTAAAGTGAGAGAGACAGACACCCGCTAGCCATCTTTATGCAACGAAGTTACATGTCAGTTGAAGGAACCTATCTCGCGTAAGCTTACGCGTAATGTCGGTCCGGGCCGCTTCATCTCACAATACCGCCGAATCAAGTATCAACTAGTAACGGCAAGCAATATGTATACACCCACGCCCACAACTCGTTTGTGTTCTACTCGAAATCTCATCTACGCATAGACCTAGCTCTGATACCACTGTTGGGGAACGTTGCATGGGAAACAAAAAATTTGCTACGCACACACAAGATCTATCCATGGTGATGAGCATCTACGAGAGGGAGAGTGAATCTACATACCCTTGTAGATCGCTAAGCGGAATCGTTAAGAAACGCGGTTGATGTAGTCGAATGTCTCCGTGATACAAATCGCAAGTCGTCCCTCGAACCGATCACGAACTAGTGCCGAACGGACGGCACCTCCGCGTTCAACACACGTACAACTTGATGACGCCTTCACCTCCTCGATCCAGCGAGCGATGGTGAAGTAGTAGATGAGTTCCGGCAGCACGACGGCGTGGTGATGATGGTGAGGAACAATCTTTGCAGGGCTTCGCCAAGCGCTACGGAGATTATGACGTAGGAACTAGAGCGTTAGGGTTGCCGCACATGGCTTGGGGAAATCTTGATGTGTTCCGGGTGCTAGCCCTGCCCCTCTATTTATATGTTGAGCCCTGGGGTCGAAACTTGGAGAAAGAGCCTCCTCAAAGTCGGTTTGGCCCGCAAGGCAAGAGTCCTGCTCGGACTCCAGGACCAGACGCCAAGGTCCTCGGCGTCTGGCCCCAGACGCCAGGGTCCCTGGCGTCTGGCCCCTGGCCTCCGCAAAACTTCCTTTTGCACCTTCCTAAAGCCTTGTGGGCTTTACCCCTTGGCCGAAATAAAGTGTTCTCGTACCCGAACATTTCGGGAAACATCCGAAACTCCTTCCGGTGAATTCCGGAACCCTTCCGGAGACCAAACACTATTATCCCATATATCAATCTTTACCTCCGGACTATTCCAGAGCTCCTCGTCATGTCCGGGATCTCATCCGGGACTCCGAACAACTTTCGGTCACCAACATAACAACTCAACTATACTTATATCGTCACCAAACGTTAAGTGTGTAGACCCTGCGGGTTCGAGAACTATGTAGACATGACCGAGACACCTCTACGGTCAATAACCAATAGCGGGACCTGGATGCCCATATTGGCTCCTACATATTCTACGAAGATCTTTATCGGTTGAACCTCTATGTCAAGGATTCAGTTAATCCCGTATGATGTTCCCTTTGTTTATCGGTATGTTACTTGCCCGAGATTCGATCGTCGGTATCTCTATACCTAGTTCAATCTCGTTACCGGCAAGTCTCTTTACTCGTTCCGTAATACAAGATCCCGTGGCTAACACTTTAGTCACATTGCTTGCAAGGCTCATTGTGATGTTGTATTACCGAGTGGGCCCTGAGATACCTCTCCGTCACACGGAGTAACAAATCCCAGTCTTGATCCATGCCAACCCAACAGACACCCTCAGAGATACCTGTAGAGCACCTTTATAGTCACCCAGTTACGTTGCGACGTTTGATACACAGAAGGTATTCCTCCGGTGTCAGTGAGTTGCATGATCTCATGGTCATAGGAACAGATACTTGACATGCAGAAAACAATAGCAATAAACTGACACGATCATATGCTACGTTTACAGTTTGGGTCTTGTCCATCACATCATTCTCCTAATGATGTGATCCCGTTATCAAATGACATCTCATGTCCATGGCTAGGAAACCTTCACCATCTTTTGATCAACGAGCTAGTCAACTAGAGGCTTACTAGGGACACAGTGTTTGTCTATGTACCCACACATGTATTTTAGTTTCCAATCAATACAATTATAGCATGGATAATAAACGATTATCATGAACAAGGAAATATAATAATAACCAATTTATTATTGCCTCTAGGGCATATTTCCAACAGGGGCCTCCCGCCACCAGATATCATCACCAGCTCTGGATCAAGAGGTTGCCGGCTCGGGTTAAAGTCCTCCCCTTTCCTCGCCTTCCCCTCGTCTCTGTACCTCACGAGCTTGTTGTGGGAGGAGATGTTGGTGAAGCTCTCTGGATGATCAAGGTCAGACTCAGAGAATGCCTTCTTGGCCTTCTTGTACTTTGCAGTATGGGCCATGGCATAGAGGTCGAACACCTCTGGCACCTCCGTCTTGTTGTGTCGCGCCTAAAAGTGAGGAACAAAGTATTAGTTAAGGGCTCAAGCTAGCATGAAGAATGAAATTGCATGAATCATGAAGCAAACCACATACCCAGTTATTCCCGTACTCATATAGGTGGGCGCTCCCTTGATGGTGTGGCACACCAGCCATTTTGGCACGCCGCTCCCTGGCATTGTTGTGGACGGCTAGCCATTGGGGAGAGCACCACTCATCCCCCAACGCCTCCCAACAGTCCATCCTATCCGCACACCATCTCGGGGGCACCTAAGTTAGTCAAGAGAAATTTCAGCGCTACGCCTACGAATCAAATCGAGGAAACTAAGTACAAGGCCTTAAGAACAGGTATTTACCTTCATGTACTTCTCCTTACTCAGAAACTTGCCGCGGCACTTCGTCTTGGACCTCTTAATACCATTCGAGGCATAGTAGTCTCGAACAGCCTGCACCCGAGCCTCGTGCCGTAAGTTCTGAAGTAGGCGCCTGCACTCGGCTTCGATAACCATAGCCGTGGCCTCCTCCTCTCCCTCAAGACACCTGTAGAAGGTCTGCAATCAAACAAGACAACACTGATTAGTACAATAGCTCGGTACTGTTGATTTTTAATTATGTAAAGGAGAAATTACCCAAAACGTCTGGATCACCATCTCGGCCCTCGTGCGGCACAAGACACCGTTGATCCTCTCCTGCAGCGGGGCCGGGACAGCCAAGTACAGCTCCCAGCTCAGTCCGAGCTGTCAATCCTGACCCTCACCGGGCAACGTGACCCACCCCGGGAAGTTCTGCCGGCAAAGCACACCAAGGACGAAGTTGGGCTTGCGGATACCAGTGCCGTGTATCCAACCCCTGCAGTATGACAAGGCCAACGCATTAGATTTTGAAGAAACGTGAAGGCAAAAGGTTAAAAAAGAGTAAATGCACTTACTTCTCCCCATTAGGCGCAATCAACCACCTCTGCTCACGGGTCGCCGGCACGGGCGGGAGCTTTGTACCACCACGCTGGTAGACGTTGCCCCCCTCATCCAGCTCGCCCTCACTATAGCTATCATCCGAAAAGCGATCCTCGCCACCATCAGCATGGCCACTCGCCTCCAGCGGCTAGTCCCCTCATTGGGTCGAATGCGACGTAGCCTAATCCGTGCTTTGCTCCGGAGTCTCGTGGAACGAAGCCTCTGGGACCGGAGTCTCGTGGGGCAAAGGCTCGGCGGCCCGAGGCTCGGCGGCCCGAGGCTCATGGACCGGAGTCTCGTGGGGCGAAGGCTCGGCGACCCGAGGCTCATCGACTCGAGGCTCGTCGGCCCGAGGCTCGTGGACCGGAGTCTGAGACGGGTCCACCTCAGACGGAGCAGTCCGGTGGTCGGGTGAATCAGCTGTTGGTGGTGGCGAGGAAGGCATAGCAGCCTTCCTACCTCTCCCGCCGCCACGGCCACCTCTAGTACCCCTCTTCTTCCCCCGACCTCTCCCGGCCGAAGAAGAAGCGCCCGCCGGTGGTGTCTGCATACTGAGATGCAGCGCTCTCCGGAGGTGCTGGGGTGGAATGGAAGCACCCCTCCCACCACGCACCGAGGAAGGAGCCTCGGAGCGCTCTGGCCCCTCGCCCACCATCTGTCAACACCTGCAATGACAAAGAGTAAACAAAATTAGTACAACATAAAAAAATTGAATACCTGACATGAATAATAATATGTATATAATTTAAGTGTATCATCATCATGAACATAATAAAAAATGGAACACCTAACATGAACTAATTAATAATATATATGTACATAATAATAATTGAATACCTGACATGAACTAATGTTAATCTTCATCGTCTATATATGCATCAGGGTCAATAAATGCATCATCATCATCACTATCAGTAATGACGTGCTCATCATCATCATCAATAAATGCATCAACATGTGGAAGGCCTCCTTTACGTAATCGGTCAAGCATTGACAGGTCATCCGCAGCAGTAACCTCTTCTTGTTTCGGCTCTTCTTGTTCCGGCTCAGGGGTGAAGTCGGATTCACTGTCGCTGTCTACATCAATGTTCTGGGGTGATGTAGAGCGGTTCTTGAAACGTTTTTTGGAAAGACGTGTTTCTTGGAAGAATTCTCCTTCATATGTGTCTGGGTTAATGTGAGGTTCATAATCCTCTTCATTGGGGGGAGGTGGTCTAACATGTGGCGGCACTTCATAAACGACATCCCAACCATTGAGATTTGGATCACTTTGACAGGCCCACGGTAGATAGAAAACAACTGCACATTTAAATCCACCCGATCAACACAAATACATATGATGTTTTTCATAACAAAATCAGAAAATATATGACCTAACTCATAACTCATATGTCACAAATATACAACCTAAATAGCCATCCTTTAGGGTTCCATCGACGCCGAGGAACCCCCTAACCCGCTCGTCCCCGGGCGCCCTCAGCTATGGCGATGCACGGTCGACGGGTCAGCACGCCATCTCTTCCTGTCAACCCGTCATTTAGGCTTTGGTCGACGCCAACCACCTCGCCCTCTCTTCCCTATCATCCTCCTCCTCCTCTTCTTCTTCTTCCTTCTTTTCCTCTTTCCTCTTCTTCTTCTCCTCTGCTCCTCTTTTTCTTATTCTTCTTCTTCTTCTTCTTCTTCTTATTCTTATTCTTATTCTTCTTCTTCTTCTTCTTCTTCTTCTTCTTCTTCTTCTTCCTCTTCTTCTTCTTCTTCTTCTTCTTCTTCTTCTTCTTCCTCTTCTTCTTCTTCTTTTCCTTTTCCTCTTCTTCTACTTATTCTTCTTTTCTTCTTATTTTTTTCATCTTTCTTCTTCATCTTCTAATTATCTAAACCTAAACCTAGCTAGCACTAACCTAAACCAAACACTAATTAACCTAAACCTAAACAGTAAAAAACAGAAAAAAAAACAGAAAAAAAGAAAAAAAAAAGAAAAAAAAACTCACCTTGAGGGCCGGTGGAGGAGGGCCGGCGTGGTGGTGGAGGAGGGCCGGCGCAGGGGAAGGAAGGCCGCGGGGAGGGGGGCTGCACCGCGGCATGCTCCGGCGGTGGGGCGTCGCGGGGAGGCGCCGCGGCTCCGAGGTCGTCGGGGGAGGGGAGGGCGCAGGGGCCGGGGCGGTGGGTGAGGTCGTCGAGGGAGGGGCGGCGGGTGAGGTCGTCGGGGGAGGGGCGGCAGGTGAGGTCGTCGGGGGAGGGGCGGCGGCGGGTGAGATCGTTGGGGGAGGAGCGGCGGCGGGTGAGGTCGTGGGGGGAGAGAGAGAGGAACAGAGAGAGAGGGGGTGGGGCCGGGGGGTGCACGGCCGTTAGTTAGGCAAACCTCTTTGCCGTCTTCTAGCGGACTTCTTTGCCGTCCGCTAGCAGACGACAAAGAGGGGGTGGGGCCGGGGGGGGCACGGCCGTTATTTAGGCAAATTCTTTGCCGTCCGCTAGCGGACGGCAAAGACAAGAAAGCGGACGGCAAAGATTTGGCGGACGACATCCATGCCGTCCATTTGACCTAGCCAGCTCCACGCCTCAGTGGGGCCCAGCTGGTCTCTTTGCCGTCTGCCTTTGGGCCCTTTGCCGTCTGCTAGCCGACGGCAAAGAAATGGCAGACGGCAAACTGTATCTTTGCCATCAGCCAGTTCTTTGCCGTCTGTTTTTTGAAAGAGGACGGCAAAGACCTTCTTTGTCGTCCGCTAGCAGACGGCAAAGAACTGGCTGACGGCAAATTCCCTGATTCCAGTTGTGAATTACCTAAGTTAGCTCTAAAATGACACAAATAAGGAATAAGAAGAAGAAAAACAAGGAAGAGGAGAAAAAGAAAGAATAGAAGAAGAAAGAGAAGAAAAAGAAAGAATAAAAGAAGAAGAATGAGAAGGAAAAGGATAAAAAGATAGAAGAGAAGAAGAAAGATGAGAAAAGGAGAGAAGAAGAAGAAGAAAATATATTCTTATTCTTCCTTTTTCTCTTCTTTCTTTTTCTCCATCTTCTACTCCTTTTTCTTATTCTTATTCTTATTCTTTCTTTCTTCTTCTTCTTCTTCTTCTTCTTCTTCTTCTTCTTCTTATTCTTCTTCTTCTAGTCTTCTTCTTCTTCTTCTTCTTCTTCTTCTTCTTCTAGTCTTCTTCTTCTTCTTCTTCTTCTTCTTCTTCTAGTCTTCTTCTTCCAGTCTTCTTCTTCTAGTCTTCTTCTTCTTCTTCTAACTTTCTTACTCCCATTTTTGTAGGTTTGATTCACTTCATGGAAGCAGGCATTGATGGACTGCTAGTGTTTAGTTTTTGTTTTGATTTGTATTGATGAACAATGTGAAACTATGTATGTATATATGGATGAACTCCGTGAAACTATGTATGTATTGGATCTTTTAATAACCTATGTGTTCTCTTGCATTCGATGGACTGCTAGATGTTGGATACATGGGCTATGCTTGAGGTTGAAACTATATATATCATATATGTCTTTTGAAAATGCAGGGATATAACAGAAAACAGACAAAACAGTAACAATACAGGCACTTTGCCGTCTGCCAGCCAACGGCAAAGACCTTTGCCGTCGGTAGGCGGACGGCAAAGGTGCCACATGGCAGCAACCTGTTCAACCTGGGAGCATCAGGTCTGACCATTTGGTCATTCTGCCGTCTGCCAGCAGACGGCAAAGACCAGCCTGGCAGACGGCAAAGACTAAGCAGAAGTGACGGTTAGCCACGGGTCTGCTGACGTCATAGGGCTGACGGCAAAGTTTGCCGTCCGCCGGCAGACGGCAAAGTCTGTCGTTAGCCACCTAACGGGGCTAACCGCTATTCTTTGCCGTCCATGATCTTTGCCGTCAGCTTGGCCAGGAAAACGGACGGCAAACTTCTTTGCCATCAGCTGTTTTTACGCAGACGGCAAACAAAGTCATTACCCTGACTTTCAGTGCCGGAAGTGTTTGCCGTCCATGGCAGACGGCAAAGATGTTTGCCGTCGGTGGCCTGGTGCTTTGCTGTCTGCTATGGCAGACGGCAAATCAGCTGATTCCTGTAGTTAAGCATCTCCAAAAGTGGCTAAGAAATTTAGTATCATGATCTAAAACAATAGTATTTGGCACACCATGCAAGCGAATAATTTCACGAAAGAACAAATCAACAACATTAGCATCATCATCGCTTTTATGACATGGTATAAAGTGTGCCATTTTCGAAAATCTATCCACGACAACAAATATGCTATCCATCCCCTTCTTTGTTCGAGGGAAACCTAAAACAAAGTCCATAGATATGTCCTCCCAAGGAACACTAGGTACAGGCAAAGGCATATATAAAACATGAGAATTGAGTCGTTACTTAGCTTTTTGACATGTAGTGCAGCGAGCAACAAAATGCTCAACATCCCGTTTCATCTTTGGCCAAAAGAAATGTGTAGCAAGTACATCGTCTGTCTTCTTCATGCCAAAGTGTCCCATTAATCCTCCTCCATGCGCCTCCTGCAACAACAAAAGACGAACGAAGCTAGCTGGAATGCATAGCTTGTTAGCACGGAACACAAATCCATCATTTATGAAAAACTTGTTCCATGTTCTTCCTTCTTTACAATTCTGCATCACATCTTTAAATTCAGCATCATGCACATATTGATATTTGATGGTCTCCAAACCAAACATTTTAAAGTCAAGTTGTGAAAGCATAGTATAAAAGACACATCCTTGTTTGTAAGCTCATTGAGAAGTGCAGCAATGGTGCTGAAATCTCTCACAAAACGCCTATAGAAACCAGCGAGGCCAAGAAAACTCCTCACTTGTGTGACCGTTTTGGGCTGCGGCCAACTCTCAATAGCTTCAATCTTGGTTTTATCAACTTCAATTCCATGTGGAGTAACAACATAGCCAAGAAAAGATACTCGGTCGGTGCAAAAAGTGCACTTCCCAAGGTTACCAAACAAACGTGCATCACGTAGCGCAATAAAAACAACACATAAATGTTCCAAATGTTCCTGCAAAGATCTGCTATAAATCAGTATATCATCAAAATAGACTACCACAAATCATCCAATGAAAGCACGTAAAACCTCGTTCATTAATCTCATGAAAGTAATAGGTGCATTAGTTAACCCAAAAGGCATGACTAACCACTCATATAAGCCAAACTTAGTTTTAAATGCTGTTTTCCATTCAACTCCCAATTTCATACAAATTTGATGGTATCCACTATGCAAATCAACATTGGAGAAAATGGTAGAACCACTTAATTCATCAAGCATATCATCTAGCCTAGGAATAGGATGACGATAATAAATAGTAATATTATTAATGGCTCTACAATCGACACACATAAGCGATGTACCATCCTTTTTTGGCACTAGTATAATAGGAACAGCTCAAGGACTAAGAGATTCGCGTGTATAACCTTGTCAAGCAGCTCCTGCACTTGACGCATAATCTCCTTCGTCTCCTCTGGATTGGTACGGTAGTAAGATCATCTTTCAAAATGTGTTCAGGAGTCATTGGAAGCAAAGTAATATGTTTGTCCTTATGAACAAGAGTATACTGATTGTTTCTACCATGGTGTATAGATTTTTTATCGAATTGTCATGGTATACCAAGTAATAGGGAGCATGCTTGCATGGGTACCACATCACAAACAACATAATCAGCATATGTAGCGATACTAAAATGCACACTAACAGTACGTGTTACCTTAACCTTGCCGCTGTTATTGAACCATTGTATGTACTAAGGATGAGGATGTGGTCTGGTGGTGAGAGACAGCTTCTCCACCATCTCCATGCTTGCCAAATTGTTGCAACTCCCTCCATCTATGATGACGCGGACAAGACGTTCCTTCACAACTCCCTTTGTATGGAACAAATTGTGCCTCTGATTTTGCTCAGCTTGTGTGACCTGCACACTCAAAAAACGTTGAGCAACTAAACTTTCATACCTGTTAGCGTCTTCAGTAGCCATGTATTGCATCTCTTGTTCAGAAGCATCTCCAACTTGTTCTTCACTAGCAATAAGAGCTAAAGTCTCCTCATCATAATCACTAGCGGACTCATACCCACCATCCTCAGTAGCAATCATCACACGCTTGGATGGACATTCTCTCGCATAGTGACACTACAAAAAAAAGACACATCCATGACATTATGGCCCGAACGAAAACTTTTTCTGCCATGGTTGTGACACTTCTATGACAATAATTGTGACAAAAACACGTATCATCATAGATGTGGTGGCTCCTACTTCTATGACAAAAAATTATGACAGAAAATGGGCTTTTCATCCTGGGCGGGCCGGAGACGCACCGGCATGACATTCTTTGGGCCGTCCATGACATAAAAAATCATGGTAGAAGTGAGGGCGAGGTAATTTTCAGGGAGTTCCCGGTTACGGAGGGTGGTTGGGGCCGAGGGATGTAGTGTGGTTTGCGTGTTTCTCTCGTACACGTGCGTGTGTGCGAGGCGCTCTCTAACTGAACCCGAGCAAGGCGTTCGCTTACTGAACCCGAGCGATCGATCTCGCCTTCGCACTATGTACTGAACCCGAGCGATCGATCCCTCACACTACGTACTGAAGTCGATCTATCCCTTCGGTGCTAACTGAACCCGAGCGATTCCTTCGCTGCTAACTGAACTCGATCGATCCTTCTTGCTGTTTACTGAAGCCGATCAAGCCCCCGTGTGAGACATAGCCAGCCGGTGTTGGGTTGCCTCTCGATGAACAGTACCCATTGCTGCCGCGCTCGTGATACGTAGAACGAGTCGAGACTTGCATCGATCGAACCCCTTGCGTGAGACGTGGTGAGTTGACCTAGCCGGTTGGTTGGCTGTGGACGAACAGTTCCTGTTGCTGCCGCCCGCTCGTAGGCCCCACCCTAGCCGGTGGGGGTTGGATGAACAGGACCCCGTGGTAGTAGGCGGTTGTCGTTGGATGAACATGACCTCGAGGAGGCCGTGCCGCGGTACGCCACACCCAGCCGGTTGGGTGTGGATGAACAGGACCCCATGGAGGCTGGATGAATAGTAGCCGGCAGAGGCTGGAGGAAGTCAACGTTGATGAATAGTAACTGGTGGCGGCTGGAGAGGAAGTCGACGGTGGATGAACAGTAGCCCGTGGAGTCCCGTTTTGCGGTATGCCACACCCCTCCCGATGAACAGGACCCCGTTTTGACCGTTGGCGTTCGAAGAGAAGTCCGTTTCCTCCATTTTGCGGTATGCCAGACCCCGTTTCGACCGTAGGCAGTTGGGGAGAGGTCCATTTCCTCCGTTTTGTGGTACGCCAGTCCCCTCCCGATGAACATGTCCATGCTTCAACCGTAGGTGGTTGCCGAGAAGTCTGTTTCCTCTGTTTTGCGGTACGCCAGACCCCCAGCCGATGAACAGGACCCCATTTCGACCGTACGCGGTCGAACAGAAGGCCGTTTCCTCTGTTTTGCAGTACGCCAGACACCCAGCCGGTGGGGGGTGTCGATGAACAGCACCCCATTTTGGCTGTTCTCTCCAAGCCGGTTGGCTTCCGATGAACAGGACGCCTTCCGAACCAGTCGGTTGCCTCCCAATGAACACGACGCTGTTTCTCCATTCTGACCCAGCCGGTTGGCCACTGATGAACAGGACGCCGTTGCTGCCGTCTGTTGCCTCTCCATGTACATGAGCCTTGGCCGTACGTATGCGCGCGTACGCATTCCAGACCCCGCCCGTATGTACGTATGTGGCCGTATTCTTTGCCATGTGGCTGTACGTATGTGTACACGATTTAGACAGGACTGTCTGAACTGCTACGTCAGGGGCTCAACTATGGCACATGCCGCTACTTACTCTGCCATGGTTCATCCTTGCAGAGAGACCGATCGACCAGTAAGTACATACACGCTCGCAACCAGACAGACAACGCTACGTACACTTCGACCGGGTGGGTCCCAGCTGCCAGGGAGGATAAGGAGGCACTTCCTTGCGTGCGAAGATATAACAGGTAGGTCCCAGCTGTCAGGGGGAGGAATCATTTTTTTGTGTGTAATAAGAAGGCACTTCCTTGCATGTGAAGATGTAGCTGGTGGGTCCAGATGTCAGCCTCGCTGCATACAGTCCTCTTCCAATGGCTGTCGTTCATTGACCACGTTGACCACGCCGCGCCGAGAGCACCAAAGAAGTGGACAACGGCGAGGCCTAGGAAGGGAACGACGCGGAGCCGGGGAAGATGTGGCAGTGGATGCCGACACGGAGGGGAGTACGAGGGTTGACTGGTTCGACTGCGGTGTGAGGCTGCCGTTGCCAGAGAATAATATGGGATGTGGGTGAGTAGAGGGAAGGCTTGGCCAGCGGTGGGAGTAGGGTGGGGCGGTGAGGCCTGTGCGGCAGCATAGCCGGCCACCAGAGGCAGGAGCAGGTGGTCCCACCGGTGCTGGTTTGGGCGGCTGGAGCAAGAAGATCAGAGATTGAAGAAGCAGCACGGCCGTTGGATGAACATCCAACGGTCACTGCTGCTACAATCGTTTGTTGACTAAGTTGACAAAGTGTAACAACCCTAGAATATTTATTGCTTGTCATTGCATAATCATCCATGCATCATGTTAAATTTCATTTAATTTGAAATGGGGACTGATAAACCCTAGCACCAAATGAATTTCAACTAGGATCAAAATAAAAATATTTTCAATGAATCCAAAATGCCCTTCAGAAAAGTTCATCATTTTTGAATTGGTTGAAAACCTCTGCCAAAAATGGTGCACATTTTTCTAGGTCATCCTGGATTTTTGAATTAAATCATAAAGTATTTGGATCTGGGTATTTAAATGCTATAAATGTTTTAAATACTCAAATATTTCTGAAAACAGTTGAGGGCCGTTGGGAATAATCCAAAATGTGCCCACAGTTTATTTCAGGATTTTATAAAATGGTTTTGGTATTTTTGCTAAATCAAAAATAGAAAAACAAAATAGAAAACACAAAGAAATAAAAGAGAAATGTTTTACCTGTGCACTTACCTAGCCCAGCACTGTGCGGCCCACTGGCCCAGCGCCAGTCGTCGTCCTCCTGGCGCCAGTGGACAGGGCGCGTGCCCGACGCGCGTGCCCGACGCACGTGCGCCTCGCGCGCCACGCCACCTGCCTACCTGGCCTCCCCTGGCCAGCACGACGCCACCATTCACCTCCTCGCTGCCGTCCGGATCCGTCCGACCCCCTCGCCCTCTCTCTCGCTCTCTCCCTCACCTCTGGACGCCACCACCCGAGCGCACCGAGCGCCACCGTAGCAGTTTGCCGCGCCCACCGAGCCTCCCTCGACCAGCCGCCGTATCCAATGGATCCTTGTCGACGCCCTAGTCCTCTCCATCGAGCCAAGCATCGCCGGAGGCCGTGAAGCATCGCCATCAAGCATGACCCCGCCGCCTCTGCTCGGAGATCGCCGACAATGCCACGTCGCCGTCCGACCGTCCGACCGTCCCCGGCCTCGCCGTAGCCTCTGCTGGACCCGCCGTAAGCTCCTCCCCCTAACCACCCTCTCCTTTGCCTCGTTTGCACATCGTAGCCGTCATCTCGCCTGTGACCAAATGCGCCGCCGTCGAGCTCATCGCCGACGTAGCTCCGGTGATCAACGGCTCCCGTGCGCGTGTCCGTTGAGTTCGTATGCTCGCGTAGATGCTTTAGGTGCCACCCGTTGTTCCTCCCGTGTACTGTGGCGTCGAATCCGTCGACGTCCGAACTTCGGCTGCCGCCGCGAGCTCGTTTCCGGTGAACTCCGGCCACCCTAGCTGCTGCTACTTGCTGCACCGGATGCGCCACACTCCCAGCTACCCGCAGCCACAAACCGTGCCTCGAACCGTGCCCCGTAGCGCGTTCCCAAGCGTCGCCGCCGCGTCTGTGCTAACAGCCCCGCTAATTAACCCCCGGGTCATTGACAGCCGGGCCCCACTAGCTTAATTAACCAGCTAACGAAATTAGTAATAGTTAATTTAATTCCAGTGGACCCACGCGTCAGCATTGACTTTGCTGACGTGGTCGTTGACCGGGCCCACCTGTCTGTGACCCTAGCCAGCACTGTGACACTGACCAGTGGGACCCACTGGTCAGGTTTGACCTGGACCGGCCCTGTTGACTAGATGATGTAAGCCTGATGCACTGCTGACGTCATAAATGTTTTTTGGATTTTAAATAAATCAGAAATGATTTATTAATTTCAGAAAATAGTCAAAACTTTGAAAAATCATAGAAATTCAACCGTAACCCCAAATGAAATAATTTATATATGAAAAATTATCAAAAAAATCCAAAGAATCTTTTTATGCCATTTTCATGCATGTTTGAGCAAGTTAACATCACCAACTAGGACAATTCATGATTAGGGCAAATTTGATAAATAGATTTGGAGTTGGAATTTAATATAAGTTTGAATTCCACTTCAAGTAATATGGCTAACCATTACACTAGGTCAATTGAGTACCTTAATATGACATGTCATTCATTTGGATGTGCATTGCGTTGATTGTGGTTCCCTTTTTATGTTGCCGTAGTTTGTTCTCTCTCAGTAGACGTTGTTCCGACGATGTGATCGTTGACACTGACGAAGAGCTATACTATCTTCAGAAGTGCCAGGCAAGCAAACCCCCATTGAGCATTCCGATACAATCCCACTCTCTCGCTCTTGCTCTCTTTTACTGCATTAGGACAACAACGATTCAACTGTTACATGTTGCGGTAGTTGAACCCATTCCTTTGCATGACCTGTCTTTGCCACAGTAAATAGTTAAAACCTTCTAGCATGAGTAGGAATTGCTTGAGCCATGTTGTGCCTACTCATCCAATGCTTGCTGGTTATGCCTGCTATGCTTAGAGTCGTGTCGGGTTTGATCCATCTGGGCGATGAATTGGAATGGTTGTGTTCATGTCCTACTGTGTGAGAGCTAAGTGTGTGAACACGATTTGGTGGGTTGTCTCATTGGGACCATCCTCAGGAACTGAGTTCCGTGTTTGTGATCCAAGACAGATGCTACCACACATTGGGATCCTTAATTAACTCTCTCGACTTATTAATCACCTTGATCTCTGTCCAAGAGTCACAACTAGTTTTTGGTGTTTGTAGGATATGTGTTGGCGGCCGTGCGTAGCGCTGACCCTAGGGGTGGGCTATGATGCGGTAGAGACACCGAGGCACAGTGTACCAAGTGACACCCGAATGGTGCTCTTGGGAACCCTGCACTCATCGTTTGGGGCCGTACTGGAAACTTCGGCCGGACTTCCTTGCGGAGTGGACTCAAATAGGCGATAAACCTAGACTAGAGAGTTGTGTGGTTAGTCAGGTCGTGGCCGACACCATCGCCAGGCTTCTGCTTGAAGGTTGTCGAGATACATGACGTGTATATGGTGGTAAGTGGTGAGAGCGTGTGTGAAGAAGTACACCCCTGCAGGGTTAATGATCTATTCGAATAGCCACGTCCGCGGATATGGACTACTTGGAAGCTTACATTGTTCATAGACAAGTTGAAATGGATACTCTAAAATGTGCAAGATAAGTGCGAGTGCTATGGATGGCCTTCTCGTAGGGAGACGGGAGCGGATCCATAGTGGTGTATTGATATGGTCAATATGTGGACTCGTGTGCGATCTCTCACCTCAAAGAAGATACTGGTAGTCGTATTATAGGATAGCCATTGAGTCAAAGCTGGCTTGCTGCAGTTAAGCTCCACTACCCTTTGTTGATACTGAGGCATATGTAGATAGTTCTGATGTAAGTCTTGCTGAGTACCTTTGTACTCACCATTGCTTAATTTATGTTTTGTAGAGGAGACTTCAGTCTCACTAGTGGTTTCAACGATGAGTTCGATGTTGACCGAGTAGCTTGGGAATCCCAGACAGAGGTCTAGTTCCTATGGAGGGTCTTGTAGATAGACAGGCTTGCTAGGCTTCTTTCTTTTCAGCTGCCTGTACTCAGATAGGTTATGCTTCTGCTTGTTGCTTGTATGACTTGAATGTTGGGTCATGAGACCCATGTTTGTAATATCATGCTATGTAAGGCTCCTTTGAGCCCTTTTAAATAAATACTTTGAGTCGTAGAGTTATGTTGTGATGACATGTTGTATCTACACATATCAAGCATATTGTGTGTATGTTATTGAAATGCTTTGGTATGTGTGGGATCCGACACCTAGTTGTTTATTCTTGGTGGCCTTCCTTATGGGGAAATGCCTCCTAGTGCTTCCATCCGGAACACATGGATTGACCGGCATGTGTGCTTCTTTGGTCCTGTGTCTATCCCAACGGGGAAATGTCACGCGGTGTTTTACTAGAGTCCTTGTAGCTTGCTATGACTCAATTTACACTCGCTGCTGACCGACACGTGCATTGTTGGGTCATGTATGCCTGTCCCTATAAGTTTGTGCCACCTTGGTTTACGACTAGTCATGTCGGCCCAGGTTCTCTGTCATATGGATGCTAGCGACACAATCATATACATGAGCCAAAAGGCGCAAACGGTCCCAGCCTAGGTAAAGGCGGCAGCCGTGGGTTACCGTGCGTGAGGCCGCAAAGTGATATGATGTGTTACATGCTAGATCGGTGTGACTTAGGATCGGGGTCCTGACACAAAGCCCTGCGTACGGTTCAACTTAGTAGGCCCACAAGTCAGCCTCCAAATCTGGTGGGTCACAGTAAGCAAGGAGAGGAATCATTTTTCTTGCGCTTAATAAGGAGGCACTTCCTTGCATGCGACCATGGACCTCGTGGATCCCAGCTGTCAACCTCTCCACGTATAGTCCTCTTCTGATGGAATCGTTCGTTGACCGCGTTGACGACGGCGAGGCCTAGGAAGGGAACGACCCGGAGCCAGGGAAGACGCGGCAGTGGTTTCCCACACAGAGGGGAGTACGGGGGTTTACTGGTTCGGCTGCGGTGTGAGGCTGCCATCGTCGGAGAATAACAAGAGTGTGGGTGAGTGGATGGATGGCCTAGCCAGCTATGTGAGTAGGATGGGGCGATGAGGCCTGCGTGGCAGCACAGCCGGCCACGGGAGGCAGGAGCAGGCGGTCTCGCCGGTGCTGGTTTTGGGCGGCTGGAGCAAGAAGATCAGAGATTGAAGAAGCAGCATGGCCACTGGATTAGCATCCAACGGTCACTGTTGCTAGAATCATTTGTTGACTATAAGTTGACAAAGCCCTGCATACGCGTCAACTTAGTAGGCCCACAAGTCAGCATAACATCTATGGTGGATAGCATATAGCCCATTTGCTATTTTTTCCTAAATTTACAGACCATTTGCTAATTATTACATAATTTATTGCAGCCCATATTATATTTTTGGAATACCTGACCATTTTCTCGCAAGGAATGGATTTAAAATTTCAACGATATTTCATTGAAATTTCCAAGCTACTTTTAATCCTGAAATTTTGAGCCTGATAAAAACTAAATTTAAAATATATTTAAATTATGTTAAAATCCAATGAAATTTGAAATATCAAAAAATAAAAGAAAATTCACAATTTCGAACTAATTGCTCATTTTCTTTGTTATAATATATATACATCCCATTTCATATTACTTATAAGATTTACCACCCTTTTTGTCTGGGCAAGCCGAATGTATCGCTCGTCGTCTTGAAAGATTTGCAACCCACACTACAAAAAAACACTTTTGTGATGATACGTCTGTCACAGTAGGTCACGTTTTCTATCATGCATGTACATCCGTGACAATTTTATGACAGAATCAAGATAGTCATACCTGTGTTGTCGTAGAAGTGTTCCATGACAATACTCAAATTATCATCATGGAAGTGTCCACTTCCATGACGATAAATGTCGTGTCATGGAAGTGTTTTTGTCAAGGGTGACCGACACGTGGCATCCACCGTAACAGGTCGCTGTTAAGGGTGTGGGTTTGGATCCGATAACCCGTTAGCAGCCCTGACCAATGGCGATTTTCCACGTGTAAATTTTTCATTCGCCGGCGGATCCACGTGCCAGCTCGGCGTTGCGACAGATGTCATCCATTCATTGGACAAGAGACGCCTATGATACGTCGACATGTGGCACGGCCCAACAGTGGCCCATTTAGGTTAAAAAGGCCGGCCCAGCCAAAATAAGCAGGTCAGGCCATTTACGGCCTACTTTCGTCTGGCCCATTTAAAAAAATGGCCCATACGAGATCTGCTAATTCGGCCCGTCAATGCCCGTTAACGATTTGACACCATTGCGGCCCATCATTTGTTCCAGCCCGTTAACAGCCAGCTATTTCTTTGGGCTCATTTGCCGGCCGAGGTTCTTTCGGCCTGTTAGAGGCCCATTATAGAGACGGGCCAATTTCTAGGATGTACGTCTTTTGGCCCGTTAGAGGCCCATTATAGGCATGGGCCAAATTCCTGGCGGTACGTATTTCAGTCTTTTAGCGGTCCATTAGCGATTTGGGCCAGCTTCCAGCCTGGTGCATCTTTCGGCCTGGTAACGGCCCACACCGTAGTTGGGCCATTTACATCTCGACCTGACTTTTGGCCTCTTAGCAGCCCATGTTCTCCATGGCCCAATTCCAGCCCGACATGACTTTCGGCCTGTTAAAGGCCCATTCTGTATATAGGCCAATTTATGGCCCGATTGGCTTTCGGGTTGTTAACGGCCCGTCAAGGAAATGGGCCAAGACTCAACTGACGATCATTTTGGCCTGCTAGTGGCCCGTGGGCTCGTTTACATTATAGCGGGCCTATCTAGCGTTCGGCCTACTAATGGCCTGGTAAGAGCCCACATTACGATGGGCCCACATTCGAGCCCCAAATCCATTTCAGCCACGCGACGACCCATGATTGTAACGGGCCTCGTAGATTGGAACATCCGAGCAATTATGGGCTCACGTAGATTGGGCCTGTTGGACGTCGTTTCTACGATAGCATATATAACAACATAGAACTATCCTAGTCTACAATCCCCTAAAAAAAACCTACACTATACAATGAAGAGATTTAAGGCATAAAAACGAAGAATAATCCTACACTATACAATAAAGAAATTACAGCAGATTACATCCACTCGGCATCATAGTTCACCAACAGTGATAATAAAGTGTAAACAAATAACAAATTACATACACAGGGCACATACAGCTCATACATCATGGACACGCATCAACACAACTTACCATTTGAACTGTAATCTCTTCAGAAAATAGAACAAATTTCAGTCTGCAAAATCTCCACTTTCTTTGTGGTTTCTGCTAATTGTAAACTGTGTTGGTATTTCCCCGAAGAGGAGAGGATGATGCAGTATAGTAGAGATAAGTATTTCCCTCAGTTAAGAACCAAGGTTATCAATCCAGTAGGAGAACCAAGCAAAATCCCGTTAAGTGCACCTGCACACACAAAAGGAAACACTTGCACCCAACGCAAATAAGAGGGTTGTCAATCCTCTTAGCGGTTATTTGCAAGGATTAATTTTGATAGTGATAGATAGATAAACTAAAATACTAAATAAAATAAAAGTAAATAAATTGCAGCAAGGTATTTTTAGGTTTTTTATATATGATAAAGTAGACCCGGGGGCCAAAGTTTTCACTAGAGGCTTCTCTCTTGAACGCAGAGCATATGGTGGGTAAACAAATTACTGTTGGGCAATTGATAGAAAAGCAAATAATTATGACGGATTCATGGCAATGATCATGTATATAGGCATCACGTCCGAGACAAGTAGACCGAATCCTGCCTGCATCTACTACTATTACTACACCCATCGACCGCTATCCAGCATGCATCTAGGGTATTAAGTATGAAACAGATTAATGCCTTAAGCAAGATGACATGATGTAGACAAAGTAAACTCAATCAATATGATTAAACCCCATCTTTTTATCCTTAATGGCAACAATACAAATACGTGTCATGTCCCCTTCTGTCACTGGGATTGAGCACCGCATGATTGAACCCATCACAAACCAAATTGATAGATCAGAGAGAAATACAAAGCTATAATAATCATGCATAAAAGAGTTCAGAGAAGACTCAAATATTTCTCATGAATAATCTGATCATAAACTCACAATTCATCGGACCACAACAAACACACTGCAAAAGAAGATTACATCGGATAGAACTCCAAGAACATCAAGGAGAACATGGTATTGAAGATCAAAGAGAGAGAAGAAGCCATCTAGCTACTAACTATGGACCCGTAGGTCTATGGTAAACTACTCACACATCATCGGAAGGGCAACAAGGTTGATGAAGAAGCCCTCCATGATCGATTCCGCCTCCGGCAGAGTACCGAAAAAGGCCTCCAGATGGGATTGCGGAAGAACAGAGGCTTGCAGCGGCGGAAATGTTTTCTCTTCTGTCTTTCTAGTATATTGGGAATATTTGAGAATTTATAGCGCTGGAATTAGGTCAAGAGGTGCTATGAGGGTCCCACAAGCCTGGGGGCGTGCCTATCCCCCTAGGCGTGCCCTCCAGGCTTGCCACCTCCTCGTGGCTCTTCTGGTCTTCTCCTGAAGCTTCGTGGGTCTCTTCTGGTCCAGAAAAAATTAATCCAAAGTTTTTTTTCTCGTTTGGACAATTTTTGATAATGATTTTCTGAAAAGGCAAAATCAAGCAGAAAACAACAACTGCACTGGGTACTGGGTTAATAGGTGAGTCCCAAAAAAATGATATATAATGGCAAATAATTGTATATAAAACATCCAAGATTGATACTATAATAGAATGGAACAATCAAAAATTATAGATACGTTGGAGATGTATCAAGCATCCCCAAGCTTAGTTCCTGCTTGTCCTTGAGTAGGTAAATGATAAAAACAGAATTTTTGATGTGGAATGCTACCTATCATCTTTCATCATGTAATCTTTCTCTTATGGTATGAATAATAAGATTCGAATGATTCAAAGCAATAGTCTATAGTTTGATATAAAGACATCAATACTCAGGCATACTAGTAAACAATCATGTCTTTCAAAATAAAAATGCTAAAGAACGTTATCCCTACAAAATCATATAATCATGTCATGCTCCATCTTCTTAACACAAAATATTTATCATGCACTACCCCGATGACAAGCCGAGCAATTGGTTCATACTTTTTAACGCGCTTCAGCTTTTTCAACCCCCACGCAATACATGAGCGCAAGCCATGGATATAGCACTATGGGTGGATAGAGTATGGTGGTAGAGATTAATAAGGGGATGTCAAAAATAAGAAGATATTCTCACATCAACGAGGCTAATCAACGGGCAATGGAGATGCCCATCAATTGATGTTAATGCGAGGAGTAGGGATTGCCATGCAACGGATGCACTAAGAGCTATAAGTGTATGAAAGCTCAACATGAAAACTAAGTGGGTGTGCATCCAACTTGCTTGCTGATGAAGACCTCGGGCATTTGAGGAAGCCCATCATCGGAATATACAAGCCAAGTTCTATAATGAAAAATTCCCACTAGTACATGAAAGTGACAAAATAGGAGACTCTCTATATGAAAAACATGGTGCTACTCTGGAGCACAAGTGTGGAAAAAGGATAGTAACATTGCCCCTTCTCTCTTTTTCTCTCATTTTTTTCGTGGGCTCTTTTTGGCCTCTTTTTTTTAGAACGGTCTCATGGACCACATCCCCACCTTTTCTAGGACTCATTAGTCTCCACCATTCTTTCCTCACTGGGACAATGCTCTAATAATGATGATCATCACACTTTTATTTACTTACAACTCAATATTACAACTCGATACTAGAACAAAATATGACTCTATATGAATGCCTCTGGCGGTGTACCGGGATGTGCAATGATACTAGCGTAACATGTACAAAAATGATGAACGGTGGCTGAGCCACAAATACTATGTTAGCTATATGATCATGCAATGCAATATGACAATGATGATGTGTGTCATAAAAAACGGAACGGTGGAAGTTGCATGGCAATATATCTCGGAATGGCTATGGAAATGCCATGATAGGTAGGTATGGTGGCTGTTTTGAGGAAGATATAAGGAGGCTTATGTGTGATAGAGTGTATCATATCTTGGGGTTTGGATGCACCGGCGAAGTTTGCACCAACTCTCGATGTGAGAAAGGGCAATGCACGGTACCGAAGATGCTAGCAAATTGCGAAAAGGTGAGAGTGCGTATAATCCATGGACTCACATTAGTCATAAAGAACTCACATACTTATTGCGAAAGTTTATTGGCCCTCGAAGCAAAGTACTACTATGCATGCCCCTAGGGGGATAGATTGGTAGGACAAGTCCATCGCTCGTCCCCGACCGCCACTCATAAGGTAGACAATCAATAATAAATCATGCTCCAACTTCTTAGCATAACGACAGATCATACGTGCATGCTTCGGGAATCACAAACCTTAACACCAATATTCTTAATAAACCACAATTATCTACTAGAGCCTCCCACATATTACCATCTTAATATCGCAAAACTATTGCAAGGAATCAAACTTATCATATTCAGTGATTTGCATGAAAGTTTTTATTATATCCCTCTTGAATACCTATCATATCAGGACCAAATTCATAACCCATGCATATTACCATTTCTATTCATTAGACTCTCAAATATATATAAGTGAAGCATGAGAGTGCAACTATTTCTTTAAAATATAACCACCGCCATGCTCTATAAGATATAAGTGAAGCACTAGAGCAACTGCCTAGCTCAAAAGATATAAGTGAAGCACATAGAGTATTCTGACAAATCATGAATAATGTGTGTCCCTCTCAAAAAGGTGTGTTCAGGAAAGATGATTTTGACAAACTAAAAATCAAACAAAAGCAAACAAACTATATCACAAGACGCTCCAAGTAAAACACATTCATGTGAGGAATAAAAATATAGCTCCAAGTGAGTTACCGATAGATTGTAGACGAAAGAGGGGATACCTTCCAGGGCATCCCCAAGCTTAGACGCTTGAGTCTTCCTTGAATATTACCTTGGGGTGCCTTGGGCATCCCCAAGCTTAGGCTCTTGCCGCTCCTTATTCCTTTATCCATCGTAGTCTCACCCAAAACTTGAAAACTTCAGCACACAAAACTCAACAGAAACCTCGTTAGATCCGTTAGTATAACAAACAAATATTAAACTTTAGGTACTGTTGTAAATTGATTCATATTTAATATTGTCATAATGCTACTGTACTCCAACTTCTCCATGACTCATAACCCCCGATACGATCCATAGATTCATCAAAATAAGCAAACTATCCAACAAAAACAGAATCTGTCTAAAACAGAACAGTCTCTAAAGATCTATTTAAAATCCATACTTCTGTAACTCCAAAAATTCTGAAAAAATAGGAAAACGTAAAAAATTTATATACCAATACTGTATGAAAATTTCAGCTTTTTCTGACACTCCAGTACAGAATTAAAATTCTAGCACTGGACGCAAAACTTTCTGTTTTCCAAACAACATGAATTATACTATCATTAACATCATCCCAAAGGCATTACTTGGCACAAACACTAATTAAAAGATAAAAACACAATCATAAAAGAGTCTATAATTGTGTAAACACACAAGAACAGAAAGAAAAAAGATTATTGGGTTGTCTCCCAACAAGCTCTTTCTTTATAGCCATTAAGATAGGCTTGAGATTTCAATGATGCTCATGTCAAAGACAATAATTGAAACACAAAGAGAGCATCATAGAACATGTGACAAACACTTTTAAGTCTAACAAACTTCCTATGCATAGGCATTTTATAAGCAAACAAATTATCAAGACAAGAAATATCTAGCATATGCAAGGAAGAAGAATAAAACATTGACAATCTCAACACAACGAGAGGTAATTTAGTAACATGAAAATTCCTACAACAATATTTTCCTCTCTCATAATAATTACATGTAGGATCATAATCAAATTCAACAATATAGCTATCATATAAAATATTCTCTTCACGATCCACATGCATAAAAGTTTTATAATCTTCCAAGATAGTGGGATTAACATCAACTAAAGTCATGACCTCTCCAAACCCACTCTTATCCAAAAATTCATAAGATTGATAATTTTCCAAAGTAGTGGGATCATTATTACCTAAAGTTGACGCTCTTCCAAACCCACTTTTAATAGTATTGCAAACATTATTATCAATAACATATTCATCATGAGGCTTAAATAGATTTTTAAGATCATAAGAAGCATTATCACCCCAATCATGATCATTGCAATAAGTAGTGGACATAACAAAATTTTCATCCCCAAGCTTGTATCTTTGCATATAATTAGCACAATTATCATTAATAGAATTTCTAATAACATCATTGCAATCATGCTTTTCATTCAAGGAGCTATCAAGTATGGGTGCTATAGCAATAATCTCATTTTTAACATAAGGAACTATGGCAAGCTCATCTCTATAGGCATCATTAATATTGGCATCAAGGCCATAAGAATAGCAAGCATCACATTCATCAATAGGGGATATTGCAAGAGGATCAATAGAATCACAATTATCTATAGATTCATGCATATCATTATTCTCTTCCAAAGCAGCAGACATTCTCCCAATGAATTCACTAACATAGGTGTTGGAAGCATAGTTTTCATCACAATATTTAAATATGGAAAAAATTTCAGATTTGTAGAGAGTAATATCATACTTTTCAATCAAAGAAGCAACTTCATGGGCACCCTTAAAAGCAACAAATTCTTCAATTTGTTCGATATCATAGTAGCTATAAACACCCTTGGCATAAGAGGATAAGATTTCATTATCATTGAACTCACATAGGTAGGGAAGGTGTTTTTTAGGGTTCTGAGAGCAACAAGTGAAATCATGAATTTCACATTGATTCCAAGCATAGCATAGCAAACAATTTATTTGATTCCATAAGAGTCAACCTTTTTGAGACAAACGGTGACGCACAAAATGAGCATGCTCATCTAATGATTTTCCCTCAACTAAACTAGTTGGGGTTTCAGCACGAGCACAAATGGATCGAAGATGATCCAATTAGAAAACTTTAAGGTGATCCATAGAGTCTTAAATTTTTGTTTTATTTTCTGTTCTTGTGTGTTTGACATGAAGGCAACAAAAGCAAGAAAGCAAGCAATAAAGTATTTTTGTGTTTTTGTAAAAAAAAAAATTAGAAGTGGGGGAGATGAAAATGAGAGGCAAATGCAAATAAAAGGCAAATAAAATAAATGCAAGTGGATGATAGTTTGTGCGAAGGTACTTGGTAATTTTGATGATGTCTCCCCGGCAACGGCGCCAGAAATTCTTCCTGCTACTTTTAGACTGTGTTGGTATTTCCCCGAAGAGGAGAGGATGATGCAGTATAGTAGAGATAAGTATTTCCCTCAGTTAAGAATCAACGGTATCAATCAGTAGGAGAACCAAGCAAAATCCCATTAAGCGCACCTGCACACACAAAAGCAAACACTTGCACCCAACGCAAATAAGAGGGTTGTCAATCCTCTTAGCGATTATTTGCAAGGATTAATTCTGATAGTGATAGATAGATAAACTAAAATACTAAATAAAATAAAAGTAAATAATTTGCAGCAAGGTATTTTTAGGTTTTTTATATATGATAAAGTAGACCCGGGGGCCATAGTTTTCACTAGAGGCTTCTCTCTTGAATGCATAGCATACGGTGGGTAAACACATTACTGTTGGGGAATTGATAGAAAAGCAAATAATTATGACGGATTCATGGCAATGATCATGTATATAGGCATCATGTCCGAGACAAGTAGACCGACTCCTGCCTGCATCTACTACTATTACTCCACCCATCGACCGCTATCCAGCATGCATCTAGGGTATTAAGTATGAACCAGAGTAACGCCTTAAGCAAGATGACATGATGTAGACAAAGTAAACTCAAGCAATATGATTAAACCCCATCTTTTTATCCTTAATGGAAACAATACAAAAACATGTCATGTCCCCTTCTGTCACTGGGATTGAGCACCGCAAGATTGAACCCATCACAAAGCGCCTCTCCAATTGCAAGATAAATCAATCTAGTAGGCCAAACCAAATCGATAGATCAGAGAGAAATACAATGCTATAATAATCATGCATAAAAGAGTTCAGAGAAGACTCAAATATTTCTCATGAATAATCTGATCATAAACTCACAATTCATCGGATCCCAACAAACACACCGCTAAAAGAAGATTACATCAGATAGAACTCCAAGAACATCGAGGAGAACATGGTATTGAAGATCAAAGAGAGAGAAGAAGCCATCTAGCTACTAGCTATGGACCCGTTGGTCTATGGTATACTACTCACACATCATCGGAAGGGCAGCAAGGTTCATGAAGAAGCCCTCCGTGATCGATTCCCCCTCCGGCAGAGTACCGGAAGAGGCCTCCAGATGTGATCGCGGAAGAACAGAGGCTTGCGGCGGTGGAAAGGTTTTCTCGTCTGTCTTTCTGGTATATTGGGAATATTTGGGAATTTATAGCACTGGAATTAGGTCAGGAGGGGCTACGAGGTTCCCACAAGCCCGCGGGGTGCGCCAACCCCCTAGGCAAGCCCTCCAGGCTTGCCGCCTCCTCGTGGCTCTTCTGGTCTTATCCCGAAGCTTTGTGGGTCTCTTCTGGTCCAGAAAAAATTAATCCAAAGTTTTTTTCTCGTTTGGACACTTTTTGATAATGATTTTCTGAAAAGGAAAAACAAGCAGAAAACAACAACTGGCACTGGGCACTGGGTTAATAGGTTAGTCCCAAAAAAAGATATATAATTGCATATTAAACATCCAAGATTGATACTATAATAGCATGGAACAATAAAAAATTATATATACGTTGGAGACATATCAGTTTCCTTAGTCTGTTGTTTCATTTTTTTGACTGTTGCATCTTGTGTCTGCACCTCCAATCTCAACATGTTGATTAAATCTTGAGACTCATATGCACGCCGTCTTGCCGCCTCTAGTTGACGCTCTTGAACATCAGCACATTCCAATTCCAATCCATAATCATTTGGTAACGGCCATGCCGCACTGCTCTGAGAGCTTTGTGTTGATGTCAGTTTATCCTGAAATGTTTCTGTAAGTACACATGACTACAACAAAAATATAGTTACAACAGTGAAGCGAGCAAGACAGGCTATCTTGTACATGGCAAAACAGGACTAACAATAATGCACACGTCATGAAGCATAAGCAGGTGATATTTTAAAAAGTATAAAGATGGCAGTCTGTGCAGGTCGCATACAGAAATCTCTCTTATCTCACGAAAGGAGCATGATGTTGGGGCCAAATCCAAAACACAGACATGTTACAAATTTAAACCACGAGCAGCTACTAAACATTAGATATATCTTGCGTATAAGTAAGCAAGCAGTTAGCCATTTTGTAGCTCGTATTAACTAGCTGGAACATTGTGTGCCATGTTTCAAAAGAGTCTTAGGGACCATAATGAACTGCAGAGGGATTCATACAAAGCTACTACAGCAAGCCAAACTATGCAGTCATTAGCCTCGTATAAACTAGATTGTGAGCCTCATGCAGTAATAGTTGGTTAATGGACTTCAAAGCTTTAGGAACACTTTGCCAGAGTAATGAAATGGTAAGGCATTTAATTATGTCAACTAATAGTTATACAAGTACCCTACATGAGGCATCATTGTTTGGGCATCTAATTAACTAAGGACAAATAAAGCAATTGAAAAGAGCAATTTTGCCTGAAGCAAACAAGCAATTGAACTGTTGTGTTGGCAGCATGCATACATGCACGCCTCAATAACATCCTTGGCCTGGCTACATTTGAATCGACTGATGTATCTTCTATATAATGGAACAAGTAATGTAACATTGTTTGCCCCCTATGAAGTATCTTGACTAGTATGTACTCAAGATCCTAGTAATGGTAGGGAGGCTAATGATGTGAAGATGCGTTTGGTTATGACATTTATGACATCGAGAACTCTACCATAGCAGGAAGGAGTTTCTCACTCTGTTCACTAATATAAGATGTTTTAGATATTTAAATGTAGACTACATCTGTACTGAAATGAGTGAATAGACACATTAAAATGTGTTTACATACATCTGATTTAGGAAAAAGTTAGAACATCTTATCTTATAATAGTGAGCGGAGGGAGTATTAATCAATGGCCCAATGACTGGGTTACAGGTGAAGAACCCTACGCAAGCACAATGTCAGACAAATAGGATGTCCTGGTAATTGTAATACAGTGACTAACCATAACTGGTTGTACAGGCTCAGTGCTGCTCCTCCTTCTCTTGAAAGGCTACTTCCTAACATCTTGTACTTGGAAATCCTGAATCTTTGCTCTGTTGCACCTCCTCTGCAAGGTGACACAAACTAGTTACAGGTCTCCTTACATGGAAGATAAATATGCATACTTTCCAGTCTCTGGGCAGCACCAAAGCATGAGTTTATAACAAAACGACACCACATAATGAAACATGCCACATCTCTAGCACACACTCAAATGAGCATTTACTATGTGTGCGCTATGTATAAACTAGGCGTACCTTCGTGAACTGGACCTCCACGTACTCTTGGGGAGCCTAGTTTAGTGTACAGGCAAACCTTTATGTCACCTATGAGTTATACAAGCCCCCACTACGGCAGCCATTAGTGTTTAAATCATTGACAAGCTCCGTTAGGTCATGAACAACAAGTAATCAAAGCAAACAGTTCTAGTATGGCTGGCTGATACAAACAAGCAATTGAACACATGTGTGAGAAAATCTTGCACAACACTGAATTACATATCAAGAAAACAAGCATAGAAGGAGGCTTAAAGACCATCACTTGACTGACCAGATTTAGGAGGCATTTAAACATCATGTGCAACGTACGAACTAGCATAAACATTGCATATTTCAGATTCTATAATGAGATGCACATGTATTAGGTTATGCCATGTATGATGCCTAAATCTACTCTATAGCAGGCAGGAGTGAATCATCATTGCACGCACAATTGAATTGCAGGTTAAGGACCAGTTCTTTTCCACCTTTTGAGAGCTTATTGTCAAAATAAGCCATAAAAGCTCTAAAGAACTCGTTTTTGAGTCATGGGCTTGGGCTGAACTTATTTCCACCACCCATTCCTTCACAATGTGAAAAAGCTTGGGGGGAGGGGGTTGCTTCCCGTATAAGCTCACTTAAAATTGAAGGGGTATAGGCAATGTTTTTAAGGCAGTAAGGCGAGGCAAGGAGTTGGGGGCGCCTCACTGCCTAAGCGATAAGGCATAAGGCAAGGCAGACACCTTAGAGAGTTCTAAGCAGCAAACTAGAGTAGAATTTGTTTGGTAGGCAACTAGGCATACTGGCATACACACCTTGTAGTTGCTGCTGGTTGTAGAGCCCATATAGTATCCATCCTCTTTGCACTTTCTCTGGGAGGAGGAGCTGCTGGACAGGAGGAGAATGAGGAGCTGCTGGAGAGGAGGAGGAGCCGTTGGAGAGGAGGAGGGGGAGGAGCTACCGGAAGGGATCTGCTGCAGAGGAGGAAGCAGATCTGCTGGACAGGAGCCACTGGAGAGAAGGAGGGGGGAGTGTGTGGATTGGGGGATGTTTCTCTCTCTCTCTCTCTCTCTGTGTGTGTGATGGCCTGACATGATAGAACTCCAAAGTTAAGCGTGCTCAGCTTGGAGTAATTTCAGGATGGGTGACCGTCCGGGAAGTTAGTCCCGGGTGCGCACGAGTGAGGACAAAGTGCGCAGGAAAGACTAGTATTGATCTGTGGGGCCAGTCTAGATCCCGCCAGGAGTAACGACCACCGGCGGGAGTGTCCGGGGCGTTACAAGTTGGTATCAGAGCCGACCCTCGCGGTTACATGGATGTTTGTGGACAGGTGCGCGGTCATGTTGTTCATGACGTTTGTGACCCGTCGTGGCACACGGCATGGCACATGTACCGGACTGGATGCACAGACGTATGTGCCAAGAGGGAACGTTCCTATGGCCCGACGAGGACGTCGGTTCCTCTGAGTGGGGGTGTATGTGATGGTCTGACATAATAGGGATGATAGACTACTCATATCAATAAGGAATTCCTTCTTTTCCGGGAGCCCATTCGGATAGAACTCCAAAGTTAAGCGTGCTCAGCTTGGAGTAATTTCAGGATGGGTGACCGTCCGGGAAGTTGATCCCGGGTGCGCACGAGTGAGGACAAAGTGCGCAGGAAAGACTAGTATTGATCTGTGGGGCCAGTCTAGATCCCGCCAGGAGTAACGACCACCAGCGGGGGTGTCCGGGGCGTTACACTCTCCCCCCTCTTACCTGTTGGCGCCAACAACCTTTCCGTTTTCCACCAAAACTCTGTTTCCAGCCTAAAACAGCTCCCCTGCCTGCCTGGCAAGCTAAGGTGTCCAAAATAGACTAAGGCAACAACCTGGACGCCTAAGCAGACGCCTCGGACGCTCTAAAGCTTAAGGCGGACGCCTTACGCAGGTACATAAGGCAAGCTAGACGCTTCAAGCTCGCAGGGTGCCCTGACGCCTAAGCGTTGTCAGGGCCGGTTTTCCAACAAAACATTTATTGAAAAACTGCCCTAATAGTCTGGCCAGTACAGAAAATCCTTCTTACTGGTAGACAAATCCTTGATACAGAAATCCAGTAGTACTTAATATTATACAGGGTTGAGCGGAGGCTGCTCAACAATTTATTACAAGCACGCCAATATTACACATAATGGCGGATATGTCACAATGGATGTGGTGGCATAACTACTGACTCGTAAAAAATAAAAAGAGTGGTGGGTATGTCACAGTGGAGTGGGTGGCATAGCTCTAATATCTTACAGCGCATCAAGCGTCGGGGTGAGGCTTGATGATTTTATTTGGGTGGCGGAAGCGTATATAAAACAAGTGACAACTCCAGGATCGCAAGACACTGACTGGGACTCCTCTAGGCGTCGGACTCGCTATCGAACTCCTCATCCATAAGATCGCCTTCGTCAACATCTGGCCAAGACAATAGCCAGGGACAAGCCAGTGAGTACTTTGAATGTACTCGCAAACAGTTTGGACATAAGATATAACAAATGCAAACATGATGCACATGAGCAGATTACCAATACACACATAGGCATTTAAATTTGCACAGCAAAAATAAAGAAAGGAAGTCGGGCGGTAGTCCTCCCGAAATCCCAAATAAAAAATAGAAGAAGACCGATCGGGTGTCTGAAGCGACGCCTCAAAAGGTAAGAAATAAAAGACATGCCTCAGTCGGGCGTCGGGGCAACACCAGATAAAGGGCTTATGTCAAAATTTAAATAATAAGAATGCCACAGTCGGACGTCTGAGCGACATCACATAAAGGGCTTATATAAAAAGTAAATGACAAGCAGGCCACAGTCGGACGTCTGAGCGACATCACATAAAGGGCTTATATCAAAAGTAAATGACAAGCATGCCACAGTCGGACGTCTGAGCGACATCACATAAAGAGCTTATATTAAAAGTAAATGACAGGCAGGCCACAGTCGAACGTCTGAGCGACATCACATAAAGGGCTTATATAAAAAGTAAATGACAAGCAGGCCACAGTCGGACGTCTGAGCGACATCACATAAAGGGCTTATATCAAAAGTAAATGACAAGCATGCCACAGTCGGACGTCTGAGCGACATCACATAAAGGGCTTATATTAAAAGTAAATGACAGGCAGGCCACAGTCGGACGTCTGAGCGACATCTCATAAAGGGCTTATATTAAAAGTAAATGACAAGCAGGCCACAGTCGGACGTCTGAGCGACATCTCATAAAGGGCTTATATCAGTAACATTAAAAATACGAGTAATCCAGGAGGTAACACCATCCCAAGGAATACCCGGCATATCACAATAATAAACAGGTTAGTCCATCCACAGGAATAACATTCCGCCAAATTTACTTCTGTTGTTTAACATATTAGTTCTCCAGAGACTGACACTGAGACCAACACTTGACCTTTCAACCAACGTCCTTGACCGTGGACACGTCTACTCGAATAGTTTTGACTCTGCAGAGGTTGTACTCTTTACCCACAGTCAACGGATTTCAGTAGTCACAAAGGACTAGTTCCGTCTACGATATTTTAGAAGAAAACACATCTAACCAGTACACACCCATTTTTCATCCCGCTGCCAGGAATCACCCTAGGCAACGTTCAAGAAAAACCTTAAGACGGGGAGGCCACTACCTCGAATAGCATGGGATCAAATTTATATCGCGCGCTCTAAGGGGTGCCCCCCTCTCGGTCCAACCGGAAACACCCATGCCCCCTGACCGGATGACTGGCTTTAATCCATGGCCATGGTACCTTCATCACGGCCCCTCTATTTGGTGTGTCCATGGAAAGAGGTTTGCAACTTACTAAACCGTATTCTTTGCAGAAAACATGTGGCAGCACGATAAGAAGGTGAATGGGGACAAGACTCGATCTATGTCAACACTGGAGTTTAAACAATTTTCTT
The DNA here is from genome assembly GCA_039707655.1 of Elymus sibiricus. Classification (NCBI taxonomy): domain Eukaryota; kingdom Viridiplantae; phylum Streptophyta; class Magnoliopsida; order Poales; family Poaceae; genus Elymus; species Elymus sibiricus. The sequence goes on from CM077676.1 coordinate 279,896,131, forward strand.
TGTTTATACCGGCATGCTCCAACAATACCAGCGTACAACCTATCATGCCACAACATGACTAGGTTGTCTCATATCTCCTCAAGTTTTGTGGCTCACTTGCAACCCATCATTTAAGAGATATAACATTCTTAATGCTTATATAAACATGCCATGCAAAACACTATGCAAGCAACCATGCAAAACACTCGTCATATCAAAGGTTCAAACGTGCTTGCCTGGTTCCGAGTAGTCGGAGTCTAACTCGGCGAAGTTGACGGCACCGTCTCCTTCTTCGGTATCTACGAAATACACATACGAATTCTAACGTAAATACCGCGCATGACAAAAAGTTGTTCCAAATATTTTTCAAATAAATACTAAAAAAAACTAGACAGAAAAATAAAGATGACAGAAAAAGAATCAACTAAAAATCAGTTTTGGTTTAAAAGATATTAAGGTTTCAAACCCAGGGACCTATCTGCTATAAACAGAAAACTGCCCAGGGGGTTTTCTGAGAAAAGCAGAAAACGCTTCGGAAGCAATACGCCAGCTCCAGAAGGAAAACGCATTTTGCCAGAATACGCCAACAGAAAACGGTTCGAAAAAGAAAAAGAGAGACTGACGAGGGGGTCCCACCCGTCAGGTTTAAACCGGGCTCGCCGGCGCCAGAAGACTGCGGCGATCGCCGGTGACGTACCACGGCGAGACAGAGAGGGAGAGAGGTACCATCGTGTTCAGGGGAGAGGACCAAGTCGATGAGAGGCGGAAGGGGTCGACGGGGAGCACCACAGCGACGGCCTCTTCCTCTCCGGCGGACGGTGGCGTCGGGCGGTGATGGATCTCACCGGAGAGAGTTGCCGCCACCAAATTGACGCACGGGTTAGAACGGATAGTGGATAAGAGGGCTACTGGCAAGATTTGGGCGGCGGGGACGCACTAACCAGGGCGAATCGAGCCGGAGCCCGAAGCGGATCGGGGCGGCCGGAGTCGGAGAAGAAGACTCTCCCGAGTCCCTCTGGTGAGCTTGGCGAGGCTAGGAGGATAGGAGGAGAGGTTCTGGAGCTAGAGGAGGCTTGGGGGCTCTATTTATAGCCGGGTCGAGGAGGTGCCCGAGAACGGGATAACTCCGGCGAGCGATTACGGCGAGGCAGAGGTTGGACAGGGGGATTAGGCGACTGGGCATCGCCGGATTGGTCTTCTGGTTCCATTTGACGGTTAAGCTCGATCAAATTTGGCTTAGGCTCGAGACTTCGATAGGACGGAGCTCACGGGCTCGACGGCGGCAGAGAGCGCGCTCTGCGCCTCTCTGGCCACGGCGACTGCACCGCAGCGCGCTCTGGCGAATGAGACGGACACGCGGAGGCCGCTGGTGGCTTGGGCGGTGCGGAGGACGGCGTTCTGCGACGCTGGCATCTGACGTCCGCCACGGGAGCTGCTGTCGCCGCGGAAGCTGCCGGGGCCGACGCGATGGCTTGCCACTGACGCACACATCCGGCCAACCGACCGTGCGGCGATCAAGATAAGAAGGAGGAGCAGGGAGGAAGGAGCCAAGGCAGGCACTGGCGAGATTGACGACGAACCTGACGAGAAACGACACTGTCAACACAGAATCTCTGAACTTTTCTGAATCCTTCGACAGAACAGTGCACTGAACCTGCTCGAGGAAATGATTTTGGCACGTGGAAAAATTTTCTGGAGCTGAAACTTGGTGAGGGGGTCTCTTGATGCATCTAGAGGCTCCCTGATGTTTGTCAGAATTTTTGGAAGAAAGAAAATATGAATTCCATCCAAATTTGCAAATCTGGTCCAAACTTGCAGCAACCAGATTTTGAAATTTTTGAACCGTGGACCAGGAGATTTTTGGTGATCTAGGTTGAGGGTTCTAAGGAGAAGCTGGGGAAATTTTCTTGGGGTCAAATATCACAGAAATCTGGTACTTCCTTTGTAAATCAAAAGAGTCCAAAAAAATGACAGAAAATGATTTGAGGAAGAATTAAATAGAATAAAAATCCCTAAGAGGTTGAAACCTACTGGAATTGGATGCTTGACTTGATCCAAAGAAGATAGGATAGTTTTTGGAAGAAGATCTTTAGAAAAGGTTATGGCAAAGGAGTGACATAGGATTCCTCTTGAATATAAAAGGATAAATCCAATAATAAAGAAATTCTTTTTAATAAAAGCAAAGGCAGAAAAAAACCAAGATTAATTGTGTTGAAATCACACAAGATGAAAAATCCTCAAGACCAGAACCAAATTTGAGAAAGGTCTCAAAAAGAATTGTCATCAAAAGTCATTTAGAAGGAGATTCGTTTAGAAAAGAAAGATTCAAATAACCTCCTCCAAAACCAAATAAAGAATTTTTGGCAACAACCAAATTAAATTTTTTGGGGTGTTACAAGCGTCGCCTTAAAAACAATGGGTATAGCGAAATGACTCTGTTGTTTGCCCATATTACACTGAAAATGCCACTGCTCAGGCCTGCGTCACACCCGACCCCCAAGTAAAAATTAACACGCAAGCGTTCGTTCCCCTGCTCACCCGCATCTCCTCTCCCCTTTCCCTCTACCTCGATCCCCTGCCTGTAGCGCTAGAGTTCCATCTGTGAGCCGCCACCACCAGTCCCATCTGCCCTGCTCCTCAACGATGCTCTCTCCAGCGAGGCTCGATGGCCTGCGGGTAGGGCTCCATCTCCCCGGTAGCTCCTCCCTCTGGCGCTGCCCCTCACTCTGTTGGTCCCCAGCAGCTGCTCCTCTATAGTCCGTCCAACGCTCCACCCCGGCCGCCGCCGCCCATCTACGGCCGACGCCCCACTCCGACAGATGGCCCCTCGTTCCCCCTCCCCTCCTCCTAGGTCGTGGCCATAAGGTGCTGTTGCGGGATGAGCTCATCCAACAAGGTGAGGATCCCCTCTGATTTTTTGCCAAATTTTCATTCTGATCTGCTATATGATGAATTGCTATGAGCTGCTACTGCTGCTATATGATGAATTGCTGTGAGCTGCTGCTGCTGCTATATGATGAATTGCTATGAGCTGCTGCTGCTGCTATATGATGAACTGCTATGAGCTGCTGCTGCTGCTATATGATTAACTGCTATGAGCTACTGCTGCTGCTATATGATGAATTGCTATGAGCTGCTGCTGCTGCTGCTATATGATGAATTGCTATGAGCTGTTGCTATATGATTAATTGCTATGAGCTGCTGCTACTACTGCTATATGATGCTTTCAGGTGGTGCTGCTATATGATAAAACCCAGCCACTTGGACCACAGAATTTTGATAGATAATGATTAATCATATAAATTTAGGCAATTATCCTCTGTTTGGAAGACATTGACCAAAGTAGATTATGCCAAGTAGAATTTATCTTTGTATTTGCATTTTGAACAAATAATGATGGTATGTTTTCCTATCATATTAATTACTGCGATGGGTTCAATTCGTGATGTTTGCAAGTCAAATTTATTTTCATATGGGCAGCAAAATGACAAAATATAATGCAATAGACTTTTCACTGATCATACAATAGATAAGCTAAAAAAGCAGGCAATGAAAAGAACTGGTTGGCTTATTATCTCGAGGTTATATTCACAGGAGCTTATTTTCATAGGATAACTCAAAATAACTGGCCCTAAGAACCCTGGCCAACAGCAATGCCAAACAAATAACATCACGATGATTGCAATGGAGTGACTTACCATACCACGTTGTATAGGCTCACCGCCGCCCCTCATTTTTTTGCGATGTTCCATTAAAATGCACCATACATTTTGTACTAAGAAATCTTGTACTTGTTCATTGCTGCGCCCCATCTGCAAGTTGACATAGCTAATTTGAGACATCTCTACATGATAATACATTGCATATCCCGTGCACATAATTAAACCACCAATTAACAATTGTGTGCGTCGCATAAACTAGCCATGACTCTATGTACTAGACTTGCAGGCACTCTAAGGGAGCTTAATTTAGTACACTGGAATTCCTTCATGCCACCTACGACATTATGGAATGTATGACGTCTATATCTCTAATTTAGCATCCAGTACTGGTAATCATTGGCTACACAAAGGGATTACTGGTAGAAAATCCTAGCAAAGCACGCTGGCAGGCACACAACAATACAAGAGAGAGATGCACTTACAAGATCATAGCAATGCTTCAGTCCAAGAGTTTAGTTGGCCAAGGTGTTAGATCCAGAAGAAACATCATCCTTGTGGCTCTTGCCAGCTCCATAACATGTAATAGCAACCTGTTAGTATATTTAAAGTACATCTGGCAGGTGATGCTGGACGGGTTTAAAGGTGACAAGTACCTAGGTCACGGTGGGTGCTTGGCATCTTGCCAGACGGTGGGAACCAGGTTAGAAACGTCAAGGGTGATGACGCTGCGGTGGCTGTCGGGGTTCAGTAAGGAGATCTATGACCGTGGACGAGGGCGTCGGTGAAGCTGCTCCGGTGGTAGGGTTGAGGATGGTGTCGACGATGCGGATCTGTGGCCGTGGACAAGGGCGTTGGTGAAGTTGCTCCGGTGGTAGGGTTGAGGATGCTGTCGACGATGCGGATCTGTGGCCGTGGACGAGGGCGTCAGGAAGCTGGGACGGTAGGGTGGATGATCGTGTGGACGATGCGGATCTGAGGCCGTGGACTTGGGTGTCGACGAAGCGGCTCCAGTTGGGTTGAGGATGGAGTCGGCGAAGCGGCTCCGGTAGGGTTGAGGACGGTGTCGATGAAGCGGATCTGAGGCCGTCGACGGGGGCGTCGGTAAGGAGGCTCCGGGGGTCTGGACGAAGCGGCTACGTTGCGGTGTAGGAAGGAGCCGCTGCAGATGCACTGCAGTTGACGAGAGCACCAGCAAAGCAGATCCAGCACGGTGGACAAGGCCGGCACTGAATGGGCTGTGGTATAGTGGTGGATGAGCAGTCTACGATTTCTAGGGGAGGTGGGAGGGGTAGATGCAGCCTCAGAAGCAGATCCGGCGAGGTGGACGACGCCGGCAGTGAATAGGCTCTAGTACGCCGGTGGATGAGCAGTCTAGGGTTTCAAGAGGGAAGGGGGTAGAATCGCCGATGAAGTACGGACGGCGTGTTGTAAGATGCTCTGGTGCTATTGAGTAGTCATTTTTGTGGGAGGGGAGAGGAAATGGGGGTGCCGTGTGGTGGGGGGGGGGGGCGGAAGTTACCAAAGCAACCCTGACCTATTATGTAAATGAGGGCCGTGTTGTTCTCCTTGCACCAAGGACAAAAGGGGAATTTTGCATGCTCCAGACTAGGTCGCGGAAATTTTAGAAGTAGGCGGGAGATTTTGCCGCCCGCGGGATCGTTCGTATCCAGTTTCAACTAATTTTGGACAGTGTTAGCGGGAAGCCGATGATGTGCGACTGTGTACATGGCGCACACGTCAGCAATAACTCGTATGAAATCGACCCTAGAAAAAATACAATAACCCGGATGATGCACCGATAACTTGTTACGATCACACGGGCGCGGCCGATCGTACGGGTGTAACTAAGGCGCGTTCATAAAAAAGGGAGCAAACGCTCAGCCTATGTATTTCTTGTGTAAATATGTAATTTTGTGCCATTGGTTATTTATTTTAAACACAATGCATTGACGTGTTAATTTCAATTATATTGTACAGTAACAAATGGATAATATAGATGCGCAAAAGAAATGGATATTATAGTCCGCTACTTAAAATTGTTACCTCATATGATTACATGGCATCCATTTCATAAATTACAGTACCCGTTGAATTCATATATGAATATTATGTATATTGCTTCATCATAGAACCTTAAATCATCCAAAACTAATGAATTTGAATGCAACACTAACAATGGTGCATCTACATGATAACTACAGTGGTTGTTTGAAGAAATATCACTATAACTTAGGCATGCACGATTGAAAAAGGCTATTTGAAAAAAGAGAGTATAACTTATGCGATAAGTGATTGTCCAATCTTTATAGCGTTGAATCGATATTGTATCTTCGGCCACGATACGAAGTAGATATTGATTATGTTCAAGAGAGGCACATCCTCGACCGTTAGATAGTGATACGTGAATGAATTGTGGAATTTCTCTCACAAACATACAAATCTCCCTTCTCCGTTGGCATCTCAATCACACACGCGCGCTCCGTCTATTTCTCTCCCTCCGTCAATGTTAGAAATCATCTTTCTACCTCGTCCTACAAGTCTCTCACACAAGAACACACACTCTCTCTCTCTGTCGAACACTCCCACCCCTTTAATTCCGCCCACCCACCGCCACTCATGTCTCAAAGTATTACTACGTCTCACAAACATATCCCTAAGGTTAACTTGAGTCCCTGGAACCATATGAATCCATACAATGGGATTCCAGTTGAGCACCTTTTGTTTTCATATTTCGGGAAGAGTTCGTTCACACACACACACACGCACACATGTTTCTCTCTTCATTTATTTCAGGCATTTGCATGCACACCCGCTTGTTTATCTCCCTGATGTTTTAGGTATGCCTCGCACACATGCTATCTACCTATCCCCTAATATAGAAATGTAACACACAAACTCTCTCTCTCTCTCTCTATCTATCTATCTCTCTCTCTCTCTAAGTGTCTCTGGCACCCACCCCCCTCCCAACACTAGCAGGACCAGGGTGACTCCTCAATCTTGATCTTAATCTATCTACTGGCTTCTCTCTCAGACACACACACACACACACTCCCTAGTTGTGTCTCTGTGCCTAGCATAGGCACGCTCTCGATACGCCTTTCTCTCGCTCTCCCGCCCCCCCCCCCTCCCAACAAAGACAGGAGCAGGGCCACACCTCAATCTTGATCTTAATCTATCTATTGGCTTCTCTCTCAAACACACACACTCTCGCTAGTTGTGTCTCTGTGCCTCGCACACACACTCTCGATACGTCTATCTCTCCGTAGCCCCTTTATATATGTAGATTTCTCGGTGGTCGTTGATGGTGGGGTCAGAGTCGCGCGCGCAGAGGTGTAATGATGATGACGCCAAATTGTAGCCTCGATGATGCTTCTCTCTTGTGTGTGTAGCCAGTTCGCCCATTGTGCCTTGTTTTTACGGGCCTAATGTGATGGTTTTCGCCCGGTTTTCTATTAATTAATCGAGCAACTCTTTTCTTTGTTATTAATGAATTCGAGACCCTTTCGGGCAGACATAAAATATATCACTTTAAACAAATTTTCACAGTAACTATATAAAAAGGCAGATATCTCATGCATGTTCGAGGAATAACATCAGGTGGAGTGGTTAGCGCCCGATTTTCACAATGCGTTATCCTGAGTACGAATCCTGTCGGAAACTTTATTTTATTATATGTTTTTATATATACTTCTTTTCTCTACCCTACTGACAGTGGAACCCACAGATAAAGCGAGAGCGGGCACCTTGCTACGTAGGCGGATTTAACAGAGAGTACTTAGAGCATGGTTAATAATATAGCTAGCAGCTGGCTATATAAACATGACATGTCATCAAGAGTTAGCATTATTAAGTACTCATACAATAGAGTTGACTATATGGTTAGAATTTTTTTAACTTTCTCTCTATCTCTGTCCTCTCATTAAATGCTTTTATCTAGGAGCTCGCGTAGAGGTTGGCTCTTGCATGTTAGCCCACTCCATCACTTTTCCTTGTCTCTCTCCTCCACATAGGCACAAGTGCCATGTAAGCAGGCTTATAGCCCACTATTGGACTTGCTCTTAGAATACAAGTGTAAGGATTGGAATATTCATTTCTGAGCCCAGGCCCATCTGCACCCGCGCCGAAGAAAAAGATGAAAACAAATACTAGAAAAATTCAAACAATTCCAATTGTTTTTTGCATGGTAGATAATTAGGTGCGTGAGGTCCGCTCCAATTTTCAGATATTTGGACATCTGAGTAGCTCTCGGCAAAAAAGACAAATTTGGGGTCTGTAAAAAAGTTTACTATTCATGTACTGTTCTGACCCAATTTGTCTTTTTTGGCAGAGAGCTACTCACATGTCCAAATGATCTGAAAATTGGAGCGGACCTCACGCATCAAATTATCTACCATGCAAAAAAAAATTGGGAATTTTTTGAATTTGTTTGAATTTTTTGTGAATTATTTCTTGACTGGGTGCAAATGAGCCTGGGAACCGAATCGCTACACTATTTTAATAAGGATTTATTTGTCTCATTTTTTTACTTTTTGTACGAATATGTACCCACCGTGCAAGTTACTGTACATGCATTTAACTTTTTATTTTTCAGAATCATACATGCAATTAACTCACATGGATTTGTTGTGACTATAATTTCCAGCATAAGGCATCTCCAACGGCAACCAGCAAATTTCCTCCAGCACCCGTTCGCGTACACGACGACATCCAACGCTAGCCGCATACATTTTGACAACAACTCGAACCGACCAGACGAAATTCGTGCAAACACGGCCGGATTTCATATAAACATGACAGATTTCATATTAAAATGCTGGATTTTCATATAAACATGACGGATTTCATTACATTTACATCAACTAAGCAGTGCTAGTCCGGCTCTGGAGGTATAATTAATTCCTAATCTAAATGGTCGCCGGCGGATCCCTTTGTCTTCCTCATGTCCGGCAGCCCGATCAAGACACTTGCGAGGTCGACGAAGGTTCTCGCATGAGAAGAACCGGGCAAGCCACCGGCTGTGTACGTCGTCCTCACGTCGGCGGTGGCCTTTATGGGATCCATGCGACGACGGCCTCCCGTGTTTTACTTCTCCTCGATGATGGCGGCGGACGCGGACGCTCTGGCCACCGACTCGTCACTCTCCGCGCACCCGGCTTCTGTCTCTGCCTGCATGGCATGGCCGCAGGCACGGGAGGCGTGACCACAGGCATGGGAGGCGCGGCCACAAACACGGGAGGCGCGGTCGCAGACACGGGAGGCGCGGTCGCAGCATGGGGGCTTCGACGCCCGTGCCGGCGTGGAGTAACTCGCCACTCCTCATCGAGCTGGCCTGGAGCAGCGAGTTGCTGAACCACGCGTCGGCTTGGGGTGGCAACTGGCTCCGTCGAGCTAGGCAAGGGAGGTGGAGCAGCGAGCTGCCTCGCTCGTATCTGTCGGGCTCGGCGGGCCACCCAACCGGCTTGTATGCCAGAGAACTGCTCCTCGGAAGCCATTGGAAGACTGGAGAAAATGGTGAAGGAGGAGATGGGGGAGCGGCGGACGGATGCGATTCTTGCCCGTCGTCTGGCCTCAATTAAAATACAGGGCGGACGGGAGGAGCTCGGCCGGCTTTGCGTTTAATGCCGGCCCGCTCATGGACGGACGTGTGGCAGGAGTAGGTTTCTAAGCTTCCACATGGGTTTAATGGAGGCGTTTGAATGCAGCGAGGAGGCGTGTTCAGCCGGGCATGCAGCGGGCGGCGCCCTCGGCCGGTAATTTTTTTTGACAAATGGAGGGTAAAGTAGTAAACCAGGACAATTCCCGATATTGTTTGAATGCAGACAAGGGAGAGGTTAGCTCTTCCCAAAACGTTGAACAGCCAATGATGCATCCTCCTTCAATTAGCATGCTGAGGGAAGTAATTAATGGGAGAAGCGGAAAGGAGGCAGCACGATGTGAATGCGACGCAGTTTGCACTCATCTAAAGGCGCCCCTCCACTCCAATGCATCTACTAGATCGTACGCACCTATGCACCTACACTAAGCACAATAGTGCTCACTCCAATTCCCAAACCAAGTGACCATAAGCCAGACCCATGGCGGCGATGCGCGCGAGCAGCCTGCGGCTGTGCCAGACGATCCGAGACGCCAGCCTGCTGCACGGCACCGTGGATCGTCTCGCGCCGGTGCTTTGGACCGGCTGGTTAATAGCCCGCTTCGACGCCAACTATGACTCTCAGTTGAACAAGATGGTCGTCGACACCATCAACAAGTTCACCATCGTCAAGAAGCTCGCCGACGACATCGCCGTACTCCTCCAGCCCGTGCGCCCAGGCTCCTCGTTGCCTACAACCCTAATCGGCCTCCATGGTGAGAACCTCTTTCAAGCACTGGTGACCCTGTGACTGCCCGCCGACGCGACGAAGAATGTCCACCTCGAGGTCGCGTTCGCCACGAGGTGCCTCACCCTGCAAACATTCATCGACCTACACATCCACGTGTACGATCTAGTCGTGCACATAGGCCTCTACAAGGCCATTGAGGACGCTACGACGTTGGCCTTCCTCAACCAGCTGGAAGCCTTGGACGCCTTTGTTAAGAAGCACCATGACCTCGCCAAAAAAGTCGCTACTCCTCAGCCACCGGTCGGTGGCTCGGCGCACTGAGTCGAGGAGGAGGAGGTCGTTGATGGATGCATCTTTCTTCTTGCCTCCTGTAACCACCACTGCGATCGCGTCGTCGTGGCCTTAATTCTTATTGTATCACATTCTCATTCCAGTCGATAAAGACATGTGTGATACCTTTGCTCACATTTGGCGTCAATTATATGCATCACTGTAACTAGTAGTACCTCCGTCCTGGTTTATTGGTCACCTTCGTGTGTTTGTGCCAAATGTTGACTTTAAATTTAACTAACAATATGTTAATGCATGCCACAAAAATAATATCATTGGAAACTATGTTCAAGTACGAATCCAAGGATTATTTTTTGGTGACATGCATTAATTTTTGTTAGTTAAATATATGGTTAAAATATGGCACAAAGGGGAGCAACATACCAGGACGGACGTTGTGCTTAACTTTTGCACCAACGTCATAATTTACATACGATGCTTGACCCAACCTACCGAACTAATCGTAAATTCAAAACTACTCGTGCTTCACGCCTCTCCCGTTCGCAAGTTCAAAACGAGAAATTGGAACGCGTACAGCAAGCCTGTCCCGTTCGTGTCGCATCCCACACTGTCATTCCAGCCCACCGGTCAACGCGCATTGGCTAGTCATATAGTATCACTAACATGTGGGACCGCATGTGAGGAAACCAACGATGTGCCAAACTGGCTAACTCCCCCGCTTACCACGCAGGAAAAGCCCCGCCCTAGCATTTTCAATCGTCATTTCTATCTATCGATCACGCCAGGGAGCAAAACCAAATGTTACAATTTATATTTCAAAAAATAATAATGTTACAATTTATACTCCATCGGTTTCTTTTTAGGCTGCATATAAAGTTTGGTCAAAGTCAAGCTTTGTAAAGTTTGACTAACTTTATATTAAAAAATATCAACATTCACAATGTGAAATCAATATGATCAGATGCACCATGAAATTTATTTTCATAGTACTATATAGTTTTAAAATGAAAAGCCTGCCGCGTTCGATTCACACGCCCACACGGTCGGGACTCGGGAGTACTCCACGGTCGGTCCGGCACGCCGCATAGCTAGGGAAGGCGTGTTGCCTAGCATTTTCACAGTCATGTGGGACCACAGTTGAGCAAACCGACTATCGGCAAACCCCCACCCCTCCTGCCGCGCGTCGGCTGAGTTTGAATTGGAAGAAAGAAATGAGGAGGGGAAGAGCGATGTAGCACGGACGCCAAGAAATTTCGTATCAGATGGGAGTCGTGTCGATAGAGTAGGAGCACTCCGTACTAGTTTGTACTACTACCATTGTACCACTACTACTGTACAAAGTTATACTACTAGAGTACTAGTACTCCGGTACGTGCACGACACAGCTTCGTAGGAACAAAATTGGGGCAAGATATTGTTTCGGGTGATTTCTCTCTTTTCTCAGTCAATGTACTATTACGAATAATATAATGTGGGTGGCACCCATGAAGCCACGTGGCACATCTGGAGGTCTTGTTGCGAGCTTCTTGTGTGGATCGATCACACTGTCATGCTGCTGGTTCGAGAAGAATGTGTCTAGGTACAATTAGGTTATAGTAGATCCAAATCCCAGCCACCTGGACCATTGGATCATCATTAATCAATGGTTTATATCGTATACGTGCAAATGCACGCATTGACTACATAAAAATAATGAATATATAATATATAATACATAATACCGCATATTAGGTTTCTCTAAAGTCAAACTTTGTATACTTTCAGCAAGTTTGTAGAAAAATATATTAACATGTACACAACCAAATATATATCATTTGATTCATCGTTGCATATATTTTCACATCATGTAAATTTGTTACTGTAAATGTTCACATTGTTTTCTACAAACTTGATCAAGGTTTATAAAGTTTGACTACAGTCAAAGCTATATGCGGAGTAAATAAAAATGGAAGGAGTAGTATAGATATAGATATAAAAATAAAAAATCTAGTACTATAGTTTATAGATATAGATATATAGCTACCTTTTTTCTATATTAAAACTCGCATTTTTGTTTAGACATTGTTTAGCTTCGCTACAATTTGCATCTGTGAGATGTGTATGACTAATGCCTTGTTCAGATCGTCTATTAGGAACCCCACCATTATCCTTGATTAATTCATATTAGAAATTTAGATTGCATCATCTTAGTTCTTGTCAGTTCTTCGGTTGCTTGCTGGAACTCGATCTTGTTATTCAGGTTGATCGTGCATACGGCAATATCAGTGACCATGGGAGATTGGTTTAATTAGCGATTGTCAATTCGTATCATCGTGTACGATGTAGTTGGATCGTCAATGTCAAAATCCACCAAATCAATAGTTATTTCCACTCTCATAGAATGATTGGGCAGCCATCACATGGCTACCAGCTAGACAATTCCTTCTCTGAAACATACACATGAACACCCATCTCACTATCTAGGTCCACGCCTCCCTCTCTCTCTCTCTCTCTCTCGGAACACACACACCTCTCCACACGATCCATGTCTATTGGTCTCTCTCCCATCCCATCAAAAAAATAGGCACACCACCATTCTCTCCTTCTCTCGGCCCCTATCTATGTAGTTAGATCTTCGTGAGACACACAAGCAATGCTCTCTATCACTACTCTCTCTCTTTCTCTCCCACACATAACCTTAACCCTCCCCCCCGGTGAGCTATGCTGACGACCTCTATCTAGCTCTCACACACGAAAACAGACGATGTCTGTGTGTCCCTTCATCGCACATACACTATCGCTCGCCCAATATCCCCACCCCTGTAACCTTGTAGATTCCCTCTATGTTTATATCCTGTAACAGGTTGACGTTACACGCACCCCCTCACTCTCTCTTTCTCTCACGCACACGCACACACCCTCTTCCTCCCTTTTGGACACCCCTCTCTCTCCGACACACACACACAGTCTTTCGAACATGCATATGCCCCTCTCTCTCTCTTTCTCTCACGCACACGCACACATGCACCCACTTCCTCCCTTTCGGACACTCCTCTCTCTGTGACACACACATAGTCTTTTGAACATGCATATGCCCCCCTCTCTCTTTCTCTCACGCATACGCACACACCCTCTTCCCCCCTCTGGGACACTCCTCTCTCTCCGGCACACACACACACACACATTAGTCTTTCGAACACGCATATGCCCCCCCTCTCTTTCTCTCACGCACATGCACACACCATCTTCCTCCCTTTCGAACACTCCTCTCTCTCCGACACACACACGGTCTTTCGAACACGCATATGCCCCTCTCTCTTTAGGTCTCGCTGCCACCTCCACCCCCCTCCCCCCGTCTTTGTGGCACAACTATTCTCTCTATATCCAGCTATCTCTCGCAATAATACATGGATAGTCTAAATTGGAATCAAGCAAAGGACCACACTTCTCTTGATTCTCTCATGGAAAACTAAGCTCCAATTACAAAAAGCGAATCCACTCTCAAACATAATATATGAACATAGGGTGAAATCTTCCACACAATTGTTTGTTGCGTGCATGCATGTCAATGATATGGATGTAGTACTACTCATACATCCACGCTGGCCCAACTCACACAAATTACTACTCCTACTAGCCAGCCCCGATACGGTGTACATGTGATGTTTATTGTACTACTCCTACTAGCCAGCCCCGATACGTTCCAACATATTGTGCTACTTTAGATTCTATTTTTCTCGGTCAGACGATGTGTAAGTGTAACCACGAAAAGGTGAACCCCCGCGCCCATTGGTACTATAGCTCCAAGCTCCCATACGGACACAACACCCATCGGAGCATGCAGCCATTGCCGAAGTGGACGGCGCCATGGCCTGGGAAGACGACGGAGTCTCCGACCTCGCCGAGGTGGAGCACGCCCTCGACGGCCACGAGTAGCGCGCCCTCACTTGAAACACGCCCACGCGGAGGACAATGTGATACAACGGCTCACCCTCGTCAGCACGAGGGGGAGCACGTGCTCCAGTAACACGCCCTGTTCAGTCATGAGGAGGTGCATCGCGTCCTCGCTGCTCACAAGGTGGATGAGCGCGTTCTCCAGCAGCATGCCTGGGAGCATCGCATCCTCGCCGCTCTCGACGTGGACGAGCGCATGCTCCGGCAGCACGCCCGCGAACATCGCATCCTCGCCACTCAGGCGCACGAGCGTGTTCTCCAACAGCATGGCCGCAAGCATTGCATCCTCGCGGCTCACGCCGTGGATGAGCACGTGCTCTAGACAGTACCCCAGGAGTTAGGACGCGAGCACCGCACTCCCGACGACGAGGAGTACTGCATGGTGGCCATCGCGGTTCAGGAAAATCCCGTGACTCCGCCGCGCCAGGGAGGAGAGCGAGCTCAAGTGGGCGCTCGAGGAGTCCCGCGCCGATATGTAGGTGGCGGCCGACTTGCAAGATATCCTTAGAGCTCTCCTCCTCCTACGACAACTCCTCCAGCGCCCGTCCTCTTCCTGGGCTCCGGCGGACCTTTGGAGTTTAGTTGTATGGAACATGAATATTTGGATTAATCATATGACTACTTAAAAAGAATGTCATTTCTAAAAAAATGTGAAGGATTAAGACTAATGCAAAAAACAACCTATGACTAACAGGCATGAATAGATGATGTGGCTACATTGCATGTTGGAGAGTAACGCAATATATTGCAATTTATGGATTGCATGCATGCCTAGCTTATGTGGCATGGTTACATGGCTAGGAAAGAAAAAAGATAATGCGTTGTATAGATATTTAGGAATAGAAGTACTATCCACATGCACAGTTGCTCTCGAGCATATAAAAATCTTTAGAGTGCACTCCAATATTTTTTTAGAGGCTTAGGTGCATCGGATGTCGTTCCACGTTACAAAATGTTAGAAAAAAATAAGAAATAAATCTTGAGTTTGGCACGCGTGGGAAAATATCTAGTGCTACCACACCTTATATGCTACTGTGATATGGACGCACCAGGGCCATTAGATCTGTGATCCAACGGACAATATCTCAGGATGTGGACTAAAGTGCCATTTCAAAAATGTTTGGGAGTTTTCTGCAAAACTCGCACTGACTGATGCTGGCCACTCGATCCACGATCCAATGGCTCAGAATCTTGTATCAAGGTAGCATTTAAAGGTGTGGTAGACAAGCACGGTGGGGTGCAGCTCTCGGCGCACGCGGCGGCGGGGTGGTGGGGCCATGAGGGGGTGAGGCACACGTCGGGGGACGTGGTGTCATGGGTTCGAGCGGCGTTGTGGGAATCGCGTGTGGCAGTGGTGGAAACATGATGGTCGCCATAGTTCAGCGTCCATGGATAAGCTGTCATGTCGTCTGACACATGCATTGCATACTGATCATTGCAAGGAGTAGGATAGAAAACTAGGCGGATAAATACTTCTTTATATTCAAGCGGACCTACGCTACTATATTTGTCCGAAAGACATGCACACCAGCGAAATAGTTCATCTATCCATATATACTGAGAGGAAATATTTTGTTTAGGAACAAGAGAGGAAATAGTTCATCCATCTATAGTGCCCTGCTTCTTCTTCTTCTTCTTCTTCTTCTTCTTCTTCTTCTTCTTCTCATTTTCTGTGGGGGACGGCTTCGCTACAAGCTCCTTCGACCTTGCAGCTATCTCGAAACTCACATGGGGAGCGAGGGCTGCATACTTTATCCGCTCACAGGTCAATGGGTAAATCTCCCATCCAGACGTCCTTAATTCCAGTGTCTCGTCGCCTTGACAAGCTTTGTCCCGAGTACATAATTTGCTATGTCGAATAAGGATGGTGTTTGTTTGCTACAACCCTCTACAAGAATTTTGGATTGTAGGTCGGCGGTCTTTTTCACATCAAGGTTGTACGGCGCCAGCTTTTTTTTGTCCCCTTCGATGGCTGCTCCACAGAAGAATATGTCCTCCCGAAACAAGAAATCGTGGAGCTCACCTGGTATGGAGGGCGCGTGCATGATGTGATACACCAAAACATCATCTCCGAGGCACAGCTGAAGGACGCATGGTGTACTCTGCGTCGAGACCAACGATCTTCATCTCCACATTTTTGAGGGAGTTGGATACATTGTTGATCCACTCCCGAACAACCCTTGCATGGTCGTTGACGGTGGCGGCTATCCTCAACGAGCCTTCGCTGGTCACATGTTTGACGCTAAAAACCTGCATATGGATCTCTTTCTCCATTTGGAACCGCCGGACCGGAGGGCTATGGTTTGGAGTATTAGGATTAGGTGGCTAAATGGAATGGAAGAAGATGGTGGTTAAACAGAGTGGAAGAAGATAATTATTTAAAGGGGTTTCGGAGGTATGTGAAGAGGTTAAAATAGTGTGAATCCAGTGGGGTTTGAATGCAAACGAAGGAGAGATGAAGAAGCCAAGGAAAATCGGTTCCCGATGGAGAATTAATGGAGAAGTTTTATGTAGGCAGTTGATTAGACGACTAGGTAGACCGGCCTCCAAAACGAAAACCCATGCGAGTAGGTGCCGGTTCGGATGGATATTGGCGTGTGTCTGCGACACACAACTTCTGCGTTCGAATACCCGCAGAGCTACCATTTTGTTTCAGTTTTTTTCTTCCCATACTGTTGTTCTACTCCACGCACACGTATCGGTTTGGCATTTCCCGTTACACTTTGCTCTAATTCCCGAGACATTTTTCTGGGGGGACAATACACAGTTCATGTGCGTTATCAGAGAACCTGGCACAGAGTTCAAGATCCCAAGCCTTCTTCTGGTGGTTTCTCGACGATTTTGCGTGTGTGCTACGTATGTGTGTAACGTTTTTTGGTTAAGGAATATGCGGTTATACTCAAAAAAGAAAAAAGACCTTTTTCGCTTCCGCATGCACGAGAATTTTGGTCTGCTCGCAATATGGATGCTACCTGGAGGATGAAGTGAACCCAGAGGCATGCTAGCACAACCTCTTTCCGATATACTACTACTCCTATGTTACTAGTACTAGTAGTAGTACAGGTGCAGTACTTGTTGGTCAAAATATTATTCATCCAGTCCTCACAGTGAAGTGACAAGACCCTGCGCCCGAGGTGACCCTAGTCCAGGCGGCGTGTTCGGGTTACCAAAGTCAGCCTCACCCTGTGCAGTCACTGTCACCGCCATTGTATAGCATGCATGCCTCGCCTCGTCTCCCTCTCCCCTAGCACCACTCCATCTCCATCTCGCCGGAGATCCTGAGGTCACTCTTCTTCATCTCACAGTGCCCCCGCATACCCTCTCGCCTCGCTCGCCTCCCCCAGTACCACTATTCTACTCGCTAGCCACTCCAGCACCGGGAGCCTTCTCCCCCATAAATCAAGCCTCAAAAAACCCCACCTTCCAAACTCCACCATCACCCGGTGGATGTACTGGGTCGGCATGAACTCCCACTGGATGGCTGCCATCGGAGAATACCGGAAGAAGTGGGTGCTCGTGAACGTCCACACCTCCCATGAGATTATCCTTCCTCCCTTGGATCATATAGGGATTTGCCGTCGCGGCCCACTTCCTGTAGATTACCAAGTCAGCTGGATGGACCTTGTTTTGCTGAAGGTTGTAATCTGCCAAGTGCCCACAGCATATGGGAATTACACAGACTTCAAGCTAATTGCCTTGTTCGACCGCAGAGTCACCTATCTTTGCGGTGGTGTCGACTGTAGGTGGACACTACTCCCCTCGAAGAGCTGCATCAATGGTGATCCACTGTTCTGTGATGCTATTGAACACAATGGCATCATCTACGAGATCGACAATGCAGATGGTGCCACATGTTGCTGGGACGCCTCGTGTAAGTTGTTTTCGTCTGATTTTAATGATAATGCCATTACATTGTTTGAACTTTTGTGATGATTGGCATATTCCTGTTACAGCAGAATTTGAGTAGAACTATGGCAATGCATTAGAGACGCCGTAAATCATGAAATAAAATAGGGAGATTTGGAAGTCCAAATGGTAATCTCTATATTTGGAAGTAGTTAAATCATGTGATTGTCACCATGTCTGTACAGCCAATTTGTACCCTTGAATAATCAAACGGCTAGGAAGATATGGATATTCTCCTAACTTTATAGTAATCTTTATACTACTAATATGAGTGTGTATCAATAGCCATGTTAGTTTCCTCATTTTCATGATGTAGAAACATGCATAACACTGTTGGTTTCATCTAACCATACATTAGTAGGGAAGTAAAAGTGCATATGGAAAACTCTATACTTGGAAGTAGTGAAATCCTATCATGCTTACCATGCCTACATGCCTATATTCGCCCTTCAGCAATCAATGGCTAGAAAATTATCCTCACAAAAAATTCGCACACAGAACATGAGGAGAAATGCTACATACACGGGCTGCTTTTTACGGAATCAACGGAGAGGCTGAGCTGGGATTTTCTTATTGGGTAGAAAGCAGGTGAAGGGCTCACCCCAACTGAAAATCAGGGGGGGTGAGATTAGTTATAAACCAGGTCCCGTAAAACCTCCGTAGTTGGCCCATTCATCTAGAATTGTCGGAACATGAGTATATAACAATGCATGGTGTGTTAGTTTCCTCTGAAGAATTTATTTGTGAGAACAGAACATGACTACATAACATACATGGCTATATTAGTTTCCTCTGAAGAATCGACTGCGAGATAACATGAGTATAACCATAACCATGCATGGTACTACTATATTTTCGACCCCAGTATACATTTCCCTCTATTTTCCTCTCAGTTCCAACAGGGACAGATCAATGTTGTTTCTTACATTATCCTGCTCATACTCTGAACATTGCTGATCTTGCATTAACAATGTCTGTCCTTTTTGTCTCCTTTCTGACATGTTGCAGTGTCCATACGGCTCCTGCCCTTTGTAATCACACCACCTTTGCCGAAAACAGGGAAGCACAACTGGTTCCTCGCTCGATCAGACGATGGCAAAAGACTGATGATCATTCGCACACATCAGCCAG
This sequence comes from Elymus sibiricus, assembly GCA_039707655.1. NCBI lineage: Eukaryota > Viridiplantae > Streptophyta > Magnoliopsida > Poales > Poaceae > Elymus > Elymus sibiricus. Next base: position 279,915,356 of record CM077676.1, read on the forward strand.
CAAGTTTATATTGCAAAAACCCCATTGTGTACAAGCAGTGTGAAATACGTGAGTATCCGGAGAATGTATGTTACGTGTGTGAGCAGGATACCAGCTTGTTGGGGCCTTCAGGATTTTTGAGTTGGAGGCGGGTAAACAGCCTTGGTTTACACTCTCTGTTTCTCGGACTCAATTATCCGATTAACCAGGAGATCACCTTCGAGGATTCTGATGGCAGAGAGCCTCTGTTTACTAGGGAAAATTGTGTGTACACGGTGAACCGATCTACGTGATCAGCCGCCCCTGATTGTTAACGATACAGCATGCAGCCAAAAGAAGGTGAGAATGCGAAAGGCATCTGGATTAACTTTGATCCTTGGATGTCTCAACTCTGAAAGCCGGTGATGTGGTTCAAGCCTTGAGGTTGGTAGGTAATGGGGCTGTTGCGTCGAAAGGGTGGAGTCCTGGTGTCTACGAATCACTGGTGGCTGAAGGGGAGCTGCAAATTATTATGGTGCTAGATCATCCCTCTTCAAATGACTTGTTGTATTAGCTGCTTGTTCTAGATGGGTGATGTTCTCTTTTGTTATGCAGACTCCTTGTAATTTTGTCATCCTTGTCTATGTCACTCTTACTATGTACTAGTTCGCTCTGTTTAGAACTTTGTGATTTGTGTGTGGATCACGAGAGTCTGAGCGCTTCAGATGGGGGTGTTTTGGTGGTTTAGCAAGACTTGTGAACTTTCATGTCTTGCTGTTTATGTCAGTAGTAGATGCTAGTCAGTGTTTGCATGCTGTATATGTCGTTGTTTCGAACTGTTTTTTGTTTCAAACTGCTGATGTGCTAAATGGGGGCATCACCATTCTCCGGTGTTCAATGTATATATCCTTTTTTCAAGTTATAATTTGAGCTCAGTGACTTTTCAGTGATGTACACTTGTTTGGGCCATGTGAGGTGTCGTTGAATATGGGCCGAGTAGTAACGCAATGCCAAACAGGCCAATTATGAACTCTGATGGCGGGCGCTCAGAAAAATATGTATTAGTCCGACATGTGGGCGCCACCGGTGTTTTCGTGCGGTTGCGCGGCAAGAGCGTACTGGTGCGCGTTCGAAATTCATGCTACCTTTTCATCCCGAATCCCCCGCCCCTCCCCCACCTCTGGAATCTCGATTCCTACGCCAGTTCCCCCAAATCTGCTTCCTCTACTCCCTGTACTCAAGCGCACTATCATGTAGCCGGTCAACGCGGATCTCCCAGCCAGAGATCCTGAGGTCCGTCCTGCCTTCGGGCGCTGCGTGCTATCGCTCAACAGTGGCATGGCAGCGCTTGACGACCAGTTTGCTGGCAAAGTGCTGATGGTAACCATGAACGGCGATCGGCGTCCCGTCTCGCTGGACGACCTGGTCAAAGCTCTTGGCATTGTGCAGGGCATCCAAATAAGTGACTTGCTCGTCGAAGTCTGTCCGCCACCGGCTGATTTTTTCGTCAGGTTCCGGACAACTTTCAACTGCAATCGTGCGTTCGAATCTTCCCGGCGTTTGTTCTGCGATGGCACGCTGGTGAGCTTTGATCGGTGGCACCCAGGATGGGGCTCGGTGTCCTCTGAGCTTGAGTTTTTAACAAAGCTTACCTTCCATGGCATGCCTCGACGGGCTTGGAACAGCAAGTCCATGAATGAGCTTATCAACAACCTAGGAGGTAAGCTCTTAAGTATGTTTGTTCCTCCAGACAGCTGGGCTCTGATGGTTATGGCATGGATGAAGAAGCCGTCCACCATACCGATGGTGATTGGTGTTGAGATAGTGATGCAGGAACCGGGGTTGTACTATTCGTCGCCACCAAGGCCGTCGCGGACCGTGTTACGTATGTACCTGTATCGAGTCTTCGTGCATGTCGAAGAAGTGGTCAATCCTTCAATCGACTTGTTTGGGCCATTTCAGGCATCGTGGAATGTGGGAGTACCTACGTAAAGTTGTACTGTACTACACATGCCTTGTTCGTTGAACATCATCAATGCAACTGGGCCAAAAGATGCATTCCAGCCCAGGTTTTCTTTTGACCTAAAATAAGCGCAGCCCAGCCTATGTTTTTTTAATAAAAAAATGCACAACTCAGTTCTATTTTTATGCAAGAATGCCAAGCAAATGGGAAATGCTCAGAATTAATTTTTTATAGGAAATGCTCTGTTTAGACCAACATTGTTTTTTCACCCATCCCAGAAAATGGGTCTATTTCTACATTTTTTTAATAATCGGGTCTATTTCTACTAAAACAAATGGGTTGTAAACTAACAGATATAATAAATGGGCTGCATGTCCGCAATTTTTTTTACCCAGCCCAGTAAATAGGTGTATTCGAACAAATAATCAAATGGGCTGTAAATTCTTAGAAATAGTAAATAGGTATTTTTTTCACCCAGACCAGGAAGTAGATGTATTGGAAAACAAAATCAAATGGGCTGTAAAAACTAAATAAATGGGTTGCATGTCTGCCAAAGCCTTCGAAGCTTACTTTGTTGGCCCACGCCGAGGAGTTCTCAGAAAAAGAATGTTGGCCCACGAGGACGAAGCCTGTGCAAGGCGTGTCCATTTAGTCAACAAAATGATTTATAATGGTCAAAAAGAAAAGTCAACAAACTATTCAGACAACTGTAGCCATTGGATTGACATCCAACGACCATCCTGCTTCTTCAATCTCTGATCTTGTTGCTCCAGCCGCCAAAAGCCCAAAACCATTGCCGGCGGGAGCGCCTGATTCTGCCCCCCCGTGGCCGGCTATGCTGCTGCACAGGCCTTGCCGCCCCACCCTACTACCACCGGTGGCCAGGTATACCTGTACTCACCGGTGGTCAGTTGTGCTACCGCGCAGGCTTCGGGTCGTTCCCACCTTTAGCCTAGCTGTCGTCCACCACCTTGGTGCTCTCGGACGGCGTCGTCAATGCGGTTAACGAACGACAGCCATCGGAAGAGGACTGTACATGGAGAGGCTAACAACTGGGACCCACGAGGTCCATGTTCATACGCCATGAAGTGCCTCCTTATCGCGCGCAAGAAAAATGAATCCTCCCACTGACAGCTTGGGCCCACCAGCTACATCTTCGCACGCAAGGAAGTGCCTCCTTATTACGCGCAAAAAAATGACTCATCCCACTAACATCCGAGACCCACCAGCTACATCATCGCATGCAAGGAAGTGCCTCATTATTCCATGAAAAAATGATTCCTCTCCCTGACAGCTGGGACCCATCATCTATATCTTCACACGGAAGGAAGTGCCTCCTTATTACGCGAAAAAACGATTCCTCCCCATGACAACGCGGACCCGCCATATTTGTGGGCTGACTTGTGGGCCTACTAAGTTGTCGCGTATGCATGTCTTTGTTAACTTAGTCAATAAACGATTCTAGCAGCAGCGACCGTTAGATGTTAATCCAACGTCCGTGTTGCTTCTTTAATCTCCGATCTTTTTGCTCTAGCCGCCCAAACCAGCTCCAGCGGAACCGCCTACTCCTTCCTCCCGTGGCCGACTGTGCTGCCGCGCAGGCCTCACCGCCCCACCCTACTCCCACCGCTGGCCAGGCCTTCCCTCTACTCACTCACATCCCCTGTTATTCTCCGGCGATGGCAGCCTCACACCGCAGCCGAACCAGTTAACCCTCGTACTCCCCTTCGTGTGGGCATCCACTGCCGCGTTTTCCCTGACTCCGCGTAGTTCCCTTCCTAGGACTTGCTGTCATCCACCGCCTTGGTGCTCTCGGCGCGGTGTGGTCAACGTGGTTAATGAACGACAGCCATCGGAAGAGGACTGTACGCGGTGAGGCTGACAGCTGGACCCACCAGCTACATCTTCGCACGCAAGGAAGTGCCTCCTTATTACGTGCAAAAAAATGATTCCTCCCCCCTGACAGCTGGGACCCAGCAGCTATATCTTCGCATGCAAGGAAGTGCCTCCTTATCCTCCTTGACAGCTGGGACCCACCCAGTCAAAGCGTACGTAGCGTTGTCTGTCTGGTCGCGAACGTGTATGTACATACTGGTCGATCAGTCTCTCTGCAATGATGAACCGTGGGCGTGTAAGGAGTGGCACGTGTCATAGTAGAGCCCCCGACGTAGCAGTTCAGGCAGCCCCATCTAAATTGTGTACACGTACGTACAACCACACGGCAAAAAATACGGGCACGTACGTACATAAGGGCGGGGTCTCGAAGGCGTACTCGCGCATACATACGGCCAGGGCTCGTGTACATGGAGAGAGGCAATGGACGGCAGCAATGGCCTCCTGTTCATCGTCAGCCAACCGGCTGGGTCGGAACGGAGGAAACAACGCCATGTTCATCGGGAGCCAAGCGACTGGGTCGGAAAGCGTCCTGTTCATCGGGAGCCAACCGGCTTGGACGGAACAGCCGTAACGGGGTCCTGTTCATCGACTCGGGGTCTGGCGTACCGCAAAACAGAGGAAACGGCCTTTTGTTCGACCGCCTACAGTCGAAACGGGGTCCTGTTCATCGGCTGGGGGTTTGGCCAACCGCAAAATAGAGGAAATGGACTTCAGTTCGAGCGCCTAGTCAAAACGGGGTCCTGTTGATCGGGAGGGCTCTGGCGTACCGCAAAACGGAGGAAACAGACTTCTCCCCAATAGCCTATGGTTGAAACGGGGGTCCTGTTCATCGAGAGGGGTGTGGCGTACCGCAAAACAAGGCTCCACGGGCTACTGTTCATCCACGGTCGACCTCGCTCCAGCCTCCACCAGCTACTGTTCATCCAGCCTCCACAGGGTCCTGTTCATCCACCCCCAACCGGCTAGGGTGTGGCGGCCTCCTCGGGGTCCTGTTCATCCAGCGCCAACCACCTTCACACGGCCAGGGTACTGTTCATCCACAGCCAACCCACCGGCTAGGGTGGGGCGTACGAGCGGGCGGCAGCAACGGGAACTGTTCATCCACAACCAACCAACCGGCTAGGTCAACTCACCACGTCTCGTGCAAGGGGCTCGATCGATGCGTCTCGACTCGTTCTCACATAACGCGCGCACGGCAGCAACGGGCACTGTTCATCAAGAGGCAACCCAACACCGGCTATGTCTCGCACGTACGGGGGCTCGACCGGCTTCAGTTAGCAGCAAAGGAGTGGCTCGGGTTCAGTTAGCAGTGAAGGAATCGCTCGGGTTCAGTTAGCAGTGAAGGGATCGATCATCTTCAGTACATAGCTAGTGTGATCGCTCGGGTTCAGTAAGCGAACGCCTCGCTCGGGTTCAGTTTGCGAACACCTCGCACACACGCACGTACGAGAGAAACGCGCAAACCACACTGCATCTCTTGGCCCTGACCACCCACCGTAACCGGGAACTCCCCAAAAATTTCCTCGCCCTCACTTCTACCACGATTTTTTACGTCATGGATGGCCCAAAGAATGTCATGCGTGTGCGTCTCCGGCCCGCCCAGGACGAAAAGCCCATTTTCTGTCATAATTTTTTGTCATAGAAGTAGGAGTCCACCACATCTATGATGATATGTGTTTTTGTCACAATTATTGTCATAGAAGTGTCACAACCATGACAGAAAAAGTTTTCGTTCAGGCCATAATGTCACGGATGTGTCTTTTTTTGTAGTGCCCGTAGGACAGAGAAAAAGAAATCGGCCTGTGTAGGCTATTCTGCGAAAAAAAGGTGGGCTAGTCATTTTCACCGAGAAAGAAAAAACAGCTGGGCTCGTCATGTTGTAAACATAAAATAAAAGCCTGGGCTAGATGGGCTACAGACACCGCACAACCCAGTTGATAACCTACTCCATCTCAACAACAACAAAAAAACAACAACAACAAAACTAATCAAGCAACTGGGTCCCACGTGTCAGCCACTCCATGTGCAATTCTCTCGTTTATTGACTACGTTGACAATATCGTAGGTCCCAGATGTCAGCAAACCATTAGGAGGAAGCATTTTTTTCATGTAATAAGGAGGAGCTTCCTTGTGTGCGAAGATGTAGCTGGTGGGTCCCAGCTGTCAGGGAGTGGAATCATTTTTCTTCCACGTAATAAGGAGGTACTTCCTTGCGTGCGACCATGGACCTCGTGGGTCCCAGCTATCAGTCTATCCGTGTATAGTCCTCTTTCGATGGCTATCGTTCGTTGACCACATTTACGACGTCGTGCCAACAGCACCAAGGCGGTGGACGACGGACGGCGAGGCCTAGGGAGGGGACGACCCGCAGCCGGGGAAGACTCGGCAGTGGATGCCCACGCGGAGGGGAATACGAGGGTTTACTGGCTCGGCTGCGGTGTAAGGCTCCCATCGGCGAAGAATAACATGAGGTGTGGGTCAGTGGAGGGATGGCCTGGCAAGCGATGGGAGTAGGATGGGGCAGTGAGGCCTGCGCGGCAGCACAACCAGCCACATAAGGTGGGAGTAGGAGGTCCCGCCAGAGCTGGTTTGGGCGGCTGGAGCAGGAAGATCAGAGATTGAAGAAGCACGCCGGCCATTGGATTGACATCTAACGGTCTCACGCTGGTAGAGTCGATTTGTTAACTAAGTTGACATAGCCTTGCGTACGGATCAACTTAGTTGGCCCACAACTTAATATATAAACTAATAAAACTATATATATATATAAAGTAGAGATGGGGAAAATAGAACTGGGCTGTGCGTTTTCTTCAGTAAAAAAAGCTGGGCTACAGATGTTCTAAGAAAAAATAAACCCAAGGCTGGGCGGCCCAGAGGCTTGTTGATTCCTACTAGATCCTTGTGGCCGCATATCGTCATGGGCTATGCCTGTTAATAAAAATACATGACCTGGGCAGTCTATAGCCCAGTTGATATTTGCTCGACCTCAAAAAAATTTATACTACCTGTTGTATCTGAGTTGTCGGTCTCTCCTTGTAGAATTCTCTCGTTTATTGACTACGTTGAAAATTTCATGGGTCTTAGACGTCAGCATATTTTTTCCATCGTGATAAGTGTATGCACTTGCTTGCGTTCATCCATGGACCTGCTGGGTCCGTACTATTAGCCTCTGTATGGACAACCCTCTTGTGGTTCCACGGACGAATTTCATGCAAATCGGACGATTTTCATTGAAACTGGACCAAATTCATTACATTTTACATGTTTGTTTTTCTTATGGAACATTTCACATATTTCAACTAAACGATAACCGACTAGGCCTTTTTTAGTCCAAAAATGATCGCTGGAAGCAGCGGCTCCCGTTTCTCACGCTTGTTAAATTTTTTGGTTAACTGAGAACTCGAACGAGAGAACATGTGATATGCGGGTTTTTTTGTGGTATGTGGTATGTGGGTTAGAGGGATGGCATGGGAGGCGCTTACCGCGATCGAGGTCCCGACACTTAACTATTCTTGAAGGCCCAAATCCATCGCTCCTCTGTTTAACAATTTGTAGTTGGGCTTCGCATGCCACAGCCCAGTCTCCACGTGCTGCGTCCAACTGTCAGCCTGTGAAACCTGATGGATCCCCTGCGTACTGGAAGATGTTAGTAAAATTTTGGAGAACTGGGAATTCGAACGGCATGTGCTTTTGCTACTTATATCAGGTGCCTGAAAATTCATTTCGCAACAATTGCTTCAGCATTATATCCACATCGACCCTCAACATGATGGTTCGAAAGAAATGCCAAGTTCAGACTGAAAGATCCTTAACAACAACACCAACTTGCAGACGACTAGGTAGAACTAGTATGACCAAACTAACTTATAATCTTTTTAGTCCTGGCCCTCATTTTCGTCTAGTAGAATATCTTGCAGACGACCAGCTCCCGCTCCTTCTCTTGCTCGAGGTCCCCGAGGTGGTAGTGGTGCATCACCTAGTTAGTCCTCTGCTGGTCAAAGTTCTCATTGGTGTGCATCACCAAAACCTTTTTGCTACCCCTCTGCTGGCCATTGACCATCACCAGCATGGTATTGCCGGTATTGTGCCATATCGCGTGCATGCCGCACTCCGATTGTATCTTGCAACGCGTCCGTGTACCCCTTTTGAATGCCCTGGAGTTGCGCTGGAAGAAATGCTTGCTTAGGCCACTCAGTGTGATACCTCCAGTATTGGCGAAATACAATCCCAGGCCAGGTAGCATACATCAGAAATTTGCAAAAAGAAAGGAATATATTTTGTGCAAGTAGACGGTCGATCGGTGTCTCACCTGGAAGTTTCTTAGGATGGGTGGAGCATATGCCGTGGTGGGTATGAACAAATTGATGAGAGGGTGAGATCTCGCGCTGTCAGCACTCACTTTAGCCTCAAGGTGCTCGATCAGCTCCTGATCCATGCGATCGAACTTGACGCTAGCCTGCAGCACCGGCCAATCCTTCTTGGACATGCAGAGGTTAATTCCGGTTAAATAGTACTCAATGTATGATCAATCAACTGTTTAAGTAAATGATGAAAGATTATTCGACAGATAAGTGCTACTCCAAATCTAAAATCCATGACACCCGAACAAACTGGGGTCTCAGCTTCATTACTACATGCATACTCTAAAGACTTGAAAACCCCCATAAAGATCGAAATCATCATACAGGGCGATGGGACGAATACTCACAGAAGCGGCCTCACTGGTTCTACCCTTCATGCGGCTAGCTTGAAGAGCTACCTTGTTGAGATCAAATTTCTCAGCATCTTCCTTTTGACTACTTGCAATGAAGTATAGCAGCTCCACTAGCTCATCGCCCATCGTACCAACAAGATCGAAACAAGGCGGCGGCTGGGAGGTGGGGAGACCGGGAGAGAATGGGAGAGAACGGGAGAGTGCTGCTGACTACCAGAGGGGTGAGGCTCACTTTGGTGAACCGAACATGCGGCCGGGACTCTTGTGTCACCTCACACGTAGCGTGTTGTCACGTCAATTCAATGTGAGGACATGATGAATAATTTGACCGACGTGTACTAGTACTATTAGTCGTACAAGTACTACTTACCTAGTACGAGTAGCGCAATATACGGTATAGAGGACTACTAGTAGTACATGATGGAAATATGCCCTAGAGGCAATAATAAAGTTGTTATTATTTTATATTTCCTTGTTCATGATAAAGGTTTATTATTCATGCTAGAATTGTATTGACCGAAAACTTAAATACATGTGTGAATACATAAACAAATACCGTGTCCCTAGTGAGCCTCTACTAGACTAGCTCATTGATCAAAGATGGTTAAGGTTTCCTAACCATAGACATGAGTTGTCATTTGATAACGGGATCACATCATTAGGAGAATGATGTGATGGACAAGACCCATCCATTAGCTTAGCATATGATCGTTCTGCTTATTGCTACTGCTTTCTTGAATGTCACATACATGTTCCTCAGACCATGAGATCATGCAACTCCTGGATACCAGAGGAATACCTTGTGTGCTATCAAATGTCACAACGTAACAGGGTGATCATAAAGATGCTCTATAGGTATCTCCGAAGGTGTCCATTGAGTTGGCATGGATCGAGACTGGGATTTGTCACTCCGTGTTTCGGAGAGGTATCTCTGGGCCCTCTCGGTAATGCACATCATAAGAAGCTTGCAAGCAAAGTGACTAACGAGCTAGTTACGGGATGATGTATTACAGAATGAGTAAAGAGACTTGCCGGTAACGAGATTGAACTAGGTATGGAGATACCGACGATCGAATCTCGGGCAAGTAACATACCAACGGACAAAGGGAATTACGTATGTTGTCATTGCGGTTCGACCGATAAGATCTTCGTGGAATATGTAGGAACCAATATGAGCATCCATGTTCCGCTATTGGTTATTGACCGGAGAGGCGTCTCGGTCATGTCTACATCATTCCCGAACCCGTAGGGTCCGAACGCTTAACATTCGTTGACGATATAGTGTTATATGAGTTATGTGAATTGGTAACCGAATGTTGTTCAGAGTCCCGGATGAGATCCCGGACATCACGAGGAGTCTCGGAATGGTCGAGAGGTAAATATTTATATATGGGAAGTCATATTTTGGGTTCTGGAAAAAGGTACAGTTTTTTCGGTATTGTACCGGGAAGCTTCCAGAAGGTTCCGGAGGATTCCGGAGGAGTCCGGAAGTCCGCAAGTGGATCCACCACGTCCCAAAGGGCTAGCATGGGCTAAGGGGGGGCGCCCTAGCCTTATTGGGCTAGGTAGACCAAGTGCTCAAAAGCCCACGCAGCTAGGGAAGGAAAAAAGGGAGAGTCCTAGTAGGAATAGGATTGGACTTTGGAGTCCAAGTCCACGTGTGTACTATTTACGGTTACTGTTCACATGGCACTATTCCTTCTACTCCAAGCCCCTACACATATATAAATAGAGGAGAGGGGGCGCCCCAAAGGATACACAACATTGTCTTAGCCGTGTGCGGCGCCCCCCTCCACAGTTCCGTCCCTCGGTCATATTTTCACATTGCTTGGGCGAAGCCCTGCGGAGATAGCATCACCATCACCGTCACCACGCCGTCGTGCTGCCGGAACTCATCCACTACCTCGCCGTCTTGCTGGATCAAGAAGTCGAGGACGTCACCGAGCTGAACGCGTGCTGAACGCGGAGGTGCCGTACGTTCGGTACTCGGTCGGTTGGATCGTGAAGTTGTTCGACGACATCAACCGCGTTGTTCTAACACTTCCGCTTACGGTCTACGAGGGTACGTAGACACACTCCCCCTCTCGTAGCTATGCATCTCCATGGATAGATCTTGCATGTACGTAGAAATTTTTTGTTTTCCATGCAACGTTCCCCAACAGTGGTATCAGAGCCAGGTCTATGCGTAGATGATATGCACGAGTAGAACACAAAGAGTTGTGGGCGGTGATCGTCATACTGCTTACCACCAACGTCTTATTTTGATTCGACGGTATTGTAAGATGAAGCGGACCGGACCAACCTTACATGTCCACGTACATGAGACCGGTTCCACCGACAGACATGCAACTTGTTTTGCATAAAGGTGGCTGGCGGGTGTTTGTTTTTCCTACTTTAGTTGAATAAAATTTGACTACGGCCGGTCCTTGTTGAAGGTTAAAACAGCAAAGTTGATAAATCACCGTTGTGGTTTTGTGCCGTAGGTAAGAACGGTTCTTGCTAGAAGCTCGTAGCAGCCACGTAAAACTTGCAACAACAAAGTAGAGGACGTCTAACTTGTTTTTACAGGGTATGCCGTGATGTGGTATGGTCAAGACATGATGTGATATACGTTATTGTATGAGATGATCATGTTTTGTAATTTATCGGCAACCGGCAGGAGCCTTATGGTTGTCTCTTTATTGTATGAAATGCAAGCGCCATGTAATTGCTTTACTTTATCGCTATGTGTTAGCAATAGTTGTAGAAGCAATAGTTGGCAAGACGACCACGACGCAACGATGGAGATCAAGGTGTCGAGCCGGTGACGATGGAGATCATGATGATGCTTTGGAGATGGAGATCAAAAGCACAAGATGATGGCCATATCATGTCACATATTTTGATTGCATGTGATGTTTATCCTTTATGCATCTTATTTTGCTTAGAACGACGGTAGCGTTATAAGATGATCCCTTCACTAAATTTCAAGATAAAAGTGTTCTCCCCGAGTATGCACCGTTGCTAAAGTTCGTCGTTTCGAAGCACCTCGTGATGATCGGGTGTGATAGATTCTACGTTCACATACAACGGGTGTAAGCCAGTTTTACACAAGCAGAATACTTGGGTTAAACTTGACGAGCCTAGCATGTACAGACATGGTCTCGGAACACTGGAGACCGAAAGGTCGAACATGAGCCATATAGTAGATATGATCAACATGGAGATGTTCACCATTGATGACTATCCCATCTCACGTGATGATCGGACATGGGCTAGTTGATTTGGATCATGTATAACTTAGTTAACTTGAGGGATGTTAATTTAAGTGGGAGTTCATTAGTAATTTGATTAATTGAACTTAATTTATCATGAACTTAGTCTTGATAGTTTCTTTGCATATCTATGTTGTAGATAAATGGCCCGTGCTACTGTTTCGTTGAATTTTAATGCGTTCCTAGAGAAAGCTAAGTTGAAAGTTGATAGTAGCAACTACACAGACTAGGTCCATAACTTGAGGATTATCCTCATTGCTGCACAGAAGAATTATGTCCTTGATGCACCGCTAGTTGATGGACCTGCTGCAGGAGCTGCTGCAGACGTTGTGAACGCCTGGCAGGCTCGATCTGATGACTACTCGATAGTTCAGTGTGCCATGCTCTACGGCTTAGAACCGGGACTGCAAAAGCGTTTTGAACGCCACGGAGCATATGAGCTGTTCCAAGAGCTGAAATTGATATTTCAAGCTAATGCCCGGGTTGAGAGATATGAAGTCTCCAACAAGTTCTTTAGCTGTAAGATGGAGGAGAACAGTTCTGTCAGTGAACACATACTCAGAATGTCTGGGAACCACAACCACTTGACTCAGCTGGGAATTGATCTTCCGGTTGAGAGTGTTATTGACAGAGTTCTTCAGTCACTGCCACCAAGCTATAAAGGCTTCGTGATGAACTATAATATGCAAGGGATGGAGAAGACAATTCCCGAGCTCTTCGCGATGCTGAAATCAGCGGAGGTAGAAATCAAGAAGGAGCATCAAGTGTTGATGGTTAACAAAACCACTAGTTTCAAGAAAAAGGGCAAGGGAGAGAAGGGGAACTTCAAGAAGAACGGCAAGCAAGTTGCCGCTCCCACGAAGAAACCCAAAGCTAGACCCAGGCCTGAAACAGAGTGCTTCTACTGCAAAGGGACTGGTCACTGGAAGCGGAACTGCCCCAAGTATTTGGCGGATAAGAAGTATGGCAAAGTGAGCAAAGGTATATTTGATATACATGTTATTGATGTGTTCCTCATTAATGCTCGCAGTAGCGCTTGGGTATTTGATACTGGTTCGGTTGCTCATATTTGTAACTCGAAACAGGAGCTACGGAATAAGCGAAGATTGGCTAAGGACGAGGTGACGATGCGCGTCGGGAATGGTTCCAAGGTTGATGTGATCGCCGTCGGCACGCTACCTCTACATCTACCTTCGGGATTAGTTTTAGACCTCAATAATTGTTATTTGGTGCCAGCGTTGAGCATGAACATTATATCTGGATCTTGTTTATTGCGAGACGGTTATTCATTTAAGTCAGAGAATAATGGTTGTTCTATTTATATGAGTAACATCTTTTATGGTCACGCACCTTTTGTGAATGGTCTATTCTTGTTGAATCTCGATCGTAGTGATACACATATTCATAATATTGATGCCAAAAGATGCAAAGTTGATAATGATAGTGCAACATACTTGTGGCACTGCCGTTTAGGTCATATTGGTATAAAGCGCATGAAGAAACTCCATGCGGATGGACTTTTGGAATCTCTTGATTATGAATCATTTGATACTTGCGAACCATGCCTCATGGGCAAGATGACTAAAACTCCATTCTCCGGAACAATGGAGCGAGCTACTGATTTGTTGCAAATAATACATACCAATGTATGCGGTCCGATGAATGTTGAAGCATGCGGCGGGTATCGTTATTTTCTAACCTTCACAGATGATTTGAGTAGATATGGGTATATCTACTTGATGAAACACAAGTCTGAAACATTTGAAAAGTTCAAAGAATTTCAGAGTGAAGTAGAGAATCATCGTAACAAGAAAATAAAGTTTCTACGATCTGATCGCGGAGGCGAATATTTGAGTTACGAGTTTGGCCTTCATTTAAGAAAATGTGGAATTGTTTCACAACTCACGCCACCTGGAACACCACAGCATAATGGTGTGTCCAAACGTCGTAACCGTACTTTATTGGATATGATGCGTTCTATGATGTCTCTTACCGATTTGCCACTATCGTTTTGGGGTTATGCATTAGAGACAGCTGCATTCACGTTAAATAGGGCACCGTCTAAATCCGTTGAGACGACACCATATGAACTATGGTTTGGTAAGAAACCTAAGCTGTCGTTTCTTAAAGTTTGGGGATGCGATGCTTATGTGAAAAAGCTTCAACCTGATAAGCTCGAAGCCAAAGCGGAGAAGTGCGTCTTCATAGGACACCCTAAAGAAACAATTGGGTACACCTTCTACCACAGATTCGAAGGCAAGGTCTTTGTTGCCAAGAATGGGTCCTTTCTAGAGAAGGAGTTTCTCTCGAAAGAAGTGAGTGGGAGGAAAGTAGAACTTGATGAGGTAATTGTACCTTCTCTCGAATTGGAAAGTAGCTCATCAGAGAAAACCGTTCCCGTGATGCCTACAGCAATAAGAGAGGAAGATAATGATAAAGATCATGAAACTTCAGATCAAGTTACTACTGAACTTCGTAGGTCGACCAGAGTACGTTCCGCACCAGAGTGGTACGGTAATCCTGTTCTGGAAGTTATGTTGTTAGACAACAGCGAACCTACGAACTATGAAGAAGCTATGATAAGCCCGGATTCCGACAAATGGCTTGAGGCCATGAAATCTGAGATAGGATCCATGTATGAGAACAAAGTGTGGCCTTTGGTGGACTTGCCCGATGATCGGCAAGCCATTGAGAATAAATGGATTTTTAAGAGGAAGACAGATGCTGATGGTAATATCACTGTCTACAAAGCTCGACTTGTCACGAAAGGTTTTCGACAAGTTCAAGGGGTTGACTACGATGAGACTTTCTCACCCGTAGCGATGCTTAAGTCTGTCCGAATCATGTTAGCAATTGCCGCATTTTATGATTATGAAATCTGGCAAATGGATGTCAAAACTGCATTCCTTAATGGTTTTCTCAAAGAAGAGTTGTATATGATGCAACCAGAAGGTTTTGTCGATCCTAAGGGTGCTAACAAAGTGTGCAAGCTCCAGTGATCCATCTATGGACTGGTGCAAGCATCTCGGAGTTGGAATATACGCTTTGATGAGGTGATCAAAGCATATGGTTTTGTACAGACTTACGGTGAAGCCTGTATTTACAAGAAACTGAGTGGGAGCTCTGTAGCATTTCTAATATTATATGTGGACGACATATTGTTGATTGGAAATGATATAGAATTTCTGGATGGCATAAAGGGATACTTGAAAAGAATTTTTCAATGAAAGACCTCGGTGAAGCTGCTTATATATTGGGCATCAAGATCAATAGGGATAGATCAAGACGCTTGATAGGACTTTCACAAAGCACATACCTTGACAAAGTTTTGAAGTAGTTCAAAATGGATCAGTCAAAGAAAGGGTTCTTGCCTGTCTTGCAAGGTGTGAAGTTGAGTCAGACTCCATGCCCGACCATGGCAAAAGATATAGAGAAAATGAAAGTCATTCCCTATGCCTCAGCCATAGGTTCTATTATGTATGCCATGCTGTGTACCAGACCTGATGTGTGCCTTGCCATAAGTTTGGCAGGGAGGTACCAGAGTAATCCAGGAGTGGATTAGTGGACAGCGGTCAAGAATATCCTGAAGTACCTGAAAAGGACCAAGGACATGTTTCTCGTTTATGGAGGTGACGAAGAGCTCGTCGTAAAGGGTTACGTCGATGCAAGCTTCGACACTGATCCGGATGACTCTAAGTCACAAACCGGATACGTATTTATATTAAATGGTGGAGCTGTCAGTTGGTGCAGTTCCAAGCAGAGCGTCGTGGCGGGATCTACGTGTGAAGCGGAATACATAGCTGCTTCGGAAGCATCACATGAAGGAGTCTCGATGAAGGAGTTCATATCCGATCTAGGTGTAATACCTAGTGCATCGGGTCCAATGACAATCTTTTGTGACAACACTGGAGCAATTGCCATAGCCAAGGAGCCCAGGTTTCACAAGAAGACCAAACACATCAAGAGACGCTTCAACTCCATTCGTGAATATGTCAAGGATGGAGACATAGAAATTTGCAAAGTACACCGGATCTGAATGGGGCAGACCTGTTGACTAAGCCTCTTCCACGAGCAAAACATGATCAGCACCAAGACTCCATGGGTGTTAGATTCATTACTATGTAATCTAGATTATTGACTCTAGTGCAAGTGGGAGACTGATGGAAATATGCCCTAGAGGCAATAATAAAGTTGTTATTATTTTATATTTCCTTGTTCATGATAAAGGTTTATTATTCATGCTAGAATTGTATTGACCGAAAACTTAAATACATGTGTGAATACATAAACAAATACGGTGTCCCTAGTGAGCCTCTACTAGACTAGCTCGTTGATCAAAGATGGTTAAGGTTTCCTAACCATAGACATGAGTTGTCATTTGATAACGGGATCACATCATTAGGAGAATGATGTGATGGACAAGACCCATCCATTAGCTTAGCATATGATCCTTCTGTTTATTGCTACTGCTTTCTTGAATGTCAAATACATGTTCCTCAGATTTTGAGATCATGCAACTCCCGGATACCGGAGGAATACCTTGTGTGCTATCAAACATCACGACGTAACTGGGTGATCATAAAGATGCTCTACATGTATCTCCGAAGGTGTCCGTTGAGTTGGCATGGATCGAGACTGGGATTTGTCACTCCGTGTTTCGGAGAGGTATCTCTGTGCCCTCTCGGTAATGCACATCATAAGAAGCTTGCAAGCAAAGTGACTAAGGAGCTAGTTACGGGATGATGTATTACGGAACGAGTAAAGAGACTTTTCGGTAACGAGATTGAACTAGGTATGGAGATACCGACGATCGAATCTCGGGCAAGTAACATACCGACGGACAAAGGGAATTACGTATGTTGTCATTGCGGTTCGACCGATAAGATCTTCGTGGAATATGTAGGAACCAATATGAGCATCCAGGTTCCGCTATTGGTTATTGAACGGAGAGGCGTCTCTGTCATGTCTACATCATTCCCGAACCCGTAGGGTCCGCACGCTTAACGTTCGTTGACGATATAGTGTTATATGAGTTATGTGAAATGGTAACCGAATGTTGTTCGGAGTCCCGGATGAGATCCCGGACGTCACGAGGAGTCTCGGAATAGTCGAGAGGTAAATATTTATATATGGGAAGTCATATTTTGGGTTCCGGAAAAAGGTGCAGTTTTTTCGGTATTGTACCGGGAAGCTTCCGGAATGTTCCGGAGGATTCCGGAAGTCCACAAGTGGGTCCACCACGTCCCAAAGGGCTGGCATGGGCTAAGGGGAGGCGCCCTGGCCTTATTGGGCCAGGCGCACCAAGTCCTCAAAAGCCCACGCAGCTAGGGATGGAAAAAAGGGAGAGTCCTAGTAGGAATAGGATTGGACTTTGGAGTCCAAGTTCACGTGTGTACTATTCATGGTTACTGTTCACGTGGCACTATTCCTTCTACTCCAAACCCCTACACATATATAAATAGAGGAGAGGGGGCGCCCCAAAGGATACACAACATTGTCTTAGCCGTGTGCGGCGCCCCCCTCCACAGTTCCGTCCCTCGGTCATATTTCCGCAGTGCTTGGGCAAAGCCCTGCGGAGATAGCATCACCATCACCATCACCACGCCGTCTTGCTACCGGAACTCATCCACTACCTCGCCGTCTTGCTGGATCAAGAAGTCGAGGATGTCACCGAGCTGAACGTGTGCTGAACGCGGAGGTGCCGTACATTCGGTACTCGGTCGGTTGGATCGTGAAGTTGTTCGACAACATCAACCGCGTTGTTCTAACGCTTCCGCTTACGGTCTACGAGGGTACGTAGACACACTCCCCCTCTCGTAGCTATGCATCTCCATGGATAGATCTTGCATGTACGTAGAAATTTTTTGTTTTCCATGCAACGTTCCCCAACAGTACAAATTTTAGAAATGGTGTACATTCATCCAATCTCCAGGTTGCTTCCATATTGCTTTAAGTAATATGAGAGGGGCGTTGCTAAAGGCTTAGTTTTAAGGGCATTATGCAACAGTGTTTAGAAGGAGCTTACAACCAGGTGCCTACAAAGTTACAAGGCTGTGCGACAGACTTTGTAGGATACATGAGTAATACAAAATATAGTTCCCATTGGACAACACTTTCACCAACAAGTACGCACTTGAAGCCTAATTGCTATATATGGCTTCTGCACAACATCTCCATCATCATTATCAAAATACATGCTACGCAGGTGATGTAGGATACACTTGATCCCAGAAAGGTATTTATCCTTCAAACTAACTACAGTACAAAATAACCAACAAAACAGGATCGTGCAACACCAGCAGGATACATGGCTCAGTCTACATATCACTACGAATCAAGTTGTGCATATTAGCTGTTGGCATGAACCACATCGCCGCATGTCGTGTTTGCAAAAGCCATTCATCGCTTGGAAGCTTGATGCCTTTCACACAATGAAGTTCATCTGGCAACAAGCTGTGTTGACGAATCTCTGGATATGGTGCTTCATGAAACCCATGGTATGATGTGTAAACACAGTTCCCCCTAGCGAATGGAACTTGCATAGCACGATAATCATCGCCGGTGATATGTTCGATGATTGGTTGGATGATCGGATAATTGGGCCCGAGGAACAGGGAGTGGTTGCCGAGGCTGTAAACCCGCCTCCAATTGAATACGCATGGCCCAACGGAGCTGGGATCTTTCTTGAACACAAAGCAGCTATAGCCATCACAGTCATGAACGCCCCATGCATTGTACTGCATGTGGTTTGATGAAATGGTTTGGTCACTTTGGTATGTGTGAATGAGCATCAAATGCCCACCGTCAGTTGAACGAGCGATAAACCACCACCCATTGACATGTATATTTCCAGGTCCTGGAATTATAAAGGCCAGCGCATTTGCGTCTGCTGCAACAAATCAAATTGGAGACCAAAAGGACAAAAATATACAATCATGTTCAGAGTATGTGTGGAATTAAGATTGTTATAACAGTGACACAGATCATAGCCAGAGAATTATAATGCCGTGTCCATAATCATACCCTAATTTAAAAAAATGCCAATGGCTTTCATATTCTAGCAATATGTCATGGTTCAAAGATCATGTAAAAATGAGAGGAAAACAGCTATGCCAGGGCCTACACATATTCTACCATAACAGTTAGATGCCAACTGTTCTCATATCAACTCTAACAATAACATGCGTGGATATAAAAATCTTGGAAATGAGAGTAACATATAGCAATCATGTGGTTAAACTCATAATATCTATTATAACAATCATTAGATGCCAATTGTTCTCATATCAACTCTAACAATAACATGTGTGGTCATAAAAAACTAGGAAATGAGAGGAACATATAGCAATGATGTGGTTATAGTCATACTATCTATTCTAAATTTCTAACAATCAGCTATGGTAAAGATGAGATGAGATAGAACAATTACACGATGATAGATTCCACCAGTATATGCAGCCAATCTGTCCATCCACCGCGTAAACGATGCCATCATGCACTATAGCATCAGACAGAAATGGAGGGTAAACAGGATTGATGGTGAGCCATAGCCATGTATGGTGACCGGATTCCAGATAAGCTAATCCCCCGTCGAACAAGGCAATGAGCTTGTAATCTATGTAGTCTTCTGATGGTGGGAACTTCGCAGATTAGAACCTTCAGCAAACGGAGGTCCAACCAAGTGCCCGACGCCTCTCGTGCGTAGTAGGCAGGAGTGTCCGGCGGGCCGCGAGGCTTGATGTCGGCAGTATCCAATGATGGAAGGGTGATCTCTCGCTGGGTGTAGATATCCACGAGACGCCACGGACTACCCGATTGGTGGATGACGACGATCCAGTTAGCCTTCATGCCCGCCCAGTAGTGGCGGCGCATGAAGGGCAGGTGGGCGGGGAGTGGTAGCATGTCGAGGGGCACGACGGCAACCTCCGTAGGATCGTCACGTCGGTGTCTAGGCCACTTGCGAGGATCGGGCATCAGCAAGCAGGGTGTCTTGAAAAGCGCTGGACGGCTGCCGACGAATAGACGGTGCATGGACACCGAGCATGCGGCCAGACACATGGTGCTGAGCAGGTCCATACGATTTCAGATCTGCTCCAAGAGAAGATCGGAGAGGGAATTCCAATCGCGGCTCTGCGTGTCAGTCAGTTCTACCATTGGGTTTTTGAGGGCGCTGAGTGATTGGGGTTTTCGGTGCGTGCGGGCGAGCGGGGAAGTGGATGCGGGTGGGTGAGCGAAGAAGATGGCGTGTGTGGGTGAGCAGTGAGCGGGGGGAGATGGTGCGCGCGAGCGACTGAGGAAGATGGCACGGGCGGGTGAGCAGTGAGCGCTGGAAAATGCTGTGTAGACGAAGATGGTGAAGGGACGTCCATGGGGAAGAGAGGAGGAAGAAGAGGGGGAGACGGGGAAGAAGGTGCATTAAACCTCAATTCAACTAGTACTACTAGTATACACCATCCTTCGAAGTGTAAATTGTTAAGCAGATGACATGTGGGTCTACCTCAAGCGGGCCCATATGTTAGTCAACGGAAGAGAGAGGTGCTTACGCGTAATTGCGGAAGCGCGCTCCACTGGCAGACATGATGGCACTACAAGGTAAGGCTAATTTAGTAACACCAGCACGCTGGCTCAGCTTATTAATCAAGTGTCCCATCTGCTGCATCATGTATTGTCACTTCACTATGAAGACTAGTTGAATAGTATTCTCTGGCCGATGGGGAATAATGGATTGCCAAGACTTCCTATCTATGCCTCTAATCTCATCCTGTCGAACAACAAGAACCATTGGCCAAGGCTCCCGACGCCAATTACGTAGTAGTACCTACCCCCTCCTTCCAATTACGTAGTAGCAGATGATGAGTGCCAGAAGATGTTTTTGTAGTACAACTGCAGTACTTTGCAAAAGTACTCAATTAATGGGCTCGTTTTCCTCAAGAAAATTGTGTTTACGAATGTATTAACTGCAATGCATGTGTGCATGCATGAACAACAAATGACCAGGACTTTTACATGCATTGGAGTAATTCTTGCATGCAACGTTTTAATGAAGCTTGAAATATGAACATGTGAATGGGAGTGACTAGAACCCTCACACATGCATGCAACACTCACACGTACACATGCACGCACGCAACACTCACGTAGCCATGCATGCGGCACACATCACACGATGCAACACACACGCTCGCGCTCAATTGCTCAACCTACACGTGCATGCACACACATGCACATCCAGGGTGGTTTGCGCGCAAGGGTTGGACTCCTGTCATGCCTGCGTAAAGTTTTATTTAACTTATTTCTTTGCTCTGCCAACTGACAGGTGGGACCCAGAAACCACGTGCCAATTTAACCAGTCAACAAAGTGCCACATACACTATTTGGCCGGTCAACAGAGTGCAATACAGTGCTCTACGATGAGCTAGTGACCGTATAATCAACGCAAAACATATATAGTGATCGTAATGAGCGTATTACGAAGTCTAGTGACCATATTGTTACAAATACAGTGACCGCCAGTGTATTTATCTCATTTCAAATTAAGCCATATTAACCGGAAAGGAGGCAGTATGGACTACTAGTACTACAGTTTCCCGTCAACTCGCAGAACAAGGAGAAGCTTTCTTACTACGCCATCTCCCTCGCCCACGCACGCGGTGGCTCGCAGGACAAGGAGAAGCTTGCTTACTACGCCTACGCCCTTTCTACTTGTGAGCTGCGTTGGGATTTCCCCGAAGAGGAGAGGATGATGCAGTACAGTAGAGATAAGTATTTCCCGCAGTTAAGAACCAAGGTTATCAATCCAGTAGGAGAACCTCGTTAGCAGCACTTACGCACACAAAAGCAAATACTTGCACCCAACGCGAACAAGGGGGTTGTCAATCCCCTCGGCGGTTACTTGCAAGGATTAAATATGATAGTGACAGATAGATAAAGTAAATTACAAAACAAAATAAAAGAAATAAAATTGCAGCAAGGTATTTTTGATTTTATATATTATGGATAAATGACTTGGGGGCCATAGTTTTCACTAGAGGCTTCTCTCTCGAACGCATAGCATACGGTGGGTAAACAAATTACTGTTGGGCAATTGATAGAAAAGCGCATAGTTATGACAATATTCAAGGCAATGTTCATGTATATAGGCATCACGTCTGAGACAAGTAGACTGACTCCTGCCTGCATCTACTACTATTACTCCACCCATCGACTGCTATCCAGCATGCATCTAGGGTATTAAGTTAATGAAAGCAGAGTAACGCCTTAAGCAAGATGACATGATGTAGACAAATTAAACTCAAGCAATATGATTAAACCCCATCTTTTTATCCTTAATGGCAACAATACAAATACATGTCTTGTCCCTTTCTATCACTGGGATAGAGCACCGCAAGATTGAACCCATCACAAAACACCTCTCCCATTGCAAGATAAATCAATCTACTTCACTGGTACAACGAGCTGCTATACAAACAGTTTTTACCCCCTTTCCGCGATGGAGTTTTAAACCGTCGCCTTGCATGTGTGTGCGATGGGGGGGGTCTTCCCACACGACCCAGAAACCGTCGGTGATAGGGAGCACGCAAGCATACGTTTTGCAGAACTAAGCATATATGATGTCCGATCTATCCCAAACGCGACTCGTCACACAACTGTTTGTGATCTATCGAATATCCCAAATGCTCCATCCTTGTTACTCATGTGTGCTCGCATTAACATCGCACTCAGTTTCTGTGGTGCAACGTTTACGATGCGCGCCCCATCACAAACAGTTCACGATTGTAAAACGTGTATGATAAGGAGACTATCACACACATTCACTTCTCCCGAACCGTATGCGATATATAATCAAGAAGATTAGTTAATCATCGTACGAGTGTCGGATAGGATTACGAAATGTTGAACTGTCATACCAGTGTCATACAGGATAACTATCGCACATGCTATTCTATGGTGCAAACGTTTACGATGCGTACGACATCAGAAACAGCTCATGATTGTAAAGCGTGTATGATAAGGCGACTATCACAAACATTTAGTTTGCTCGCACCGTTTGTGATATAGTCTAACATCACACACGTTTTGCAAACGACAACTGTGTGCATGGTCGCACACGTTTCCTCTCTGTGAACCATGTCGGATTATGATGTATATCACACACGATGTGCTTTACACACCGTGTGCGCCGTAATGACCTGCAGAGCGTATTTTCACCCTAATTTAATCGCTGCTATTTAAAATTGTACCGAATTTGAATTTGAAATTAGGCTATAACTTTATTCATATCCATCAGGTTCAACAACCAATGCATTATTCGATTCACAGGTACATATGTTCAAGAGTTACATAAAAAAAACAAGAATTACATATGCACCAAATAAATAATGATGAACCAGGGTTGTATACTTGTACTATTGAAGACGGTAAAGAAAGAGGTGAAAGACATTCTGGTTGCTGAACAAGGTGAAGCGGAATGCCCATATTGTGCACTCCTCCATGCAGAAGGCACGCACGACTCTAGTCCAACCCCTTGTGATGGCCGACCGCCCATCCTTCACTGTCTTCATGATGACATCAAGATAGTCATTGTGTTCTGGTAGAAATACTTTAACTTTGCATGCCCACCAATCATGTAGTTTGAGAGGTAATCTTGAGTACACTGCTTTGGGAACCACTGCAAAGGAAAAAGATTCAGACATTGTCATCTAACACAACTCATTATGGGCAGTAAAAAGAAGGCTGCAGAGTTCTTACTTACCATCCTGCAGTTCACTGTTGTCTTGGATAAAGTGTAAACAAATAGTTTAATTGCCATCTTTTGACCCATTTTACTAACAATCTTTATCAGTTTCCTCACTTGATGCTGGTTCATGAATATCTCATTGCCCCATACGCAAAAAGGGTTGAAGCGCGGATCTTTACCAATGACATATGTACCTAAAAGCACCAAGTTAATATTAGAAGCTAAACAGCAATTGCACAATGATGTAGTACAACAATCCCTCCGTCCCATTATATAAGATCTTATTACATCCAATATACTCACATATTGGATGAATTAACATCTTATATTATGGGGGCAGAGGGAGTTTATTACATTGTTACAAATATCGGCCGATTAACTGCAGTTAACTGCTGCTGTGTTGTTGCTGTTGCTGCTCTTCTATGTATATGTAGACATCATCAGAACATTAAGGTAACACTCTTCCTTGTTGCTATGTATCCTAGGATTGCATATTTAGACATTTAGTACAATGCATGTTGCTATGTAGCCTCAGATATATTAGATATGGCCCTAGTTAACCTACCGATAAATGGGTTATAGATATATTCAGTTAAATGTCCGATTCGCTGATTAATCCCTTATCAGCCCCGGCCTATATGGTACCAGCTACCAATATCCTGAACAGTGAGTATATATAAGCCATGGGATGAAACTAACCTCAATGGAAAACAGTAGTCGTTCCCAATATTGTCCTGTGTAAGTACATCGAAAGGCATGTTAAGCACAACAGGCTAAACATCAACCAAATATATCCATGGTAGACAACATAATCTCCAAATGATAGCTTCAATGTGCAGGTTTAAGCACGATAGTTAAGAAAAACAAGAAGTGGAAAGGTTTGTTAACTGCAAAGTTCATACTTGCACATATAGAACATCACTTTGTGAATAACTGAAATAAATAAGGCATACTATGAACAACCAAAGATAGCAATTGAAACTGCACACAAGCTAACTACAAACAACCGAACAACCAAAAACCGTTAAAAGAGGCATATGCTTGCTACAACAGGCTTAACAGCAAGCAAATAGTCATTCATATTGGTATTGTTGAAAATGGTATTGATGAAATTGAACTGCAAAGTTCATACTTGTACATATAGAACATCACTTTGTGAATAACTGAAATAAACAAGGCATACTACGAACAACCAAAGATAGCAATTGAAACTGGACATGTGCTAACTACAAACAACCGAACAACCAAAAACCGTTAAAAGAGGCATATGCTCGCTACAACAGGCTTAACAGCAAGCAAATAGTCATTCATATTGGTATTGTTGAAACTGGTATTGATGAAATTGAACTGCAAAGTTCATACTTGCACATATAGAACATCACTTTGTGAATAACTGAAATAAACAAGGCATACTATGAACAACCAAAGATAGCAATTGAAACTGGGCATATGCTAATTACAAACAACCGAACAACCAAAAAACGTTAAAAGAGGCATATGCTTGCTACAACAGGCTTAACAGCAACCAAATAGTCATTCATATTGGTATTGTTGAAACTGGTATTGATGAAATTGAACTGCACAGTTCATACTTGCACATATAGAACATCACTTTGTGAATAGCTGAAATAAACAAGGCATACTACTAACAACCAAAGATAGCAATTGAAATTGGACATATGATAACTACAAACAACCAAAAAAGGTTAAAAGAGGCATATGCTAGCTATAACAAGCTTAACAGCAAGCAAATATATTCATTCATATTGGTATTGTTGAAACTGGAATTGATGAAATTGTACTGCATAGTAAATAGTTGCACATATAGAGCATCACATTGTGAATAACTGAAATAAACAAGTCATACTACAAACAACCAAACACAGCAATTAAAACTGGACATATTCTCACTACAAAAGGGGCTCAACAAAACAAATCATGGGTTCCCCCCATGAAGAGGCACGGCAAAACAAATCATAGGTTTCCTCACTTGTCAAAGATGGGCTCCTTCGCATGGGAAGAGTGCGGACTCTGGGTGCGCTCCATGTTGTCGCAGATGGGCTCCTTCCCCATGGAAGAGCACAGCTGTAGGGTGCCCTCCCTGATGTCGCAGATGTGCTCTTTCCCCTTGGAAGAGGCGGAGAGGGTGCCCTCCTCATGGTTGCCGTCGATGAGGTCTGACCTGGCAGTTGAGGATCCCAAGCCAGCGTCGCAGAACGTGTCCTTCAGAAATGACAAAAGGGGCTCGATGGCGATGTAGGATGGCAAATTCTTGACAGCGAGCCAGAGGAGATCAGCGGCAGGGCCATGGATGACATCGACGGTGCTTGAACCCAAGGGGTTGGGGGTGGGCCACTTAACCTGTGACATAGCCCGCGTCAGTCCGTCGCTGTCGACGACCTCGATGTCTTAGCCGGCGTTCGCGACATGCCAGCATACTCTAGCCCGCTGATTGAGAGCCGATACGTCCATTTTGCATCATGTTTTCCTACTGTTATTTATAGTGTTTTTAATCAATGTAACACTTTGTGGCGCAATTCTAATGCCTTTTCTCTCTCAATATGCAAGATTTACATAAGGAGGGACATTGCCGGCAGCTGGAATTCTGCACCTGAAAAAGCTATGTCAGAGATACCTATTTTGCACATCTCCAAATGAGCTGAAATTTCATGGAGATTTATTTTGGAATAAATAAAAAATATTGGAGAAAAGAACTACCAGAGGGGGCCCAGGTGCCCACGAGGCACCAGGGCACGCCACCGTCCCAGGCGCGCCCTGGTGGCTTATGGGGCCCCTGGCCAGCCTCCGGTGCCCATTTTCTGGTATATAAGCCCATTTGCCCTAGAAAAATAAGGAGAAGACTTTCGGGATGGAGCACCGCCGTCTCGAGGCGGAACTTGGGCAGGAGCACTTTTGCTCTCCCGTGGAGCGATTCCGCCGGGGATACTTCCCTTCGGGAGGGGCAAATCGAAACCATCGACATCACCAGCGATCCTCTCATCGTGGGAGGACCAATCTTCATCAACATATTTACCAGCACCATCTCATCTCAAACCCTAGTTCAACTCTTGTATTAAATCTTTGTCTCAAAACCTCAGATTGGTACCTATGGGTTGCTAGTAGTGTTGATTACATCTTGTAGTTGATGCTAGTTGGTTTATTTGGTGGAAGATTATATGTTCAGATCTATTATGCTATTCAATACCCCTCTGATCATGGACATGAATATGATGTGTGAGTAGTTACTTTTGTTCTTGAGGACATGGGAGAAGTCTTGTCATAAGTAATCATGTGAATTTGGTATTCGTTCGATATTTTGATGATATGTATGTTGTTGATTCTCTTAGTGGTGTCATGTGAACGTCGACTACATGACACATCACCATCTTTGGGCCTAAGGGAATGCATTGTGGAGTAGTAATTAGATGATGGGTTGCTAGAGTGATAGAAGCTTAAACCCTAGTTTATGCTCTATTCCATAAGGGGCTGATTTGGATCCATATGTTTAATGCTATGGTTAGATTTATCTTAATTCTTCTTTCATAGTTGCGGATGCTTGCGAGAGGGGTTAATCATAAGTGGGAGGCTTGTTCAAGTAAGAACAGCACCCAAGCACCGGTCCACCCACATATCAAATTATCAAAGTAGCGAACGCGAATCAAACAAATATGTTGGAAGTGACTAGATGAAATTCCCATGTGTCCTCGAGAACGTTTGGCTTATTATAAGAGATCGTTCCAGCCTATCCTTTGCAACAAAAGGATTGGGCTACCTTGCTGCACCTTATTTACTATTGCTACTTGTCACTTGTTACAAATTATCTTGCTATCAAACTACTCGTTACCGATAATTTCAGTGCTTGCAGAAAATACCTTGCTGAAAACCGCTTGTCATTTCCTTCTGCTCCTCATTGGGTTCGACACTCTTACTTATCGAAAGGAATACGATTGATCCCCTATACTTGTGGGTCATCAAGACTCTTTTCTATGCGCCGTTTCCGGGGAGTGAAGCACCTTTGGAGAGTGGAATTTGGTAAGGAAACATTTATATTACGTGCTGAAATTTACTGTCACTTGTTACTATGGAAAACAATCCTTTGAGGGGTTTGTTCGGGGTATCTTCACCTCGAACGGAAGCACAAAGAGTCGCTCCTCAACCTACTGCACCTACTGAAAATATTTATTATGAGATTCCTTCGGGTATGACAGAGAAACTGCTAGCTAATCCTTATGCAGGAGATTGAACGGTACATCCCGATATGCACTTAATCTATATGGATGAAATTTGTGGATTGTTTAATCTTGCAAGTTTATCCAGAGATGGAGTTAACTAGAAAGTATTCCCTTTATCTTTGGAGGGAAAGGCATTGACATGGTATAGGCTATGTGATGATACTGAAACATGGAACAGGAACCGGTTGAAGCTGGAATTCCATCAAAAAAATTATCCTATGCATTTGGTTCATCGTGATAGGAATTATATATATATTTTTTGTCCTCGTGAAGGAGAAAGTATCGCTCAAGCTTGGGGGAGGCTTAAGTATATGTTGCACACATGCCCCAATCATGAGCTCTCAAGAGAAATAATTCTTCAAAACTATTATGCTCGGCTTTCTCATGATGATGAAACCATGCTCGTGTGGCACCCCGGCTCAGAGGGACCGGAACGCCCCTTATTCCAGCCCAGAGATCAAGTCTTCTGGAATACGGCACTGCTTGGCATAGAACAAATCAGCTCTTTATTGCAAATGATAAGGGTACAAGGACGACGACTTCTAGCAGCGGAACAGCGACGACGTTGATGGACTCCACTCCACAGGGACTCTGGCTGGGACACGGTCTAGCTCGCACGATCGGAATCCTCGACAAGCAATCAATCACGGCATCACCTGCAATCTGGCATGACACGCCAGGTGAGTACTTTGAATGTACTCGCAAGCTCATAACAACCAAAAGCATCAAGGCAAGACAATAACATAGCATTAACAGGTTGAGTTATGAACGAATACTATGATGTGGAGGTAATAAAATCATGATACGATACAACTAGCATTACTGATGAACCAACATCTTGGGTCACATGAAACCATCTCAGTCTTGGCTACCCGGCCAAGCAACATATCATCTCGACCACCGCGTGATCACAATATAATCTGATGATCAACCTCAGGATCATCCCAATATAATCATTGGCATCCTGCCAAACTGTTACTTGCTCACATAGAAATATAAGTCCTTATATAAGTCATTCCGTCATTGTTAGTGTTGATCAAACGGTGTGACCTACAACGAACTGTGTCGGTAACCAAGGACGCGGCTATCGATAGTTTATACACTCTGCAGAGGTTAGTACACTGTACCCACACCACGGAACTCATGGCCTCGTGCTCCCATTCGGGTGGACCAACGACATTCCGACAAAACCAATCTATTGCATGACACTCCGACAAACTCCCCTTTGGGCTATGTCATGGGTGGCCCCGATGTCAACTCGTGACATCCGCCACCTTTGTGGCTGCCACTGTCGTGGCCAACACAAAATCGTCCCAAACGGGGACACCCGGGTACAACACAACTCGGGCACACAAGGGTACGGCCGCCTACCAGGCCAGGGCAGCGCGAGCACATAACCTTCCCTAGTTGGAGGCACCGGCGAGAGGCATGTCAATAGACCGAATTAGGGCCTCCCCATCCAGGCAAGTGTGGCTGCACTGGTGAGCTCGATACGGTGGCACCCGACCAACGAAATGACGGAATTTGTCCCGAAGATATATTTGTGATAGAACTGTTACTCCAATATAATATATCAACCTGTGATTCAAGTCATAGCAAGATCCATCCAATAATCCAAAGCATAATATAGTCATATTATTATTATGAACCCCGATAAGTAATAAAATTCAATATGATCATGAAGAAAGCATGACTACTGTTACTAGTAATCCCGAAGCAACATGTCACCCCCAATCTGCAAAGCATTAGTCCTAGAAATCCAAGCATCATCATGGAAATTACAAGATCAAATGTAACTCCAAGAGATGCTATGAATAAATCATATTTAACTAATGGATATATCAAACAAATTTATTAAATAAACCATGGCATTGCATTGCAATCATGCAAATGGAGGTTGTGGCTTGCCTTGCTCCAAGGGAGTGTTTGAATGCTCCTGGTCTTCACCAACACACATCAAACACTCTGGAAAACATTTTTGCAAACATTTATAAACATCACATAAAGCAAATTCTCCTATCCAAAAATTCTACACAGAAGATAAAAATACCAAACTCTACCAGAAAATAAAGGAGATCAAAAGAAAAATAATGCAAAAAGAATCAGTTCATTTGGACTTGTAGTTTAGGAGATATTCATGGTCAAAGTTGTGGTCAAATCTAGATTTAAAATGAATTTCTGGAAATTCCAGAAAATCTCTGGAGGGGTGACGTCGAAGGCGTAAAGTGGATTTACGCCTCCACTTAAAACGCTTCGGCGGGGCAGGGTGAGGCTGACTGGTGGGGTCGCTTCATCAGATTTAAAGGGAGAGAGGGAGAACAGAGGGCGGCGGCGCTTACTGGCGTCGGACGGCGGCGAGGAGGCAGCGCCGGAGCAGGCAGAGGGGGGGATCGATCGGGAACTCTACGGCGAACACGCTCGTACCCGCAGCTTCAAGAATGGTGGCCGGACGATGTCGTGCCCTACATCTCCGGCGGCGTTGATCTACGGGTGTCGATGGAGTGGGCGATTCCGGCGACCATTGCCCCGGGGAAGAGGTTGAGGAGGACTAGAGGGATGAGGGGAGCTCGATGGTGGCCCTGGCTCGTTCGGAGATGCACCGGAGCAAGCTGGCCAAGGAGGAGGCCGAGCGGCGGAGCTCCGGCCGGAGAGGAAGAAGATGAGCCCCTGGGCTCTGTTGGGTGGCGTTGGGCGACGATTCAGAGAGGAGAAGGTCGAGTGGTGAGGAGAGACGAGCTCGGGGACGGCTTAAATAGCTGAGGATGAGGATGCCGAACCGGATGCCGCCACGGGTAAGATGGCCGGAGTTCTGGCAAACTACGGACGCGTGGGCGCATGGGAGGACTCGGACGGCAACGTGAGAGGGCGAGTGGAGCGCCAGAGCAGCAGACGCGGGAGGGGCACGCGCGGTCGGCCACTAGGGCACTGTGCGCACGCGTGCGGTGAAGACCGGGGTTGCCGTGGTGCGAGGAGAGGGAAGAAGGAGGAGGAGCGGGGGGGGCAGGGGGGTACATGGGAGAAGGAGGAGGGTGGACGGCACCAGCGGATGTGCGGAGACGGCCGGGGAGAACGAGCCCGACGCTCGACGACACCCAGAGCGCGTCCACAGCACGCAGAGCATGCGCACAAGCATGCCCACAGCGCGGTCACCGCATGGCAAGGTGGGGAGATGACACAAGGGACTGGAAAAAGTTGTCCAATGTGTAGTCCATCCATCCTGCAACCCCACTATGGCATCACTTCGATTAAAGTGGCTATAGATTGAAGCGTAACATCAACTGCACCTTGCTGCAGCAAGATTAGACTAGATGTTGTGGTCAAGGGAGTGGATGAATGAGCTAAACAAGATGCCACAGAGGTTTAGGGTAAGAAGGACTAGGCTCAGGAGAAAATTGGAGGAGTTTTGACCAGATTTGAATAGAGTTGCTTCACAACAGCAACTCGGGTCCAAAAAAATAGACCATGAAGCTGCACTCACATAGAGTGTTGAATTGGGCTAAAACTTGGTGGAGCATGATGATTTAGGACCATGTAGGCACTGGTAAAATTTCATGCCATTTGGAAATACCTAAATGGTACTTCCTTCACAAAGGTCCTCTCTGGACAGGAACTTGGAGGAATTTTGCGGAGACAATGACTTGGCAAAACAATGTGAATTTTGGCATGCTCAAATTATATAGGGACTTTTAGGTCCTGGATTAATTTCAGAATTTATGAAGCAATAGAAAATATAGTTGCTTCACAACCTGAAAATATTACCAGAAACTAAGATTTGAAGGTGTGCTCACATAGATTGTTGGATGGAGCTACAATTTGGTGTAGAGGAATTATTTGAGCACATGGATGGTCTGGCAAAATTTCAACTCAAATGGATACTCCTAGCTAGTACACCAAGCTTCTCTCTGGACAAAAACTTTGAAAATTTGCTAAGGAAGATTTACTAGGCAAATGGAGCTGAATTTTGTCATGTGGTAATTATTTGGATAGGAA
Source organism: Elymus sibiricus (assembly GCA_039707655.1). Taxonomy (NCBI): domain Eukaryota; kingdom Viridiplantae; phylum Streptophyta; class Magnoliopsida; order Poales; family Poaceae; genus Elymus; species Elymus sibiricus. The sequence goes on from CM077676.1 coordinate 279,947,100, forward strand.
AGAGTGCTCAAAAAGTTTGAGGGCAATCAAGAAAATATAAATAGCACTTTCTTCACAAAGTGCCATACTGGACAGAATAGGAAAATTAATATTCCTGAATTATTTTTTAACTAGGCAAGGAAGGGTTTTGACATATTTGTGAAAAGTATGATCTAAAGAATTTATGAGAATTATTTGGGAATTTTGTGGAACACAAAAATATAGGTTGCTTCACAACCTAGGTCAGACAGGGTTATTCCTTTAATAGAAAAAGGAATATTTCCAAGAAAAGAATTTGGGGTTGGGCTAGAGTTGAAATACCATGATCTTGGTAAAGATACAAGGATGATGCACCACTAGGGAGAAGAAGGAATGATGATCTCCCAGGTTTCAAGTCCACAGAGCCAACCCAAAAGCAAAAACCAAAGAAAAGCAAAAGAAAAAGAAAGGGCCAAAAATTGGGGTGTTACAAACCTACCCCCCTTACAAAAATCTCGTCCTCGAGATTTGGTTACTCAGGGAACAAGTATGACTTAAGGAAACTGTTTCCAACTCGGGCATCATTTTCTTTTGTATATCGTTCCCTTTGAATCTCATATGATCGGACCTTCTGACTTTGGAGTGATTTGCTTCACCTTACTCGAATTTCTGACGGGTCTTGCCTCATAGGTCAAACCATACGCTAACCCAAATTATCTGCCCACTTAGCCGGGAGTGTGATATATTATCATAACTGGGATATATGATCTTTCCACCAGGCTGGGATGATTTCCGAATGACTTGTCACTTTTCGATATATTGAAGGTAGTATCCAAGGAATCTGAGAATCAACTTTCTGTGGGCATGAAAACTTTTAACTCCTTCCATCAGATTGCTCAAGTAAATGCTTGTCTTCCAAGTTCAACCAATGCTGAGAATCGAAACCATTTTCATGACAGGATCTGACTGCCCGTAGGTGATACTGAACCCTATTGTTTTGTTTCTTTGTCGCGAGCATGAACTCTGTGCCAAAGATTTGCTTGCCTCATGTTGTGAACAGTTTAGAAGGGTACAGCTCGATAGTTGTAACATACCTCAAACAGTAGCATCTCGAGTCTGGACTGACAGTTGCGCTGATGGGAAGATATTTTTCATGACAGGCTGTCCTTGTACTCAGTTCCACAAGTGAGAGCACATGATCTGAGCTGGTTGCTCGGCTTTTGGCTTACCCATGCTGTCGGTATAGTCATCGGTGTTACTAGGTCATGAGATATTTTAACACGGTGGCTGAATTCAACATGCTGAAGTGACTAAGGAATCTCGCATCTGATGAGACTGACCTGGATATTCCACACTGACAATTCTAAGCATGTGTAACCGGACAAACAGGTTAGCGTGACATGAGGTCCTTATGGAACAGGGTAGGCCTCTGAGTGTATGTCCATGTTGATACTTATGGAATCATGGTCTCAATCTGACTTGGGTACCCGGACCCTGTTGGTCGTGCAAGAATTATCATACTGTTGCTGTTAGTCTTACTCCTTGATTGCCAGTATTTTCTTTATCGAAATCCCTTGCTGAAATAGCTTGGCCATATATTTCCTCAATTCTTCTTGCGACCATAGTCGTTGTTGGTGCAATAGTTCATTATCATACCTTATTCTTGCGCATGGAACGTGTCCTCATAGACATACCATATAGTTGTATAGAGTGCGTTATTCGAGCTGATCAGACAAGACTGTAACAAGAGTCCATGATACCACCTTTTCCGGTACCGAGAAACTGACCTTTGTAGCCACTATTGTTCTAAGCTTGTCTGCTTCACCATTCGTTGATTCACATGAGATGTATATCTGACTTTTCTTCCTTTGGCAGAATGCATGGGGTTGTTGGATTCTTAACTTCCTTCGGTAGATCCGCTTGAACATAACTGCATCCTCGTATGAGTGACTTGCATGACCTGGGCTACATGCTAACCATATATATGGAAATATATGTAGCCAAACACTCGCTTCTTGCGGCAGGCAGGGGTCTTGACTGATTTGTGCTTTTGACAAGATTTTTGCGAGTTTGATTCTTGAGCTACACTGTCATATACTGCCAACTCACTGTGTAATATCTTGTAGCAATACTGATGACGGTGTGTAGTGCCGTACTGAAGAAGGTTGGGTATCTTATGTTGGAAGCGATCTGAGTAGCTTGCTGAAGAAGACTGGACATCTTACGCTTGAAGACTTTGCCTTGGTAGCGTGCTGGAGAAGGCTGGGTTCTGTGCCTGAGAAGCTTCTCCTCTGGTTGCGTATTGAGGAAGATTCATTTCCTTATGCCGGAAGCTTTTACTGAGGTATCTTGCTGCGGAAGACGGGGTATCTTGGGCAGGAAGCTGTCCATGTGTCGTACAGAGGAAGATTGAGGAGCCTTGCATCCTAAGCTTCTTCTGGTAGCATGTGGATAAAGACTGAGTTTCTTATACCCGAAGCTTCATACTTTGATCTGCAGACTAAATGCCATACACACCCATAATATTTTATGGCTAGTTACTTGCATGAGAAGATTTGTCGGTCTGTCTTCCTTGCTGAATACTGAACACATATGACCTTCTGGCTTTCCTCTGGAGTATAACATATTTCAAATTTTATTCATAGCTGAACCAAACTTTATATCTCAGTTGTGCCTTTGAAAATGTTCCGTCTGCCTTGCCCCTGACTAGCCTTTCTGCTGGTTCGATTCTTAAGAGTACAACTGATGCATGCTTGATGCTGATAGTCAATCCAAGATACCATTTGTGTTCCGACCAGTATATGAACTTTGCATTGCTTCTTCGAGTCCAGTGGTGGTCGATGAGCAACTTTCATAAGGGGAAATAAGGTAACACCAAAGGCCCAAAAGAAACATCAGAAACAACTCAATCTAACAACGGCACCCAATAGGCACACAAGCATCCACAAGCAATATTGCATCCATTACTACTCAACACAAACCACAACATGCATGCTACTACAACTAATGCAACATGGACTATACAGGCACTAAGGCACTAAGAACAAGTTAAAGCTGGATAGTTGACGAAACAGCTAGTGGAGCGGTGGGTGGAGCAGTTGATGCTGGGGGTAAAGAAGTCGATGAAGAAAGCAATGGGGGTGGAGTAATTGTAGCACCGAGCAATCTCCTGGCCCGAGTCGCATCTCGGACTAGCTCAGCAATAAGAATATACTCGGCCGTCATGAAGCAGGACATGGAAGGGATGGCCTCATCATCGTGAGGACGAGTAGGAGGAAACCTGACTCGCCTGGGGTTCTCGGCTATGGTAGGGTAGTATTGATAAGCACGGTTTTCTTGCATCATAAGCTCTTGGTGACGAAGACCAGTAATTCCTGCCAGGGCTGCGAGTTGCACCGCACGTTCTGGAGTGGCACCATATCCGCCATGGAATCTGTAGGTACATCTTCCGATATGGATCCTGGCTGCCAGAAAAACATGGGCGACATACTCCAGTAATCTCCCTTCAAGCGAAACCTCGAAAACTTGATACCTCGGCATATCTCCATTAGGGTAGAGACTATGCCATACGTCACGAAGTAGGGATGCAAAGCTGAGCGGTGCAGGGGCTGCATTGAACTCAATAGGAATGGCGGCCATCTACACTCATGGAATAGACGGTCAGAAGAAAGACGGAATCTATATGCATGCTATGCAACAACCAAGTGTAGCAATCAAATGCAACAAGCAGGCTGGACTCTATAGTACCGATTCTAACGCTCGCGCTAACTAGGGCGTCCTATAGCCATACCTGCTCTGATACCAACAGTTGTGGCACCCCGGCTCAGAGGAACCGAAACGCCCCGTATTCCAGCCCAGAGATCAAGTCTTCTGGAATACGACACTGCTTGGCATAGAACAAATCAGCTCTCTATTGCAAATGATAAGGGTACAAGGGTCTGCTATTACAAAGATTACAACTGCATGGTGACACTACGCCAGCTAAGGTAGCTCTATGATAGCAGCGGAACAACTCGTAGTAGCGAAATAACTTCTAGCGGCGGAACAGCGACAACGTTGATGGACACCACTCCGCAGGGACTCTGGCTGGGACACGGTCTAGCTCGCATGATCGGAATCCTCGCAAGCAATCAATCACGGCATCACCTGCAATCTGGCATGACACGCCAGGTGAGTACTTTGAATGTACTCGCAAGCTCATAACAACCAAAAAGCATCAAGGCAAGACAATAACATAGCATTAACAGGTTGAGTTATGAACGAATACTATGATGTGGAGGTAATAAAATCATGATACGATACAGCTAGCATTACTGATGAACCAACATCTTGGGTCACATGAAAACATCTCACTCTTGGCTACCCAGCCAAGCAACATATCATCTCGACCACCGCGTGATCAATATAACCTCGTGATCACAGCGTGATCACAGTATAATCCGATGATCAACCTTAGGATCATCCCAATATCATCACTGGCATCCTGCCAAACTATTACTTGCTCACATACAAATATAAGTCCTTATATAAGTCATTCCGTCATTGTCAGTGTTGATCGAATGGTGTGACGTACAACGAACTGTATCCATAACCGAGGACGCGACTATCAATAGTTTATACTCTATGCAGAGGTTAGTACAGTGTACCCACACCACGGAACTCATGCCCTCGTGCTCCCATTCGGGTGGACCAATGACATTCTGACAAAACCAATCTATAGCATGACACTCTCACGGCCACTCTGACAAACTCCCCTTTGGGCTATGTCATGGGTGGCCCCGATGTAAACTCGTGACATCCGCTACTTTTGTTCTTGAGGACATGGGAGAAGTCTTGTCATAAGTAATCTTGTGAATTTGGTATTCATTCGATATTTTGATGATATGTATGTTGTTGATTCTCTTAGTGGTGTCATGTGAACGTCGACTACATGACACTTCACCATCTTTGGGCCTAAGGGAATGCATTGTGGAGAAGTAGTTAGATGATGGGTTGCTAGAGTGACAGAAGCTTAAACCCTAGTTTATGCGCTATTCCGTAAGGGGCTGATTTGGATCCATATGTTTAATGCTATGGCTAGATTTATCTTAATTCTTCTTTCATAGTTGCGGATGCTTGCGAGAGGGGTTAATCATAAGTGGGAGGCTTGTTCAAGTAGGAACAGCACCCAAGCACCGGTCCACCCACATATCAAATTATCAAAGTAGCGAACGTGAATCAAACAAATATGATGAAAGTGACTAGATGAAATTCCCATGTGTCCTCGAGAACGTTTGGCTTATTATAAGAGATCGTTCCGGCCTGTCCTTTGCAACAAAAGGATTGGGTTACCTTGCTGCACCTTATTTACTATTGCTACTTGTCACTTGTCACAAATTATCTTGCTATCAAACTACTCGTTACCGATAATTTCAGTGCTTGCAGAAAATACCTTGCTGAAAACCGTTTGTCATTTCCTTCTGCTCCTCGTTGGGTTCGACACTCTTACTTATCGAAAGGAATACGATTGATCCCCTATACTTGTGGGTCATCAAGACTCTTTTCTATGCGCCGTTGCCGGGGAGTGAAGCACCTTTGGAGAGTGGAATTTGGTAAGGAAACATTTATATTACGTGCTGAAATTTATTGTCACTTGTTACTATGGAAAACAATCCTTTGAGGGGTTTGTTCGGGGTATCTTCACCTCGACCGGAAGCACTAAGAGTTTCTCCTCAACCTACTGCACCTACTGAAAATATTTATTATGCGATTCCTTCGGGTATGATAGAGAAACTGCTAGCTAATCCTTATGCAGGAGATGGAATGGTACATCCCGATATGCACTTAATCTATGTGGATGAAATTTGTGGATTGTTTAAGCTTGCAAGTTTATCCGGAGATGGAGTTAAGAAGAAAGTATTCCCTTTATCTTTGGAGGGAAAGGCATTGACATGGTATAGGCTACGTGATGATACTGAAACATGGAACTGGAACTGGTTGAAGCTGGAATTCCATCAAAAAAATTATCCTATGCATTTGGTTCATCGTGATAGGAATTATATATATAATTTTTGTCCTCGTGAAGGAGAAAGTATCGCTCAAGCTTGGGGGAGGCTTAAGTATATGTTGCACACATGCCTCAATCATGAGCTCTCAAGAGAAATAATTCTTCTAAACTTTTATCCTCGGCATTCTCATGATGATCAAACCATGCTCGTGTGGCACCCCAGCTCAGAGGGACCGGAACGCCCCTTATTCCAGCCCAGAGATCAAGTCTTCTGGAATACGGCACTGCTTGGCATAGAACAAATCAGCTCTTTATTGCAAATGATAAGGGTACAAGGACGACGACTTCTAGCAGCGGAACAGCGATGACGTTGATGGACTCCACTCCACAGGGACTCTGGCTGGGACACGGTCTAGCTCGCACGATCGGAATCCTTGACAAACAATCAATCACGGCATCACCTGCAATCTGGCATGACACGCCAGGTGAGTACTTTGAATGTACTCGCAAGCTCATAACAACCAAAAGCATCAAGGCAAGACACTAACATAGCATTAACAGGTTGAGTTATGAACGAATACTATGATGTGGAGGTAATAAAATCATGATACGATACAGCTAGCATTACTGATGAACCAACATCTTGGGTCACATGAAACCATCTCACTCTTGGCTACCCAGCGAAGCAACATATCATCTCGACCACCGCGTGATCACAATATAATCTGATGATCAACCTCAGGATCATCCCAATATAATCATTGGCATCCTGCCAAACTGTTACTTGCTCACATACAAATATAAGTCCTTATATAAGTCATTCCGTCATTGTGAGTGTTGATCAAACGGTGTGACCTACAACGAACTGTGTCCATAACCAAGGACGCGGCTATCGATAGTTTATACACTCTGCAGAGGTTAGTACACTGTACCCACACCACGGAACTCATGGCCTCGGTCTCCCATTCGGGTGGACCAACGACATTCCGACAAAACCAATCTATTGCATGACACTCTCCCGGCCACTCCGACAAACTCCCCTTTGGGCTATGTCATGGGTGGCCCCGATGTCAACTCGTGACATCTGCCACCTTTGTGGCTGCCACCGTCGTGGCCAACACAAACTCGTCCCAAACGGGGACACCCGGGTACAACACTACTCGGGCACACAAGGGTACGTCCGCCTACCAGGCCAGGGCAGCGCGAGCACATAACCTTCCCTAGTTGGAGGCACCGGCGAGAGGCATGTCAATAGACCGAATTAGGGCCTCCCCATCCAGCCAAGTGTGGCTGCACTGGTGAGCTCGATTCGGTGGCACCCGACCAACGAAATGACGAAATTTGTCCCCAAGATATATCTGTGATAGAACTGTTACTCCAATATAATATATCAACCTGTGATTCAAGTCATAGCAAGATCCATCCAATAATCCAAAGCATAATATAGTCATATTATTATTATGAACCCCGATATGTAATAAAATTCAATATGATCATGAAGAAAGCATGACTACTGTTACTAGTAATCCCGAAGCAACATGTCACCCCCAATCTGCAAAGCATTAGTCCTAGAAATCCAAGCATCATCATGGCAATTACAAGATCAAATGTAACTCCAAGAAATGCTATGAATAAATCATATTTAACTAATGGATATATCAAACAAATTTATTAAATAAAGCATGGCATTGCATTGCAATCATGCAAATGGAGGTTGTGGCTTGCCTTGCTCCAAGGGAGTGTTGGAATGTTCCTGGTCTTCACCAACACACATCAAACACTCTGGAAAACATTTTTGCAAACATTTATAAACATCACATAAAGCAAATTCTCCTATCCAGAAATTCTAGATAGAAAATAAAAATACCAAACTCTACCAGAAAATAAAGGAGATAAAAAGAAAAATAATGCAAAAAGAATCAGTTCATTTGGACTTGTAGTTTAGGAGATATTCCTGGTCAAAGTCGTGGTCAAATCTAGATTTAAAATGAATTTCTGGAAATTCTAGAAAATCTCTGGAGGGGTGACGTTGAAGGCGTAAAGTGGATTTACGCCTCCACTTAAAACACTTCGGCGGGGCACGGTGAGGCTAACTGGTGGGGTCGCTTCATCAGATTTAAAGGGAGAGAGGAAGAACAGAGGGCGGCGGCGCTTACTAGCGTCGGACGGCGGCGAGGAGGCAGCGCCGGAGCAGGGAGAGGGAGGGGATGGATCGGGAACTCTACGGAGAACACACCCGTACCCACAACTCGAAGAATGGTGGCCGGACGATGTCGCGCCCTACATCTCCGGCGGCGGTGATCTACGGGTGTCGACGGAGTGGGCGATTCCGGCGACCATTGCCCCGGGGAAGAGGTTGAGGAGGACTAGAGGGATGAGGGGAGCTCGATGGTGGCCATGGCTTGTCTGGAGATGCACCGGAGCAAGCTGGCCAAGGAGGAGGCCGAGCGGCGGAGCTCCGGCCGAAGAGGAAGAAGATGAGCCCCTGGGCTCGGTTCGGTGGCGCTGGGCAACGATTCAGAGAGGAGAAGGTCGAGTGGTGAGGAGAGACGAGCTCGGGGACGGCTTAAATAGCTGAGGAGGAGGATGCCGAACCGAATGCCGCCAGGGGCAAGATGGCCGACGTTCTGGTGAACTGCGGACGCATGGGCGCATGGGAGGACTCGGACGGCGACGTGAGAGGGCGAGTGGAGCGCCAGAGGAGCAGACGCGGGAGGGGCACGCGCGGTCGGCCACTAGGGCACTGTGCGCACGCGTGCGGCGAAGACCGGGGTCGCCGTGGCGCGAGGAGAGGGAAGAAGGAGGAGGAGCGGGGGGGCTAGGGGGATACGTGGGAGAAGGAGGAGGGTGGACGGCACCAGCGGACGTGCGGAGACGGCCGGGGAGAACGAGCCCGACGCTCGGCGACACCCAGAGCGCGTCCACAGCACGCAGAGCATGCGCACAAGCATGCCCACAGCGCGGTCACCGCATGGCAAGGTGGGGAGATGACACAAGGGACTGAAAAAAGTTGTCCAATGTGTAGTCCATCCATCCTGCAACCCCACTATGGCATCACTTCGATTAAAGTGGCTATAGATTGAAGCGTAACATCAACTGCACCTTGCTGCAGCAAGATTAGACTAGATGTTGTGGTCAAGGGAGTGGATGAATGAGGTAAACAAGATGCCACAGAGGTTTAGGGTAAGAAGGACTAGGCTCAGGAGAAAATTGGAGGAGTTTTGACCATATTTGAATAGAGTTGCTTCACAACAGCAACTCTGGTCCAAAAAAATAGACCATGAAGCTGCACTCACATAGAGTGTAGAATTGGGCTGAAACTTGGTGGAGCATGATGATTTAGGACCATGTAGGCACTGGTAAAAATTTCATGCCATTTGGAAATACCTAAATGGTACTTCCTTCACAAAGGTCCTCTCTGGACAGGAACTTGCAGTAATTTTGTGGAGAAAATGACTTGGCAAAACAATGTGAATTTTGGCATGCTCAAATTATATAGGGACTTTTAGGTCTTGGATTAATTTCAGAATTTGTGAAGCAATAGAAAATATAGTTGCTTCACAACCTGAAAATATTACCAGAAACTAAGATTTGAAGGTGTGCTCACATAGATTGTTGGATGGAGCTACAATTTGGTGTAGAGGAATTATTTGAGCACATGGATGGTCTGGCAAAATTTCAACTCAAATGGATACTCCTAGCTAGTACTTCCTTCACCAAGCTTCTCTCTGGACAGAAACTTTGAAAATTTGTTGAGGTAGATTTGCTAGGCAAATGGAGCTGAATTTTGTCATGTGGTAATTATTTGGATAGGAAAGAGTGCTCAAAAAGTTTGAGGGCAATCAAGAAAATATAAATAACACTTTCTTCACAAAGTGCCATACTGGACAGAATAGGAAAATGGATATTCCTGAATTATTTTTGAACTAGGCAAGGAAATGTTTTGACATATTTGTGGAAAGTATGATCCAAAGAATTTATGAGAATTATTTGGGAATTTTGTGGAAGACAAAAATATAGGTTGCTTCACAACCTAGGTCAGACAGGGTTATTCCTTTAATAGAAAAAGGTATATTTCCAAGAAAAGAATTTGGGGTTGGGCTAGAGTAGAAATACCTTGATCTTGGGAAAGATACAAGGATGATGCACCATTAGGGAGAAGAAGGAATGATGATCTCCCAGGTTTCAAGTCCACAGAGCCAATCCAAAAGCAAAAACCAAAGAAAAGCAAAAGAAAAAGAAAGGGCCAAAAATCGGGGTGTTACAGATCGATTCTTCTTCGACTGGCTCCTTTATGAAGAAAACTATTGAATTCAGATGGGATCTTCTGGAAAGAATTAAACGCAACTCTGAAGATTGGGAACTCGACAAAGGTAATGAGTCAGGTATAATACTTGAGTTCGATTGTGTTAAATCTTTTATGAATACTGATGCTTTCCATAAGTTTAGCACTAAATATGGACTTGACTTTGAGATAGTAGCCTCCTTTTGTGAATCATTTGCTACTCATGTTGATCTCCCTAAGGAGAAGTGGTTTAAATATCATCCCCCTGTTAAAGAAAAGATTGAGGAACCTGTTATTGTTAAAGAAGAAACTGTCATTTACAATGTTGATCCAGTTGTGCCTACTGCTTATATTGGGAAACCACCTTTTCCTGTTAGGATTAAGGAACATGCTAAAGTTTCAACTGTGGTTAATAAAAATAAAACTAAAACTCCTAGACCCTCTGAACAAATTAAAGTTGAACCTAGTGTTGCAATGGTTAAAGATCTTTTGGTTGATAATATTGATGGACATGTCATATATTTCTGTGATGAAGCAACTAGAATTGCTAAACCAGACCCTAAAGATAAAAAACAAACCTGTGGCTGGCATGCCTGTTATTTCTGTTAAAATGGGAGATCATTGTTATCATGGTTTATGTGATATTGGTGCTAGTGTGAGTGTTATTCCGTTCTTTACCAAGAAGTCATGAATGATATTGCACCTGTTGAGATTGAGGATATTGATGTTACTATTAAGATCGCAAATAGAGATACTATTTCACCGCTTGGAATTGTTAGAGATGTTGAAGTCTTGTGTGGTAAGATCAAATACCCTACTGATTTTCTTGTTCTTGGATCACCACAAGATGATTTTTGTCCCATTATATTTGGTAGACCCTTCTTGGATACTGTTAATGCCAAGATTGATTGCACTAAAGAAATTGTTAGTGTTAATTTTGGTGAGATATCTCATGAGTTTAATTTCTCTAAGTTTCGTAGACATCCTCATGATAAAGAATTACCCAATAAACATGAAATTATTGGTCTTGCTTCTATTGTTGTGCCTCCTACTGATCCACTAGAACAATATTTGCTTGAGCATGAGAATGACATGAATATGAATGAAAGAAATGAAATAGATGAATTATTCTTTAAACAAGCACCTATCCTGAAACATAATTTGCCTGTTGAAACCTTGGGAGGTCCACCTCCACCCAAGGGTGATCCTGTTTTTGATTTGAAGCAATTACCTAATACTCTTAAATATGCTTATCTTGATGAAAAGAAGATATATCCTGTTATTATTAGTGCTAACCTTTCAGAGCATGAAGAAAAGAGATTACTTAAAACTCTGAAGAAGCACCGTGCCGCTATTGGATATACTGTCGATGATCTTAAGGGCATCAGTCCCACTTTATGTCAGCATAAAATTCAAATGGAGCCAGATGCTAAACCCGTTGTTGATCATCAAAGAAGATTAAATCCTAAAATGAAGGATGTGGTAAGAACTGAAATATTAAATCTTCTGGAAGCAGGTATAATTTATCCCATAGCTGATAGTAGATGGGTAAGTCATGTTCATTGTGTTCCTAAGAAAGGAGGTATTACCGTTGTTCCCAATGATAAAAATGAACTTATTCCACAAAGAATTGTAACTGGTTATAGGATGGTAATTGATTTCAGGAAATTAAATAAAGCTACTAGAAAAGATCATTACCCCTTGCCTTTTATTGATCAAATGTTAGAAAGATTGTCTAAGCATACACACTTTTGTTTCCTAGATGGTTATTCTGGTTTCTCTCAAATACCCGTGTCACCTGAAGATCAAGAGAAAACCACCTTTACTTGTCCTTTTGGAACTTATGTTTATCGTCATATGCCCTTTGGTTTATGTAATGCTCCTGCTACCTTTCAAAGATGTATGGCTGCTATATTCTCTGACTTTTGTGAAAAGATTGTTGAGGTTTTCATGGATGATTTCTCCATTTATGGAATTTCTTTTGATGATTGCTTGAGCAACCTTGATCGAGTTTTGCAGAGATGTGAAGAAACTAATCTTGTTTTGAATTGGGAGAAGTGCCACTTTATGGTGAATGAAGGTATTGTCTTGGGGCATAAAATTTCTGAAAGAGGTATTGAAGTTGATAAAGCTAAAGTTGACGCTATTGAGAAAATGCCATGTCCTAAAGATATCAAAGGTATAAGAAGTTTCCTTGGTCATGTTGGTTTCTATAGAAGGTTTATAAAAGACTTCTCTAAAATTTCTAGACCTCTTACCAATCTCTTGCAAAAAGATGTTCCATTCGTTTTTTAAGATGATTGTGTAGAAGCCTTTGAAATACTTAAGAAAGCCTTAATTTATGCACCTATTGTTCAACCACCCGATTGGAACTTGCCTTTTGAAATTATGTGTGATGCTAGTGATTATGCTGTTGGTGCTGTTCTAGGATAAAGAGTTGATAAGAAATTGAATTTTATTCATTATGATAGTAAAACTCTAGACAGTGCCCAAAGAAATTATGCTACTACTGAGAAAGAATTTTTAGCAGTTGTGTTTGCATGTGATAAATTCAGATCTTATATTGTTGATTCCAAAGTTACTGTTCACACTGATCATGCTGCTATTAAATATCTTATGGAAAAGAAAGATGCTAAACCTAGACTCATTAGGTGGGTTCTATTGCTACAAGAATTTGACTTGCATATTGTTGATAGAAAAGGAGTTGAGAATCCCGTAGCTGATAATTTGTCTACAATGGAAAATGTTCTTGATGACCCACTCCTTATTAATGATGATTTCCCTGATGAACAATTAGCAGTGATAACTGCTTCTCGTAATACTCCTTGGTATGCAGACTATGCTAATTATATTGTTGCTAAATTTATACCACCTAGTTTCACATACCAACAAAAGAAAAAGTTCTTCTTTGATTTAAGACATTACTTCTGGGATGACCCACATCTTTATAAAGAAGGAGTAGATGGTATTATTAGACATTGTATACCTGAGCATGAACATGAACAAATCCTAAGGAAGTGTCATTCCGAGGCTTACGGAGGACACCATGTGGGAGACAGAACTGCACATAAGGTACTACAATCTGGTTTTTATTGGCCTACTTTTTCAAGGATGCTCGTTGGTTTGTCTTCTCTTGTGATGAATGTCAAAGAATTGGTAATATTGGTAGACGTCAGGAAATGCCTATGAATTATTCACTTGTTATTGAACCATTTGATGTTTGGGGTTTTGATTATATGGGACATTTTCCTAAATCCAATGGGTATACTCATATTTTAGTTGCTGTTGATTACGTTACTAAGTGGGTAGAAGCTATTCCAACTAGTAGTGTTGATCATCACAATTCTATTAAAATGCTTAAAGAAGTTATTTTCCCGAGGTTCGGAGTCCCTAGATATTTAATGACTGATGGTGGTTCACATTTTATTCATGGGGCATTCCATAAACTGCTTGCTAAATATGATGTCAACCATAGAATTGCATCTCCCTATCACCCTCAATCTAGTGGTCAAGTTGAATTGAGCAATAGAGAAATAAAGTTAATTTTGCAAAAGACCGTCAATAGATCTAGAAAGAATTGGTCTAAAAAACTTGATGATGCATTATGGGCTTATAGAACTGCTTGTAAAAATACTATGGGTATGTCTCCTTATAAAATGGTTTATGGAAAAGCATGTCATTTACCTCTTGAGTTAGAACATAAAGCATATTGGGCAACTAAAGAACTCAATTATGATTTTAATCTTGCCGGTGAAAAGAGGTTATTTGATATTAGCTCGCTAGATGAATGGAGAACCCAAGCTTATGAAAATGCCAAATTGTTTAAATAAAAAGTTAAAAGATGGCTTGATAAAAGAATTCAAAAACGGGAATTCAAAGTGGGTGAGTATGTTCTATTGTACAATTCTCGTTTTAGATTTTTTGCAGGAAAACTTCTCTATAAATGGGAAGGACCGTATATCATCGAGGAAGTTTATCGCTCGGGAACCATTAAGATCAATAACGCCGAAGGCACTAATCCAAAGGTGGTCAATGGGCAAAGAATTAAGCATTACATCTTAGGTACACCTATTAATGCTGAGACTAACATTATCCAAACTATGACACCGGAGGAACACTTCAAAACCCTGAAAAGGAAGAGGTACGTGATACGGTAAGTAAACTGACTCCAAAAATTCCATAAAAATACTTTCTGTCAGTTTTGGAATATTAAAAAATACAAAAATAAGAAACAGCCGAGAGGACCCCCGAGGTGCACATGAGGCACCAGGGCGCGCCACCCCCCCTGGTGCGCCCTGGTGGCTCGTGGGCCCCTCGTGAGCCTTCCCGACTCCGTTTTCTTCTGGAATACTTGTTTTGCAAGATAAAAATTCTTTATATATACTCCCAGACGTTTTGACCACCGTATCGCAGAAATATCCTCTGTTCTTGTTTCGTGCTATTTTTCTGACAGATCTAGATCGCTATGGCTCCACCAAGCTCTTCCAAGGACAAGTTCTATGAGAAGGTCATCAACCCCTACCTACCAGAGGTGATGAAACACCCTCAAGCCATCGAGATGCATGAGGGGGTGCTTCACATCTGGGATGTTCAAGGGCCCAAGAAGACCAGGAGCGCGGAGGCCAGGCTCGAAGCGGTGGAGCAGGAGATTTTCAAGTGCCAAGGGATGGTAGAACGTGGACTCAGCGCCAACCACTCCATGATCACGGAATTCACCCGTGATCACAAGGTGGATGGCCAATCAATGGGGGACATCGTCTTCAAGCTCAACGAATGAATTGACTACCTCCAAGGCCAAATCTATGATCTTCAAAACCAAAATTTTGAGTATGAGGCAAGATTCAAAGGTATGAGTTTAGCTGCAAGTTTCAGGACTCTAGAGACTCGTTCATCCTTTTATGATGGGGAACCTATGCCATGGAAGCCGGAGGACAAGCCCACAACTTCATCACCACCACCATCACCGAAGAAAGAAACTTGAGTACACGGGTATGGGCACTCCCCTTGGCTTGTGCCAAGCTTGGGGGAGGAGCCCCGGTATCATATCACCATCACTTTTATTATCTCTACCTATTTTTAGTTCAATCCTTAGTTATTTCGTGATTTAGTTGAATAAAAGTTTAGTATGATCTATTTTCGAGTTCTAGTTTCGTGATCAATCTATCTATGTAATTGAGTTGAGAGTTATATAGTAAAGAGTAGTTTGAGTATTTGCTTCTTTACTTTTATGTTTCAATCCTAGAAATGAAAATAATGAAAAAGATCATATGCTAATCTTATGGAAAGTAATGACATTACATAGAGAAAAGTATAAGTGGTAAAATTTATTAAAAGTTAACAAACATAGCATTGGTCAATGATGCAATTCATGAAAAAATTAATAAGGGAAGAGAAGATTCACATGCAAATACACTATCTTGGACATCTTTTGTGATTGTGAGCCCCCATTGAGTATTGTATGTCAAATTGTTGACGTTGGACAAGGAAGACAACATATTGAATTATGTTTGCTTATATTCACATAGAAGTTATGTTGTCATAGATCCTCGAACATGTGGTGCTTGCCCAATATCTTTGCTAGCCAAAAATCCGCACCAAGTAGAGATATTACTTGTGCATCAAAAACCCTTAAACCCAGCTTCATGTCATGAGAGTCCACTATATCTACCTATGGATTGAATAAGATCCTTCAAGTAAGTTGTCATCGATGCAAAAAACAATAAAAATTGCCTCTAACTATGTATGAACTTTTATTGTAAGGGAAAATAAGCTTTGTACAAACTTGTGATGGTAAAGAAATAAAAGCGACGGACTGCATAATAAAGGTTGTTATCACAAGGGGCAATATAAAGTGATGTTCCTTTGCATTAAGAGCTTGTGCATCCAAAAACAAAAAGTGCATGACAACCTCTGCTTCCCTCTACGAAGGGCCTATCTTTTACTTTTATGTATTTACTTTTTATGCAAGAGTCAATAGTGTTCTCCTCTATTCCTTTTTATTTTTCTCTTTAGCAAGCATCATGTGGTGGGGAAAGATCTAGGCATATATATCCAGTTGGATATGAGTGATCATGAGTTATTATTGTTGACATCACCCTTGAGGTGAATAAGTTGGGAGGCGAAATTATAAGCCCCTATATTTCTATGTGTCTGGCTCAAACTTTTTGCTCCATATATTTGTTGTGAGTGTTAGCAATCATAGAAGACTAAATGATGGTTGAGTATGTGGACTTACTAAAAAGCTCCTACATGAGACCCTTCCTGAAAATATGATGAATTGCAATTGCATTGTTGACTGAGAACATAGTTGTTAGTTTTCAAGAAAGTTTATGCCTTATACTTTGTTGTTGTGATGAATTGTTACTTGCTCATGAGAAGTTCTATGATAATGAATATTGTTGTTATAATAATGATCATGATGCTACTATGGCCGTATTTTGTTTTTATCGACACCTCTCTTTCTAAACATGTGGACATGATTATTGGTATCGGCTTTCGCTTGAGGACAAGCGAGGTCTAAGCTTGGGGGAGTTGATATGTCCATTTTGCATCAGGTTTTCCTATTGTTATTTATAGTGTCTTTAATCAATATAACATTTTGTGGAGCAATTCTAATGCCTTTTCTCTCTTAATATGCAAGATTTACATAAGGAGGGAGATTGCCGGCAGCTGGAATTCTGGACCTGAAAAAGCTATGTTAGAGATACCTATTCTGCACATCTCCAAATGATCTGAAATTTCACGAAGATTTATTTTGGAATAAATAAAAAATACTAGAGAAAAGAACTACCAGAGGGGGCCACCCAGGTGCCCATGAGGCACCAGGGCGCGCCACACCCCCAGGCGCACCCTGGTGGCTTGTGGGGCCCCTGACCAGCCTCCGGTGCCCATTTTCTGGTATATAAGCCCATTTTCCCTATAAAAATAAGGAGATGACTTTCGGGACGTAGCGCCGCCGTCTCGAGGCGGAACTTGGGCAGGAGCACTTTTGCTCTCCGGCGGAGCGATTCCGCCGAGGATACTTCCCTCCGGGAGGGGGAAATCGAAGCCATCGACATCACCAACGATCCTCTCATCATGGGAGGACCAATCTTCATCAAAATCTTCACTAGCACCATCTCATCTCAAACCCTAGTTCATCTCTTGTATTCAATCTTTGTCTCAAAACCTCAGATTGGTACCTGTGGGTTGCTAGTAGTGTTGATTATATCTTGTAGTTGATGCTAGTTGGTTTATTTGGTGGAAGATTATATGTTCAGATCTATTATGCTATTCAATACCCCTCTGATCATGGACATGAATATGATGTGTGAGTAGTTATTTTTGTTCTTGAGGACATGGGAGAAGTCTTGTCATAAGTAATCGTGTGAATTTGGTATTCGTTCGATATTTTGATGATATGTATGTTGTTGATTCTATTAGTGGTGTTATGTGAATGTCGACTACATGACACTTCACCATCTTTGGGCCTAAGGGAATGCATTGTGGAGTAGTAATTAGATGATGGGTTGCTAGAGTGACAGAAGCTTAAACCATAGTTTATGCGCTATTCTGTAAGGGGCTGATTTGGATCCATATGTTTAATGTTATGGTTAGATTTATCTTAATTCTTATTTCTCAGTTCCTGATGCTTGCGAGAGGGGTTAATCATAAGTGGGAGGCTTGTTCAAGTAAGAACAGCACCCAAGCACCGGTCCACCCACATATCAAATTATCAAAGTAGCGAACGCGAATCAAACAAATATGATGAAAGTGACTAGATGAAATTCCCATGTGTCCTCGAGAACGTTTGGCTTATTATAAGAGATCGTTCCGTCCTGTCCTTTGCAACAAAAGGATTGGGCTACCTTGTTGCACCTTATTTACTATTGCTACTTGTCACTTGTTACAAATTATCTTGCTATCAAACTACTCGTTACCGATAATTTCAGTGCTTGCAGAAAATACCTTGCTGAAAACCGCTTGTCATTTCCTTCTGCTCCTCATTGGGTTCGACACTCTTACTTATCGAAAGGACTATGATTGATCCCCTATACTTGTGGGTCATCAAGAGCCTGCGGCCAGTAATCGTCGTTAGCTTCCTCGGCGGCCACCTCGCCGACGTCGGGCGAAGAGGCCGTGATAAACCTCTTTTGGGCCATTAGCTCCTGTGGCTCCACGGGAAGCATAGCCGGGCTTAGGCTGCGACACTCTGGAGTGGGGGAGGGGGATGGGGATCTGTGGGAAGGGGGGCATTTGGTAGGCGTCATCTAAGAAACTCAGGGCGGCTAGGGTATGGAGATCGGTGGGTAACCTGCACGGGCAAACCGGCAGATGTTAACGATGGAGGCGGCGCGGTGGCGGCGGCGGTGGAGACCTTGCTAGGGTTTCGAGCAAGGGAGGGGTGGTGTGTGTGTGTGCGAGCGCGTGGAGTTATTTGGGTGTGTGTGGAGGGGGGGCCAAGGTGGTGTTTGAGGAAATGACGCAGGTACTGAAAATTTTACTAGGCGGGAGTAAAATGCCGGGGCTACTGAAATTTTGGATGAAGGGATTGAGCAACAAACATCGCACACGGTCCAAACATAACAACCGTGTGCTATCAAATTGAAAAACCCTCTAGGAGGCTAGATGTTTTTGAGGGATGCGGGCGGGATCGGGAGCGAACAACATCGCACACGGTCGGAACATAATAACCATGTGCTATCAAACAGAAAAACTGTCCACACGGGTAGATATTTTTGAGGGGCGCAGGCGGGAGGAGGGGGCCGAGGGCAAACAGCATCGCACACGATCGAAACATAATAATCGTGTGCTATCAAACAGAAAAACCCTCCAGGCGGGTAGATATTTTTGAGATTGCGAGGGAAGCCTCGTGGAGCCCAATCTACTATGCTGATGTGGGTGACAGGGGCACGGGAGTGGCACATGGGTAGTCTGAGGGAACCGTGTGTGTTGCGTGGCCAAAAAAATGTGGGAAAGGGTCAGAACACGAACACACTTGCATGTGGACCAAATATATGTATGAAAAGGATGGTTTGATGTTCAAATACCCAATGCGCAACTTTGATGTGGCACCTGTCTCACAAAGCCCACATTATTGCTAGTCCGCCACCCCCCCCCCTCACTTCGTGTCGGTGGGAGGGGAATCCTAGCTATGAATGCATGCCCCCGGATAGTTAGGTCTGGCATAGCACACCATACCATAACACTATACCTATAGGAGTCCATCATGGTCAAACCCCCCTTTCGCTTCCGGTCAAAGGTGGACCGTGTGTGAGCCCACAAATGTGTGCTTGTGGCATGAGATGGGTGAGACCACATACGAACCACCTGTGAGTGGCCCAACTATATGTATGAAAAGGGTGGTGTGATATTTAAATACCCAATTCACAACTTTGATGTGGCACATGTGCCTCACAAACTAACCGGACATCCCCGACCCCACGGTGGTTCAGGAAGTGCGAAGTACCCCCCACACCCCACCCCCCCCCCCACACACACACACACTTTGAGTTGGTGGGAGGGGGCATCTCACCAAGACGTAGTGTAACACAGACCAAGAAGAATCCACCTTGGTCATATAAACCTCTCTCTTGTTGTTGGTCAAAGTGATGGACATCCACGCGACCGCATAGATATGGGCTAGCTCGCCAATAACCACGCAAGGGAGTAGTGCCCGAAGACAACCACTGCCTGCATATGGCCCAAACATATGTATGGAATTGTTGTGTGGTGTGTTTGAATACCCAATGCACAACTTTGATGTGGCACGGTACCGTGCTTTGGAACCGGAAAGTCCCCACACGGAGCGAGGGTCCACGACGCGTACTATCTATGTCACCCCACTTCGAGCCGGTGATGGGGATTCATGCGTACGCATGCGCTCAAACTTAGGTCTCGAATCTCATCACCATGACCTACTACACGGTAACACGAACCAAAGAAGGAGAATCCACCCTCGTAACCTCTCTCGATGCCGGTCGAAGTGATGGACGTCCACGCGGGCCCATGAATATATAGGCTTGCCGCCGATAACCACGCGAGGGAGAGTATTGTCCGAAGACAACCACTGCATGCATGTGTCCCAAACATATGTATATGGAGGTGATGCATGCATGCATATGTTTAATTTAATACCATGCACAACATTGATGTGGCGCCCGCATCAAAAATCGTACAGTCCCCACACAGAGCGAGATCAGTTCATGACGCGTCATGTGCTGCCCCTCCCCCACCTCGATCCGGTGGGAGGGATTCATGCATGAGTACGCATGCATGTGCTCAAGCTATATTATGTAATCTCATAGCATGACCTATACCGTAAGACAAACCAAAAATTAATCCCCTCCTAAGTCAAATTAACCTATCTCGCAGTCGGTCAAAGTGATGGACCAAGCGGGCCCACAGATGGAAAGCATCGATATCGCCGATAACCGCGTGAGTGAGTGCCAGAGGACAACCGCCATCGCTTGCATGTGGGCCAAAACATATGTAAGTACGGAGGTGTGTGTGGTTGTTGTGATGTTTGAATACCCAAAATGCACAACTTTGATGTGGCACCTGCCTCGGAAACTGTAAAGTCCCCACACAGAGCGAGGTTCATGACGCATAGTATATGCTGGTCCCATCCCCCTCTTCGACGCGTACTATATACTCCTACCGTACCACAAACCAAAAAGAATCCTCCTTGTCGGTCAAATTAACCTCTCTCGATCAGTCGGGACCCCGATCCTAAGTCACACCGATCTAGCATAAGACACATCATATCACTTTGCGGCCTCACGCACGGTAACCCACGGCTGCCGCCTTTACCTTGGCTGGGACCGTTTGCATCTTTTGGCTCACGTATATGATTGTGATGCTAGCATCCATATGACAGAGAACCCGGGTCGACATGACTAGTCATAAACCAAGGTGGCACAAATGTACAGGGACAGGCATCCGTAACCCAACAATGCACGTGTCGGTCATCAGCGTGTGCAACCATGTCATAGCAAGCTACAAGGACTCCAGTAAAACACCGCGTGACATTTCCCCGTAGGGACAGACACAAGAGCAAAGAAGGATACATGCCGGTCAATCCATGTGTTCCGGAGCAGTAGCGAACTACTAGGGCTCAGTGGAAGCACTAGGAGGCATTTCCCTGTATGGAAGGCTACCAAAGCAGATAACTAGGTGTCGAATCCCACACATACCAATGCATTTCAAATATACACACAATACGCACGATATGTGTAGATACCACATGGCATGACAACATAACTCTACGACTCAAAGTATTTATTTAAGAGGCTCTGAAGACCCATACATAACATGATATTACAATCATGGGTCTCATGACCCAACACACAAAGTCATACAAGCAACGGAACCATAACCATGTCTGAGTACAAACAACTACAAAAGAAAAAGGCTGAGAAGCCTGACTATCTACAAGACCCTCCATAGGAACTAGACCTCTGTCTGGGATTCCCAAGCTACTCGTCAAAGCCCACGTGGAACTACTAGTGAGACTAAAGTCTCCTCTGCAAAAACATAAATGAAGCAACCGTGAGTACAAAGGTACTCAGCAAGACTTACATCAGAACTAACTACAGATGCATCAGTATCAATAATGGGGTTGTGGAGTTTAACTGCAGCAAGCCAGCTTTGACTCTGTGGCTATCCTGTACTACGACTACCAGTATTTCTTTGGGGTGAGAGAGTGCACACGAGTCCACATAGTCACCACATCAATACACCACTATGAATCCGCTCCCGTCTCCCTACGAGAAGGCCATCCATGGAACTCACACTTATCTTGCGAATTTTAGAGTATCCACTTCAAGTTATCTATGAACCATGTAAGCCTCCAAGTAGTCCATATCCGATGACGACGCTATTCGAATAGTTTGATAACCCTGCAGGGGTGTACTTGTTCACACACGCTCTCACCACTTACCACCATATACACGTCATGTATCTCGGCAACCGTCAACCGGAAGCCTGGCGAGGGTGTCGTCCACAACTTGACTAACCACGTAAGACTCTAGTCCAGTTTATTGCCTATCTGAGGTTGAACCCGCAAGGGAAGTCCGGCCGAAGTTTCCATTACAGCCCCAAACGATGTGCGCACGGTTCCCAAGCCCACCTCGCCGAATGGAACTGCGCTTGGTACACCGTGCCACGGTGCCTAGTCCGTCCCAAGCCCACTTGTACTAGGTACCACTTGGTAGACTACTAACACAACCTACAAACACCGGAAACTAGTTGCAATTCAAGGATAGAGATCAAGGCGATTAATAAGTCGAGAGGGTCCATGGGTTTCGGGCCCAATGCATGGTAGTAACTGTTCTTGGATAACATACACAGAACTCAGTTCTTAAGGACGGTCTCAATGAGACAACCCACCATGTACTCCTACATGGCCTCTCATCGCTACCTTTACCAAATCGTGTTCACACACTTAGCCCTCACACAGTAGGACATGAACACAAACATTCCAATTCATCGCCCAGATGGATCAGTCCCGACACAACTCTAAGCATAGCTAACATAACAAGCAAGCATGGATGAGTAGTCACAACATGGCTCAAACAATTCCTACTCATGCTAAGAGGTTTCAACTATTTACCGTGGCAAAGACAGCTCATGCAGAGGAATGGGTTCAACAACCGCAACATGTAACAGTTGAATCGTTGTTGTCCTAATGAAGTACAAGAGAGCAAGAGCGAGAGAGTGGAATTGTATCGGAGTGATCAATGGGGTTTGCCTGCCTGGCATTTCTGAAGATAGTATATCTATTAGCTCTTCATCGGTGTCAACGATCACAACGTCGGGAACGTCTTCTACCGAGATGGAACGACACTGGCAAACAGGAAAAGGAAACACATTCAATGCAATGCACATCCAAATGAATGACATGTCATATTCGGGTACTGAATTGACCTGATGCAATAGTTAGTCATATTAATTGAAGTGGAATTCAAACATATAGCAAATTCCAACTCCAAATCTATTTACTAAATTTGCCCTAAACATGATTTGTCCTAAACAGTGATGTTAAGTTGTTCAAACATGCACAAACATGGCATAAACAGATTCTTCATATTTTTCTGATCAGTTTTCATATATAAATTATTTCATTTCGAGTTACGGTTGAATTTATATGAATTTTTGAAGTTTGCAACAATTTTTGGAATTTCCAAATTTTTTGAATTAAATAAATCCAAAAAAGGATTTACTGCGTTAGCATGTCATCAGGATGATGTCAGCGGTCAACAGACCGTTCCAGGTCAAATCTGACGACTGGGTCCCACATGTCATTGACTCAGCTAATTAACAGGATTAGTTCAAACTAACTAAACCACTAACAGATGCCGGGGCCCCCCTGTCATAGGCTCCCGGGGGGTTAATTAGCGACTAACAGGAGTTTAGCCGGCGTTAAGCCGCCGGTGGCCTTACAGTGCGGCCGAGGCACGCCGGAGATGCTCCTCCGGCGACCATTTGTCGCACGGGTGGATGCGTTCGGGAGCTGGCACTCGTGCGCATCCAGGAAAGCTTGCGGGAGGATGTGGGGTAGCAGGAGGCGGGCTGGCTACGGGGTTGAGCGGCGATGGCGGTACTATAGAGCAAGGCGAGCAGGCGGAGGGGCGCATCAGCCTCCTGGAGATGCCAGGAGAACTATGGACAGCACGGGGTGGCTAGGGGAGCTCGGCAATGACATGCTCAACAGCAATGGCGGCAACGGCGCTCGAAGCTCGCGGGGACAGTAGCTACGGCACGGGAACGAGCAAAGGGAAGAGGGGAAACTCTCAGGGGCTCATCACGAGTCAGTTGGGTAGGGCGGCTGGCTCGGGGACGCCCTAGACGGTGCAAATCGGCTATGGCGAGCGTCGGTGCAGAGGGACGAGGTCGAGCTCGATGTCATCTCTGTAGGGCGTCCGGGGACACGATCTGCGTTGTCATCACGTTCTGGTCGATGGCGAAGCTCTCGGACATGGTGGCACATCTTTTCGGCATCGTTGGCTACACGGGCGATGAATGACGGCATGACAGTGCTCTCGGGCGGCTGCGGGGAGCAGAGGGGGAGAGGGCCAGAGAAGGGGATGAGGACGGGGAGGAGTCAAGGGGGTCCGGGGGGCTGTGTGGCATCGCAAGAGGCGTCCAGCGCAAGCTGGCAGGCTGGAGGTGGCCTCGCGCGTGCGTGCGCGCATTAGGCACACGCCCTCCTGCCCACTGGCAAGAGGTGGAAGACAATCCAGCCCCTGATGGGCTGGGCCGCTACAGTGCTTGGCCACGGTAAGCCTCTCTCTCTGTCCTTTTGTATTTTCATTTATGTTTTCTATTTTCTATAACTTGTTTCGATTTGATTAAAATATCAAATCATTTTTATAAATCCTGAAAATAGTTGTGGGCACTAAATAAGTTATTCCAGAGGCCCTCAATAATTTCCAGAATATTTGGAGCATTTAAAAATATTTATAGAATGTGAATGCCCCAATTCAAATACAATATGAGTTAATTCAAAGACCATTAATGCCATGGAAAAATGTGCATTATCTCTGGTTCAGATTTTCACCTTTTACCCTAATTAATGAACATTTGTGAAGGGCATTTTGGGTTCATTGAAAATATTTTAAGTTGAACCTATTTGAATTACTTTGGTGCTAGGGTTTGGACATCCCCATTTCATATTCATTTGAATTTTAACATGATGAATGGATGCTGATGCAACTATTTACAAACAAATTCTAGAGCTGTGACAACTCACGCCCACTAAACAAGAATCTCGTCCCGAGATTCAAGGTGTAAGGTAAGAGGAAGGGGGACACGGACCTAACACGGTCTTCATGATCCAATTCGTACTTCCTGAGGATGTTGATTCATTGCATCATATTGATCTTGACGTCTTTGCTTTCGATATCTTCACACAAACACGGCGACAAAAGGAACAGGAAAAACTCTACGAGAATCGATCTTCACGAAGATCAAAAAACTCACGATCAACTCATGGAGTGAGACGTAAGAACGTCTCTTGAGCTGAGACACCAAACACACATCAGGAATGAGGGAAGGAAGTAGATTACGAAGGTTCAACTTGGTAGGCAACAATTCCATGCTTAAGTAAGATGGTGAATGGGTTTCAAAGTAGCGAGTAGTTAATTGCCCTTCATACCGTAACGGGGCATGTTAGAGGAGGTGACACATCGAATTATTTCCTAAGTCAGGCAAAAAGAATTACTTTTGATACAGGGATCATTGAAACGCTTATACTAGACTGAGGCAAATACCAAATGATCGTTGATGGAATTCGAAAGAATGGCATACTTAGATTGAAATGGAAACTATGGTTATAGCACAACTCGGCAAACGGAAGGCACATTCCAATTGATACCAAGGATATAACCTAGTGTCTGAGCGTGCTTTCAAGAACTTGAGCATTTCCATATTCATCAAGGTTTTACCAGCATCTATGCCAAAGATCTTGGTGATACCTCGTACAACCATGATGAATAACAATGGAGAATGCAGATGCAAAGGAAGACACCACTTTCTCAGATTTCACCTTAGCGATGCCAAGGAACAAAATCTGGATGATCGACCGAGAGACATTTAGTACTCCGCTTCTAATGTTCTCCTTGATGTACCAATGTAACCCAATTATAGGCACTGTCTCGTATCTAGAACATCAAGTAAAGGTCGGACTTTGGGAACACAAAGGATCCATAAGGAACAACTCCTAGAATAAGTCATAGGAAATCCTCATGGGGAAGTGGCCAAATTGCTTAATCAAGACATTACAATAATAGTTCTTCCGGCTAGGTGCGTACACTTTACCAGAACCTACATCATAGTTCTTGGGAGAAGTTCCAACCATCATACCTTCCTGAGATTCAGATCTGGTTGGTCTCAGGATATTCCAGACTTAGCATGTCCAGAAAGAAAGTCTGCAATACAAATCGACGAGATGACGTTGCGAGATTTTCGGGAAATGAACTACAGTAACAAGCTCCAAAACATGAGCTGGATTGCAAGACACATGTGAACACACTATCCAAGACAAATGTGACCACATAGTGATCTTATAGCAAAACACTACCGAGTTCTAGTTGGGGAACCATCATCGAGGATATCAAAGTCCTTGCATAAGTCTTGCTCTTAAGAAGGAACTTCTTCTCCTTGAACAAATCAGTCAGTGGTTTGGTGTGCTAGGGAATACATATGGAATGGAGGTAATTAATCTACCAAACCATAGAATACTTCACACGTGCATGACTGACTTGAGATGATTCCAGAGGAAGCAAAATAAACTTTCTCAAATTCACGGTGGCAACATGCATCGAATGCACGTGAACTTAGAGGAAGTCACTTCTTACATCCAAACATATGCTTCATGGGCGCCACACGAAGATAATGCTTTACACAAGTTTCCAACACTAGCTTAAATGTTCATCATGATTCATGGAGTAGATGGAAATGTTGTCGATGGGCTCAATAACAATTCATCAAGATTTCCATGAAGATGGAATTCCTCAACTATGTGAACAAGGTGATAGCATTGGTCAGACCAAAAGATATAATGGTGTATGCTAGAGGAACATCCACGAGTAAGACAACATTACGAAAATCGTTGGTACTGATTTTGATTTGACAATAGCCCACACTCAAATCAAGCTTGGATATA
Source organism: Elymus sibiricus (assembly GCA_039707655.1). Lineage (NCBI taxonomy): Eukaryota > Viridiplantae > Streptophyta > Magnoliopsida > Poales > Poaceae > Elymus > Elymus sibiricus. The sequence goes on from CM077676.1 coordinate 279,973,974, forward strand.
ACAATAGGTCCAACAACTGATCACAGAGATCAATCGATGAAGATATCATCTTTCTTCATCACACACACACAAAAGATATCCCTTTGAATGAACTAAGTTATGTAAAGCTTTTATCTTCCAACTCTCCAAGTTGTTGTTTGGCTTAACCAACTAGTTCAGGGTATCCCACATAGATTCTTGGAGAAGGGTGGGTTAGAGGAAAACCAACTCGATCACGAACTCAACATAACGGTCAGGGGACAACCTGGTAATACTTCCTAGAAGATATTCGAAAAATCACAAACCACCGATATGTCATTAAGCTCGAGAACAACCTTGCTTTTCAGGCAATATGATATGATCAAAGGAGCGAGGAATTAGCACAATCCTAACTCATTGATCGAAAAGTGCATCCAGAAAGATGGACTAGGTAGCACGATCAATCTTAGAATGATGATTCAATAACCAACATGCTAAGAATGAAACTAGCATCCATTAACTACCAAGCAACGGGTTTGCTAGGAGTATTGATTTCACACATCATAGTTCACTTGTCGGCATTCTGGTTACAACAACACAGGGACCGAGGAATGAATGATGATGGTGAGAAGTATCACTGTATCAAGAGTTCATAAGATGGTGTGCAATTCCCATGACATTCTTGACATAAAAGAAGGTAATACTCTAGGGTAGAACAGACTAGAAGCTAGATTGGCTTTCTTGATCTGCGGAATACAAATACTTGACCCAATCCTAGATAAGGATGAGGTACCGGAGTTTGTTTCTCCTAGTCATTCTGAAATAGAATGGCCTGACAAACCACAAGAATAATAGGCATCGATGAAATGAATGCACACATACTCTTGACTATCAGCTGATAGATGAAGGTCGGAATACATCTAAAGAGGAACAACTCAAAGGAACACATGATTTTCTGAGTTGTGGATGCATAGATTAGCATGTCGAACAAGGCTCAACATATTTCTTCCGGATAACCCATGCAGAAAGGTAGATTGGCAAAGTCACAACTATAGAATGGAGAACTCATCAAGAGCACTCTTGTTGTGATCTTTTGGTTCAAGGAGAACGTCTGCCATGGCTGGTTCATGGTATTGGAAGAATAATATACCACGAACCTAAATGTCTAGAACAAAGCTACTAATCATCCTAAAGGAGCAACAATCAGTGTCAATAGAGATAAGCGGAATGAATCATGGGTTCAAGAACCCAGAAGTAGAATACCTACTAACTAAATGGCATCACGAGATGCTTTTGAGAATGATGGCCAGAATTATCACACTAGGAACACAAAAACATGGCTAGCTTACTGCGTGGTTCTCTGAGAGGACATGGTTTCCTAACACCTTTAACAACATATGTCGAGGCAACGGAGTATCTCAACACAATTGTTAGTGTGGTTAGTCTGGCCCAATAGACATCGGAACAGGGAGAAAGGATTTGCAAATGCATCAGATTATTTAGAAACCTTGGATAACTCGAACAGCATAACGGCTGTATGGCATGAAAAATAAGGCAACATGCATGATAACTGACAACTCAACAACTGAGTCCTATGGAAAACGCGGATCCAAGAAGACGACAACTTTCCCATAAGTCTACAAAATAGTAACTCGACATCCTGATAGATAGATGAGAAGGCCTAGTTTCTTAATGCCCGTAGAAAAGAAGAGGGTGACTCAAAATCAGAAGGACATAAGGTAAGGAGTAAAAAGAGCCTTACGTTCCCTTCCACAATCAATTCCCCTATATAACTAAAGCATTTCTAGACTCGACTTCGACCAGTTTGGCTTGGTAATCCTATAGGCAGTCAGGCTCTGATACCAAACCTGTCGTGACCCCGATCCTAAGTCACACTGATCTAGCATAAGACACATCATATCACTTTGCGGCCTCACGCACGGTAACCCACGGCTGCCGCCTTTACCTTGGCCGGGACCGTTTGCATCTTTTGGCTCACGTATGTGATTGTGATGCTAGCATCCATATGACAGAGAACTCGGGTCGACATGACTAATCATAAACCAAGGTGGCACAAACGTACAGGGACAGGCATACGTAACCCAACAATGGACATGTCGGTCATCAGCGTGTGCAACCGAGTCGTAGCAAGCTACAAGGACTCCAGTAAAACACCGCATGACATTTCCCTGTAGGGACAGACACAGGAGCAAAGAAGGATACATGCCGGTCAATCCATGTGTTCCAGAGCAGTAGCGAACTACCAGGGCTCAGTGGAAGCACTAGGAGGCATTTCCCTGTATGGAAGGCTACCAAAGCAGATAACTAGGTGTCGAATCCCACACATACCAATGCATTTCAAACATGCACACAATATGCACGATATGTGTAGATACAACATGGCATCACAATATAACTCTATGACTCAAAGTATTTATTTAAGAGGCTCTTAAGAGCCATACATAACATGATATTACAATGATGGGTCTCATGACCCAACTCACAAAGTCATACAAGCTACGGAAGCATAACCATGTCTGTGTACAGACAACTACAAAAGAAAAAGGCTGAGAAGCCTGACTATCTAAAAGACCCATAGGAACCAGACCTCTGTCTGGGATTCCCAAGCCACTCGTCGAAGCCCACGTGGAACTACTAGTGAGACTAAAGTCTCCTCTGCAAAAACATAAATTAAGCAACCGTGAGTACAAAGGTACTCAGCAAGACTTACATCAGAACTAACTACATATGCATCAGTATCAATAATGGGGTTGTGGAGTTTAACTGCAGCAAGCCAGCTTTCACTCTGTGGCTATCCTGTACTACGACTACCAGTATTTCTTTGGGGTGAGAGAGCGCACACGAGTCCACATAGTCACCACATCAATACACCACTATGGATCCGCTCCCGTCTCCCTACGAGAAGGCCATCGATGGCACTCACACTTATCTTGCGCATTTTAGAGTATCCACTTCAAGTTATCTATGAACCATATAAGTCTCCAAGTAGTCCATATCCGAGGACGACGCTATTCGAATAGTTTGATAACCCTGCAGGGGTGTACTTCTTCACACACGCTATCACCACTTACCACCATATACATGTCATCTATCTCGGCAACCTTCAAGCGGAAGCCTCGCGAGGGTGTCGGCCACAACTTGACTAACTACGTAAGACTCTAGTCCAGGTTTATCGCCTATCTGAGGCTGAACCCGCAAGGGAAGTCCGGCCGAAGTTTCCATTACGGCCCCAAACGATGTGCGCAGGGTTCCCAAGCCCACCTCGCCGGATGGAACTGCGCTTGGTACACCGTGCCATGGTGCCTAGTCTGTCCCAAGCCCACTTGTACCGGGTGCTACTTGGTAGACTACTAACACAACCTACAGACACCAGAAACTAGTTGCAATTCCTGGACAGAGATCAAGGCGATTAATAAGTCAAGAGGGTCCATGGGTTTCGGGCCCAATGCGTGGTAGTAACTGTTCTTGGATAACATACACAGAACTCAGTTCTTAAGGATGGTCTCAATGAGACAACCCACCATGTACTCCTACATGGCCTCTCATCGCTACCTTTACCAAATCGTGTTCACACACTTAGCTCTCACACAGTAGGACATGAACACAACCATTCCAATTCATCGCCCATATGGATCAGTCCCGACACAACTCTAAGCAAAGCTAGCATAACAAGCAAGCATGGATGAGTAGTCACAACATGGCTCAAACAATTCCTACTCAAGCTAAGAGGTTTCAACCATTTACTGTGGCAAAGACAGGTCATGCAGAGGAATGGGTTCAACTACCGCAACATGTAACAGTTGAATCATTGTTGTCCTAATGAAGTACAAGAGAGCAAGAGCGAGAGAGTGGAATAGTATCGGAGTGATCAATGGGGTTTGTTTGCCTGGCATTTCTGAAGATAGTATATCTATTAGCTCTTCATCGGTGTCAATGATCACAACGTCGGGAACGTCTTCTACCGAGAAGGAACAACACCGGCAAACAGGAAAAGGAAACACATTCAATGCAATGCACATCCAAATGAATGACATGTCATATTTGGGTACTGAATTGACCTTATGCAATAGTTAGTCATATTAATTGAAGTGGAATTCAAACATATAGCAAATTCGAACTCCAAATCTATTAACCAACTTTGCCCTAAACATGATTTGTCCTAAATAGTGCTGTTAAGTTGTTCAAACATGCATGAACATGGCATAAACAGATTCTTCATATTTTTCTGATCATTTTTTATATATAAATTATTTCATTCGGAGTTATGGTTGAATTTATATGAATTTTTGAAGTTTGCAACAATTTCTGGAATTTCAATTTGTTTGAATTAAATAAATCCAGAAAAGGATTTACTGCGTCAGCATGTCATCAGGGTGATGTCAGCGGTCAACAGACCGTTCCAGGTCAAATCTGACGACTGGGTCCCACATGTCATTGACTCAGCTAATTAACAGGATTAGTTCAAACTAACTAAACCACTAACAGATACCGGGGCCCCCCTGTCGTAGGCTCGGGGGGGTTAATTAGCGACTAACAGGAGTTTAGCTGCCGTTAAGCCGCCGGTGGCCTTACAGTGCGGCGGAGGCACGCCGGAGATGCTCCTCTGGCGACCATTTGTCGCGCGGGTGGATGTGTTCGGGAGCTGGCACTCGTGTGCATCCAGGGAAGCTTGCGGGAGGATGCGGGGTAGTAGGAGGTGGGCTGGCTGCGGGGTTGAGCGGCGGCGGCGGTACTACCGAGCACGGCGGGCAGGCGGAGGGGCGCATCAGCCTCCTGGAGATGCCAGGAGAACTATGGATAGCACGGGGCGGCTAGGGGAGCTCGGCAATGACATGCTCAATGGCAATGGCGGCAACGGCGCTCGGAGCTCACGGGGACAGTAGCTACGGCACGGGAATGAGCAAAGGGAAGAGGGGAAACTCTCAGGGGCTCACCGCGAGTCAGTTTTGTAGGGCGGCTGGCTCGGGGATGCTCTGGATGGTGCAAATCGGCTATGGCGAGCGTCGGCGCAGAGGGACGAGGTCGAGCTCGATGGTGTCTCTGCAGGGCATCCGGGGACACGATCTGCGTCGTGGTGACGTTCTGGTCGATGGCGAAGCTCTCGGACATGGTGGCACATCTTTTCGGCGTCGTTGGCTACGCGGGCGACGAACGACAGCGCGGCAGTGCTCTCGGGCGGCTGCGGGGAGCAGTGGGGGAGAGGGCTAGAGAAGGGAATGAGGACGTGGAGGAGTCAAGGGGGTTCGGGGGGCTGTGTGGCGTCGCGAGAGGCATCCTGCGCAAGCTGGCAGGCTGGAGGTGGTGGCCTCGCGCGTGCGTGCGCACGTCGTTCACATGCCCTCCTGCCCACTTGCAGGAGGTGGAAGACAATCCAGCCCCAGATGGGCTGGGCCGCTACAGTACTGGGCCACGGTAAGCTTCTCTCTCTCTATGACCTTTTCTATTTTCATTTATGTTTTCTATTTTCTATAACTTGTTTTGATTTGATTAAAATATCAAATCATTTTTACAAATCCTGAAAATAGTTGTGGGCACTAAATAAGTTATTCCAGAGGCCCTCAATAATTTCCAGAATATTTGGAGCATTTAAAAATATTTATAGAATTTAAATGCCCCAATTCAAATACAATATGGGTTAATTCAAAGACCATTAATGCCATGGAAAAATGTGCATTATCTCTGGTTCAGATTTTCACCTTTTACCCTAATTAATGAACATTTGTGAAGGGCATTTTGGGTTCATTGAAAATATTTTAAGTTGAACCTATTTGAATTACTTTGGTGCTAGGGTTAGGACATCCCCATTTCATATTCATTTGAATTTTAACATGATGAATGGATGCTGATGCAACTATTTACAAACAAATTCTAGGGCTGTGACACGATCGTTGGGTCGAAGTGATGGACGACGACCTCGCGGGCTCACAGATGGAAAGCGTCGCACGCGAGTGAGTGTCATGTATACCACTGTAACTCCCCTATGTAAATGAGCAAGAGTGATCCCACATGATTATGTTAATTCTCTATGATTTGCAATGATAATCATGTTGGATAAATATCTCATTCCAAATTCCTCTCTGAATTCAAATTCAAATTATGAGTGAAGTTCGAAGTTGCTCAAAAATTATTGGAAAATAGTTCATGTTGTTGCAAAAATTCTAAAAAAAAATTATTGTTAAAAAAAACAACATCACCTATTTTCAAAAATTGGGCTAGAGCATTAAAACAGTGCAAAAACAGCACTTTAAATGCATTCTCATTTTTGAAAAATTTAAATGGAGTCCAAAATTGCCCAAACCTTTTTGTGGCAGAGCAGAATAATACCATGTATTATTGTGGACCAATTCCACATTTTACAAAATGCAAAATGGCAGCTCATTTATTTTTCTAAGTCTTCTGTAAATAGAAACAGAGAAAAGAAATAGAAAAAAGCTGAAATGGTACTGTGCGAATGGGCTTAAGTCAAAACAGTGGTAGGGCCCAGCTCAGCCAGCCCATCTCTTCCTCCTCTCTTCTCTCTCCCTCGTGTGTCAGCCGCACCGTGGCCAAAGCGCGCTCGCTCCGGCCACCGGCCGACACCGCGACGCCGTGGGCGCCTAGAGAGGATAAGGCCGAAGCCATCCTTCCCCCCTGGACGCTCTCCTCCATTCTCCCCCTCTCTCGCTCGTGCGCTCTCCCTCACCTCTGCCCGAGCGCCGCCGTCACCACTTCGCCGCTCCGCCGTGGCCACTACCCGCACCACGCCTCATCTTTTTGTCTATGGGGTTCGCCGCCATCCGCTACTTCGTCTACGGCAAGGATCGGGAGCCGGGGAGCTCCGCATCGAGCAGATCGAGCCGCCCCCTTCCTCATGGGTACCGGCGAACTCCGGCCTTTCCCGACCTCTCCGGCAGCTCCTAAGCCTTGCACCGGCCACCGTGAGCTGCTTGGTGAGCTCTGCCTCCTCTTCCCTCCTCTTTCTCGCCTTGTCGTGCTCGCTACGGCCGATCTCGCCAAGGCCGTGCCTGTTGCCGCCGCCGAGCTCGTCGCCGTCGTTGTAGTCGCCGTCAAGCCCGTTTGAGCTCGTAATCGAGCTCTGCGCAGCTGTAGGACCCCGACGCGCTAGCCCATGTGCCTCGCCGTGCCCGCATACGCTGGATCCGAGCTCGCCCGAAATGCTCCGCCGCAGACCTCGTCGCCGGCGACGTTTCCGACCGACTCCGGCGACGCCGCCACCACCACTAGATGCGCCGCTCGCCGCTCGTTCGTTTGGGCCAAGGCGCGCGCCAAACGGCCGTGCGTAGCCGATTACCGGAGAGCGCCCGAGTGCTCCACCGCGAATTTGGTCGCCGGTGGCTTGCCGCCGGCCGCCGCCTCGCTGGCAGCCACGTGGGCGCCTCTGGGCCACTGACCAGTGGGCCCAGGCGCCCCAGTTGACATGTTGACTGAGTCAACTGTGCTGACGTGTTAGCACAGTGACACTGACATGTGGGCCCCGCAATTAATTAAACTAATTAGTTTTTATAATTAACCTAATTACTAGTTAGCCACTGACAATAGTGCCCCACCTGCTAATTACCCGAATTAGATTAAATTAACCCCTAATTAGTGCTGACCCACTGACCAGTGGGGCCCAGCTGTCAGGTTTGACCTGAACAGCTGCGGTTGACCCAGTGATGTCATGCATACGTCATGCCGACGTCACCTTGCACTATTCTGGATAATACGATTTATTTAATTAAAATAATTCCTGGATTTTTAGAGAACTGTTTAAATCTTTGAAAATTCATAGAAATTCAACCATAGCTCGGATCGAAAAACTTTCTACATGAAAGTTGATTAGAAAAACGAGACGAATCCGAATACGTGGTCAAAATGCTTGACCACCACTCCTAACTACCTGAACATGGAACCTTCCCCTCCGGTTCAGTATACCGAATTTAGCCTAAACGCCGGGAAAATATCCCAGATATTTTCCCGCTTCATCTGCGACATGTAGCATTGCATTAGGTCATCACTAACACTGCATACTACCATGCCATGCATCTGTGTTGCATTTGTCTGCCTTTATTTATTGTTTCTTCCCCCTCTTCTTCTCCGATAGCCCCCGAGACTGACGCAGCTCAGGAGACCGACGACACCACTGACGATCCCTCCTTTGCCGCAGAGCTTCCAGGCAAGCAACCCCCCTTGACGCATGCCTATATCACCTATTTCTTTCTCCCCCCTGCTTGCATTAGAATTTGCTACTGCTATTGTTTTATCCTATTCTGATGCATAGCCTGTTTCTTGTATCCTCTGTTGATACTCTACCTGATATCCTAAATGCTTAGTGTAGAATGGTAGTAAACCATCTGTGGCCCCTCTTCCTTGATCTAGTTGCCCCACTTTAGTACATGTGCCCCGATCGATGTGATCGTCGGGCTGAGACCAGCACATCACCACAGACACCCCTAAGTTGCTCGACTCTGCAGAGCTAACATCGAGTGCCGAGGGTGATACCTCTTATCTCACTTCCGATGATGCCTCTGTAATACAGCTACTCGGATGTGGGTTAACGAGGGTGATTCCTCTTTCTCCACCACCGATAAAGCTCTTGTCGTGCAACCCCGCAAGTGTGAATACCATCGAGGGTGATTCCTCCGGATTCACCTTGACGGGATCATTGAGAGGGAATCCAACAAAGGTGATTCCTCGGATTCCTTCTTAAATGATATGGACACATGGTTACTGTGACTTTACTACCATTACTGGTTAAAGATGGGTCGGCCCCGAGGGGTACCCGCGAGAGATGAGATATCGGGTTGACCAAGAGGGTACCCGAGAGATGAATACGTGGCACGGCCGGCATTCTTAGCCCTTGCCGTAAGTCCACGACACGGGGCGATGGGGTCACAGGATCGTGAGTCTCTGCTCGTTTCTGCGTGCTCCAAACACACTAATGGGTTAGGATATGTAATCTGAGTAGGCCTCTGGCCTTTTTGCGCTAACCAGCACGTGGGAATAATATGGGTACTCGACGTCCTACGTATCAGCCGAAGCTCTTCAGACGTCAGCAGTTGAGCGGCGCATGCCGGGTTGGTCTGGTAAAGTCTGTGCTTGTATTAAGGGGGCTAGGACTGCTCACCGGCCGCGTTCACAACGCGCGGGAGTGCAAAGGGCGATGGGCCAAAGACCCCTGAGTGCTTAGGATGTAGACCGGCGTGCTGGCCTCTCTGTTGAGCCTAGGTAGGGCTACGACATGTAAATCAGCCGAGGCCGAGCATGGACCGAGAAAGTGTGTCCGGCCAGAGTTAATCGAGCGTGTTGGGTAAGTTGGTGCACCCCTGCAGGGAAGTATATCTATTCGAATAGTCGTGTCCATGGTAACAGGACACTCGGAAAATATCCCGATCTTCTACAACTAGAAATGGGTTAAATGTATTGGCTCCGGGATCGCTTTCTCGCAGGGAGTTGAGGAAGGATCTCTGGGCATTGTTGCTACTTGCTACCACTACTATATTTATGTACTAATCTGCACTCTTCTTATGCTGCAAGATGCTGAAGATGCTAGTCTTCGATAGGCTAGGCCTTCCCGTCTATTCTGGCATTTCTGCAGCCAAGTCCACATATACAGCCTTCCTTTGATTATGTTGCATAAGTAGAATAGTTCTGATGTGAGTCTTACTGAGTACTTTCGATGAGTACTCACGGTTGCTTTGCTTCCCTTTTCCCCATACCCGATTATTATGACCAGATGACGGAGCCCCGGAGCCAGCTGCCCCAGCCGGCGACTACGACTACTACTACCCCTCTGGCGGATACTACTACTACGAGGAGCCCTCCGACGACCAGGAGTAGTTAGGTGGCACCCAGGCAGGAGGCCTGTGCCTTTCGATCCAGTGTTTTTATTTTGCCCCGCCTTCTTAAAGGCCTATCTGTTTAACTTTATGTCTGTACTCAGATATCTAATGCTTCAACTGATGCTTGTATGACTTCGAGCTTATGTATTCGAGCCCTCGAGGCCCCTGGCTTGTAATATAAAGCTTGTATGACTTTTATTTGTGTTTAGAGTTGTGTTGTGATATCTTCAAGTGAGTCCTTAGGCTTGATCGTGTGCATTTGCGTGTATGATTAGTGCACGATTAAGTCGGGGGCGTCACAACCACCGCCTGCATGTGGCTCAAAGAGGTGTTGTGTGATGTTTGAATACCCAATGCACAACTTTCATGTGACACCAGCCTCAGAAACCGGAAAGTCCCCACACGGAGCGAGGTTTGTTCATGACGCGTAGTATATGTTGGTCCCCTCCCCCCTCTTCGACGTGTACTATATACTCCTACCGTAACACAAACCAAAAAGAATCATCCTTGTTGGTCAAATTAACCTCTCTCACCGTTGGTCAATGTGATGGATGACGACCTCGCGGGCCCACAGAAAGCATCACACGCGAGTGAGTGTGTCCTAGGACAACCACCCGCATGCATACCCAAAGAGGTGTTGTGTGATGTTTGAATACCCACTTGAAAGGATCGAGATGGACCTAGAGGGGGGTGAATATGTACAATTACAAATTTTAATTGTTACTTAGCAATTTTAGGCAATATTGTGGAATATGCAAGTGGGCCTAACAATTGCAATGGAGATTCTAGTGCTAAGCAAGATGGACAAATACACCAAGTAATTAGATAGCCAAGCACAATGTAATGGAAGTAAAGACTAAGAGACAAAGAACCACAAGTAGATGTATGCCGATGTTCACTTCCTTGGAGGGAAGCTACGTCACCGTTTAGAGAGGTGGATGTTACCACGAAGGCACACCAACGCCACAAAGGCTCACCCTATTCTCTCTTTGGGATATCACCACAAAGGCGATTCCCAACCACTAGTGGTAGACCTTGGGGTGGTCTCCAAACCCTTACAAACTTTCCGGGGGTAATCACAATGAACGATTCCTCACCGGAGTACTCCTACCGCCTAGGAGTCTCCAACCTCCAAGAGTAACAAGATGCACCACGAAAACAAGGGGGAATCAACTTTCGCTTTGGTGAATGTGTAGATCTGGAACTTCTCCTTCGCCTCTCAAAATATCAAGAGCTTTGGTGGGCTAAGGAGGGAGTTCTCCAAGAAATCGAGGTCTGAAACTGGAGGCGAGAGAACTGGAGTCGTCAACTCCTTCATGGGGAAGAAGAAGACTATTTATAGGTGGGGACAGAATCCAGTCGTTGGAGCCAGTTTTCTGCGAACCCCGGAAGTTCCGGGGATAGACTGAAGCTCCGGACCCCGGAAGTTCCGGCCAAGTTCCGGGCAGGTTCCGGGCTACACAGAGAGTTTGCATAACTGCATCCTCTCTGGGTACTCCGGAAGCTGCCAGACCTAGGGACGGAAGTTCCGTGGCCCGGAAGTTCCGGGTGACGGAAGTTCCGGCCATGGTTCCGGCAAGGTTCCGGGATACACAGAAAGATTTCACAAAAAGTGCAACTTCTCTGGGTGCCTCGGAAGCTTCCCGGAATCATGCCGGACCTTCTGGTCCCCGGAAGTTCCGGCCATCCCGGAGGTTCCGGCCTGGGCAGAAACTTTCCATGAGATAAAAGATTAAGTCCACTTGAGACTTTAGTTATGCCAGATCAAATGTATACGTGAAGTTGATTCCCAGGTGTTTTCATGATGCACACCCTCTTAATAGAGCGGCTGCCCTAAGAACTCAATAAAACAAAAGAATATGGCACTCTGCTTTTTCCTTTTTCCGAGTAGAGGGGAAATAACCATCCATGCTTCTCTTCAATTTAGACGGTGCTATTTACACTAGAGCATGTGGTTAGACACACAGATTAAGTTGTCATAGATGTCAAAAATATTAAGGGCAATAATGCACTTTCAATCTCCCCCTTTTTGACATAGATGACAACAATGCTTGAGAGGGTAACAACACAAGATATGTATGATGTAGATTAGTTATAGTGAGAGGAAAAAACTCCCCCACAACCAATGCCTTATTTTAACTTTGCATTTGAATACAAAAGACATGGTTGGGAGCGGCTCCCCCACACGCCTAGCTACCCAAACAAGAAAGAAACAGAGACACAGAATGATTTACTAACCTTGTTTTAACAAGTGACGCGACATAAATGGATATATCACTCATGATAGATGTCGCTCACAATATGAGATGAGAGTATAATATAAACCATGCATCACATGCAACCATAAATTGCTCATACTGGGATAGATAGTTAACGAGCATATAACGGCAAGGTTCAATTAAGAACGGCAAGGTTCAAATAAGAGCAAATAGGTTCAAATAAACTGAAACACCATAAAGTAGGCAAATGGGCAACACCAAAACCTATCAAGCAACAACAACCACATCTCCCCCTTTGTCATCAAGATGGCAAAAAGGAAAATGATGGATGCACTACTCATCCCGTGAGGGGTCCTCCGACGACTCTCCTGAAGAAACCGTGCCATGAGGGCGATGGGAAGAGGCTTCATCACCATCCTCGACATCAAACCGAGCAAACTTGGACTGGTAACGATCAAATGGAGTCACATCAGACTCGGAGCCGTGAGCAAGGGTCATACCATTGGCACGCAGACCATCCTTAAGAACCTTCATGCCCTCCTTCCTAGACTTGTGCTCCTCCCACTGCTTCTTGTGCATGTCTTGCTGCAGACAGAACATGTTCTTGAGGAGACGCCAAATTTTGCTGCTCTTCGCAGACCCGGAACCACTTGGTTCCCCACGACGTGGAGCCTGAGAGCGAGAACGAAGTTCAAAATGATGGGAACCTCCAGCATGGAGTTCCTCTTCCTCATCATCACTAGCCACATTAACTATAGCCTTTCCTTTCTTAACCAGCAAGTTGACGCTGGAGTGGACCGCCAAGCGCCGACCAGCAAGTGCCTCAGGTGCAACCTCAGCAATCAAAGCAGTGATATAGGGAGCATAGATCGGCACCTTGCGGTTCATCACCACACTATACATTTCATGCCACATAAAATCCATCACATCAATGGGGCCCCTAGCAGAGTCGTGACATGTGTAGTGAAGAAGGTTGATGAGGTGGCTACGAATCTTATTTTTGTCACCCACTTTGACTGCAAGAACTTCACGAAAGATCTGGTGCAGGATATCATAAAAGGGCAGAAGATCACCAACAGAGCCAACCGTGCTGCCAGGAGGATATAGATCAGCCAAGTGGTGAACCTAAAAGACCCCTGTATAATGGATCTTGAAACCACGATCAACAGTAGTGTCAGTGTACTCATAGCCTAAAAGACGAGCCAGCAAAGAGAATGGGGCAGAGCACCTCTCCTCACCACTCATCCACGTAAGAGTGCACTACATATCAGTCCCAAAATTCACAGTGGCATAAAACTGAGCCACAAGAGGTGCAGACACATCATGCTGAAAACGCATGAGCGGAAGGAGGTTGAGCTTGACACACATGCTGTGGATCCCATCAAAATATGCAGTGTTGGTGGGAGTCTTGTCAAAGTGAGCGATGTTGATATTCTTCTGAATGACACACTTGTTGACAAACGGAGTGAAAATCTCCTCATAGGTGCGTTGCTGGAACAGTGTCCAAAACATGGGGCCAGCCACATTTTCACGATCATGGCGAGAAGGATTGTCCCTACGAAGAGCAAACCACTCCGGTGCGGGCATCTCTTTCATTGTGACAGGCTCAGGTGGAGCAGGATGAACATTAACCGGCTTGGCCTTCTTGGAAGCAGTCTTCCGCTTCTTGGAGTGGGAGGGAGCAGCAGGAGGAGAGGCGTTGTCTTCAGCCTCAGCATCTTCCTAAGGATGGCAGTTGAACATGTTCTCACGCCCTAAAACAACAGCAATAGTCTTCTTGGCCCTCTCTTTGGTTTTCCTCTCATACACTTGCTTGGGCCGAGAGTGCGAGCCAGAACCACCTGCTGAAGGAGATGAGAGAGAGAGCAAAAGGATAGAGTAAGTGCACAAGCTTCCAAAACAAAAAAAATGCCAAAGAATCACATTATGCAAAAGATGCCAGGTTTCTGCTAAGACCGGAAGTTCCGGGGTAGGGCCGGAGGTTCTGGGAACCGGAAGGTCCGGGGATATCGGAAGTTCCGGCAAACGGAAGTACTGGTCCTGGCCCGAACGTGGAAACCCTAGTGAGGCCGGAAGTTCCGGCCTGCCCGGAAGTTCCGGGGCACCATCATGGTCGCAGGATTTCGTCCGGATCCAAGAAGAGCAGAGGGCATAAACTACATAATGGATTGAAGGGAACGTGTACCGCAGATCGATTGTGGATGCAGTATTTGAGATTGATGCTTTATCCTAATACCATAAGCGTAAGACTACAATCCCTAGGGAAGAATCCAAAGGGAGAGTAGAAGAAACATCCTAGGTTACCTTCATCCATGGAGATGGCGAAGAACACACGAGGTGCCCTTCGAAAAAGATGGAAGGGAGGAAGGCCGGAGGTTCCGGGGGCCGGCTGCTCGCCCGAAAGTCGTCGATGGGAGAGGGGGCGGCGCAGGGAGAAGGGAGGAGGGGCAGGGGAAACCGATGGGGGAATACCCCTGTTCACCCCCTGCCCCACTGTTAAGTGTCCCAAAACCGCGACGCCCGGAAGTTCCGGGTAAGGCCGGAAGTTCCGGCGTCCGGAAGTTTCGGGACATGTCCTGGAAGTTCCGGGTTATCCAGAGAGAATGCAGGCTCTCTGGAATCCCGAGAACTTGAGGGAGAGGGTCCAGAATCTGCCAGGCCACCACAAACCCATCAACATGTAAGTGTGTGGAGGAAGCTTGTGAACCAAGAAGAAAATTTCAGAGGTTTTTCGAGATGAGAGAGGCTTGGGTAGACCCTAATCTACGGTGTGGTAGGTCATCATCACTCACTACGCAAGAAGTCAAACTTGAAAAGCAAAAAAGATGAGTGAGTAGATCAAGTAAATATGTATAAATTTAAGAGAACACTCGAAGCGAATACCAAATGAGAATAAAGACACTCAAACCCAACTAAATCCAATCTCAGAGAAGAGGGCGGTGGCCGAAGCCACCATGTTTGAGCAAATGTGACTAGGCACCGCGAAGATTTTAACCTTGGGTCCTACATCACGACTCCATCATTTAAAGTACCAGGGTCAAAACAGCCCAGTGACTTTGAGAGTGTTTGTTCTATTTATGCATCATATAGAGAGAAGAAGATTCATGAATTGAATTTCTCCCCCTAATACATGCCTACATCTAGACAAGACATGAAGTAAATGCATGCATGGGTACAAGATTTCACATAATGCTATCAAGCTCCAAGATACCAAGTTCATGTCTAAGTTGGTAAAACCTTGCTTCATCCAATGGTCTGGTGAAAATGTCGGCAAGTTGCATATCCGTACCAACATGAGCAATATCAATGTCACCCTTTTGCACATGGTCTCTTAAGAAGTGATACCGAATGTCAATGTGCTTGATGCGAGGGTGATCAACGGGGTTTTTGGCGATCTTGATGGCACTTTCATTGTCACATAGAAGAGGCACATGTCGATAAGTGATACCATAATCCTTCAAGGTTTGCCTCATCGATAGCAATTGTGTTGCACAACTTGCGGTTGCAATATATTTGGCTTTAGCAGTGGAGAGGGAGACACAATTTAGCTTCTTCGAGGACCAACTTACCAAAGAGCATCCAAGAAATTGGCATGCACCGGAGGTTGACTTCCGACCCACTTTGTCTCCGGCCCAATCCGCATCCGTGTACCCAATGAGATCAAACTTAGCATCCTTGGGGTACCATAGGCCCAACCTTGGGGTGTGAACAAGGTATCTAAGAATATGCTTAACCGCCTTATGATGACTTTCCCTAGGGGAAGCTTGAAATCTTGCACATATGCCTACACTTAACATGATGTCCGGTCTAGATGCAGAAAGATAAAGCAGTGAACCAATCATAGAGCGGTAAAGAGATGGGTCAAATGGGATACCGTTTGTGTCTTCATTAAGAACAATTTTGGTTGGCATGGGCGTCTTGCATGGACTGGCATCGGTCATCCAGAATCTCTCAAGAAGGTCCTTGAGATATTTGGTTTCGAACAAGAATATTCCTTCTTGAAATTGTTGAATTTGAAATCCAAGAAAGAACTTCAAGTCCGCATTGAGTGACATCTCAAAGGTCTTTGTCATCGAGGCCGCAAACTTCTTGCACAAATGAATGTTAGGAGAACCAAAAATGATGTCATCTACATAGATTTGGCATAAGATCAAATCACCTTTTTCCCTCATAGTAAAAAGAGTGGGATCGATCACCCCTCTCACAAAACCATCATCGAGCAGAAACTTCTTAAGATGATCATACTAAGCACGTGGTGCTTGTTTGAGGCCATACAAAGCCTTGTGAAGTTTATACACATAGTCTTTGTGATCGGGGTCAACGAAACCGGGTGGTTGTGATACATATACTTCTTCTTGTAGAGGACCGTTAAGAAAAGCACTCTTCACATCCATTTGATGTAAAGTGAAACCATTGAAAGCGGCATAAGCAAGTAAAATGCGAATAGACTCAAGACGAGCAACAGGAGCAAAGGTCTCATCAAAGTCCAAACCTTCAACTTGTGAGTACCCTTGTGCCACTAACCTTGCCTTGTTTCTAATGATTACTCCATTCTCATCTTGCTTTTTCTTGAAGATCCATTTTGTTCCAATGACATTGTGTTCCTTGGTTGGTCTTTTGACTAGAGACCACACTTTGTTGCGTTCAAAACTGTTCAACTCTTCCTGCATAGCAACGAGCCAATCATTGTCCGTCAACGCATCTTGTACCTTGAGTGGCTCAACACTAGAGACAAACGAGAAGTGAGCACAAAAGCTTGTCAATTGTTTACGAGTGACTCTACCTTCCGATATGCCGGTAAGAATTTGGTCAACGTCAACGCGACCGGCCACTCGAGGCATGATGGAGGTTAAGGTTCCATGAGGTTCAACTTTGTTTCCATCATCAACATCTTCAACATATGGATCATTGATGTGCGGTGGAATATCTTCTTCATGTTGCATTTGTTGAGGTTCTCCATCGTCATAAGGTTCATCATCATCAATAGTTGCATGTTCTTGTTCTTGCTCTTGATGATGATCTTGTTCTTGAACTTGATCATGGTGAGGGTCATGTTCTTGTGTTTGAATAACGGGCTCCTCTTGAGCAATGGGATCTTGAGATGGTGTGGTTTGATTATGAGTGAAGCTCGCATCTTCTTCCTCATCATCATGTTGTTCTTGTTCCATTGGAAGAAGGGCATCAACACCCATGGTCAAAATATCTTGAGAAGGATCTTCATTACCTACATCACTTAGATCAACTTGCCCCTCATGGGAGCCATTAAATTCATCAAACACAACGTCACAAGTTTCTACAACACATCCATTGGATTTGTTGTAGACTCTATAGGCGTGAGAGCTTGATCCATAGCCAACAAATATACCCTCAATAGTTTTGGATTGGAATTTTCCTAACCGCTCTCTCTTGTTGAGAATGAAACACTTACACCCGAATACACGGAAGTATTTGACATTTGGCTTGTTACCGGTTAGGAGTTCATATGGGGTCTTTTCCAAGATCTTGCGAAGGAAGAGCCGGTTTGATGCATGGCATGCGTTGTTGACGGCCTCGGCCCAAAAACTATGAGGAGACTTGTACTCATCCAACATGGACCTTGCCATTTCCACAAGTGTGCGGTTCTTCCTCTCGGCTACACCATTTTGTTGAGGGGTGTAGGGTGCGGAATATTGATGTTCAATCCCCTCATCACTAAGGAACTCTTCTAAGGTGTAATTCTTGAACTCGGAGCCATTGTCACTTCTTATTGCCAAGACCTCTTTGTCGAACTTTCGTTGAGCTTGCTTGGCAAAATCAATGAAGGTGATCTTCATCTCGTCCTTGGACTTGAGGAAGAACACCCATGAGTATCTTGAGTAATCATCAACAATGACAAGACCATACTTCTTCCCACCAAGACTATCCCATGAAGGAGGCCCAAAAAGATCGACATGAAGGAGATCCAATGGCCTTGATGTTGATACGATATTCTTGGGTGGGTGCTTTGATTGATGTTGCTTCGCGGCTATGCATGCACTACACACACGATCTTTCTCAAAAGAGACATTGGTTAGTCGAAGAATGTGATCACCCTTTAAGAGATCTTGAAGATTTCTCATGCCGACATGGGCTAGCCGGCGATGGCATAGCCACCCCTTGTCGGCCTTGGCCATTAGACAAGTTGCATGGAATGTGCTCTCTTTCGAGAAATCAACCGTGTAAAGGTTGCCATCCAAGTCTCCAACAAAGGCCACTTCGAGAGTATCTCTCTTAAAGACTTTCACATTCGTTTGTCCAAATAGTGTATCATAACCAACGGAAGCCAATTGACGAACAGAAAGCAAATGATATTTAAGGGATTGGACAAGCATGACATTTGCAAGGGACATGTCATTTGTGATAGCTACCTTGCCCAACCCAAGTACCTTTCCTTTTGATCCTCCACCAAACACGATGCTCATAAATGGTTGAATAGCTTCCATGAAGTCACAGAGCAATTTGCTATCTCCGGTCATATGATTGGCGCATACACTATCGATCACCCATTTGACTCCACCAGAGAAGGCAAACTACACACAATTTATGACTTGGTTAGAGGCACCCATTTTGCAATGGGACCTCTCAAGTTAGTAACAAGGGTCTTAGGGACCCAAATAACATAGAACCGAAAAGCATTACGAGGACCAACAAATTGAGCATAGACCTCTGCATCCTTTGTCTTACGAAGCACATAGGATGGAGGCATGAATTCCTTCGGCTTGTTGGGAGTGGGCATACCTCTAGTGGCCTTCCCACTCACAACCTTGTCAACTTTGCCTCTTCCTTTCTCCTTGTGCCCTTCACGCACAAATGTCTCCTTGATAGGTGTGGTGCACTTTTGAGAAGACATTTTCTTCTTGCTTGTGCTTGGGTCAAACCCAAGCCCTTCCTTGGCAACCACTTCATTGTGGTGACTCAACACCTCATTAAGGTTCTTTTGTCCTTGGGCACAAGTCATGAGCCCTCTCTCAAGTTGAGCTTTTAGAGAGCGATTCTCCTCAAGAATAGATGCTAGATCACCACTAGAATTAGTAGTACAAGCATCAACATTTATAATAGGTGAGGAGTAAGCCTTTGCAAGAGTTTCAAGATAAGTAAGTTTGAGTTTCTCAAAAATCTTTGTAAGGAGAGTGAGCTCTTCTTCCTTAGTCTTGAGAGACAAGGATATAATCTCACAATCCTTAGAAAGAGTAGCATGAGACTCTTCAAGCTTACTCTTATCATTCATCAACTCCTTGCAAGAGCTCTTAGCCTTTTTCAAGGAGGCAAGTTTCTTAGCATGCTCATCAAGGTTTGCACCAATTTTTAAGCACAATTCATCAGTTCGTGCTTCCTCATATTGGATCCGCTCAAGGATTTCACATTTTTCCTTTTCCTCGGTAACGAGGGTTTCGCGTTCCTTAATGGTGACGGTGTGCTTACTCACCATCTCCATAAGCATATGAAACATAGTGAGCTTCTTTCCTTTAAGGGAGCACATGAACTTATCAATTTTAGCAAACATGGGATCATTCATATCATCATCATCATCAATGTCCTCCGCATCAAGATATTCATCACTGGGAGTAGGAGGAGTGAAGAGAGGAGGATTTGAATGAGGGGTTACCTTAACCTTATCGGACGAAGTTTGTTGCTCACCGTCCTCCATCACGGCCTTCGCCATTAGACACTTGTGAGCGTTGCCCTTGTAGTCTTTCATGTAGTTGTAGGTGACAACATCACCACTCTTGTTGACTAACCTCAAAGTGTTTTGAGAATCTTGAGCTACTCCGGCAACACCACTAACATCATCGGGATCGGACTCTTCTTGAGCAACCATTGCCTTTCCATCTCTCTTCTTGAGCTTGGAGTTCAAAGGATTTGGCAACTTCTTCTTTACAAAGATCTTGGGAAATCTTGGTCTATCTTCTCTCTTCTCATAGGGGCACTCATTTGAGAAGTGGTTGGTCTCTTCACAATTGTAACAAGTTCTCACTTTCTTCTTTGGGAATCTTCCCTTGAATTTTCCCGCGCTAAACTTTTTGACAAAGAGGGCAATATCTTCATATGATGGGCTCTCATCTGAGTCAATCTCATCACCTTCTTCATCATCATCATCTTCTTCTTCTTCACTTTGCTCTTCCTCATACACATGCTTGGCCTTCAAAGCAAGATTAGTCTTTGGTGATGAGCTGCCATGCATGGCAAGATGTTTTGTAGCATTAGCCTTGGATTCCTCAAACAATTGGAACGTGGAGATGATATCATCGGGAGACATTTCCTTGAATCCATATTGGTGCCTTATGTCCCACACCATTTGGTGATGATAAGGAGCGAGAGCATTGAGCAATTTGTCCACAAGAAACCGCTTGGTCAAGTTGAATCCATCTTGGGTCTTGTCACAATCATAAGACTCAATGTCGGCGGCGAGAGTCATCAGGCGCTCAAGAAGATGCTTGGGGGATTCACCTTTCTCCATACAAAAATATTGCAATGCTCCTTTGGCAATTTCATATTGAGCAAGCCGGAGAGTGGAGGTACCGGTCTTGGTCATCACAATGCTATCCCACAATTCCTTGGCATTTGTGATGTGAATGTACGGCCTTTTCTGCTTGTCTGTCATGCCCTTCCTTATGAGCATTATCGTGGTGTCATTGAGATGCTTGTCATATGCTTCACCTGGCGTGAGATTCTTCGGGTTGACTGGGTTGTAGCCGTTCTCCATAATCTCCAGCATCTCATCGTTAGCGAACCTAAGATGGTCCTGCATTCCAACTCTCCACAAAGAAAAATCTGCAGTGTCATCAAGCAAAGGAGGCTTACCCCCAGGGTTATAATTTGGTTTCTCCACTTTAGATTTTGCATAAAGCCATGACACACCAGAGGTATCACTAGCAAGAGGTTGTTGGCTCAAGGGAGAATGATTCGCATTTAGCCCCGGAGCCACACTACCTGAATTACCAGGTGGTGTGGGATTCGATGTTAATGCGGTCAACCTCAATTGTACCAAGGCCTCAATGGAGGCATCATGCTCCTCCTTCTGCTTAGCAAGGGCCCGTTCCAAATCCTTAGAAGTGAAGGACTTGGGCTCTTCCAAAGAAGAGGCATCCTTCACCTCAGGATTTGCAACCACGGGGGTCCCATCAGGGTTCATCTCGCTCTAGGGCGGTTAAGCCACAAGAATAGAGCACGAGGCTATGATACCAATTGAAAGATTCGAGATGGACCTAGAGGGGGGGTGAATAGGTACAATTACAAATTTTAATTGTTACTTAGCAATTTTAGGCAATATTGCGGAATATGAAAGTGGGCCTAACAATTGCAATGGAGATTCTAGGGCTAAGCAAGATAGACAAATACACCAAGTAATTAGATAGCCAAGCACAATGTATTGCAAGTAAAGACTAAGAGACAAAGAACCACAAGTAGAGAGCTAGGGTTAGGAATAACCGCAACTCCGAGAGACGAGGATGTATGCGGATGTTCACTTCCTTGGAGGGAAGCTATGTCACCGTTTAGAGAGGTGGATGTTACCACGAAGGCACACCAACGCTACAAAGGCTCACCCTATTCTCTCTTTGGGATATCACCACAAAGGCGATTCCCAACCACTAGTAGTAGACCTTGGGGTGGTCTCCAAACCCTTACAAACTTTCCGGGGGTAATCACAATGAACGATTCCTCACCGGAGTACTCCTACCGCCTAGGAGTCTCCAACCTCCAAGAGTAACAAGATGCACCACGAAAACAAGGGGGAATCAACTTTCGCTTTGGTGAATGTGTAGATCTGGCACTTCTCCTTCGCCTCTCAAAAGATCAAGAGCTTTGGTGTGCTAAGGAGGGAGTTCTCCAAGAAGTCGAGGTCAGAAAATGGAGGAGAGAGAACTGGAGTCGTCAACTCCTTCGTGGGGAAGAAGAATACTATTTATAGGTGGGGACAGAATCCAGCCGTTGGAGCCAGTTTTCTGCGAACCCCGGAAGTTCCGGGGATAGATGGAAGCTCCGGACCCCGGAAGTTCCGGCCAAGTTCCGGGCAGGTTCCGGGCTACACAGAGAGTTTGCATAACTGCATCCTCTCTGGGTACTCCGGAAGCTGCCAGACCTAGGGACGGAAGTTCCGTGGCCCGGAAGTTCCGGAAGGCCCGGAAGTTCCGGGTGACGGAATTTCCGGCCATGGTTCCGGCAAGGTTCCGGGATACATAGAAAGATTTCACAAAAAGTGCAACTTCTCTGGGTGCCCCGGAAGCTTCCCGGAATCACGGCGGACCTTCTGGTCCCCGGAAGTTCCGGCCATCCCGGAGGTTCCGGCCTGGGCAGAAACTTTCCACGAGATAAAAGATTAAGTCCACTTGAGACTTTAGTTGTGCCAGATCAAATGTATACGTGAAGTTGATTCCCAGGTGTTTTCATGCTGCACCCCCTCTTAATAGTGCGGCTGCCCTAAGAACTCAATAAAACAAAAGAACATGGCACTCCGCTTTTTCCTTTTTCCGAGTAGAGGGGAAATAACCATCCATGCTTCTCTTCAATTTAGACGGTGCTGTTTACACTAGAGCATGTGGTTAGACACACAGATTAAGCTGTCATAGATGTCAAAAATATTAAGGGCAATAATGCACTTTCACCACTGCACAACTTTGATGTGGCACATGCTTCGCAAACCGGAAATGCCCTACACAGAGGTCCACGACGTGTCGTAGTCCCCCTCACTTCGAGCCGGTGGTAAGGATTCATGTGTACGCACACGCGCTCGAACTTTGATCTGGAATCTCACAATGATCCACACCGTAACTAATCCCAAGATGAATCCACCTTTGGTCAAATAATGCCTCTCAATGTTGGTGAAAAGTGATAACCTCCGTGGGCTAACGAATGGGCGCATCGCTGATAACCGCACGAGGGAGTGTCCGAGGACCACCATGCATGCATGTGGCCCAAACATGTATGTATGAAATGGTCGTGTAATGTTTTAAATAACCAATTCACGACTTTGATGTGGCACCTGCCTCACAAAATGTTCAACCCCACACGGTGGCTCACGACTCGCAGTGTACTACCGGACCCCCCCCCCCCCCCGATACACACACATTGCACAACCACCGCCACTACGAGGCATGTTAAACTTTTTCCGTGGTGAACATATGTGACGAAAGTAGTGTCGTGTTAAAATTTGGAAGGAAAAAAAATCAGAGATCGTCATTCGGACGTTTTTATACATAGATTGATTTCCTAGGGATATAATGTGCAAAAATCAAATTTGAGCTACATGCACACGTGATAGTGCACCAAAATGGATTGGAAAATCATATGTGTGTCTCTGGGTGCATGTTTAGTCCCCATGCAAGAAATTTCAAACATTGAGAATCTTGATTTTTAAAATCCAGTAAATCCAAAACTTAGTTGAAATTCATGAAACTTATCGTGGTGTCATATGGACACCAATAGACTGTGATATTGTATTGTTTTTTCAAATTTGAGATAAGTTTTGATATATTATTCTTACAAACGGGAGATTATTAATAATTGGCAACCAATATCGCAAACGGATTATTTATCCGTACCGTGGGCGTTAGACCAACAATGTATGTGCCATGCTTCAGTTAAGTAATAAAGCGGCAGAATTAATCATCAAAAAAGAAATACAATATATGTGCCGCCACGTGTCTCATGTGCCATGCGAGCAGGCGTGAGTTGACGGGAAGCATGCACGCAATCCGCCGTGCAGGCAGACTGGGAGGCATGCGGGCAGGTGTGTGAATTGACAGGAGGCGTGTTCGCTGCGCAGTGTCACCGGGAGGCGTGCGAGTAGCTATGTGAAATGAAGGTAGGCATGCAAGCAGTCCGCTGCGCAGGCTCACCGGGAGGCGAACCAGCCCTTTGACCGTCGCCCGCCTCGCTCCCACTGCTCCATATTAATGGCACGCCCGAGCCGCCGGTTATAATAGGCGGCCGCACCCCCCCCCCATTCTCGCTACTGATATGTCTCCAACATATCTATAATTTTTGATTATTCCATGCTGTTATATTATCAATCTTGGATGTTTTTATATACATTTACAGCAATTATATATCATTTTTTAGGACTAACTTATTAACTTAGTGCCTAGTGCCAGTTGTTGTTTTCTGCCTATTTTTGGTTTTACAGAATATCAATACCAAACGAAGTCCAAATGCCACTAAACTTTTTGGAGATTTTTTTCTGGACATAACCAACACTAGAAGCTTCGGGAGAATGCCAGAAGCCCGAAGAGGTGGCCACGAGCCACCAGGGCACGCCTGGGGGGGGGGGGCAGGCGTGCCCTGGTGCCTCGTGGGCCCACCTCTGCCTCTTTTGATGTAATTCCACCACTATAAATTCCCAAAATCGGGAAACCAACAGGGGAGTCCACGAAATACTTTTTCCGCCGCCACAAGCTTCTGTTCTCGAGAGATCCCATCTGGGGGCCTTTTCCGGCACTCCGCCGGAGGGGGAATCGATCACGGAGGGGCTCTACATCAACCTTGCTGCCCTTCCGATGATGCGTGAGTAGTTTACCACAGACGTTCGGGTCCATAGTTAGTAGCTAGATGGCTTCTTCTCTCGTTTTGATCTTCAATACAATGTTCTCCTCGATGTTCTTGGAGTTCTATCCGATGTAATCACTTTTTGCAGTGTGTTTGTTGGGATCCGATGAATTGTGAGTTTATGATCAGATTAACCATGAATATTATTTGAGTCTTCTCTGATCTCTTTTATGCATGATTATTATAGCTTCGTATTTCTTCTCTGATCTATTGATTTGGTTTGGCCAACTAGATTGATTTATCTTGCCATGGGAAGAGGTGCTTTGTAATGGGTTCGATCTTGCGGTGCTCAATCCCAGTGACAGAAAGGGACATGACACGTATGTATCATTGCTATTAAGGGTAAAAAGATGGGATTTATTCATGCGTGAGTTTACTTTGTCTACATCATGTCATCTTGCTTAAGGCATTGCTCCGTTCTTTATGGACTTAATACACTAGATGCATGCTGGATAGCGGTCGATGTGTGGAGTAATAGTAGTAGATGCAGGCAGGAGTCGGTCTACTTGTCTCGGACATGATGCCTATATACATGATGATTGCCTTGGTCATGATTATTTGCTTTTCTATCAATTGCCCAACAGTAATTTGTCTACCCACCGTATGCTATTTTCTTGAGAGAAGCCTCTAGTGAAAACTATGGCCCCCGGGTCTATCTAAATCATATATTAAAAACCCTAAAACTACCTTGCTGCACTTTTCTTTTATTTATTTTATTTTGTATTTTTGTTTAATCTATCTATCTATCACCATACAATTTAATCTTGCAATTGACCGCCGAGGGATTGACAACCCCTCGTTTGCGTTGGGTGCAAGGATTTGTTGTTTGTGTGTAGGTACTGCTAACGAGGTGTTGCGTGATTCTCCTACTGGATTGATAACCTTGGTTTCATAACTGAGGGGAATACTTACCTCTACTGTGCTGCATCATCCCTTCCTCTTCGGGGAAAATACAAACGCAAGCTACAAGTAGCAGGAAGAATTTCTGGCGCCGTTGCCGGGGAGACATAATCAACATCTATCAAGTACCTTTGCATAAACTCTCATCTCCTTGCATTTATTTTATTTGCCTCTCGTTTTCATCTCCCCCACTTCTAAAAAGTTTTTACAAAAATACAAAAATATTTTTCGTTTGCCTTTTTCTTGTTTGCTTGTTTGCTTGCTTGCTTTATCATTATGGCTAGTTCTTCGCTCGTTACTATTACCCCTGAAAATGAAGTACTTAATTTTAAACAAAGGGGAGGAGAGAATTTAAAAGATGCTTGGGATAGGATTTGTGATGCTCATAATAGATCAACTCGTAAGCAATCCTCCACCATCCTTCTTCGCAATTTTTATGTGGGAATCACTACTTGGTATAGATTTGTGCTTGATACTATTACTGGAGGGAACTTCTTGATGTGTCCCTCTATGGATGCTTTTAATGCTATGGGAAATTTAGTGGGATCACCGCCTATTACTATTAATGAAACAATTTTGACCTTGGAACATGTTATGCAAAGGTTAGATGCTATTGAAAATAAAATGCCTACCGCTGAGCATATTGAAAATTTAGATAAAAAGATTCATAACCATGTTACTCAATTTGGATCAAAAGTAGGGATTACTCTTAAGATGCTAAAAGAGAAAGAACCAATAATTAATGAAAGGGTGGAACAAAGTCCCGCTAGGATCGATAAGTTGGAAGAAATTATTAATAATTTGGGTTCCCCTTTTTCTTCTGCTAAAACTATTGAAAAAACTACTGCTAGCAAGAACTGCAAGTTTATGTATGTTCCTAAGACCAATGGTGCTACTTCTAGTAAGGGAAATGAGGATCTTAAAATGATTAGCGTGCACCCCAATTTCATTGATATAATTAAGGAACCTATTCACAAAAGTAAAATTCTTGATTTTGTGCCTAGAAGTGTGATGGTGAGAAACACTTATGTTAAATATATTAAAAAAATGGATGTGGGATTGAGGAGTTGAAACCAAAGATGACAATACTTGAAACTATGCATTTTGCCTAGCTAGGGGCATAAAACAATAGCACTTGTTGGGAGGCAACCCAATGAATAAAATAATTTTTTACCTTTTGTTTCTGTTATTGTGTGTTTTCAAAATTATGTTACTGTTATTATTGTGTTTTTGTGTTTTTAATTAGTGTTTGTGCCAAGTAAAGCCTTTAGGATGATTTGGAAGATAGTATAATTGATATTGTTTGGAAAACAGAAAGTTTTAAGTCCAGTGCTGGAATTATGGTTCTGTACTGGAGCGTCAGAAAAATCTGAAATTTTTACACAGTATTGGTATATGAATTTCCCACGTTTTCCTAATTTTTCATAATTTTTGGAGTTACAAACGTATGGCTTCTAAATAGATTTCTACAGACTGTTCTGTTTTTGACAGATTCTGTTTTTGATGCACTACTTGCTTGTTTTGATGAAACTATGGATTGTATCGGGGGGTATAAGCCATGGAGAAGTTAGAATACAGTAGGTATAATGCAAAAATAAAATATGAATGGGTTTGCAACAGAACTTAAAGTAGTGATTTATTTTGTTATACTAACGGATCTCACGAAGGTTTTGTTGAGTTTTGTGTGACTG
Source organism: Elymus sibiricus (assembly GCA_039707655.1). Classification (NCBI taxonomy): domain Eukaryota; kingdom Viridiplantae; phylum Streptophyta; class Magnoliopsida; order Poales; family Poaceae; genus Elymus; species Elymus sibiricus. The sequence continues at coordinate 280,001,145 of CM077676.1, forward strand.
AAGTTTTCAAGTTTTGGGTGAGATCACGATGGATGAAGGAATAAGGAGTGGTAAGAGCCTAAGATTGGGGATGCAGGAGGAACCCCAAGGTAATATTCAAGGAAGACTCAAGCGTCTAAGCTTGGGGATGCCCCGGAAGGCATCCCCTCTTTCTTCTACCAACCATCGGTAATTTTACTTGGAGCTATATTTTTATTCGTCACATGATATGTGTTTTACTTGGAGCGTCTTATATTATATGATTCTTTGCTTTGTTTGCATTTTAGTTTTTCACAATCATCCTTTCTGAACACACCTATTTTGACAAAGCCACACGTTCATCATAATTTGTTAGAATACTCTATGTGCTTCACTTAAATTTTTTGAGCTAGGCAGTTGCTCTAGTGCTTCACTTAAATCTTTTTGAGCACGGTGGTGGCTATATTTTGAAGAAATGAACTCTCATGCTTCACTTATATTATTTTGAGAGTTGAAAAGATTAAAATTTTGAAGAAATAAACTCTCATGCTTCACTTATATTATTTTGAGAGTTGACAAGATTAAAATTTTGAAGAAATAAACTCTCATGCTTCACTTATATTATTTTGAGAGTTGATAAGATTGAAATTTTGAAGAAATATTTGCACTCTCATGCTTCACTTAAATCTTTTTGATAGTTTATAATAGTAATGGTAATTTGCACAAGATATGAATTTGGTCCCAAAGTGATGAATATTCAAGAGGGATATAATAAAAACTTTCATATAGATCATTGGATATGATAAGTGTGATTCCTTGCAATAGTTTTGCGATATGGAGATGATGATATGTGAGTCATGTTAGTGAGTAATTGTGATTTAGTAAGAATATTAGTGTTAAGGTTTGTGATTCGCTATGCATGCACATCAAGTCAATAGTTATGCAACGAAATTATATCCTAGTTATGGTGCATTATTCGGTGTTAGTTATGTTCAAATGCATGTTTATGACCGTTTTCGCTTTTTGGTTGGTCGATTCTCAATCTATTTGCTAGCCTTCATTTGTACTAAGAGGAAATATTCCTTGTGCATCCAAACTCTTTAAACCCAAGTTGTGCCAAATGAGTCCACCATATCTACCTATATGCGGTATTTCCATGCCGTTCCAAGTAAATTTGCGTGTGCCGACTCTAATTTTCAAAATAATTTTTCTGTTTTGTGTGCCCGTACCGCTCATGAGGCGGAAGGGGGTGGCCAATATTTTCCATGTAGGTGGGTTATTCTCACGATGAGTGTTTATTCACTTGTCATTGCACGAGAGTGTGGCAGGTAATAGGGATGCCCAGTCCCAGAATGAAATGAAATGAAAAATCTTATATGATGATAATAATAAATTCTTTGGAAAGTGTTGGTATGGAGGGCACCTGTGGATACGGCTAGCCATGGATTGTGAAAGAATGGTGGAAAAGGAATAAACTTTATTTTCTGTTTGGGAACCAACTATAATGTATCTAGCATGGAAGATATTGGGAATTCTCGTTCGTTTTCGTTGACAGGAAAAGCATGCCTCCCAAATTTTTTATCTCTCTAATTTAAGGCGTGAGCTCTGGCACATTAGCAAATCTCTGCTTCCCTCTGCGAAGGGCCTATCTATTTACTTTTATGCAATTTTTATTTTTATTTCGAGTCTCCATCTTCTCTTATAAAGCACCAACTAGAGAGCACTATTATCATACTTGTGCATTGGATATAGCTAATATGGAGTGTGTTTCATGAATGGATCAATGATTGAGCATAATGGGCTAGGGATAACTTTCTTTAGCGTTGAAATTTTGAAAAGTATGGTTGCTTGTTAGTATGCTTGAGTATTTATATCTTCATGTCAAATTATAGACTATTGCTTTGAATCATTCAAGTCCAAATGTCCATGCTATAAAAGAAAAGAATATATGATGAATATGATAGGCAGCATTCCACATCAAAAATTCTATTTTTATCATTTACCTACTCGAGGACGAGCAGGAATTAAGCTTGGGGATGCTGATATGTCTCCAACGTATCTATAGTTTTTGATTGTTCCATGCTGTTATATTATCAATGTTGGATGTTTTTATATACATTTACAGCAATTATATATCATTTTTTGGGACTAACCTATTAAATTAGTGCCCAGTGCCAGTTGTTGTTTTCTGCCTGTTTTTAGTTTTACAGAATATCAATACCAAACGAAGTCCAAATGCCACGAAACTTTTTAGAGATTTTTTTCTGGACATAACCAACACTAGAAGTTTCGAGAGAAGGCCAGAAGCCCCAGGAGGTGGCCACGGGCCACCAGCGTGCCCTGGTGCCTTGTGGGCCCACCTCTGCCTCTTTTGACCTAATTCCACCACTATAAATTCCCAAAAATCGGGAAACCAATAGGAGAGTCCACGAAATACTTTTTCCGCCGCCACAAGCTTCTGTTCTCGAGAGATCCCATCTGGGGGCCTTTTCCGGCACTCCGCCGGAGGGGGAATCGATCACGGAGGGGCTCTACATCAACCTTGCTGCCCTTCCGATGATGCGTGAGTAGTTTACCACAGACCTTCGGGTCCATAGTTAGTAGCTAGATGGCTTCTTCTCTCTTTTTGATCTTCAATACAATGTTCTCCTCGATGTTCTTGGAGTTCTATTTGATGTAATCACTTTTTGCGGTGTGTTTGTTGGGATCCGATGAATTGTGAGATTATGATCAAATTATCCATGAATATTATTTGAGTCTTCTGTGATCTCTTTTATGCATGATTATTATAACTTCGTATTTCTTCTCCGATCTATTGATTTGGTTTGGCCAACTAGATTGATTTATCTTGCCATGGGAAGAGGTGCTTTGTAATGGGTTCGATCTTGCGGTGCTCAATCCTAGTGACAGAAAGGGACATGACACGTATGTATCGTTGCTATTAAGGGTAAAAAGATGGGGTTTATTCATGCGTGAGTTTACTTTGTCTACATCATGTCATCTTGCTTAAGGCGTTACTCCGTTCTTTATGGACTTAATACACTAGATGCATGCTGGATAGCGGTCGATGTGTGGAGTAATAGTAGTGGATGTAGGAAGGAGTCAGTCTACTTGTCTTAGACGTGATGCCTATATACATGATCATTGCCTTGGATATCGTCATGATTATTTGTTTTCTATCAATTGCCCAACAGTAATTTGTCTACCCACCGTATGCTATTTTCTTGAGAGAAGCCTCTAGTGAAAACTATGGCCCCCGGGTCTATCTAAATCATATATTAAAAACCCTAAAAATACCTTGCTGCAGTTTTCTTTTATTTATTTTATTTTATATTTTTGTTTAATATATCTATCTATCACCATACAATTTAATCTTGCAATTGACCGCCGAGGGATTGACAACCCCTCGTTTGCGTTGGGTGCAAGGATTTGTTGTTTGTGTGCAGGTACTGCTAACGAGGTGTTGCGTGATTCTCCTACTGGATTGATAACCTTGGTTTCATAACTGAGGGAAATACTTACCTCTACTGTGTTGCATCATCCCTTCCACTTCGGGGAAAATACCAACGCAAGCTACAAGTAGCAGCTACACACACAATCCTCTCTCTCCGCCTGCATCCTCGACGCCGCTCTCAGTCGTCACCGCCGTCAGTGTATGAGGATGCTGCCAAAGTGCACCATCAGAGGGAGTGGCGACGCCGGGGCTGCTGAAGCACCTGAGAATGGCATGAAGCTGGAGACAGAGGTTGTCGTCGCCGCCGATGAGGTCTCGCGCGGGAAGAAGCGCGACGGCGACGGCGTCGTGCTTCTACTGCCGAGGCCGGAGGTCCACAGCGACTCCGGCGACGACTCCGACGACCACTCCGGCGATGACTCTGACGACGGCGGAGAACCGGTTAGTCATCTATACCCATTTATGTGGCAAATATATCCTAGGGTTTCTCGGGTTAGTCCTGCCTCCCCTTTTTGGAATAGAAATCCTATGGTTATGCTCTCTCAATCCATGAAATCTAAGTTAGATTCGATAGATCCGTGTAGTGTATTGATTGTTTGAATGGTACAAATGATAAGTGATTAATTGTTTCTTCTGTACAAATGATTTCTGCTAAAAATCCGACTAGGGACCCCTTTGGGGCGCAGGATAACTTGTAATCCTCATACTTCTGTCGTTGTGTATTTCCCTTTAGCTATTGCTTTCGAACATCTCCTCTTAGTGAGCTGATGTATGATAGTATGAGGGCTTCATTCGAGTAATGGAACCGGGGAGGAGCCTCCCTGTTCTTCTAAAAAAAAATCCGACTAGGGTTAGTGTTGCTAATAATTCCTAGCCAGATCTTGACAATTGATTTTGATGCCAAAAGTCGTCGGCATGCCAAATTTTGATCCTACTTTACGGCATGTAAATTGGTTTGATGCCAAAAGTCGTCGGCATGCCAAATTTTGGCAACTCAAAAATGTTCGCTAGAGATTAGTTTGCATTCCATTGTTCATTGCCAATCTCACAAAAGGTTGCCAAGTGTTGGCAACTTTTGATTTTGCCAAATGTCGGTAACAAACCAAACTTTTGATTCTGCCAAATGTTGGTAGCAAACCAATCAGACTCTTAATTTTGTTGCACTAAGTTGTTTGCTCTCTATTTATGCATTTGTTTCATCAAGATCACTTGATGATTTAGGGTTCACGCTATCACAGGATATATTATGTTTCATAAACTCTTCCTGCTGAATTCGCATTATTATAAAATATACTGACGCCACAATTTTTACTATATGTATATGTGCTATCTGATTATGTCGACAGCGAGGACGAAGATGCCCAGAGGAGGTACAAGAGGCAAAAGCTCAGGGAGCTTTATGCGGGACTGCATAACAGGCATGTGAGGACCTAGAATATGGGCTTTGGATGCCCGTTTTGCAACCAAAAGCTTCATGAAGAGTATGAAAGTGTTTTGGCGCATGCAAGAGGACGAGCCGTTCGCTCCTTCAAGCAGAAGTATTCTCGCAGGGTGGTGCACGCTGCGTACGCTGAGTACCTGGAGAAGCTTCACCTTCATGCAGGCCTGCCGGCAGATGAGATGTGGGATTGAACTATGGCTATGTGGTGCCTTAGTTATATGCTTGAGTATGCTTAATATCGGTTGAACTATGGTTGAACAATGCTTGAGTACGCTTATTATCTATGCCTGAGTACGCTTATTATATATATACAGCCCGTCTATTCTGCCAATATTGGCAGAATAACTATTCTGCCCACACTTTCGAACTGCACACTCAACGCGAGGGCACTGCACTTTCTGAAGCAAAGGTACTGCAATATAGAGACTAGTGAACTTCTCGTCGAAAAAAACTGCACGCGGTGTTTTTCGGTACTGTTTTTGCTCTAGTTTTTAAACCGTTTGTCGGAACGAGGCGTGTAATATACCGTTGGAATGCTATGGATTAGGCGCAACTTCGCCATGTTGAACTCTTTTCGTGATTCCTCGCGGTTTAAGAGCAGTTTCGAAAATGGTGGGCGCTCGACGAGTGGCAGCGATCGTATTTTTGCGTTTTTTCGCAAATCGCATGTCGGAATGAAGCAAATGATACGCCGTTGGAAAGATATCATCGAGGCGCAACTTTTTCTTATATATTACTTTCTCTAATTCCTTATGGTTTAATAGCAGTTTCAAATTACTAAATCGCGGAATTCTGTTTTTCAAAATTTTACAATTTTTCGGTACTGTTTTCACTCTAGTTTTTAACCGTTTGTCGAAACGAGGCGTGTGATACGCCGTTGGAAAGCTACGGATGAGGCGCAACTTTCATATGTAGAAATTATTTTGATATTCCTTACGGTTTTAAATTAATTTTGAAAATGGTGCGGCGGATGACGAGTGGCAGCGGCCGATTTTTTGCGATTTTTTACAAACCGCTGGTCGGAATGATTCAAATGATACGCCATTGGAAAGATATCGACGAGGCGCAACTTTTTCATGTAGAACACTCTCTCTAATTCCTTACGGTTTAAGAGCAGTTTTCATTTTACCGAAATGCGGACACTCTGTTTTTCGCGACACCAAAATCGACGAGGGAACTGCATCAGACCGAAGACCGCACTGCTTCAGACCGAAAACCGCACTGCATCCCATGAGCAAGTGAACTGCGTGATTTCTTTAGCCTTTTTTTTCTAACCTTTTTATGAACGAGAGTGCACCGGAGAGATGAGGGCAAGTGAACCACATCAAGGAAAAAGTAAACCGCGACACGAGTCTAAGTGAACCGTATTATTATTATTTTTTTCTTTTTTCTAAATTTTCATAGGCCTAAGTGGACCACATGGTCAATGTTAGTGTACTGTATCAGTTTTTAAAATGCATCAGGATTGCGTGGTCGAGACTAGAGAATTGAATTTTTTCCGAACAGCAAAAGTGAACCTCGACAAGAGTTGAGTGGACTTCATTTTTTTCAAATGTTTTCATTTAACACGTCTGGACTACCACGAACACCCAGTGTACTGCAAACTTTTCTCCGAAGTGAACAGTGTGGCATAAACTAGTGAACTACATCTAAAAAGAAACGAACTTCTTTGCGATGTTTCTTTATTGTTTTTACAAAGCAAACCACAGGAGTGCACTGCACGCATACACACACCACATTGCAAGCATATCCACAAAACAAGTGAAACCGCCACATGTGACAACAAAAACTGTTTTCTCAAAAATACACAGATGACCGACGGGGTGGACTGCACGCATACACACACCGCATTGCAAGCATACCCAAAAGGAACTGCACGCGCATGATGCTCGTGGGTTGTTGACTTGTTGTCTCGTGGGCGTGTGGGTTTTAATTTTCTTCTTTTTTTCTACAGAATAGGTGAACTGATCCTCGCAATAGGAAAACTGAAGTGAACTTCTGCCGTGATGGCTTTCCCGAACTTCACTGCACGCCGAGACGAAACGGACTGCAGCTGCACGCAAAAAATACTGCAAGTGCACTAGCACCAAACCGCATCTTGCGCGCGCCCGAGCTGCATGGCGACGAGCTGAACCGCATCACTCATGTCGCCGTGTAGGTGGTAGCCGACGGCGGAGGATGGATCTAGGGTGGAGCGGGGTGGAGATGATGAGCAAAGGGGGCCGCTGGCCACACTGCTCGCCCGCGAACTTCCGACGCCAACACTCTGCACCTCCGGCCCACGAGAGAGAGCCAATCGGCAAGGTTGGTCTCCCACGACGACTGGAGAAGAGGAGAGGAGAATGTGGGGGCGAGCTGATGCATGGCAAAAAGTGAACTGCAGGTGCACATGGCAAAACGAAGTGGTCACCACCTTCGTCGTCGACGCGGGAGCGCTGTTGGACCTGCATAATAGAAGAAGCAGAGGAAATCAGGAGAAGCAGAGAACCTCCCTCTCACTGCTGCTATCCTGCGCTAGAGCAGAGCTTCACTAACACTCGCGCGTGTAGTCACCTCCGGTGGGAGGAGTTCAGCGGCGGTGGTGGGGAGAGCACGGATCCGTCCGCTGGCGCAGCGGTGGCCGAGGGATCTAGCTCCTGTCGTAGCAGTGGCTGAGCCATCCGGTGGACAAGATTGGCAGGGAGGAGGGAAGGGGCATTCCGGCGAGGTCGATGGCTTCTTGAACCCCCAAACCACCCTGGATCCTGCACGCCAGCACGTCGCGGTGGTTGAAGGAGTGGCCTATCACAAATCCGGCGGCGGGCGAACCGTTTCCATCCAGAGGTGGCTTGGGGGAGGATGGCTGGCAGAAACGGTGGCGCCGCCGCCTGCACTTGATGCCGTCGGTGGCGGAGAGAGGCGTGCCGTTCAGGGACGACGCGGTGCCGGCCATCCAGCGGGCCGGCTGGGGAGGAGGCCGGACGGAGGTGCCTCTCCCGGGAGAGGAGCGTGGCGTCGCCGGGCCTCTAGAAGAAGGACGGTCAGGGGGCAGCGCGGGGCCGGTGCTTCTGTAGCCGTCTGGCGCAGCGGCGCGGCAGATCGGGGCCGGTGTGGTGGGAAGCTGTGGGAGGCGGCGGCGTAGGAAAAGGTAGGGCGGGGGCCGGATTGGTGGGTAGCGGGGGCGCGTGGGGAGAAGGTAGTGGGCTGGTGGGTTGGCGTGGGGCTCGGGGATCTACAGTGGAGTGGGTGGTCGGGTAATTTTACTGTTGGCAGAATAAGGCTGGATGTTGGTAGAATAAGGTCTTAAGGGGGTTGGTAGAATAGACCGACCCTATATATATTCTGCCAACCCCCTTAAGACCTTATTCTGCCAACACCCACCCGATCCACGACCTTCTTCCCCATCGGAGCCCCACACCCACCATCTTCCTCGCCACCCCCATCCCACCTTCCTCGTCGGGGCCCCCGCACCCCCACCTTCTTCCCCACCGCCCCCACACCCTACCTTCTTCCCCCGCCGGGCTCCCCCATCACCACGCGCCGGCCAGGCGGCCACCGTGGCCCTCCACCACTGCCTCCATGTCCGCCGCGCGGCCGCCCGGAAGCGCTGCGCCGCCGGCCGCCCCTGCCTACCCCAACGCGAGCAATCCCCTTCCCTATTCCTCCACCTCCCGCCCGACCAGCACCGTTGCGCCCCCTCCTGCGCATAGCCAGCAGCGCTGGATCCGGTCGCCGCAAGCCCCTGCGCCACCAACAACCGCCTACCGCGTCGGATCCGGCCGCCGCGAGCCGAATAATACGGGTACGACAGCTGCGTGGCCCCACTGCCCACGGATCCGCGCCCTTCCTCGCGTGGTGGCCGGATTGGAGGGTCGGCGAGGTCCACCGTGCCTCCTGTGCCAACTGCTGCGGCCGGATCTTTCGATCCTGCGACCTCCTCTGCGTCGACCTCCCCAACCTCTTGCGCCAACCGTCGCCACAGGCCGGAATCTGGCAAGCTCAGGTGCGCCTGGCCGCCTCCCCCGACGAGCTCCCTTCCGTGGAGGCACGGGTGTCCTGCGGGGATGGATCCCCGGCTCCCATGACAGTAGCTGCTGGACCAAAAAAAGAGCAGCGGCACCAAGGCGCAGGATCGGCCACTGCCGTGCTGGAATGGAGCTCCACCATGGGCCTGGCCCAGGATGGTGGCTGCACGGATTGGACGGAGAGTTGGTCTCCTTCATGGCGCATTCACCCTCGACGGTGGTGACGACGCCCGGTGGAAGAGCAGTAGCGGGAAGTGCAGTCCACTTTGTTTTTTCTTGTGTTTTTTCTAGATCGAGCTCCTTCCTGGGCGCCTGATCCTGCACCCGCCTGCACCATGAAGTTTGGCTGAGCCTGCAGTTTAGCTCGCCGGTTGTCTCTCTTGCAGTTTGATTGTGTAGCATAGCTTTTTTGTTTAGTGGGCGTGCAGTTCGGGATACATAACCATAGCGTCTTGTACACCCCCTGTGAACAAAAATGATGCAGCTCAAAAAGTTCAGTGATGCAGTACGGCTCCCATACGCACTGCACGGCGATGCAGTACGGCTGGTGACGGCGTGCTGTTCCCAGACGCAGAGCGCAGAGCTGTAGTCCGGTTGCTGTTGGCGTGCGGTTCCCAGGCGCGATGGTGATGATAGTTTCCTTGTGTAGTTCGTTTGCTTATCTGTGTGTTTTGATAGGTTCAATACTGCTACTGTTCCCAGACGCACACGGATATGCATTTCATTGTTTTTTATCGTCCTTCCCGAACCCACCTTCTCCCCCCTAGTAGTTCACTAGTTACCACATGCAGACAAAAAAAGAAGGGAAAAAAGAAAGTCCCACGAGTGTGAATTTTTTTTTCAGTTCTGGGCGTTACTGAAAACAATTACAATGCAGTTCACGTGGCCACTCGTGGGCAATTGTAGTCCACATTACATGTTTTGAAGCTCACTTTGTTCTCTCACACAGTTAGCTATAAAACTCATCCATAATTTACTTGGTAAACAGAAAACAAAAACATCTAAAAAGAAGCTCGCTTCTTATTAGATGTAGTTCACTCACTCAGTCTCTGCGGTCCACTAGCCCGGTCTACGTGCATAAAAAAATTGTAAGTATGAAAAAACAACAAAAGCTCATGCGGTTCAATCTTGGTAGTGTCGCGGTTAACTTTCGATAGTGTCCGCGGTTCACTTTTGGTAGTGTATGAAAAAGACAACAAAAACTCATGCGGTTCACTCTCGGTAGTGTCGCGGTTCACTTACTTCCAATGTGAAGTGCAGAAAAAAATGTTACGGAAATGACCGATGTGTTGCGGTTTACTTACGCCCGATGTGAAGTGCAGTCCACTTTCTCTTTTGAGAAAATTTACGCCCGACAATAGAAACCATGAAGTTCGCTTGCCCGTCTGCTGTAGTGCGGTTTTTCGTCTGAAGCAGTGCGGTTTTCAGTCTGATGTGGTCCACTCATCGATTTTTGTGTCGCGAAAAACAGAATGTTCGCATTTTGGTAATTTCAAAACTACTCTTAAACCGTAAGGAATTAGAGAGAGTGTTCTACATGAAAAAGTTGCGCCTCATCGATATCTTTTCAACGGCGTATCATTTCCATCATTCCGACAAGCGGTTTTTGAAAATTCGTGAAAAAACGGCCGCTGCCACTAGTCGTCCGCCGCACCATTTTCAAAATTAATTTAAAACCGTATGGAATCTCAAAAAAATTCTACATATGAAAGTTGCGCCTTGCCCGTAGCTTTCCAAGGGCATATCACACGCCTCGTTTCGACAAACGGTTAAAAAACTGGAGCAAAAATAGTACCGAAAAATTGCAAAAATTTAAAAAACAGAATTCCGTGATTTAGTTAATTTGAAACTGCTCTTAAACCGTAAGGAATTAGAGGAAGTAATATATATGAAAAAGTTGCGCCTCGACGATATCTTGCCAAGGGCGTATCATTTGCTTAATTCCGAAGAGCAGTTTAGAAGACATTGCAAAAATACGCTCGCTGCCACTCGTCATGCGCCGCACAATTTTCGAAACTGCTCTTAAACCGTGAGTAATCTCGAAAAAATTTCAACATGGCGAAATTGCGCCTAATCCATAGCTTTCCAACGGTATACTACACACATTGTTCCGACAAACGGTTAAAAAACTAGATCAAAAACAGTGCTGAAAAAATCGCGTGCAGCTTTTTGCGACGAGAAGTTCACTCGTCTCAGTACTGCAGTGCTCTTGCTTCAATAATGTTGTGCACTTGCGTTGAGCGTGCAGTTCAGAAGTGTGGGCAGAATAACTATTCTGCCATTATTGGCAGAATAGACCGGCTGTATATATATATATATATATATATATATATAGGGTGGGTCTATTCTACCAATACCCTTAAAACCTTATTCTACCATCTTTTTGCTTATTCTGCCAACACCCGCCCACTTCTCCCCCACCGAACACAAGTACCCAATCCCCACCTCACCACCTTCCACCCGCCGGCCACCCCAACCTCCACCCGCCAGCCGCCCCACCCTCCCCACCTTCTCCGTGCGTGGCACAACACACACGAGCCGCTGCCCCCACCCTTCCCACCTTCTGGTGCGGCGTGACCAACTCGAGTCGCCGCCCCAGCTCCCCACCTTATCCGGCACGGCGAGCCCCACCAGAGCCGCCACCCCACCCTCTCCGGCGCGGCGTGCACCACCCTCCTTCCCCCCTCCTACCACCTTCCTCTGCGTACGGAGCCACCCTGCCGCCGGCCATGGCACCCCAGCCCGCATCGCGCCGTCCCACCCTCCACTATGCCGGATCCATGGCGGCCACGGTCCCTCCCGCGCCGCCCACCCTCTCCTACACTGGATCCGAGGCTACCCCGTGCACAGCCGGCGACGGATCCGGGCACCACCGCCAGGCCGCGCACGGACGACGATGAATCGAACCTCCACCGCCACCCCGCGAATGGCCGACGAAGGATCTGGGCACCACCTTCACCCGTCGCCCAGCCCCTCGCCGGGGACGGAGCAGGCGGCTCCACTTCGGTATAGGCTTCGGCCAGCAGCCACCCCTCCCTCCACCTCCCATCCTCCATCCCCCGAGAGGAGGACGACGACCACACGACGAGGCACACGGGTCTGCCGTCTCCGGCCAAGGCGAGGACGACCACACGGCGAGGCGCACGACGACCCCAAAGTCCACCTTGCGCGTGCAGTTCGGTGCTCCTGTTCTTCTTTTTTTGAGCTTGTGCCATGCAGTTCGCTGCTTGTGGTCCTTCGTATGTATAAATTTGTGCCATCCTTCCCTCCTCTACCGGCTACGCCATCATCCTTGGTGCATTCCACATGGCCGGAGTTTCCAGCAGCCCGCATCTCCAGCAGGAGCAGCTCGGATTCCGCCGGCCTGCAGTTTCGATAACGGTTCGTCAGCTCGTCCCGTGCAGCTCAGTTTCGGCTGGGCACGCGGTGCGGCATCTCGCATGATGCAGTTCGGAAGCGGTTCGGCAGCCACCCACCATGGTGGACCGAAGCGACTCCATCTCTCTGCAGGCGGCCACTGCTCACATGGCGCTGCTTCCTGGTCTGCACCGCAGTTTGGCGGCGTGGTCATGCAGTCCGCGGCGTGGCGTGCAGTTTGTCGTCACGGTGTGTTTGGTCAGCTGTGGCTTGCAGTTCATCAGGCGTGATGCCACAGTTCTTTTTTTTTAAGAATTCTTTTCGTGCAGGTGGGATCGGGCCTCGCTTCAAGACACAAAATGCTCCTCTGTGGCTGTGATGTTTCTGAAGCTGTCGCCGGTGTGTGGAGCAAGCTCGTGTCCACTGCAAAACACAAGTCTTGGTCGTTTGTTTGCAGTGCACGCCGGCGGCCATGCAGTCCGCTGAATTTTTTTCTTCCCAGCGTTCAATTTTTCTTGGTTTGGGAACAAATGTTCAGTGCGTGCGATACACCGTTAGGTTTAGTTTCAGTTCAGTCCGATAGTTCTAATTTTTGTTCTGATTCCTCTTTTCTGTGCCATGTAGATAAACTAAATGTGTGTGTCCAGTTTTTTACATTTAGGTTTTGGTTGTGTAGTGTAGTTCACACTCGTGGGTGATCTAGCTGACCCTTTTCTCGATTCCGGTGGTGACCACTTCGTTGCAGCCCACATCAGGGGCGTGTGCAACTCCCCATGGGAGTCCGGAGTGCACTCCAGTGTGTCGCCGTGGTGCACTCTGGTGTTATTTTCTCCTCTGTCGTGGACTTATGAAGACTGTACCGCAAAAAAACAATGACTAAACTGCATCAAAACTCAAAAACTCAGAAACGACGACAAGGGATGCTGTTCTTTTACTTGGTGCGGTTCACGTGGGTGTTGCAGTGAACAATTAGAGAGACTAGATGGCATTCTGTGTGTATTTTGAACAACTTTGCCCATCGTCTTTGCGGTTCACTTTGGGTACTGTCGCGGTTCACTTTTGGTATGTGTCGCAGCTCACTTACTCCCAATGTGAAGTGCATAAAAAATGTTACAGAGGCGACAGAAACAAAGAATGCGGTTCACTTCTTGATATTGTTGCGGTTCACTTACGCCCGACATGAAGCGTGGTTCACTTCCTCGTCTTGAAAAATTTACGTTTGACAAAAAACATGAAGTTCTCTCACCCGTCTCTTGCAGTGTAGTTTTCTGTCTGGAGCCGTGTGGTTTTCGGTCCGATGCAGTTCACTCGTCGATTTTGGTGTCGCGAAAAACAGAGTGTCCGCATTGCGGTAAAATCAAAACTGCACTTAAACAGTAAGGAATTAGAGAGAGTGTTCTACATGAAAAAGTTGCGTCTCGTCGATATATTTTCAACGGCGTATCATTTGAATCATTCCGACCAGCGGTTTGTAAAAATTCGCGGAAAAACGTCCGCTGCCACCCGTCGTCCGCCGCAATATTTTCAAAATTAATTTAAAACCGTAACGAATCTCAAAAACATTTCTACATATGGAAGTTGCGCCTCGTCCGTAGCTTTCCAACGGCGTATCACATGACTTGTTTCGACAAACGGTTAAAAAATTGGAGCGAAAACAGTATCGAAAAATTGCAAAAATTTGAAAAAACAGAATTCCGCGATTTAGTAAATTTGAAACTGCTCTTAAACCGTAATGAATTAGAGAAAGTAATATATATGAAAAAGTTGCGCCTCGACGATATCTTTCCAACAGCATATCATTTGCTTCATTCCAATAAGCTCTTTGCGAAAAAACGCGAAAATACGCTTGCTGCCACTCGTTGGGCTCCCACCGTTTTCAAAACTGCTCTTAAACCGCGAGTAATCTCGGAAAATTTTCAACATGGCGAAGTTGCGCCAAATCCATAGCTTTCCAACGGTATATCACACGCCTCGTTCCGACAAATGGTTTAAAAACTGGCTAGAAAACAGTGCCGAAAAAACGCCGCGTGCAGTTTTTTCAACGAGAAGTTCACTAGTCTCTGTATTGCAGTGCGCTTGCTTCAGAAAGTGCAGTGCCCTCGCGTTGAGCATGCAGTTTGGAAGTGTGGGCAGAATAACTATTCTGCCAATATTGGCAGAATAGACGAGCTGTATATATATATATATATATATATATATATATATATATATATATATGTGTGTGTGTGTGTGTGTGTGTGTGGGATGAGTATGTTTACTTATGTCTAGATGTTTACTAATGTCTTGATGTGGGATGAGTATGCAATCAGTCTGGTTGATGGAATTTTATGCTTCTCTTATACCAACATATGATTGCCCACACCACACCACACACAGAGTGATGTTAATCGCACACGGTTGAGTCTACCAAACCGTTGCCTCCGAAATGCATTCTGGCCCCTGGGACAGAAAACCCTCACCACCCAATTCAAAAAGGAAAAAAGAAAACCCTCACCACCCCCACGTCACAAAACCCTCACCCCCGCCTGCCACTTCCCCCACCTCCCCGTCCCCAGTCGCACCTACACTCCTCCGTGACTCTGCATGTCACCGCCTATCGCCGCGGCAACCACTTAGCTCGACGCCTGTTGCCGACGCCGGCTGCCGGCAAACCCCACCGCATTTTGCCACTGCCGCTTGCCACCGCCTATCGCCACCGACTTTTTCGACGCGGCTCACCGTTGACCCTGCTCCGCCCGATTGGGGAATCTACGGTATTGGAGCTTTTTATCATGGAGAACCAGGTAACTAATTTACTGAAATATTCGATCATCTCTTATCCCAGTCCGTCTGCCCCTTTTAATCACCCGGCCGAAATCGCCGTGGATTCATATTTCTTCTAGCTGATTCAAGGGTTTTCTTTCATTCATAGAGTGTACAGTGCAAGGAGACATCAGGCCTATGTGGCCTCGGCCAGACAGTCGACAAGTTCCATCTCACCGTACCAGCTGGCTTCAGGAATCACACGGTATGTTCAATCTCACCCTACCTCGGTTGGCATGGCCTACTTTTCTGAACATATAGTATATATTGCTACATTTGGATAAAAGGTGCCTCATGCAGTATATACGTCAAAGGGGATTTTTCTTCTTCCTATATTAGGCAAATTAATGTTGTAATGTTCTTTCGATTACTCTCATATTTGCATGACATCATGGTTACACTATCTGTTTAACTATAAATTTGTGTCAACTGCTGTGTACTGTTCTTTCAATTACTCCCATATTTGCATGTTACCCTATTCTTTAACAATCTTATCATTTCCTGTAGTACATCCCTTGCTTTGCAACAGCAACTGTAGTACACAATCTTGGCCTTTACATAACTGAAGACTCCAGGAATGTCATATTGAACACAAACCATGGATTTACAATCGTTGCTTCTGTAAAACTTGATGAACATGGTCACTCCTATTTTGGGGTGGGCCTTTGGACAGAAATTTCTAAGTTTTATGTAGTGAAAGCTGGCACTAAAATTGCACTGCACCTAAAAGAGCCTGGTCATATGATATATGCTAACTTCCCCGACGATATCATCCGTCCAGACTTTGTTCCAAGTAAGTGTTCTTTTCAAGTATCTGCATGTTGACTTACCTAGCAATATCAAAGTAATTGTGTAGTATTTAAACAACCAATAGGGATTCCTTTTTCTGACTCTGTTATGTCTGTTCCTACCTAGTAACTTCTAATTACCAATACACTTTTCTTCTGCCCTGTTCTAACTTAATATTCCCTATTCTGCCACTCCTCTAGTCCTATCAGATAGCGTCGCCGCTGAGGAGACTCCGGAGGTAGAGGACAGCCAACAAGCGAAGGTGGGTCTAGCAAGAACCGCAAGCGACTCCGGCGGGCCTAGACTTCACCACCAGCCTCCCCGATGATATGTTGATCGTCATCATCTCCCTCCTCCCAATCAAATATGGCGCGCGGACAACCGTCCTTTCCTGGCGGTGGCGCCCCCTATGGCATTCCAGCCCTCTCGACCTCATCCACGTCCACAAGCTCTGCCATGACTATCGCAAAAGCTTGGACACGTTGTCCCAGATCCTCGGCAGGCATCTTGGCCCAATCAGAGGCCTTATCACTGGCAAGTTCCGTTCCAACGGCAAGGACCGAGCCAAGCTTGATGAGTGGTTCCGATCCCCCGCCCTAGATCACCTCGAGGAGCTCAGTTTTAATGATGGACATATGCACTTGCTGCCACCGTCCGCGCTCCGCCTCGCGCCCACGCTGCGGGTCGCTAGGTTCATGAACTGCAATTTGCCCCCGATTAGCGACGCGCCCGCTCTTTTTCTCCCTCGACTGAAGCACCTCGTGCTCGTCACCGTCTGCATCCCCAAGGATGACATGGAGCGCCTGCTCCGCAGCTGTACTGCACTTGAGTACCTTCGTCTTCAGGTGATCAATGGGTTGAGTAGCGTCCACATCACCTCCATGACTCTCTGGACAATTTATGTGTGTTGCTGGTGCTGCAACAAGAGATCACAGAAGGTGTATCACAGTATGGTCATTGAGGACACACCTTTACTTGAGAGATTACTTGTAGTTGATCAACAAGGTCCAACAAGAATCGGGGTCATTTCTGCGCCGAAATTGACAGTGGTGGGCTACTCATCTGTCAAATTCTTTGAACTTGTTATTGGATCCACAACCGTTCAGCTACAACATTCGCCTTCTTCTTGAATCCATATGCATTTATCCTTTCGATTCATCTGTACTAGTTTTTGTAGGTAAATTTCCATCCACTCCAACCTCTTGGGAAGAAGCCTACATTTTTCTAGATTGTAATCAAATGCCCTTGTTAATCATGTAGGATCGAAGATGGCATGTCACTCTATTCGTGTATTTTAGAAATCCTGCAAATCAAAGAGGCATGTAGTAGTGTTCAAAATTGCATGTAGGCACTAATACGTTCTCTTCTTTTGCAGATAAGATTAGGCCCGGTAGTGGATAATGTGATACAATATAACAACCACATCGAATGCCTTGATCTGCATCAATCAGAAATTACTTTGAACTCCTACCGAGGGACCTTACCAGAGATTATATTCGCCAGGTTCTTTGTTGTGAGAGCAAGGGTGCTAAAGGTAATGAGGCTTGCCCAACATTTGTTTCGCAAAACTAAATGGTTTGCTGATCAGCGCCGGCGGCTATGGCAGAATGGAAAAGGCTCTGCAGAAGCTGAATTTCATTTTGGAAGATCAGCTGATAGAGTAATCGGAAGTCATTATGTCGAGCCCATACATGACTTCTTAGTGGCTGATCCCTTTGCAGAAATGTTGAGGTTTCGAAATGGGTGTTACAAGTTGTAATATCAGTTTGAACCTCTCATATGTCCAAGTTCAGCTGATCAGCGCGGGCGTCTGCAGCTGCATGAGCTGAATTTCATTTCTAATATCAGTTTGAACCTTGTAATTAATCTTTGAATTTGAGCCTTTTAACTCTGGAATTTGAACCTTGTAATATTTCGGGCTTTTGTGGTACAATCGTTGAAATGGCATCGTATGAGACTCGTATATTGGTAGTACTATTTTGAAATTCATATGCAATGGACAATTAATATCTGGACCTCAATGGACTTGATTTTATTTACCATTCTCGAATGTGTTTCCCCTGTCGATCTCAATCGCAAATGATCTATACTGCGGACACGACAGCGATCTTCGACATTATTGTACACAGTCGGTTTCCTCAACTGTGTGCCCAGAATTATCGCACTCGAGTGTCCATCATTACCCGTCTATGTAACTTTGACCTCATCACCTAGAGGTAAACTTGGCGCCTCTTCGAGCCCACGCGTGGTCAAACGAAATGCGTGTGGGGTGCTCAACAGCTCAAGCGTGCACTGGAATCCTCCACTAGGAACGCGGTGACAAGATGTGACGATTACAGGCCACCCGGCCCCCATTTATTACATCAGCCATTTAACCCTTGTGTCTCTTCAACCTTTCGATCGCGCCCCAGTATTGCAAGAAGCACACCCACGACGACAAATACAGAGAGGGTATCCTGCGTGGCTCCAATGGCGGTCCCAGCGGCTGCCGACGACGAGTAGCAGTTCACCATGCATGCCATAGTGGACACCCACAGAAGGTTCACGGAGCTCTCGGTGGTGTACACCAACAACCCGATCTAGGTGGAGAACTCCATCCACACTATGGAGTTGTTGCTTGCCGCGGAGAAGTACAAGGTGGTCGGGTTCGACCTCGAGTACACCTGCGCTCGTGCCGGGTCTCGTCACAAGGTCGCCGTCGCCCAGATGTGCGTGTGCAATCACATCCTCATCTACCACTACTGCCTGGCCACAAGGCCTTGCCAGCGTTTCACCAGGTTTGTCAACAGCCCCCACTACGTGTTCGCTATGGTGGACATCACCAATGATGTAAAGGTGCTCAAGAATTCGGGCATCGCTCGCCAGAATCTTGTCGACATCTAGGGCCAATACAAGATCTGGGGCAGCAAGAAGCATGAGAAGGACTCACTGGTTCACCTCGCCGAGGCCATCATCGACCCCTACTACAGAGACATGAAGGATTCCTGCAACAAGGACAAGCGTGCCTGGCACTCGGCCTGGATGGAGAAACTCGACGAAGCTCACATCGTGTACGCAGCCAAGGAGGCGTACAGGAGCTACGAGGTGTACAGGCGGATCGTTGACATGAGGAAGTGCCTCCTTCTTCCCCAAAACGGCTAGGGATCCAGCCGGAAGTAGAGCAATGGCAAGCTTCGTCACAATAAGAAGTAGATGATCGTTTCTCCTAGTTTAGTGTGCATGAGATTGTTTACTTTGGTGTGTGTTGTCACTTATGTAATGGGATGTTTTATTTGATTATGCAACAATGTTCTTATAAGTATATATGTTGCTGTTGCATAGACAGAGCATAGATGTTGTGCGGACAGAGCAAATCACATCGGCCACGGGCTAAACTAGGGAACCCGTCGGTGATGATTTCATCAATCGCTGACAAATGTATACCACAAAGCGTTTGCCCACAACACACATGGGTTATTAGCAGGAATCGTCTATATTTGTTATCAGTCTTCCCACACATTTCAGATTACTGACCTGTTTGCCGCGTATCACACACATCTTGTTAAGTTGAACCATTTCTGTTGTGTTGGGTAATCGCAAATAGTTCATCCGAGTGAACCGCATGTCGTATATCGCACACACCTTGATCTGCCTGACCGTTTCTGTTGTGTTGGGTAATTGCAAACAGTTCATCCGAGTGAACCTCATGTCGTATATCGCACACACCTTGATCTGCCTGACCGTTTGTGTTGTGTTGGGTAATCACAAACAGTTCATCTGAGTGAACTGTATGCCGTGTATTGCACACACCTCGAACTGGCTACCCGTTTCTGTTGTGTACGGTAATCACAAACAGTTCATCCGAGTGAACTATATGCCGTGTATCGCACACACCACAAACTGGCTGACCATGTTTGTTGTTCTGGCTTATCGCAAACAGTTCATATGGATCAACTGTATTCCACGTATCGCACACGCGTCTCTAATCTGAATTGTTTTTTATGTCTCTGCCATCTCAAACAGTTCGTCTTATTGGGGACGGTTTTTTTACAACACCGTTTGCGAGTCATGCATCACACACAGTTTGGTCGCGGGGTCTCTGATTCATGTGTCGTGTTAGCGGTCGCCTGCAGTAGTGGTTGGCCAAACCAAACGGACAGATCAGAGAGAAATACAAAGCTATAACAATCATGCATAAATAAGTTCAGAAAAGACTCAAATATTTTTCATGAATAATCTAATCATAAACCCACAATTCATCGGATCCCAACAAACACAGCGCAAAAGAAGATTACATCAAATAGAACTCCAAGAACATCGAGGAGAACATTGTATTGAAGATCAAAGAGAGAGAAGAAGCCATCTAGCTACTAGCTATGGACCTGTAGGTCTGTGGTAAACTACTCATACATCATCGGAAGGGCATCAAGGTTGATGTAGAAGCCCTCCGTGATCGATTCCCCCTCCGGCAGATTGCCGGAAAAGGCCTCTAGATGGGATCACAGAACAACAGAGGTTTGCGGCGGCAGAGAAGTTTTCTCGTTTGTCCCTCTGGTATATTGGGAATATTTGGGAATTTATAGCACTGGAATTAGGTCAAGATGTACCACGAGGGGCCCACAAGCACGGGGGGCGCGCCTACCCCCCTGGGCGCGCCTTCCGGGCTTGTCGCTCCCTAGTGACTCGTCCGGTCTTCTCCTGAAGCTTCTAGGGTCCCTTCTGGTCCAGAAAAAATTAATCCAAAGTTATTTCTTTGTTTGGACTCCGTTTGATAATGATTTTCTGAAAAGGCAAAAACAGGAAAAAAAACAGCAACTGGCACTGGGCACTAGGTTAATAGGTTGGTCCCAAAAAATGATATATAATTGCATATAAAACATCCAAGATTGATACTATAATAGCATGGAACAATCAAAAATTATAGATACGTTGGAGACGTATCAAGCATCCCAAAGCTAATTCTTGCTCGTCCACGACTAGGTAAATGATAAAAATAGAATTTTTGATGTGGAATGCTACCTAACATGTTCATCATGTAATCTCTTCTACAGTATGAATATTAAGATCCGAATGATTCAAAGCAATAGTCTATAATTTGATATAAAGACATCAATACTCAGACATTCTAACAAACAATCATGTCTTTCAAAATAAAAATGCTAAAGAAAGTTATCCCTACAAAATCATATAATCCTGTCATGCTCCATCTTCTTAACATAAAGTATTTATCATGCACTACCCCGATGACAAGCCGAGCAATTGGTTCATACTTTTTAACGCGCTTCAGCTTTTTCAACCCCCATGCAATACATGAGCGCAAGCCATGGATATAGCATTATGGGTGGAATAGAATGTGATGAAAGGGATTGATAAGGGGAAGTCAAAAAGAAGAAGATAGTCTCACATCGACGCGGCTAATCAACGGGCTATGGAGATGCCCATCAATTGATGTCAATGCGAGGAGTAGGGATTGCCATGCAACGGATGCACTAAGAGCTATAATGTATGAAATCTCAAAATAAAAACTAAGTGGGTGTGCATCCAACTTGCTTGCTCATGAAGACCTCGGGCATTTGAGGAAGCCCATCACCGGAATATACAAGCCAAGTTCTATAATGAAAAATTCCCACTAGTATATGAAAGTGACCACATAGGAGACTGTCTATATGAAAAACATGGTGCTATTTTGAAGCACAAGTATGGAAAAAGATAGTAACACTGCCCCGTCTCTCTTTTTCTCTCATTTTTTTGCTGGGTTCTTTTTGGCCTCTTTTTTTCTCTTTTTTCTTATTTCCTCACTAGGACAATGCTCTAATAATGATGATCATCACACACCTATTTACTTACAACTCAAAAATTACAACTCGATACTAGAACAAATATGACCCTATATGAATGCCTCTGGCAATGTACCAGGATGTGCAATGATGCTAGCATAACATGTATGAAAATGATGAACGGTGGCTGAGCCACGAATACTATGTCAGCTATATGATCATGCAAAGCAATATGACAATGATGATGTGTGTCATATGAAAAGAACGGTGGAAGTTGCATGGCAATATATCACGGAATGGCTATGGAAATGCCATAATAGGTAGGTATGGTGGCTGTTTTGAGGAAGATATAAGGAGGCTTATATGTGATAGAGCATATCATATCACGGGGTTTGGATGCACCGGCGAAGTTTGCACCGACTCTCGGGGTGAGAAAGGGGAATGCACGGTACCGAAGAGTCTAGCAAATTGTGGAAAGGTGAGAGTGCGTATAATCCATGGACTCACATTAGTCATAAAGAACTCACATACTTATTGTGAAAGTTTATTAGCCCTCGAAGCAAAGTACTACTACGCATGCCCCTAGGGGGATAGGTTAGTAGGAAAAGACCGTCGCTCGTCCTCGACCGCCAGTCATAAGGTAGACAATCAATAATAAATCGTGCTCCAACTTCTTAGCATAACGACAGACCATACGTGCATGCTTCGGGAATCACAAACCTTAACGCCAATATTCTTACTAAACCACAATTATCTACTAGTACCTCCCCCATATTGCCATCTTAATATCGCAAAACTATTGCAAGGAATTAAACTTATCATATTCAGTGATCTACATGAAAGTTTTTATTATATCGCTCTTGAATACCTATCATATTAGGACCAAATTCATAACCCATGCATATTACCATTGATATTCATTAGACTCTCAAAAATATATAAGTGAAGCATGAGAGTGCAATTATTTCTTTAAAATATAACCACCACCGTGCTCTAAAAGATATAAGTGAAGCACTAGAGCAACTGCCTAGCTCAAAAGATATAAGTGAAGCACATAGAGTTCTAACAAATCATGAATAATGTGTGTCCCTCACAAAAAGGTGTGTTTAGCAAAGATGATTGTGGCAAACTAAAAAACAAACAAAGAAAATAAAACTATGGCACAAGACGCTCCAAGCAAAACACATATCATGTGATGAATAAAAATATAGCTCCAAGTGATATACCGATAGATTGTAGACGAAAGAGGGGATGCCATCCGGGGTATCCCCAAGCTTAGACGCTTGGGTCTTCCTTGAATATGAGCTTGGGGTGCCTTGGGCATCCCCAAGCTTAGGGTCTTGCCACTCCTTATTCCTTCATCCATCGTGGTCTCACCCAAAGCTTGAAAACTTCAGCACACAAAACTCAACAGAAACCGCGTGAGCTCCGTTAGTATAACAAAAAAATCTTAAACTTTAGGTACTGTTATAAATTGATTCATATTTAATATTGGCATAATGCTACTGTACTCCAACTTCCCCATGGCTTATAAACCCCGATACAATCCATAGATCCATCCAAATAAGCAAACTATGCAACAAAAATAGAATCTGTCTAAAACAGAACAGTCTGTAAAGATCTATTTAAAATTCATACTTCTGTAACTCCAAAAATTCTGAACAATTAGGACATCGTAAACAATTCATAGAAAAATACATTGAAAAAATTCAGTATTTTATCACGCTCCAGTACAGAACCAAAAATCCAACACTGGACTCAAAACTTTCTGTTTTCAAACAACATCAATTATACTATCATCCAAATCATCCCAAAGGCATTACTTGGTACAAACACTAATTAAAAGATTAAAACACAATCATAACAGAGGCTAAAATTGTGTGACACAAGAAAAATAAAAAATGCATTAAAGATAAATATTGGGTTGCCTCCCAACAGGCGCTATTGTTTTATGCCCCAAGCTAGGCATAATGCGTAGTTTCAAGTGTTGTCATCCTTCAAATTAATTCCATAGGTGGCCCTCATAATAGATTCATATGGTGGCTTAATTCTCTTTCTAGGGAAGTGTCCCATCCCTTACTTTAATGTAAATTGAAATCTTATATTACCTTCTCTCATATCAATTATAGCACATATGGTTCGTAGGAAAGGCCTACCAAGTATTATAGGACAAGACGGATTGCATTCTATATCAAGCACAATAAAATCTACGGGTACATATTTTATATTAGCAAGAATAAGCACATCATTTATTCTACCCAATGGTTTTTTAATAGTGGAATCCGCTAGATGTAAATTAAGGGAACAAGCATCCATATCGGTGAGACCTAGCACATCACATAAAGATTTTGGTATAGTAGAGACGCTAGCACCTAGATCACATAAAGCATTACATTCATAATCTTTAATTTTAACTTTAATAGTAGGTTCCCATTCATCATGTAATTTTCTAGTTATTGAAACTTCTAACTCAAGTTTTTCTTCATGAGCTTTTACCATAGCTTCTACAATATGTTTAGTAAAAGCTTTATTTTGTTCATAAGCATTAGGAGAATTAATCATGGATTGTAGGAAATACATTCAACTAAAAAGCAATTATCAAAATTAAAGTCCTTGTAATCCAAAGTAGTGGGCACATCACTATTTAAAGTTTTGACCTCTCCAAACCTACTTTTATCATTTTTATCAATAAGATCATCACCCTACAAATAATTGGGACGCCTGTTAGCTAAAGTTGACTCATCTTCAGTCCCTTTTTCATCAAGTTTTATATTACTAAATAAAGATTCAATAGGTGAGACACCAATCATTTAAATATCTTCATCACTATTATGATAAAAACCGGGTGGAATAGTGTTTTCTAAGAATTATCGCTTAGCTCTCAACCTAGCGGTTCTTTCCTTACTTTCATTAATGGCGACATAGATAGCTTTAATAGACTCATTTATATAATGCTTGGGTGGCAAAATTTTAATTTTGAGAGTATCCACAACGTGAGCAATTCTATCCATGTTCCTAGCCATGTCATCAACTTTATCCAATTTTTCTTCTACCCTAGCATTGAAAGTCTTTTGAAAATTAATAAATTGTTTAATATTACTTTCAAGATCAGAGTGTATCCTATTATTATTATTATATGGATTGTTGTTGAAATTATTTCAAGAGACAAAATTCACATCGATGGCATCATTATTTTGCTCAATCAAAGTAGATAATGGCACATCATTAGGATCAACATGAGCACTTTTACTAGCAACCATTTTCATAAGAGCATCCATCTTATCACTCAAAGTATTAATTTCTTCGATAGAATTTACCTTCGTACCAGTTGGAGTTCTTTCGGTGTGCCATTGAGAATAATTTGTCATAATATTATCAAGGAGTTTTGTAGCTTCTCCCAATGTAATTTCCATAAAAGTACCACCTGCGGTAGAGTCCAGAAGATTTGTAGAAACAAAGTTAGTCCAGCATAAAAAACATTTATGATCATCCATAAGCTTAAACCATGAGTGGGGCTATTTTTTATCATTAATTTCATTCTCTCCCAAGATTGTGCAACATGTTCATGCTCAAGGTGCTTAAAATTCATTATTTGATTTCTAAGAAAAATAATCTTAGCGGGAGGAAAATATTTGGCAATAAAAGCATCCTTACACTTATCCCATGAATCAATACTATTTTGAGACAAGGATGAAAACCAAGTTTTAGCACGATCTCGTAGTGAGAACAGAAATAATTTCAATTTGACAATATCATTATCCACAACTTTCTTCTTTTGCATATCACAAAGTTCAATGAAAGTATTTAGATGGGATGCATCATCTTCATTAGGACTACCAGAAAATTGTTCTTTCATAACAAGATTCAACAAAGCAGCATTAATATCACACGACTCCGCACTAGTGGCAGGAGGAGCAATTGGTGTACTAATAAAATCATTATTATTAGTATTGGAAAAGTCACACAATTTGGTGTTTTCTTGAGACATAGCAACAAAGCAAGCAAACTAGCAAACAAAAATATTTTTGTGTTTTTGTAAATTTGTTTTAGAAGTGGGCGAGATGAAAACGAGAGGCAAATGCAATTAAAAAGGCAAATCAAAATAAGAGCAAGTAGATGATAGTTTATGCGAAGGTACTTGATAGGTTTTGGTGATGTCTCCCCAACAACGGCGCCAGAAATTCTTCCTGCTACTTGTGCGCTGCGTTGGGATTTCCCCGAAGAGGAGAGGATGATGCAGTATAGTAGAGATAAGTATTTCCCTCAGTTAAGAACCAAGGTTATCAATCCAGTAGGAGAACCAAGCAGAACCTCGTTAGCGGCACCTACGCACACAAAAGCAAATACTTGCACCCAACGCGAACAAGGGGGTTGTCAATCCCCTCGGCAGTTACTTGCAAGGATTAAATTTGATAGTGATAGATAGATAAAGTAAATTGCAAAAAAAAATTAAAAAAAAATTGCAGAAAGGTATTTTTGATTTTATATATGACGGATAAATGACCCGGGGGTCACAGTTTTCACTACAGGCGTCTCTCTCGAATGCATAGCATACGGTGGGTAAACAAATTACTGTTGGGCAATTGATAGAAAAGCGCATAGTTATAATGATATTCAAGGCAATGATCATGTATATAGGCATAACGTCCGAGACAAGTAGACCGACTCCTGCCTGCATCTACTACTATTACTCCACCCATCGACCGCAATCCAGCATGCATCAAGGGTATTAAGTTAATGAAAACAGAGTAACGCCTTGATACGTCTCCAACGTATCTATAATTTTTTATTATTCCATGCTATTATAGTATCAATCTTGGATGTTTTATATACACTTACAAGCAATTATATATCATTCCTTGGGACTAACCTATTAACTTAGTGCCCAGTGCCAGTTGCTGTTTTTTGCCTGTTTTTGCTTTTTTAGAATATCAGTACCAAACGAAGTCCAAATGCCACAAAAATTTTTGGAGATTTTTTTCTGGACATAAGAGACACTAGAAGCTTCGGGAGAGGGCCAGAAGACAGAGGATGTGGCCACGAGCCACCAGGGCTCGCCCCAGGGGGGTGGCGTGCCCTGGTGCCTCGTGGGCCCACCTCTGCTCCGTTTGACCTAATTCAACCTCTATAAATACTCTAAAATCGGGACACCAATAGAGGAGTCCACGAAATACTTTTTCCGCCACCGCAAGTTTCTGTTCTCGAGAGATCCCATCTGGAGGCGTTTTCCGGCACTCTGCCGGAGGGGGATTCGATCATGGAGGGGCTCTACATCAACCTTGCTGCCCTTCCGATGATGCGTGCGTAGTTTACCACAGACCTTTGGGTCCATAGTTAGTAGCTAGATGGCTTCTTCTCTCTTTTTGATCTTCAATACAATGTTCTCCTCGATGTTCTTGGAATTCTATCCGATGTAATCACTTTTTGCGGTGTGTTTGTTGGGATCCGATGAATTGTGAGTTTATGATCAGATTATCCATGAATATTATTTGAGTTTTCTCTGAACACTTTTATGCATGATTGTTATAGCTTCGTATTTCTCTCCGATCTATTCATTTGGTTTGGCCAACTAGATTGATTTATCTTGCAATAGGTGAGGTGCTTTGTAATGGGTTCGATCTTACGGTGCTCAATCCCAGTAACAGAAAGGGACATGACACGTGTGTATCATTGCTATTAAGGGTAAAAAGATGGGGTTTATTCATGCATGAGTTTACTTTGTCTACATCATGTCATCTTGCTTAAGGTGTTACTCCGTTCTTTATGAACTTAATACTCTAGATGCATGCTGGATAGCGGTCGATGTGTGGAGTAATAGTAGTAGATGCAGAATCGTTTCGGTCTACTTGTCTCAGACATGATGCCTATATACATGATCATTGCCTTGGATATCGTCATGATTATTTGCTTTTCTATCAATTTCCCAACAGTAATTTGTTTACCCACCGTATGCTATTTTCAAGAGAGAAGCCTCTAGTGAAAACTATGGCCCCCGGGTCTACTTTTATCATATATTGAAAATCCCAAAAATACCTTGGTGCAATTTTACTTTATTTATTTTATTTTGTATTTTTGTTTGATCTATCTATCTATCACCATACAATTTAATCTTGCAATTAACCGCCAAGGGATTGACAACCCCTTGTTCGCGTTGGGTGCGAGGATTTGTTGTTTTGTGTGCAGGTGCTGCTAACGAGTTGTTGCGTGATTCTCCTACTGGATTGATAACCTTGGTTTCATAACTGAGGGAAATACTTATCTCTACTGTACTGCATCATCCCCTCCTCTTCGGGGAAATCCCAACGCAGCTCACAAGTAGCAAGAAGATTTTCTGGCGCCGTTGCCGGGGAGATATCATCAACATCTATCAAGTACCTGCGCATATACTTTCATCTCCTTGCATTTATTTTATTTGCCTTTGCCTCTCATTTTCATCTCCCCCACTTCTAATTTTTTTGTACAAAAATATTTTATGTTTGCCTTTTTCTTGTTTGCTTCTTTGCTTGCTTGTTATCTTGTTTGCGTAGCCACGATGTCCCAAGAAAATACAAAATTATGTGATTTTTCCAATACTAATAATAATGATTTCATTAGTACTCCAATTGCTCCTCCCGCCGCTAGTGTGGTGACTTGTGATATTAATGCCGCTTTGTTAAATCTTGTTATGAAAGAACAATTTTCTGGTAGTCCTAATGAAGATGCTGCATCCCATCTGAACTCTTTTGTAGAATTGTGTGATATGCAAAAGAAAAAAGATGTGGATAATGATATTGTAAAATTAAAATTGTTCCCGTTCTCATTGCGGGATCGTGCAAAAATTTGGTTTCATCTTTGCCACGAAATAGTATCGATTCTTGGGATAGGTGTAAAGATGCTGTCATTACCAAGTATTTTCCTCCCACGAAAATTATTTCCCTTAGAAAGCAAATTATGAATTTCAAGCAACTTGATCATGAACATGTTCCCCAATCTTGGGAAAGGATGAAATTAATGATAAGAAATTGCCCTACTCATGGTTTAAATTTGTGGATGATCATACAATTTTTTTATGCGGGATTATATTTTGTTTCTAGAAATCTTTTAGATTCCACCGTGGGTGGTACTTTTATGGAGATTACATTGGCAGAAGCTACTAAATTGCTTGATAATATTATGGAAAATTATTCACAATGGCATACTGAAAGAATTCCTACTAGTAAAAAAGTGAATTCTGTTGAAGAAATTAGTATTTTGAGTGATAAAGTTGATGCGCTTATGAAATTGGTTGCTAGCAAAAATAATTCTATTGATCCTAATGATGTGCCTTTATCCACCTTGATTGAGCAAAATAATGATCCCGTAGATGTGAATTTTGTCTCGCGAAACAATTTTAATAGTAATGCTTATAGAGGTAATTTTAATCCTAGGCCGTTTCCTGGAAATTCCTCTAATAATTATGGCAATCCCTATGGTAATTCTTATAATAATAATAATAATAATAGGATTCCCTCTGATCTTGAAAGTAATATTAAAGAATTTATGAATGCTCAAAAGGTTTTCAACACTACGATAGAAGAAAAATTGAGTAAACTTGATGATATGTCTAGGAGCATTGATAGAATTATTCATGATGTGGGAAATATTAAGACTAAAATTTTGCCACCCAAAATTGATATTAATGAATCAATTAAAGCTTTATATGTCTCCATGGATGAGAGTAAGAAAAAAACGCTATGCTAAAAGCTAAACGAGAATTTTTAGAAAAAGCAATCCCTCCTGGTTTCTATCGTAGTAATGATGAGGATATTAAAATGATTGGTGTTTCATCTATTGATTCCTTGTTTAGCAATATAAAACTTGATGAAAAGGGGACTGAAGAAGAGTCAACTTTCGCTGGAAGGCGTCCCCATAATTCGGAGGGTGAAAATCTTGATAATTTTTTTAATAAAAGTGGGTTTGGAGAGGTAAAAACTTTAACTAGCGATGTGCCCACTCTCTTGGATTACAAAGACTTTAATTATGATAGTTGTTCTTTGATTAAATGTATTTATTTGCTACAATCCATGCTAAATTCACCCAACGCTTATGAACAAAATAAGGCTTTTACTAAACACATTGTAG
This sequence comes from Elymus sibiricus, assembly GCA_039707655.1. NCBI lineage: Eukaryota > Viridiplantae > Streptophyta > Magnoliopsida > Poales > Poaceae > Elymus > Elymus sibiricus. The sequence goes on from CM077676.1 coordinate 280,030,806, forward strand.
AAGCGATGATGAAAGCGTTAGAAGAAAAGCTAGAACTAGAAATTCCAATTCTTAGAAAATTATATGATGAGTGGGAACCCACCATTAAAGTTAAAATTAAAAATTATGAGTGCAATGCTTTATGTGATTTGGGTGCTAGCGTTTCCACAATTCCAAAATCTCTATGTGATGTGCTAGGTTTTACCAATATAGATGAATGTTCTCTTAATTTGCACTTGGCGGATTCTACTATTAAAAAGTCATTGGGTAGAATAAATGATGTTCTTATTCTTGCAAATAGAAATTATGTGCCCGTGGACTTTATTGTTCTTGACACTGAATGCAATCCTTCTTGTCCCATAATACTTGGTAGGCCTTTTCTTCTAACTATAGGTGCTATTATTGATATGAAAGAAGGTAATATAAGATTTCAATTTCAACTAAAGAAAGGGATGGAACACTTCCCTAGGAAAATAATTAAAGCACCTTATGAATCCATTATGAGGGCCACTTATGGAATCAAATTGAAAGATGACAATACTTGAAACTATGCATTATGCCTAGCTAGGGGCATAAAACAATAGCGCTTGTTGGGAGGCAACCCAATGAATAAAATAAATTTTTGCTTTTTATTTCTGTTCTCTTGTGTGCACACAATTATGCTACTGTTATGATTGTGTTTTTATGTTTTAATTAGTGTTTGTGCCAAGTAAAGCCTTTGGGATGATTTGGAAGATAGTATAATCGATGTTGTTGGGAAAACAGAAAGTTTTCCGTCCAGTGCTGGAATTTTACTTCTTTACTGGAACATCAGAAAAATCTGAAATTTTTACACAGTATTGGTATATGAATTTCCCACGTTGTCCTAAGTTTTCAGAATTTTTGCAGTTACAGAAGTATGGCTTTTACATAGATCTTTACAGACTATTCTATTTTAGACAGATTCTGTTTTTGTTGCATAGTTTGCTTATTTTGATAAATCTATGGATCGTATCGGGGGGTATGAGTCATGGAGAAGTTGGAATACTGTAGCATTATGACAATATTAAATATGAATCAATTTACTATAGTACTTAAATTTAAAGATTTGTTTGCTATACTAACGGATCTCATGAAGGTTTTGTTGAGTTTTGTGTGATTGAAGTTTTCAAGTTTTGGGTGAGATCACGATGGATGAAGGAATAAGGAGTGGCAAGAGCCTAAGCTCGGGGATGCCCAAGGTACCCCAAGGTAATATTCAAGGAAGACTCAAGCAACTAAGCTTGGGGATGCCCTGGAAGGCATCCCCTCTTTCTTCTACCAACTATCGGTAATTTTACTTGGAGCTATATTTTTATTCGTCACATATCATGAGTTTTGCTTGGAGCGTCTTGTATTATATGAGTCTTTGCTTTGTTTGCTTTTTAGTTTGTCACAATCATCTTTGCTGGACACACCTATTTGACAGAGCCACACGTTTATCATGACTTGTTAGAATACTCTATGTGCTTCACTTAAATCTTTTGAGCTAGGCAATTGCTCTAGTGCTTCACTTAAATCTTTTTGAGCACGACAGTGGCTATATTTTGAAGAAATATTTGAACTCTCATGCTTCACTTATATTATTTTGGGAGTTGATATGATTAAATTTTGAAGAAATACTTGCACTCTCATGCTTCACTTATATCTTTTTGAGAGTTGATAATAGTAATGGTAATTTGCACAAGATATGAATTTGGTTCCAAAGTGATGAATATTCAAGAGGGATATAATAAAAACTTTCATGAAAGATCATTGGATATGATAAGTTTGATTCCTTGCAATAGTTTTGCGATATGGAGGTGATAATATGTGAGTCATGTTAGTGAGTAATTGTGATTTAGTAAGAATATTGGTGTTAAGGTTTGTGATTCTCTATGCATGCACATAAAGTCAATAGTTATGCAATGAAATTATATCCTACTTATGGTGCATTATTCAGTGTTCGTTATGTTCAATGCATGTTTATGACCGTTTTCGCTTTTTGGTTGGTCGCTTCTCAATCTATTTGCTAGCCTTCATTTGTACTAAGCGGGAATACTGCTTGTGCATCCAACTCCTTAAACCCAAGTTGTGCCAAATGAGTCAACCATACCTACCTATATGCGGTATTTCCATGCCGTTCCAAGTAAATTTGCATGTGACAACTCTAAATTTTTCAAAATATTTTTCCATTTTGTCTGCCCGTACCGCTCATGAAGCGGCAGGGGGTGGCCAATATTTTCCATGCTAGGTGTGTTATTCTCACGATGAGTGTTTATTCACTTGTCATTGCACGAGAGAGTGGCAGGTAATAGGGATGCCCAGTCCCGAAATGATTTTTTTTAATATGATGATAATAATAAATTCTTTGGAAAGTGTTGGTATGGAAGGCAGCCATGGATACGGCTAGCCATGGATTGTGAAAGAATGGTGGAAAGGAAATAAACTTTATTTTTTGTTTGGGAACCGCGTAAAATGTGTCTAGCATGGAAGATATTGGGAATTCTCGGTCATTTTCGTTGACAGGAAAAGCATGCCTCTCAAAATAATTTTATCTCTCTAATTTAAACCTTGAGCTCTGGCACGTCTGCAAATCTCTGCTTCCCTCTGCGAAGGGCCTATCGATTTACTTTTATGCTATTTTTATTTTTTATTTTGAGTCTCCATCTTCTCCTACAAAGCACCAACTAGAGAGCACTATTGTCATACTTGTGCATTGTGTGTAGCTAATATTGAGTGTGTTTCATGAATGGATCAGTGATTGAGCATAATGGGCTAGGGATAGCTTTCTTTAGCGTTGATATTTTGAAAGACATGGTTGCTTGTTAGTATGCCTGAGTATTTATGTCTTCATGTCAAATTATAGACTATTGCTTTGAATCATTCAAGTCCAAATGTCCATGCTACAAAAGAAAAGAGTATATGATGAATATGATAGGTAGCATTCCACATCAAAAATTCTGTTTTTATCATTTACCTACTCGAGGACGAGCAAGAATTAAGCTTGGGGATGCTTGATACGTCTCCAATGTATCTATAATTTTTGATTGTTCCATGCTATTATAGTATCAATCTTGGATGTTTTATATACACTTACAAGCAATTATATATCATTTTTTGGGACTAACCTATTAACTTAGTGGCCAGTGCCAGTTGCTGTTTTTTTGCTTGTTTTTGGTTTTTCAGAATATCAGTACCAAACGAAGTTCAAATGCCACGAAACTTTTTGGAGATTTTTTTCTCGACATAAGAGACACTAGAAGCTTCGGGAGAGGGCCAGAAGACAGAGGAGGTGACCATGAGCCACCAGGGCGTGCCCCAGTGGGGTGGCACGCCCTGGTGCCTCATGGGCCCACCTCTGCTCCATTTGACCTAATTCCACCTCCATAAATACTCTAAAATCGGGAAACCAACAGAGGAGTCCATGAAATACTTTTTCCGCCACCGCAAGTTTCTGTTCTCGAGAGATCCCATCAAGAGGCGTTTTCCGGCACTCTGCCGGAGGGGGATTCGATCACGGAGGGGCTCTACATCAACCTTGCTGCCCTTCCGATGATGCGTGAGTAGTTTACCACAGACCTGTCATTGGGATACGTAAACAGATTCGATCACGGAGGGGCTCTACATCAACCTTGCTACATCAACTTAAGCAAGATGACATGATGTAGACAAAGTAAACTCAAGCAATATGATTAAACCCCATCTTTTTATCATTAATGGCAACAATACAAATACGTATCTTGTCCCTTTCTGTCATTGGGATAGAGCACCGCAAGATTGAACCCATCACAAAGCACCTCTCCCATTGCAAGATAAATCAATCTAGTTGGCCAAACCAAACGGATAGATCGGAGAGAAATACAATGCTATAACAATCCTGCATAAATAAGTTAAGAAAAGACTCAAATATTACTCATGAATAATCTGATCATAAACCCTCAATTCATTGGATCCCAACAAACACACCGCAAAAGAAGATTACATCGAATAGAACTCCAAGAACATTAAGGAGAACATTGTATTGAAGATCAAAGAGAGAGAAGAAGCCATCTAGCTACTAGCTATGGACCCATAGGTCTATGGTAAACTACTCACACATCATCGGAAGGGCTGCAAGGTTGATGTAGAAGCCCTCCATGATCGATTCCCCCTCCGGCAGATTGCTGGAAAAGGCGTCTAGATGGGATCACGGAAGAATAGAGGCTTGCGGCGGCGGAAAAGTTTTATCATCTGTTCCTCTAGTATATTGGGAGTATTTGTGAATTTATAGCGCTGGAATTAGGTCAAGATGTGCCACGAGGGGCCCACAAGCCTGGGGGCGCGCCTACCCCCCTGGGCGTGCCCTCTGGGCTTGTCGCTCCCTAGTGACTCGTCTGGTCTTCTCCCGAAGCTTCTAGGGTCCCTTCTGGTCCAGAAAAAATCAATCCAAAGTTTTTTCTTCGTTTGGACTCCGTTTGATAATGATTTTCTGAAAAGGCAAAAATAGGCAAAAACAGCAACTGGCATTGGGCACTAGGTTAATAGGTTAGTCCCAAAAATGATATATAATTGCATATAAAACATTCAAGGTTGATACTATAATAGCATGGAACACTAAAAAATTATAGATACGTTGGAGACGTATCAGCCCTCTCCCTCGCCCATGTGCGCCGTGGCTTGTAGGACGAGGAGAAGCTTTTGACTACATTGCACTCTCCCTCTCCCTCGCCCTCGCTTACATGGTGGACGTGCAGCAATTCATTCGGTGTCAGATTGCCAGAAGCACATGGTACTGTAGTACCATCATTGTTGGACCTCCCGAATAGGCAAAGAGCCAAGCGCATGGTTTATAGTACTACGAGTAGTTGTACTAGTACTAGTACTACTATAGGAACAACCGCTACCTATAGCCAAAGCTGTGCCACCTTTTTTCTCACAAAGCATGTTGGAGCCCGTGCAATAGCCACACAAGTTGCACGTACACATACCACATTTACTAGTAAGTTCTATAGGACAAATGCCAACATGCCACACAAGTTCATCTCCACTTCATGTGATAAATTTGTGCATGACTACTCTACATATATTTATAGCACTGCCGTTCACAATTTACCGTACTCCACTTACACGTTATAGAGGGGCTCCATGTCCTCCTCCAGGTTCCAGTCCCAGGTGTTCTTCATAGATGGCACGATCCATAGCGGTGGGCGACAGGAATCATTGTCGTAGCTTTCTAGTCTAGTTCCACACAATGGAGACTCATCCAAGCTGAAGCGGCATAAATCAGGGATAGCATGTCCCAACATGTTGTTCATCCGGCGGTGCGCACTGAAGACACAACCATGCTTCATGAACGGCAGGCCTTCAGTGTCGTGCATGGAAGGTGGCATTTGTTTCAGAATGGGGTAGCTATCCCCAATGAAAAGCGAGTACTTTCCAAGAGTGTTCCTCGGCTCCCACATAGCATCACGGGGGTCGAACTCGGAGCCGTTCATCTGGTACACGTGGCATCCCAAATCCGGACACATGGTAACGTTCATGGTCAAGGTCCATGCAGGATAATGTTGTGCTCAAATATGGCGCGCAGCAATATTGTGTAGCAAGTAGTACTACTATAATACTATAAGAGGAAGTACAATAACCGACTTATTATATATAACCACTTTTTCCTATATGCAGGAGATAAGACATGGAAAAACAAAAATGGTGGGAATGGGTTCAAGAGCCTAGCTATACGCGTCCTCCTAGGTAAAAAGTACTACTCCCGTTGATCCCTGTGACACACTACTATGGATCCAAAGTAGTAGTAGTAGTAGTAGTAGTAGTAGTACTAGTACAATGAAAGAGAAGGCAATGACAGAATGGAATACCTGGGTACATGGTGAGGGTCCGATCGTGGTAGATCGTGGCACCTTGTTGCATATCAATGGTACCATGGGAAACCACTGCTAAGATAGTTGATCCCAATTTGCTAAAGTCAACTACAAGGTTCCAGGTTAAACCAAATGGTGGATGCACATGCACATCTAGGATTGGCAATTTGATTTTGATCGGGGGATGCATGGTCCCTGCAAAATAATGGCGTACCGTTAGGGATGTAAATGATGGTTAGTGCATTCCATTTGTTATCTCCCGTACCGTAGGATGGCACCCAGATGAAACAAGTCCCCTGGCTTGTCACAGCGAAGATGCGGCCTACATGGCACACATCGTCTTCGAACTTGTGCGGGAATACTGCCATGGCCAACATGTGCTAGCCTCTTCCGTGAGGGCCATTCTTATTGATGGCAATCCTTATGTCGAACACCGCGATGAGGCAGTAATCGTCGTAGCTGCGGTGCTTGGTCAGCGGGTCTGCAATTGCTATCTTCTTCAATCTCATGGTGGCATCATCATACCTATTCAGGCCGTGCCAGTCCGGAAGGCCGATCCCAATGCTAGACAAGGGGTCTACGGGAACGGCCGCACTGCTGTGGATGTTGTGCAAAATGATGGTGGTATCCGGCCGTAGGTATGCAAGCCAATATCCGTTGGCACCAACCCAAACTGTGGGACGGTGGGCAGCGGAGAAATTACGGGATGGAATAACTAAGTAAATTTAGAATATACACTACATGATGAAACTGTTGGAGATATGCCCTAGAGGCAATCATGTGATGATGATATTTCCCTATGTATTCATGAGTCTTTTGTATTGTCCTCGAACATCATCAATGATATGTATCAATAAGTAAGTGACTTGTTTATAGAACTATGTATTGTCTGATGATCGTTCTAATGGTCCCTAGTTCATAAGGTTATGCGGACACATATCCTTGGTTAGTATATGACTCGGTTGATGACTATGTTTCACAAGTCATGTGCATGGAGATGCTAAACCGATAGTATGGACTCGGGGATGGAGATCACCGAGTCGGACAGACCCACTTTGAGACACAGCAAGATATTGTCATCTGTTAGTCTCAAGTACAATGTCTATGCCATGTCCTAGACCTGAGGTCCTCGCATGTTCTTGGGATGAGGATCGACTCACTTAGGGTCTATCAAACGCTACTCTGTAACTGGGTAGTTATAAAGGTAGCTTTCGGGTGAGTTGTGAGACATGCCGCGAGACATGGCTGACCAAGATGGGATTTGCCCCTCTTATATGGAGAGATATTCTCTGGGCCATCTCGAGTGATCAGATTCGGAAAGCATGGCCATGCGACTTGGGTTAAGTGTTAACTCGGTTCGGGAATCTGTATCACGGTTTTGAGAAGAGAGGTCGAGCTACCACAAGGATGACAAGTACTTGCCTTGAGCTCGACAACATATATCATGAGGCAAAAGGAATGTTGCATATGACACATTGTCGAGGTTTGTCAAACGACTTTATGCACACATGGGAGTTGGCACGTTCTGCTAGGAGCCGCTACCAACTATCGACTTCGGTCGTGTCCATGTGTACGTGAACCTATAGGGTCACACACTTAAGGGGCTGCAGCCCATTTGGATTGGATCTGAGTGGAAATTGGATGTAGCCTCCTAGTGGGATCAAGTGTTGAGCCCACCTCGGAGGTCTATATAAAGGGGAGTTGGCACACCACTTAGGGTTGATCTTTTTCCACCCGTGACGGCCGCCGCCGCAACTCCCCACGCCCATGCCGCGCGACCGGACCTAGTAGTCCGCCGCCCGACGCTATTCCCTGCACGTCTGGATACCTTGGAGGCATTGCATCTGCGGTGCTTGGACAAACCGTTCGAGGGATTCGCGAGGTACCGTTCACGGGAGATCACCGTTCGTGGGTCTTCGCTGTTCGCGGGTGTCGGAGTCTAGGATCTGCGTCCAAGAAACTTCTCCAAGAACTTAGGATTCGAACTCTGGGGGACTTTGCTTGGCAACCTACGGCGGGAACACGACGGCCTCACCGGCTGTCACCGGACACGAAGGGGACACGCGACCTACCCAGATTCGGGCCACCGTGCGGTGTAATACCCTACTCCTGCTTGTGTTGGATTGCTCTGTGGTGGAGAGCTTGTGCTCGAGGTACAAGAGGTATGGGGGAGAATGGGTCGATCCCCTTACATGGAAGCAGCCCTGCCCCTTTTGCAGTTCCTTGGTCCTCCTCCCCGAAAATATGAGCGGGAAAGGGTTGCCACAGGGCGGCAATTCAAAAGGGGGACAAGAGCGTAGGCTTATCCTGACTAAAGGCGGTCTCCGCCTGCTAAAGCAGCTCCTTGTGACGCGCTGGTGGGCTTGGCGATGACTTCCGTCCTGGCGCGCTGATCCGTCCTGATCTTCTATCACCAAAGAGGAAAGCCTTTGGGACTTGCTTTGGGGGAAGCAGATGCTGCTGCTCCCTTATCACCAGAATGGAAGCTGGGCTTGGTCGCGCCCCGCTGTCCTTATCCTGACAGCGGGACATCACCCATGTGCTGGGCGTGGAGCTCCGCGGCTGGCACTGTACGACTTGCTTCATGAGAAGGCCTCGCGAGGGGAGCCTCGCGAGGGAACCTGGTGCTTGGCGGCCTCGGCAGGGCCTAGCCTGACGGGGAGGGGCCCCGCGAGGCTCGCCCCTCACGAGGCGGCTTCCTCCGGAGCGGCCGAGGTAAGGCCACTCTCACGTGCCCGCCCCGAGTGCGGTCCTCTGGGCCAGAGGTAGACGGGCCTTGGTACCCTGGTTCCCACTGGGCCGACAGTAGCCCCCGGGCCCACGGCGCGCACGTTCCACCCGGTGAGGGACGAAACAACGCGGGGCCCATCGAGCTGCCGGGCCCAGAGGCGACGCGTGGCGGCATTCGCGGGGAGGGTCGCCCCTACTCCCCACGACACCTCGGTAACCGCCGTCTTGGCGATAAAGCCTGCCCGCTCGGGGCGCAGGCACGTCACTGCTCTCCATCACCATCTTGCCCTTCGTCCCGCGCGCGCAGCTCCCCTGTTACTCCTCCTCCAACTTCCAATCTCTTCTCCGCCATGGCCCCAGGCAAGAAACCCGCGGCTGCCGAGGCCTCCTCCAGCAAGAGCTCCCCGGCGGCGGAGCTTGGTCCGGCCTTGCTGCCGGCCACCATCAACGAGAATGGGCTGGCCAGGGCCCACCCCCTGTTGGCCTCGGCGCACTTCGAGGGAGACGCCACCAAGATCTGGCCGGGATCGGTCCCACGGCGCGACCTCGGCCCCACGGTAATCCCCGTCTTCTTCCACTCGCTCTTCGCCGGGCTGGTGCCGCCCTTCTCCGACTTCCTCTATGCCATCCTTGAGCATTATGAGATTTGCCTTCTCCACCTTCATCTCAACTCCATTCTCGTCCTTGCTCTCTTCGCGTACCTCTGCGAGGCCTTCCTGGGAGTGATGCCATCCGTGGCGCTCTTCCGGACCTTCTATAGCCTGCGGGTTTTTTCCTCGGGAAACCACCGCTCCAGAGGTGCCTCCTTCCGTATCGACGACGAGATGGGCAAGGTTTTGATCGACATGAAGATCTCGAAGAAGGTGGAGAACTTCCGGTCGCGCTGGGTCTATGTTGATGCCCTGCAGACCAGCCCCCTCTTGGCGATCCCCACCATGCCGACCGAGAAGACCCCCCGCTGGGAGCACAAGAAGCTCAGCGGCGCCGCCCTGAGGCTGATTCTGGCGAGCCTGGCGGAGCTGTGCCAGGCCGGGCTCACGGCGGGCATGATTGCCAAGGAATTCCTCCGCCGCCGCATCGCGCCTCTGCAGAAGCGCTCGCACCCGGTGTGGGAGATCACCAGTGCCGAGGACCGGATTCGGCTAGCGTCGGAGCCCCTCTCGGCTAAAGCAGTGGCCGAAGCTTGGGAAGTTTTATTTCCCGGGGAGGCGGAGGAGATGCCTCGCAACGCGCGCCCACTGTACCGCTGGTCCAACAGGGATGAGCTGGTAGCGGCGATGCCCCAGTTCAACCAATGGGGGTTGGTCCAGATGGACCTCGAGGAGCCTGAGGAGCTTCCCGAGGATTCTTCAGGGTCGGGGTCCGCCTCGGGCGACCACGAGGCCTCTTTCTCCACGACGGAGAGCAGCGAGGAGTCGTCTCCTCCATCCCCTCTGTCTCCGCCGGTGCGCCATCGGCTTTGGCTGGGCGAGGACGAGGGCGACGACCGGAACACGTTTCGCGTCGTGCCGGCCAGGCCTGCGTCGGAGAGGGAGGGAGGAGGCGATGCCGTGGAGATCGACGAGCCCGGTGAGGAGCGGAAGGAGGGGGCCACTGCAGCCTCCGACCGCGACGAGACCCGCGCCGAGCCCCCGGGTAGCCGCCCAGGCGCGCTGCGCGACAGGGGCAGCAGCAGCGGCACCATCAAGGAGCAGAAGAGGAGGCGCTTTTACCCCAAGGACGAGTAAGTTCCTCCGCCCCTTCCTATCGATCCCTGCTTCCTGGCTGCTGCGGTCCTGATGAGCCTTCGCCTGCGCAGGAGCTCCGAGCCGGCCGCCGAGGAGGTGGAGAAGACCAAGAGGAGGAAGGCTGAGGTCGAGGGGCCCTCCCCTCCTACGAACACTGCCTTGCCTGCCGCGCCAGCGCCCACGTCGCCGGTGATGAGATGGCGGGGAAGGAAGGCGAAGCGCCAACCCTTCCCCAGCGCTCCACGCCTGCTACGGCGGAGGCCACTGCGGGCCTCACGGGAGACGCCCCCGAGCCCGGGTGCTCGGACCTTGCAGTGCTCAAGGCGGCGCCCGAGCGCGGGGCGACGCCACCGGCGCCGGAGGTGACCAGCCCGGGCCCCCTGTACCAGACGGCGAGCGCAGCCCCCGCTGGGGGCGATGGCGCGGGGCAACCGGAGGGGCTCAAAGTTGTGCCCTCCCGTCCATCGACGCCAGCAGGCGATGAGGAGGCCCGGGCGAGTCGTGCCTTGGTGTTGGGGGAGAGCGGTACTGCGCCCTAGAGCGGGGCCGCCAAGAGCGTCAGGGCATCTCTCGAGGCCCTCGAAGGCGAGCTCAGGAAAGAGGCGGAACTCTGCGCAGAAGAGCGGCGGAAGCTGGCGGAGGGGTGGAGCCAGCTTCGCGAGGCGGCGAAGCTCGACCGCCAACGTGATGAGGAGGCGCAGGCGCAGCGCATGCAGCTCGCCAAGGAGGCCCAGGCGTCCCTCGCGAGGGCCCTCGAAGACACCCAGGAGGCCAAGCGGCTGCGGGAGGAGGCGGACGCTTACGAGAAGACGCTCTGGGAGCAAGCCGCCTCGCGTGAGTGTCGGCTTAAGGCGTGGAAGGAGGCCGCGGAGGCCCTTGAGGGTCGGCTCGCGTCCGGCGAAGCTGAGCTCCCGAAGCACGAAGACGAGGTCCTTAGGTCCCAGGAGGCGGTCGCTACCCGCAAGGCAAACGCGAGGACCCGGGAAGGTGAGCTCGCGACATTCGCGTCCGTGCAGGAGGCCGAACGGGAGCGCCTACTGGCGAAGGAGCGTGAGCTGGTGGCCGCCCAGACCGCCCTCGACGAGCAGAGGAGCCTCACGGCCAAGCAGGACGAGCTCCAGGCCAAGGTTGACGACCTCAAGAAGCAGCTACTGGACACGGATTCCACCGTCGAGGAAGCATGCCGCGACCTGCTGACCCAGGCGACAACGCGACTCTTCAGCAACCTCCTCCGCCTCAACGATCGCTTCGACTTCGGTCGGGTGGTGACCACTGTCCCGGTGGAGCTCCGCGAACCCCTCGAGGAGGCCGTGAGGGATCATGTGGCCGGCTTCGTCAGGCTGTACGCCTTCGAGCCTGAAGTCAGTGGCGGCAGCGGCGAGCCCCCTCGCGACGGCGGTGGGAGTGGCGACGGCGGCGCCTCACGCGCCTGAATTCCCCTCAACCTGTTGCTGTACTAGGGTAGACGTGGCCCCGCGGGGGCGTGAAAACACTTGCATGGTACTTTTTGGTGTTAAGTATTTAATGATCCGCGTGTTTTCGTTTTCCTCCCGAGGCCTTTATTTCCCTTTTACATTGCCTTTGTGCCCTGTGTCGTTGGGACGCAGCCCCCGAGGCAGGCTACACCGTCGCTGGGATGCCCAGAGCGTGCGCTCAGCAAGGCCAGAGGGTGTAGGGCTCTTAGGGCTGGTAGGAGTCCCTGAGCGTCGATGCTCAGGGTCCCCCTTGATGCGCAGGCGGCTCGTGCCAAGGAAGTCAGGAGGCCACGAGAGAGAAACGAGAGGGAAGGGACCCGAGGGGTGCTTTAGACTTAGCTCCTTTGAGGCGTGCGGCTTGGGGTGAGTCCTTCATAGGGCACAGCTCGTGAGGCACAGTCCCTCGTGAAACCCTCCGTCCGTAGGGCCCACCGCGAGGCCTCTCGAGGGGGGGGGGCTCCTGAGGCCTTCGTACCCTGCACCAGGAAAACTGCCAAGTTTTTGCAAATAGTGCAGCAGGGCGCGCTCGCGAGGTCGCCTATGGGTGTTACACGAGGAGACAAGAGCACCAAGGACCTGGTGAGGTGATGTGCACGGGAGCAGGCCCGCGAGCAAGAGCTTAGTCGCTTGGGTTTTTCAGTGCTGTTGGGACTGACCCGAGCACATACACTGTGCCCAGCCCCTGCTCGCGTGACAGGCACGGGCGAGACCATGAGCGCGCGCCCTGCGGCGGCAAGCACACAGGGTTTTGAAGGAAATAAGCTTTACTGATGCATGTAGCAAGTTCATTACATAACAGAAAGATACATGCTGCTGTGTTCGACACATGTAAGCTTGAGGATGCGATGGCCGAGGGCCCCTCAGGTAAGTAGGCCACCAGCGCTGAGCATGGGGCATCCGCCAGCGCTGAGCATGGGGTTTCCACGAGAGTGGGAAGGAGCTCTCACGTGCCGGCGACAGCGTGGGTTGAGAGAGCCCCGGAGCGTGTATAGCTCCATGTCGCTCGTATCCGTGGGGCATGGATAGAACTTACGGTGATGGCGGGCGTTCCATGTGTTTGGTACCGGAACACCCACCGCCGTCACGAGTGGGGCTGCGGCGGGCCGGTCGGCGAGTGTTAACCACCTCCGTATTCCTTGCGATGTGGGGCTCCAGGCTCATGCGCATCAGCCTCGCGAAGGTGGCTGCGGCACTCTCTAGGCCGAACGGCATGCCCGTGAGCCAGGGCGAGCCTGCGGTGATGCGCGGAGGAGAAAAGGGGCCTGCGGGGCAAGCCTGGTTGAGGGCGATGAAGTTGATGCACATGCGCATGCTATCGCGGGGCCTAGCGTCGATGGTGAGGCTGGCGATCCTCTTGGGGTGGGGGGCTTCATGTGCGATTCCAGCATCCTGGGAATTGTTGACTTCTTGGGTGACAACTTCCTTCTTCTTGGGCGCTTGACAATATTCCTCACGCTTGACGGGCCGCGTGCTCCAGCACACGGCTGAGTGCTGCTCGATCACCTCCCTCGGCAGGCTGGGAGCGCCTGATGCTGTCCAAGCCAATGCATCAGGGCACACCCGGAGGACGGTGACGAGCGTGCCTTCCTATTTGGGAGAGGGCCCGCTGCCAGCGGCGAGGGAGGGGCCTGCTTCGCCCCCAACCAGCAACGCCTTCTTGGACTCGACCCGCTGCTGAGGGAGCAGGGGCTGGGCACGGTGTCTGTGCTCGGGTCAGTCCCAGCAGCACTGAAAAACCCAAGCGACTGAGCTCTGGCTCGCGAGCTTGCTCCCGTGCACGTCGTAGTTGCCGTTGTGACGTAGGTTGCCAAGCAAAGTCCCCCAGAGTTCGAATCCTAAGTTCTTGGAGAAGTTTCTTGGACGCAGATCCTAGACTCCGACATTTGGTGCGCTAGGTAGGGGCTTGGCGATGACCTCCATCCTGGCGTGCTGATCTGTCCTGATCTTCTATCACCAAAGAGGAAAGCCTTTGGGACTTGCTTTGGGGGAAGCAGACGCCGCTGCTCCCTTATCACCAGAATGGAAGCTGGGCTTGGTCGCGCCCCGTTGTCCTTATCCTGACAGCGGGACATCACCCATGTGTTGGGCGCGGAGCCCCGTGGCTGGCGCCGTACGACTTGCTTCGTGAGAAGGCCTCACGAGGGGAGCCTCACGAGGGAACCTGCTGTTGGCGGCCTCGGCATGGCCTGGCCTGGCAGGGAGGGGCCTTGCGAGGCTCGCCCCTCGCGAGGCGGCTTTCTTCGGAGCGGCCGAGGCAAGGCCACTCTCATGGGCCCGCCCGAGCGCGGTCCTCTGTGCTAGAGGCAAACGGGCCGTGGTACCCTGGTTCCCACTGGGCCGAGAACGGGAGATCGGCGACGCGAGGAGGAGACGCCTCGGGAGATCGACTACACGCATCACCAACTCTACTTCCGCTGTGGTGATTGCGCGTCTAGTGGTAAACCCGATCCCGTGATCTATTTCCAGCAGCATGATCATGGGTGCGTGGTAGAAAATTTTATTTGGCGCTAGCATAGCGTATCACGTGTTCCAACACAAACACCATGACTGACCTTCTCATCAGACAAAATCCGATTGCCTCTCAACGTCAGCAGCTCAAGAGGCATCAAGATGCAACTGCGGCCACATTGCGGTGGACTGGAGTCCCATTGAATAACCTTCTCCTCGGGGACACATGGAAGACCAACAAGCACGACCTTCTCCCAAGCCTGTTTATGCACCGTCTTAAAATAGTTGGTGCAGGAAGCACCGAGTATTGCGGAGGTGAGGAAGTCGGAGCGGCGTGTGATTTCTCCCAGAGAATCGTTGTCCAAGTTCTCCCAGCCCCAGCAAGGAGGAGAACCGCCTGGCGAATCCATGGCAGCAGCGATGAACTACCTTGGTCTCTTCGGGAGGGGAACTGGCGAGGAGGAGATAAGAGCGTAACCGCAGGGCCTCGTCCCTTCATGAAGGAAGTTATGCGGGCACGCATTAGCGGTACTGCGATGGTGCAGTTACGTATTATTTAGTATAGGAGTACTAGAACTAGTAGTACTAGTACTAGTAGTACTAGTACTCCAATGGTCGTATGATCATCGTTGGTAAATCTGCCACGTAGACTGTTTTGGTGAGGTGGCGTAAAATAAAAGAAGAGAGAGAATGAGATCGTATGATCCTGAACCAACTTTCCGGGTACAAGCTCCGACATAATTACATTCATTTCTGTGGGCCCTCACTGACCTGGTGAGAGCTGCGGCAGCTAGCTCCCCAATTTCCTTCTCTCGGGCGTTGGTCATCAGGTTTTGTTTATTGATTTAATGTGCGTGGTACCCATCAGAGTACGATTCATTGGTGAATTTGTATGACACACTCATGACTGCTGACGTGTTCCTTATACCAACGAATCTATCATGCAGACTATTGCAGATGCTCTTAGTGTACCAGTTTTGAACTTTTGAATCTCAAGGCCAAGGAGCTATAGTAGCAAGTGGAGGGTAGTACATTCAAATTCGAATCCAATAATATAATTTTTTGTGACATGCATTAACATTTTGCTAGTCAAATATGTGGTCAAACTTTAACTCAAAATACGATGGGGACTAGTAAACCAGGCCGGAAGTAGTAGCAGTACTGTTCTCTAGAACCATCGTTGTACTATCAATGCAGGGAAAGTACACCTGCATACTGCAGACCTGCTTGCTGCTCTATTCATGCGTGTAGCTGGCCTGCTCAGATGCCCCTCTCACGCACACACTATTGCGGGGGCAAAACATTTGAGTTCTTTCATACTGCGAGAGTTGCTTTTTCTTTTCCACTAGTACACGCGTACGTGCACAACACGTGCAATGTTCAATTTATGAATATAACTTTTCCATGATTTTTGCAAAATAAAGAAACAATCACATGGCTCTAGAAAAGTCTAACAAATCAACTATTCTACTCCCTCTATCCCATATTATGAAAATGTTTTTCAAGCTAATTTTGTACTATAAGGAGCGAAGTCCATGCGTGCAACGCCACAAGCTATAGAGTACTTTAGGTCCAGGTCCAGGGCCATATTGCACAGTTCCCAATGCGGCGCCAAGCTTTTCTGGCTCCTCCGGCTTAATTGGGAGGTGCCATTAAAGATGGCAGCTGAGGAAGCAGCAAGCAAGGGGCAGCTGCTACTCTACACGAGCCACGAGATGATGGCGCGTGCAAAATATACAGGAGGGAAAACCCGTGCACATGGCTGGGCTATCCGCGAACACTAGTACAATGCAACGTAGAGTTCCTATTTGTCACTAGTAGATTGTTCCTTATACATATTGGAGTATTTAACAAAAAATTACCACTTTCGAACCAGCCATACCAAGAAACCACCACTCTACAAAAATTAGCAAAAACATACCAAAAATTTCTGAATCCGTCATGAAAAACTACCAAGTGCCGATTAGGCTCGTTTAAACCCATGTGGCACCTTAAGTCAATGCTGTCTGTTTGACCGGCATGTTAGGCCTTGTGACTTGTGGGACCAACATGTCAGTCTCAAAAAAAATCCTCGAGTCACCTCCTACCTCCGGCCCATCCTCCTAGTCATCCTCGGCCATGGGAGGCAGCCACCGCCGCTGGCTGAAAGCGTGGTCAAAGCGCCGGCGGCTCGAAGCCCATCTTGTGGCAGCCAGAAGCCAGCTCGACGCGGTGCTCGCGGCCGCTAGCTAGCCAAGCTAGCACGCAACCTGTTGGATGTATCCAGCTCCTTGTGTGCAAGCTTTGCTAGCTAGCTTGGCATGGTGGTGCGGCGGCTTGCTCGCTCGTGCCGCGCTAAGGCCAGCCATCCGGCTCGGGCGGAGGCCAGCGCGGTGGCTTGTTCGCGCGTGAGCCACACTCGGGCCAGCCAGCCAGCCAGCCCGTGCGGAGGCCAGCGCGGCGGCTTTCTCGCGCGTGAGCCGTGCTCGGGCCAGCCAACCTGCCCGTGCAGAGCCCAGCGCGGCGGCCGGCCGTCCGGCGGAGCGGTGGCCAGCTCACCCATCACCGGCGCCAGCGACGAACACGCATACAAACTGTTTGAAGAAGAGGATAGATTCTCACATGTGGGTCTCACCTATCATAACAGTCAACACTACGGTCAAACATATGGTGTTGACTTAAGGAGCCTCGTTAGCACAGATGTGTGGGCCAACCCTGTCATAAACGGGTTTAAACGAGCCTAATCATCACTTGGTAGTAGTTTTTCGGCACGGATTGAGAAATTTTTGGTATGTTTTTGCTATTTTTTGTACAATAGTTTCTTGCTAGGGCTGGTTGAAAGTGGTAGTTTTTTGTTAAATACTCTACATATTGTAAGTAGGAGTGAAAGTTAAGCTTTGGAAGTCAATAAGCACGGCTAGTTACATAGTACGTATGTGTACGTAATACAAAGTAAATATCGACCATGGGTGACTAATATCTTGATGGAAAACTCGAAACTATTGAAATACAAACGTATTATTGCTACTTGTTTCCATAAACTTGGATCTACGTTCTATTCAACGGCTGAGTATGTGGGGGCCTTAGCACGATGACTTCCCGACTGTCTAAAACAAGGTTTTCCCGTCTCCGGTAAGGAGGAGGATGACTGCGGCGCGCCTTCGACCCGCTCTAGTGCTCATAGTCACCGCTAGGTGGTCTACGAACGTGTAGATGTATTTTTTTCACATCTCATGTTCGTTGTACTGCCACGACTGTTGATGAATAGATCGTAAGTATTTTGCATGAAAACCTTGGTTGAGCGTTTGTGCGAGCGAGAGATCGTGCGTGTGTGTGATATGGAGAGACTAATGTGGAGATAAGAGAGTCATTGTGTGTTTGTGTGTGTGTATGTGTGGAAGATAGAGAGAGACCTATGGGGCTTTGTGTTGTGTAACGTGGAGGCAGATAAACAAAGTCACAGAGTGAGTGTGTGAGATACGCATGCGGACATAGGGAGAGAGGTGTGAATTAGATTGGCGGGGAATTTTGGTGTGCATGTCAGTTACAAAGAGAGAGAGAGAGATAGGGATATATATATATATATACCTGGAGCTGGAGAGAATATACAAGGGTGTGTGTCTTAAAAGAGGGATCCAGATAGATGGCGTGGTGTGTGTGTCTGGGTCTGTTTTGTGCGTGCGTGTGTGTGAGAGAGAGAGAGTGTGTGTGTGTGGAGAAGAGAGACCACTGATGATGTAAACCTAGTAGGGGAGGGGGATGATATGGCATGTGTGTCCAAGAGAGAGAGAGAGGCTTGTCTAGTAGCGGGATAGCATGGGTGCGGGCGGGGGTGCGTGCTATATATTTGGAAGAGACATCGAGTGTTTGTGAAAGAGAGAGAAAGAGTGAGAGAGAGAGTGTGTGTGAGAGAGAAAGATAGAGAGAGAGAGAGAGAGAGAGAGAGAGAGAGAGAGATGGAGGTCGATTGTGCGCGAAAGTGGCCTATAGATAGGGAGACAAGGTCGATGGTGTTCGAAAGTGGCCGCTATAGGGAGACACAAGGAAAGTGAGTCATTGTGTGCGTCAGAGAGACTTCATGGGAGATCTAAATAGATCACTACTGCAGGCGACCGCTAACGCGACACATGAATCAGAGACCCCACGACCAAACTGTGTGCGATGCATGAATCGCAAATGGTGTCGTAATAAAATCGTAGACAATAAGACAAACTATGTGCGATGGCGGAGACATCAAGCACGATTCAGATTAGAGACGCGTGTGCGATATGTGGCATACAGTTGATCCATATGAATTGTTTGCGATGAGCCAGAACAACAGAAACGGGCAGCCAATTCAAGGTGTGTGCGATACACGGCATACAGTTCACTCGGATGGACTGTTTGTGATTACCCAACACAACAGAAACGGTCAGACAGATCAAGGTGTGTGCAATACACGGCATACAGTTCACTCGGATGAACTATTTGCGATTACCCAACACAACAGAAATGGTTCAACTTAACAAGATGTGTGTGATATGCGGCAAACAGGTCAGTAATCTGAAATGTGTGAGAAGACGGATAACAACACGGATGATTCCTGCTAATAACCCGTGTGTGTTGTCAGCGATTGATGAAATCATCACCGACGGGTTCCCTACTTTAGCCCGTGGGCGATGTGATTTGCTCCGTCGGCACAACATCTATGCTCTATCTACAGAACAACAACATATATACTTATAAGGACATGATTGCATAACCAAATTAAACATCCAATTACATAACTGACTACACACATAACATTTGCACACACCAAAGTAAACAATTACGTGCTTAATATACTAGGATAAACGATCATATCTAATCATCATCTACTTCTTCTTGTGACGCTTGCCGCTGCTGCTCTGCTGGTGGCTTGATCCCTCGTCGTCTATAGGAAGGAGGCACTCCCTCATGTCAACGATCTGCCTGTGCATCTTGTAGCATGTGTACATGTTCTTGGTCATGAACTTGGGTGAGCTTCATCCAGTCTCCGCACCCAGGCACCATGCCAGGATATAGGATTTTTCTTGGCACCTTATTTCATGTTTTCATAGTAGGGGTCGATGATGGCCGAGGCAAGGTCAACAAGGGAGTCCTTCTCCTTCTTGCTGCCCCAGACCCTATAGTGGCCACGGATGTCGACAAGATTCTTGCAGGCCAAGCCCGTAACCTTGAGCGCTTTTACATCGTTTATGGTGTCCACCGTAGCGAACTTGTTGTCGGGCTTGTTGACAAACCTGGTGAAACGCTCGCAAGGCCTTGTGGCCAGGGAGTAGTGGTAGACGAGGACGTGATGGCACACGCACAACTGGGCCACGACAACCTTCTGATCATACCCGACACGACTGTCGATGTACTGGAGGTCGATGCCGACCACTTTGTACTTGTCATCCTGAGCAAGCAACTGCTCCATGGTGTTGATGGAGTCCTCCACCACGACTGGGTCATTGGTGTACACCACCGAGAGGTCCTTCTCCCTTACGTGGGTCTCCACTTGATGCACGCCGAACTCCATTGGAGCGGCGCTAGATATATAATATATCCTCTCTGTATGTGTCATCATGGGTGTGCTTGTTTGTGTTGTGGGGCGCGATCGAAAGGTTGAAGAGACTAAGGTTATAATGGCTGCAGGAATAAATGGGGAGGACGGACTGACTAGAATATTGGAATGTCCGGATGGTAGTTTTTGCAGCGCGTAACTCCATTGTGCTGCACGTAACTACATCGTGGCGACGCGCGCGGCGCAACCGCGTGCATATGGGGCCCCCAACGTGATCGTGCGCCGGCCCCAACCGCTAGCAGAGTGCGCACGGAGGGACGTGACCCGAGCGCGCCGCGGCGCGTCAACGGCGAGCAGAGCGCGTAGATGGACAGGAGAGCAGAGCGCGCAGTGGGGCGCGAGCAGAGCGCACCGCGGCCGCCTCAACGGCGAGCAAGCACATGCATAATTATGGCATATAGCATTTATGATTTCTAGGCATTTAACTAAACAAATGGGACCTAAACATTCACCCAAGGACACATTTATGATTTCTAGGCATTTAATTAAAGAAATGGCAAGCCATTGGCCCTATTTGAAAGAAAATATGAGTCACAGCCGAGTTCAAAAGGGCAACAACATCTAACTCCAGCTTACAAATGGTAGAAAAGCACGAGGATCAATTGTTCATTAGGTTTAGACAAAACCCAGATTGAACAGGGCAATAACATCTAACTCAACCAAAGTTTTCGGCAGTCACAATCAAATGGATCGGTCTGATCCATAAAATCAAGATCCTGGGCCAGAAAATTTACTGGTACATGATGACAAGTTGTTTTAAATAGAAGCCGAGCACGTTTAGAAGCCCTTATGTCCACCTGAAACTTCTTTTTGTGCTGTTCAACGTGTCCATCTGTGAGAAACTTTTTGTTAAAAAACTTAATCCTCACGGACAATAGTACCCTCGCATTCAACAGGAAGAATGTGACAAAGCTAGTGTTTGCATGGTTGAGTGCATATCCTTCCATCGTTATTGTCCTCAAGCGAATGTCATGAGAACTAAGAAAATCCCTGTTCTTCTTACACCACCAATTGGTTATACCTTTTTGTCCATGTGTTATTGCCTAAATAGACATGAAGATTGAAAATAGTTAATGTCTAAAAAAGAGTATGTCGAAAGAGCGACAATTGAACGGTTAATTCTAGTACATTATATATGGGCTTTCAATGTGCGTGAAATCATCACCTCTATATACAAATTCTCCAGGCATGGAAAGCATCACAGCAAGCCAATAATCGTGTTCAGATCTAAACACCAAATACCGATATGTAAGGTCTTGACAGACTCCAGCACCATTGTTAGGCTATCCATGGACAAACTCTTCATTGAGCATAGAACATAATATTAGTACCAAAAGTGTACTCCAAGATGATATATAACTTATGCACACAAATGATATGATTACAAAAGTTTTGATGATAATATACAGTACCTGAATAAGTGTGGAGCCAAACACCATCTTGTAACCTTTAAACGGATCACGAATTACAGCCAAGGTCTCCAGTTTAGGCGCAGAGACCACAGTTATTTGCGAAGGTGCATAACAATAATCAAGGAGCAACCTTTGAAGTGAAGGGGCATCTTCGATGATGAGCTCCTGTCCTTTAAAACAAATTCCAATGCTTACAAGGTGAGGCGACTTTATTTGGAGATAACGGATACGGATTTCTTCTCCAAAAACAAGCAGCAAGCGCTCTAGGGCAGGGCAGCTGGAGTGAATGATGCTGTGCAGTGAGGCCTCGGATAGATCAACCACCATAAGCGCAAGTTTTTTTAGTAGTGGGAGTCGAAGCATTTGTACCAGATTGTCTGCTAGACGGCACCGGGCCAAGGTGGCGGTGTGGAGAGAGGAGGAAAACCATGAGATGGACATCGGTGGTGAGGGCACAGATACAGCGGTTGGTGGTAACTATTTTCATAGTAATGGTAGAACTCAAGCTGCTAGAGTTTTTCAAATTCACGAGATGTCAGCCAGGCGTCCACCGTGCAGGGTATGTGCAGCAGGCAGCATGCCGGGATGCGGAGGCGTTGAACGAAGTCCTGGTGGGAGGAGATGATGGATCCGTGGTGTTCAAAATCATGAACGACAGATAGCTGATGACAGTCGAGATTAAGAGGCGCGGCGCGCCACAGAGGACGCCACCGAGATGCGAGGACATGTGTGCGGCAGCCATCCTTGGTGGGGAGAAGGGAGATGATCTCCCCAAAGATGGCGTCCGGGAGATCGCTTATGCTGTCCGCCCGAGATTCTACGGGTTGTTCAGATCTAGGGGGGCCGTGGCTGCTTCTGCCCACACTGTCGGGTGCAGGATCTAGAACCGGCGGCGGCGCTTGCCGGAGCCTCATCAGTGTACATACCAATCTAGGAAAAAAATTGGCACAAACATATATGTAGGACATTCAAAATCAATTCTCAAGATCTGGAACAAAAAAATGGTACAAACATATATGTAAGACATTCAAAATCAATTCTCAAGATCTGGCTACGAATTATTAGCACGAATGCTAACCCTAGTTAGATTATTAGCAAAAATCATTTGTACAGAACAAACAATTAATCACTAACCCTATATGGCTACCATTCAAACAATCAATACACTACACGGATCTAACGAATCTTACTCTGATTTCATGGACTGAGAGAACATAACCATAGGATTTCTATTCCAAAAAAATGAAGGGGGGAGGGGGGGTAGGAGTAACCAGAGAAATCACATGATATATTTGCCGCAAAAATGGGTATAGATGACTAACCGGTTTTCCGTCGAAGTCGGAGTCATTGCCGGAGTTGCTGTGGACTTCCGGCTCCGGCTGGGGAGGCACGACGGCAGCGACGACGTCAAGGTCGCGCTGCTGCCCACGCGAGACCTAGTCGGCGGCGACGGCATCCTCTGTGCCCAGCTTCACGCGTTGTGCGGGTGCTTAACCAGCCCCGGCGTCGCCACTCCCTTCGATGGTGCGCTTCAGCGGCATCCTCATACACTCCAGACGGCGGTGACCACTCCCGGTGAGCCTGCGCAGCGGACTACTGGCATGCCTACCGTCAGTTCACACAGCTACTAGCACGCCTCCTGGTGACACTACGCAGCGAACACGCGCACACCTCCCGGTCTGCCTGTGTGGCGGACTGCTCGCATGCATCCCGTCAACTCACGCCTGCTCGCACAGCACACGGGACGCGTGGCGGCACGTATATTGTTTTTCTTTTTTGATGATTAGTTCTGCCGCTTTATTGCTTAACTGAAGCATGGCACGTACATTGTTGGTCTAATGCCCACGGTTCGAATAAATAATCTGTTTGCGATATTGGTTGCCAATTATTAATAATCTCCCATTTGTAAAAATATTATATCAAAACTTGTCTCAAATTTGACAAAAAAATACAATATCACAGTCTATTGGTGTCCATATGACACCACGATAAGTTTCATGTGTTTGAAATTTCTTGCATGGGGAATAGACATGCACCCAGGGACACACATATGATTTTCCAATCCATTTTGGTGCACTATCACGTGTGCATGTAGCTCAAATTTGATTTTTGCACATTAAATCCCTAGGAAATCAATCAATGTATAAAAAGGCCGAATGATCTATGATATTTTTTTTTCAAATTTTAGCACGACACTCCTTTGGTCACATGTTCGGTGCAGAAAAAGTTTGACATGCCTCGAAGTGGCGGTGGTGGTGCAGTGTGTGTGTGTGGGAGGGTGTCCGGCAGTACACTACGAGTCATGAGCCTCCGTGTGGGATTGACCGTTTTGTTAGGCAGGTGCCACATCAAGGTCATGAATTGGTTATTTAAAACATTACACAACCCTTTCATACATACATGTTCAGGCCACATGCATGCATTGGTGGTCCTTGGACACTCCCTCGTGCGGTTAACAGCGATGTGCGCATTCGTTAGCCTGCGAAGGTTATCAGTTTTCACCGACAGCGAGAGGCATTTGACCAAAGGTGGATTCATCTTGGCCTGTGTTACGGTGTGGATCAGGGTGAGATTCTAGATCAAAGTTCGAGCGCGTGTGTAGACATGAGTCCCTCCCACCGGCTCGAAGTGAGGGGGACTACGCTTCAGGAACCTTTGTGTGCATTTCCGGTTTGCGAAGCATGTGCCACATCAAAGTTGTGCATTGGATATTCAAACATCACACAACACCTCCTTGAGCCACATGCACGCGGTGGTTGTCCTAGGACACTCACTCGCGTGTGATGCTCTCTGTGGGTCCACGAGGTCGTCGTCCCTCACTTTGACCTACAGCGAGAGAGAGGTTAATTTGACCAACAAGGATGATTCTTTTTTGGTTTGTGTTACGTACGGTAGGAGTATATATATAGTACGCGTCGAAGAGGGGGGGCAACATATACTACGCGCCATGAACCTCGCTCCATGTGGGGACTTTCTGGTTTCCGAGGCAGGTGCCACATCAAAGTTGTGCATTGGTTATTCAAACATCACACAACACCTCGTTGGGCCACATGCAGGCGGTGGTTGCCCTATAGGACACTCACTCACATGTGACGCATCCATCCGTGGGCCCGCGAGGTCGTCTCCATCACTCTGATCCAACGAGAGAGGTTAATTTGACCAACAAGGAGGATTCTTTTTGGTTTGTGTTATGGTAGGAGTATATAGTATGTGTCGAAGAGGGCCGGGGGAGGGGACGACCAGCACATACTACGCGTCATGAACCTCGCTCCGTGTGGGGACTTTTCGGTTTCTGAGGCAGGTGTGCATTGGGTATTCAAACAGCACACAAACACCTCATTGGGCCACATGTAGACGGTGGTTGTCCTATAGGACACTCACTCGTGTGCGACCCTTCCCTCCATGGGCCCGCGAGGTCGTCATCCACTACTGGAATCAGAGAATTTGCCATCAGTCCATTCTTTGCCGTGTGCAAGCGGACGGCAAAGACCTTCTTTGCCGTCAGCTTCCACAAAGCAGACGGCAAAGAAAGGACTCATGGCAAAGAAATTTTTTGCCGTCAGTACACTCTTTGCCGTCTGTTAGCGGACAGCAAAGAGCCAAAAGGCAGACGGCAAAGAGCTCAGCTGGGCCCCACTGGACCGTGCAGTTAGTTAGGTCAAATGGAATACATTTTGCCGTCTGCAAGCAGACAGCAAAGTGTCTTTAAGCAGACGGCAAACATCGGCGGACGGCAAATATTTGACTTAACTAACGGCCGCCCCCACCCCTCCCCCCCCCTCTCTCTCTGCCTCTCTCTATCCGACGACCACCACAACCCCGCCGCCCTCACCACCCGCCGCCGCCCCGCCGCCCCACCACCCGCCGCCCCGCCGCCCCACCGCCCCACCACCAGCCGCCCCGCCGCCCCGGATCCCCGCCGCCCCCGCCGACCCGGCGCCCTGGCACCCCGGCACCCCTCTGCCCGCCGCCCCGGAGCCCCGCTACCCCCGCCGCCCGGCCGCCCCCCTCCAGTGAGCATTGTTTTTTCTCTGTTTTTTCCTTTTAATTGCTGCTAGAAAGAACTAGTTATAATTAGGTTAATTAGTTAGAAGTAGTTAGAACTAGTTATTAGTTCAGAAAAGAATTAGGTTAATTAGTCAAAATTAGAAGAAGAAGAAAAAAAGATGAAAAAAAAGAAGAAGAAAAGAAGAATAAGTAGAAGAAGAGGAAAAAGGGAAAGAAGATAGAGGAAGAAGAAGAAGAAGATGAGGAGGAGAAGAAAAGAAGAAGAAGAAGAAGAAGAAGAAGAAGAAGAAGAAGAAGAAGAAGAAGAAGAAGAAGAAGAAGGAGAAGAAGAAGAAGAAGAAGAGGAGAAGCTGAGAAGAAGAAGAGGAGAAGAAGAGGAAAAAGGAAAAGAAGGAAGAAGAAGAAGAAGAAGAAGAAGAAGAGGAGGAGAAGAAAAGAAGAAGAAGAAGAAAAAGAGGAGAAGAGGAGAAGAAGAAGAGTAGAAGAAGAGGAAGAAGAAGAAAAAGAGGAGAAGAGGAGAAGAAGTGGAAAAACAGAAGAAGAGGAGAAGAAGACGAAGAAAAAGAGGAGAAGAAGAAGGAATAGAGGAGAATAGAAAAAAAATAGAAAAGTAGTTATATATATATAGATTTTTTATCGGGATTGAATATTCATGTTGATCGGGTGGATTTAAATGTGCAGTTGTTTCATCGCTGCGAGGGTCTGGTGTTCGACGAACTCCCCGTGCGTTTGACGAGCTCCCCTATGTTCGTGGGTGAGCACAAATGACATCTCCTCCTCCCCCCTTAATTTGCTCTGTTCCGGTCTTCGTGCCGATGAAACTTGCTAGCTATAGGTGTCTTCAATCATCAGTATGCGTGACCAGTATGCGTCTCCCATTCGAAAGAGCGGCATCTATAAATATGCATGTCTTTGCATATTTATAACTGCCATCCTTTCGAATTGTCCACGTTATCCATGGATAGCCCAAGTATGTGTAGATTGGGTTCGTTTTCCCATGCTCTGCTCCGGATCCGATGCAGAATTTTGTCAGTGCCTCCCTGTTGTTCTCTGGGTACACATCCTCTTTGTTTATTGCCGAGACATGTATCAGGAGAACAGCAGGGAGGTTCTGCCAAAATTTTGCGTCGGATCCGGAGCAGAGCATGGGAAAACGAACCCAATCTACACATACTCGGGTGGAATTAGGACCTATCTTTACCTATTAGCGTGTAGGTTGCATGGACGTAATAAAAATTGACAAACTTCATTAACTGATGAATATATATGATGAATTATATATATATATTTCTTGGGTGTTTAGTAGGTAGGCAAGATGAGTGATCGTGCATGGATGTACACCGGTCACACTAGTCAGGAAGACATGAGCAATGAATGGTTAACAAAAACCAAGGGGTTTGTGAAAGCCGCATTTGCAAATGGCCAGAGAAAAACCTGGTGCCCCTGTGTTAGGTGCGACAACTTTTCTCAGAGGAAAGAGGATGAAATGGGTAAACACCTGCAGAAGTGGGGGTTTATGCCCGATTATACGGGGTGGACATTTCATGGAGAGTCTGCCCAACGTACCAGAGCTGAGGTGGTTCATCATCGCACCGACTAGCATGGTACCGGGATCGAAGACATGGTGCAAGACTTTGATGATGCTCGGGATTCGGACGATGAGATGGAGGAATCTGCAAAGGCCTTCAATGAAATGTTGGAGTCTTCAAAATGTCCTCTCCACGAGCACACTGAGCTTTGTTAGCTGGATGCCATCGCACAAGTAATGGCTCTGAAGGGTCAATTCAACTTGGGCAGAGAACTGGGTATGTGGTTTGCTTCATGATTCATGCAATTCATTCTTCATGCTAGCTTGAGCCCTTTACTAATACTTTGTTCCTCTCTTTTAGGCACAACACAATAACACGGAGGTGCCTGAGGTGTACGACCTCTATGCCATGGCCCATACTGCCTCGTACAAGAAGGCCAAGGCATTCTCTGAGTCTGACCTCGATCATCCAGAGAATTTCACCAACATCTCCTCCCACCACAAGCTCGTGAGGTACAACCAGGAGGGGAAGGCGAGGAAAGGGGAGGACTTTAACCTGAGCCAGAATCCTATTGATCCAGAGCTGGTGATGATATCTGGTGGTGGGAGGCCCCATGGCTCATTAGCCATTGGAGATGGACTGATACGTTGTCCTCTCACTCTCCCGGAGATCAAGGTGCGCCAAACGAGCTCCTGTCCTGAGATAAGGACTCGTCCACGGCCAGTCGATCTTGCCATAGAGGTTAGTTATATGGACTCAGATATCTTTCCTCCATTACATTGTGTGTGCGGCCATCAATGATTACAATGCTAACGAGGAGTGGTGTTGCAGGCTGCTCTTCGGAAAGAGAGAGCGATAACCCATGCGCTTCTGGAGGAGAGGGACCGGGTGGTGGCGGAGAAGGAACTGCTGGCGGAGGAGAAGACAGCTAGGTTGTTGGAGGAGGAGAGGAATCGGAATGAGCTGGCTCACCAGGCCATGTACGAGCTCCTCGTGGTAAGTTTCTTCTGCATATTAGCCAAATCATGCACGTAATGTTCGTTTCATTACTAACTAATATGACTGAATCGTCAAAACCAAATGTGCAGTCTATGTGCGAGAAGACCGGTCAGACCCCTCCGCCGATGCCAGTCATTGCTCGGACGGGAACGGTGAGTTTCATTTGAATGGTCATTAGTTACTAGTCTTAACATTTGAGTGTCATCATGCTAACGAGACATTGCAAATGATCTTTGGTGCAGCATAACTCCTGAGCCGCATCACACACCCCTTCTCCAGGGCAACCTTCTCCAGGTGATCGCGACTACCAGAGCAACCCCGGTGCTTGACCTCCGTGATGACGACGACGGTAAGTTTTCTCTAATGTTTTGCTTAACAAATACATACTTAGCTTTGTACATGCTAGTTAGCCCTAATATGCCACATATTTAGCTTATTTTCCCCAAAAAAGACATACTTAGCTAATTATCCTCCAAAATGACATAATTAGCTTATTTAGTTCATTTATGACATAATTAGCTTAGTTAGGTCAAAAATGGCATAATAATAACCTTGGTTAGCTCATAAATGTCATATACTTACCTTACTTTCCTCCAAAATGACATAATAAGCTAAGTTAGCTCAATAATGACCTATACTTACCAAAGTTACCTAAAAAATGACATAATTACCTAAGTTAGCACAAAAATGACCTATACATACCTTATTTTCCTCCAAATTGACATAATAAGCTTAGTTAGCTCAAAAATGGCATAATTACCTAAGTTAGCTCAATAATGACCTATACTTACCTTATTTTCCTCCAAAATGACATAATAAGCTTAGTTAGCTCTAAAATGGCATAATTACCTAAGTTAGCTCTAAAATGACACAAATAAGGAATAAGAAGAAGAAAAACAAGGAAGAGGAGAAAAAGAAAGAATAGAAGAAGAAAAAGAAGAAAAAGAAAGAATAAAAGAAGAAGAATGAGAAGGAAAAGGATAAAAAGATAGAAGAGAAGAAAGATGAGAAAAAGAGAGAAGAAGAAGAAAATATATTCTTATTCTTCCTTTTTCTCTTCTTTCTATTTCTCCATCTTCTATTCCTTCTTATTCTTATTCTTCTTCTTCTTCTCTTTCTTCTTCTTCTTCTTCTTCTTCTTCTTCTCTTTCTTCTTCTTCTTCTTCTTCTAGTCTTCTTCTTCTTCTTCTTCTTCTTCTTCTTCTTCTTCTTCTAACTTTCTTACTCCCATTTTTTCTTAACAAATGCATACTTAGCTTCGTACATGCTTGTTAGCCCTATTATGCCACATACTTAGCTTATTTTCCCCGAAAAAGACATACTTAGCTAATTATCCTCCAAAATGAGATAATTAGCTTATTTAGTTCATTTATGACATAATTAGCTTATTCATTTCAAAAATGGCATAATAACCTTGGTTAGCTCATAAATGTCATATACTTAGCTTATTTTCCTCCAAAATGACATAATTACCTAAGTTAGCTCTAAAATGACCTATACTTACCTAAGTTAGCTAAAAATTGCATAATTACCTAGGTTAGCACAAAAATGACCTATACTTACCTTATTTTCCTCCAAATTGACATAATAAGCTTAGTTAGCTCAAAAATGGCATAATTACCTAAGCTAGCTCTAAAATGACACAAATAAGTAATAAGAAGAAGAAAAACAAGGAAGAGGAGAAAAAGAAAGAATAGAAGAAGAAAGAGAAGAAAAAGAAAGAATAAAAGAAGAAGAATGAGAAGGAAAAGGATAAAAAGATAGAAGATAAGAAGAAAGATGAGAAAAGGAGAGAAGAAGAAGAAGAAAATATATTCTTATTCTTCCTTTTTCTCTTCTTTCTTTTTCTCCATCTTCTACTCCTTTTTCTTATTCTTATTCTTCTTCTTTCTTTCTTCTTCTTCTTCTTCTTCTTCTTCTTCTTCTAGTCTTCTTCTTCTTCTAGTCTTCTTCTTCTTCTTCTAACTTTCTTACTCCCATTTTTGCAGGTTTGATTCACTTCATGGAAGCAGGCATTGATGGACTGCTAGTGTTTAGTTTTTGTTTTGATTTGTATTGATGAACAATGTGAAACTATGTATGTATATATGGATGAACTCCGTGAAACTATGTATGTATTGGATCTTTTAATACCCTATGTGTTCTCTTGCATTCTATAGACTGCTAGATGTTGGATACATGGGCTATGCTTGAGGTTGAAACTATATATATCATATATGTCTTTTGAAAATGCAGGGATATAACAGAAAACAGAAAAAACAGTAACAATACAGGCACTTTGCTGTCTACCAACCGACGGCAAAGACCTTTGCCGTTGGTAGGCGGACGGCAAAGGTGCCACGTGGCAGCAACCTGTTCAACCTGGGAGTATTAGGTATGACCATTTGGTCATTCTGCCGTCTGCCAGTAGATAGCAAAGACCAGCCTGGCAGACGACAAAGACTAAGCAGAAGTGCTGGTTAGCCACGGGTCTGCTGACATCATAGGGCTGACGGCAAAGTTTGTCGTCCGCCGGCAGACGGCAAAGTCTGCCATTAGCCACCTAACGGGGCTAACCGCTATTCTTTGTCGTCCATGATCTTTGCCGTCAGCTTGGCCAGGAAAGCGGACGACAAACTTCTTTGCCGTCAGCTGTTTTTACGCAGATGGCAAACAAAGTCATTACCGTGACTTTCAGTGCCGGAAGTAATTGCCGTCCGTGGCAGACGGCAAAGACGTTTGCCGTCGGTGGCCTGGTCCTTTGCCGTCTGCTATGGCAGACGGCAAATTAGCTGATTCCTGTAGTGATCCATCACTTTGACCCAACGACAGAGGTTAATTTCAAGACCAAGGAGGATTCTTTTTGGGTTGTGTTACGATAGGAGTATGTAGTACGCGTCGAAGAGGGGGGGCACCAGCATATACTACGCGTCATGAACCTCGCTCCGTGTGGGGACTTTACGGTTTCCGAGGCAGGTGCCACATCAAAGTTGTGAATTAGGTATTCAAACATCACAACCATAGACCTCGATACATATGTTTGGGCCACATGCAAGCGATGGCGGTGTCCTCTGGCACTCACTCACGCGGTTATCGGTGATGCTTCCATCTGTGGGCCCGCTTGGTCCATCACTTTGACCGCCAGCCAGAGAGGTTAATTTGACTTAGGAGGGGATTAATTTTTGGTTTGTCTTACGGTATAGGTCATGCTGTGAGATAACATAATATACTTTGAGCGCATGTGTACGCATGAATCCCTTCCACCGGATCGAAGTAGGGGGGGACTAGCATACACGACGCGTCATGTACCTCGCTCTGTGTGGGGACTGTGCGATTTTTGATGCATGCACCACTTCGATGTTGTGCATTGGGTATTCAAACATATGCATGCATCACGCACCGCCATACATATGTTTGGGACACATGCATCTAGTGGTTGTCTTTGGACACTCTCCCCTCGCTTGGTTATCGGCGGCAAGCCTATATATTCGTGGGCCCGCGTGGACGTCCATCACTTCGACCAACAACGAGAGAGGTTAACAGGGTGGATTCTTCTTCTTTGCTTCATGTTACCATATAGTAGGTCGATCATGCATAGTGATATTCCAGGCCTAAGTTTGAGCGCATGCGTACGCATGAATCCCTCTCACCGGCTCGAAGTGGGGTGACATACGTACATATATACTACGCGTCGTGAACCCTCGCTCCATGTGGGGACTTTCCGGTTCCAAAGCACGGTGCCACATCAAAGTTGTGCATTGGGTATTCAAACACCACACAACACTTCCATACATAAGTTTTGGCCACATGCACGTAGTGGTTGTCTTCGGGCACTCCCTCACATGGTTATCGTCGACAAGCTAGCCCATTTGTGGGGCCGTGTGGACATCCATCACTTTGACGAACAACGAGAGAGGTTATACGACCAAGGTGGATTCTTCTTGGTCCGTGTTACAGTATGTCTTGGTGAGATGCCCTATCCCACCGACTCAAAGTGTCTATGTGTGTGGGGGGGGGGACTACTTCGCACTTCCTGAAACTCCGTGGGGTCGGAGATGTCCGGTTAATTTGCGAGGCACACATGTGCCACATCAAAATTGTGAATTGGGTATTTAAATATCACACCACACCCTTTTCATACATATATATATATAGTTGGGCCACCTGCAGGTGGTTCGTATGTGGTCTCACCCATCTCGCGCCACAAGCACACATTTGTGGGCCCGCACACGGTCCACCTTTGACCGGAAGCAAAAGGGGGGTTTGACCATGATGGACTCCTATAGGTTTTGTGCTATGGTAGGGTGAGATGTCAGACCTAGCTATTTGGGGGCATGCGTTCATAGCTAGGATTCCCCTCCCGCCGACACGAAGTGGGGGGGGGGAGGGTGGCGGACTAGCAATAATGTGTGCTTTGTGAGACAGGTGCCACATCAAAATTGTGCATTGGGTATTTGAACATCAAACCACCCTTTTCATACATATATTTGATCCACATGCAAGTGCGTTCATGTTCTGACCCTTTCCCGTGTTTTTTTGCCAAATTTATGAATAGAAGACGAGTCAGATGCAACAACCGTCTGCGATTGGGGACACAACAGACACGGTTCCATCAGACTACCCGTGTGCCACACCCGTGCCCCTGTCACTCACATCAGCACAGTAGATTGGGGTCCATGAGGCTTCCCTCCCAATCTCAAAAATATCTACCCACCTGGAGGGTTTTTCTGTTTGATAGCACATGATTACTATGTTTCGACCGTGTGCGATGTTTGT
Organism: Elymus sibiricus; assembly: GCA_039707655.1. Lineage (NCBI taxonomy): Eukaryota > Viridiplantae > Streptophyta > Magnoliopsida > Poales > Poaceae > Elymus > Elymus sibiricus. The sequence goes on from CM077676.1 coordinate 280,063,283, forward strand.
TGCTCCCGCTCTCGAAAATATCTACCCGCCTGGAGGATTTTTCTGTTTGATAGCACACGATTATTATGTTTCGACCGTGTGGGATGTTTGTTGCTCCCACTCCCGCATGCTTCGCTCGCAATCTTGAAAATATTTACCCGCCTGGAGGGTTTTCCTGTTTGATAGTAGACGATTATTATGTTTGGACCGTGTGCGATGTCTGTTACTCCCGCTCTGCTTCAACCCCTTGATCCAAATTTTTAGTAGCCCCGGCATTTTACTCCCGCCTGCATCCCTTGCAATCTCAAAAATATCTGCTCACCTGGAGGGTTTTTCTGTTTGATAGCACACGATTATTATGTTTGGACCGTGTGCTATGTTTGTTACTCCCGCTTTGCTTTAATCCCTTGATCCAAATTTTCAGTAGCCCCGGCATTTTACTCCCGCCTAGTAAAATTTTCACTAGCCGTGGCATTTCCTCAAACACCACGTTGGCCCCCCTCCATACACACACACCCCAAAACCTCCGCTCACACACACACACCACCCATCCCTCGCTCGAAACCTAGCTAGGTCGCCGCTGCCACCGCCGCCGCCTCCGCGCCGCCTCCATCGTCAACCTCTGCCGGTCTGCCCGTGCAGGTTACCCACCGATCTACATACCCTCGCTGCCCTGAGTTTCTTAGATGACGCCTACGAAACACCCCTTTCCCACAGATCCCCATCCCCCTCCCCCTCCCCTACTCTAGAGCGTCGCAGCCTAAGCCCGGCTACGCTTCCCGGGGAGCTCGAGGAGCGAATGGCCCAAAAGAGGTTTATCGCGGCCTCTTCGCCCGATGTCGGTGAGGTGGCCGCCGAGGAAGCTGATGACCATGACTGGCCGCAGGCTTTCAATCAGCGGGCTAGAGTATTCTGGTATGTCGCGGACGCCGGCTATGACATCAAGGTCGCCGAGCGACAGCTTGACGCGGGCTATGTCACAGGTTAAGTTGCCCACCCCCAACCCCTCGGGTTCAACCGCCGTCGATCTCATCGATGGCCCTGCCGCTGATCTCCTCTGGCTCGTTGTCAACAATTTGCCATCCTTTATCGCCATGGAGCCCCTTTTGTCATTTCTGAAGGACACGTTCTGCGACACTGGCTTGGGATCCTCAGCTGCCAAGTCAGACCTCATCGACGCCGACCACGAGGAGGGCACCCTCTCCGGCTCTTCCAAGGGGAAAGAGCCCATCTGCGACATCAGGGAGGGCACACTACAGCTGCGCTCTTCCAAGGGGAAGGAGCCCATCTGCGACAACATGGAGCGCACCCAGAGTTCGTGCTCTTCCAATGGGAAGGAGCCCATCTATGACAAGTGAGGAAACCCATGATTTGTTTTGCCGTGCCTCTTCACAGGGGGAATCCCATGATTAGTTTTGTCGAACCCCTTTTGTAGTGAGAATATGTCCAGTTTTAATTTCTATATTTGGTTGTTTGCAGTATGCCTTGTTTATTTCAGTTATTCACAATGTGATGCTCTATATGTGCAACTATTTACCGTGCAGTACAATTTCATCAATACCAGTTCAACGATCATATTTGTTTCCTGTTAAGCCTGGTGTAGGTAATACGCCCCCTCTTTTTTCACATTGTGATGTTCAATTATACAATTTGATGTTTAAGCACAAGCTACGTTCTATGCAATTTCAACAGTACCACTATGAATGACTATATTTGCCTGTTGTTAAGCTTGTTATAGCTAGCATATGCCTCTTTTAACGGTTTTTGGTTGTTCGGTTGTTTGTAGTTAGCATATGTCCAGTTTCAATTGCTATCTTTGGTTGTTCGTAGTATGCCTTGTTTATTTCAGTTATTCACAATGTGATGTTCTATATGCGCAAGTATGAACTGTGTAGTTAACACACCTTTCCACTTCTTGTTTTGCTTAACTAGCGTGCTTAAACCTGCACACTGAAGCTATCATTTGGAGATTATGTTGTCTAGCATGGATATATTTAGTTGATGTTTAGCCTGTTGTGCTTAACATGCCTTTCGATGTACTTACACAGTACAATATTGGGAACGACTGTTGTTTTCCATCGAGGTTAGTTTCATCCCATGGCTTATATATACTCACTGTTTAGGATATCGGTAGCTGGTACCATATAGGCCGGGGGTTGACAAGGGATTAATCGGCGAATCGGACATTTAACTGAATATATTTGTAACCCATTTATCGGTAGGTTAACTAGGGCCATATCTAATATATCTGAGGCTTCATAGCAACTTGCATTGTACTAAATGTCTAAATATGCAATACTAGTCTACATAGCAACAAGGAAGAGTGTTACCTTAATATTCTGATGATGTCTAGATATACATAGAAGGGCAGCAACAACAACAACAACACAGCAGCAGTTAACTGCAGTTAATCGACCGATATTTGTAACAATGTAATATACTCCCTCCGCCCCATAACATAAGATGTTAATTAATCCAATATGTGAGTATATTGGATGTAATAAGATTATATAATGGGACGGAGGGAGTGTTGTACTGCATCATTGTGCAATTACTGTTTAGCTTCTAATATTAACTTGGTGCTTTTAGGTACATATGTCATTGGTAAAGATCCGCGCTTCGACCCTTTTTGCGTATGGGGCAATGAGATATTCATGAACCAGCATCAAGTGAGGAAGTCGATAAACATTGTTAGTAAAATGGGTCAACAGATGGCAATTAAACTATTAGTTTACACTTTATCCAAGACAACAGTGAACTGCAGGATGGTAAGTAAGAACTTTGCAGCCTTCTTTTTACTGCCCATAATGAGTTGTGTTAGATGACAATGTCTGAATCTTTTTCCTTCGCAGTGGTTCCCAAAGCAGTTTACTCAATATTACCTCTCAAACTACATGATTGGTGGGCATGCAAAGGTTAAAGTATTTCTACCAAAACACAATGACTATCTAGATGTCCTCATGAAGACAGTGAAGGATGGGCGGTCGGCCATCACAAGGGGTTGGACTAGAGTCGTGCGTGCCTTTTGCATGGAGGAGGGCACAATATGGGCATTCCACTTCACCTTGTTCAGCAACCATAATGTCTATCGCCTCTTTATTTACCGTGTTTAATAGTACAAGTATACAACCCTGGTTCATCATTCTTTATTTGGTGCATATGTAATTCTTTTTTTGATGTAACTCTTGAACATATGTACCTGTGAATCGAATAATGCATTGGTTTTTGAACCTGATGGATATGAATAAAGTTATAGCCTACTTTCAAATTCAAATTCGGTAGAATTTTAAATAGCAGCGATTAAATTAGGGTGAAAATACGCTCTGCAGGTCATTACGGCGCGCACGGTCTATAAAGCACAATGTGTGTGATATACACCATAATCCGACACGGTTCACAAAGAGGAAACATGTGCGACCATGCACACAGTTGCCGTTTGAAAAGCGTGTGTGATGTCAAACAATATCACAAACGGTGCGACCAAACTAAATGTTTGTGATAGTCGCCTTATCGTACACGCTTTACAATCATGAACTGTTTCTGATGTTGTACACATCGTAAACGTTTGCACCACAGAATAGCGTGTGCGATAGTTATCCTGTACGACACTGGTACGACAGTTTGACGTTTCGTAATCCTATCCAACACTCATACGATGATTAACTAATCTTCTTAATTATATATCATATAGGGTTCGGGATAAGTGAATGTGTGTGATAGTCTCCTTATCATACATGTTTTACAATCATGAACTGTTTGTGATGGGGCGCGCATCATAAACGTTGCAGCACAGAATACCGAGTGCGATGGTAATGCAAGCGCACATGAGTAGCAAGGATGGAGCGTTTGGGATATTTGATAGATCACAAACAGTTGTGTGACGACTCGCGTTTGGGATAGATGCGAACTTCACATACGCTTAGTTTTGCGAAACGTATGCTTGTGTGCTCCCTATCGCCGACGGTTCCTGGGTCGTGTGGGAAGGACACACAGGCAAGGCGACAATTTAAAAATCTGTCATGGAAAGGGGGTAAAAACCGTTTGTATAGCAGGTTGCTGCACCAGTGGATGGCGGAGAGAACATCGTGCGAGTTTGAGATCGATGATACGCTAGAGATTTATGGAGAGAGTCGCGACATATAGAGGGAAGGAGGGTCGGGTCCGCATGTGGAGAGATGGAAAGAGGAGAGAGGTGCACAAGGAGAGGGAGGGTGTTTGTGTGTAGTGGGGGTGGTGAGTGAGATGTGTATCAATGAGAGAGAGAGAGAGAGAGAGATGGTGGACAGCGTGCGAGAGCCAGATATACCTAGGGAGAAAGACGTTGGGGGCAGTGTGTTTTGTGTCTATGGGAAAGATACACGGCTATAGAGTGTGTGCTTGGGAAAGAGAGATGCCAGGAGACCTAGAGAGTGGGGGAACAGATGTGTGTATGTCCGAGAGACAAAGAGATAGAGACCTATATTGGGGTTCAGACCTAGAAGAGAGAGAGGGGGGCTAATGTGTGCGCGTGTTTGTGTCCAGGGGAGAGAAAGGCTTGTGTGTGGGGGAGAGGGGCCTGGGTGGTGTGCTTCATATAAAGAGTGAAGGGTGTATGTCTGAGAGACATAGACGTAATTAAAATACATGGTCAAGAGTTTGTGCACTCATGCTTGATCAATTTGTTTCATATTTTTGGACTATGAGATAGTGATACTTTTGAACATGCGAGGTATATTTTGAAGTACCAGAATTACTGACCTAAGATTGGAAATTCTGAATTCGACTGCAATATTAGCTTTTTTTTAATTTATTTAAATGGGGGTACAATTTTTAACCCAGATTGCATGATTTCAAATTCATATATCAAAACTAGAGATATACACATACGGTCCTGTTCAAACCTTATAATCATCCACTTTATTCATACACATACATATTTGTTTGTGTCATCATGTTTAGGAGAAACACATTCAAAATTTCATTTGAATTGGAGCATATGATGGTATTTGCTAGCACTAGCTCAATGATCCATATTTGAATTGAATGGACAATCTAAGTTTCGAGTTGGAGACATTGATTTTCGAAAGTTGCACCTTTTTTTTGCGTGCACAACAAATAAATACTCGGCCATGATATCATAGTCAGTTGTACAAGACGAGAACACATAATTTCGGCGGCCAAAAGCTTTCAAACTTCCCGCTCACATCGAAATTTCTCGCGCCTGAAAGTTTAGCCCTACGATATTCCTCTTTTACCCCAGCCACATCAATGGAAAAGGGCAGCTTTGGTAACTCCATTGTTTTCCCCTCTTTGCCCCCAACATTCAAACCCAGAACCACTCCCCTCCCCGCCTCCCCACCCCCTCCCCCAAGCCGCCAAATCTAGTCCTCCGCTGCGGCGGTGAACCTCACACCCCGCTGGATCTACCTTCCGCACCTTGGAACACCTAACTGCCAACTCACCACTGCACCGGAGCCGCTTCAGCGACTGGCTTCTCCACCGCACTAGATCTCCTTGACTTCCATCATGGTCCAGCGCACCGGATCTGCTTCACCGGTGCCCTCGTCCACCATAGTGTAGGCCCTTCACCGACGCCCTCGTCCACCACATCGCTGGCCCTTCATAGAAGCCATCGTCCGCCGCAACAGATCCACCTCGCCGAAAGCACTGTACATCGCGCCGAATGTGCTTCGCCGACGCCTTCGTCCACTGCACCGGACCCGCTCCACGGACGCCATATTCAACTCCACTGGCCCAGCTTTACTGTCGTCGCCGCCTCATCAGGTTATTTCGATTAGTACTCCTTTGGTTTTTCTCGTCTTTATTATACAATAGTTCACTTACCACAGATCAACTTCCTTGGATGTCGACAGGCGCCGCACCTAAGCACCGGAGCTGCTTCACCAACGGCGACAGCCAGCCCAACTCAACCGCAACACCAGCACCATCGACGACACTTAGCTTTCACGTATGACAACGATGCCCATACGCCGCCGAGAATCAGGTACTATTCTCCAACGGCCGGCTCCTACGTTCACTTTCTTAGCATAAGCACCGCACCTTTGAGTTTCTTCAGGGTATCATTCAATTTTTTATCAGAGGCATTATTCTGCTTGCACCTGTAGGTCCAAACGTGTGGTAGTGAACATGTTATATGTGCTAAATTACAAATCAGTGCACCTGTAGTTACAATGCTTTTTCTTTGTCCTAAGTATTACTATACTTCCTAGATATTACTGCCTCCTATTTTACTTCTTGCATGCTATATTTGTGATAATGGTGTTGTTCTGATGTCACCTCTTGATTACAATTATTGTACTGGACTACTTCTATGTTCTCTATGCTAAATTACACATCAGCAAACTAGCTTGTAGTTCCGCTACTTTTGGTTCGTCTTAACCTACATTTTTCAATGCTAGCTATTACCGCACTGCTCCGAGCCTCTGTTCATAACTTTTTTGTGTGTTATTGATCTTCCCAAGTTGCATGACTAATTTGTTTCTTTTATTCATTATGGAGCTGCCAACCGCATCAACCAAAATTCTTTTTCTTTTGGGGCTGGCACCTCGAACAAGCATAAAAATAGAGTGAAGCACACATATTGTCGTGTAAGCACACACCCTTCTTCATTAGTTTAGATGAATCATTGATGATCAATTTGAACCAGTGCATGTGATGAAAATTAGTTTTACCAAAATAGAGGGGGAAGAATAAACTACAACGACTAGATTTGCATGCACGGGATGCTGATGACATCTTCGAAGAACATTGCAACAGCAGCGAGCCTTCACAACGACATATGGTAAGCCAGTGTGTTTTAGTTACTGTGAAATGTCATGCGTGTGGGCTTCTTTCTTGGCTTGTGCCCTCAACCTGTAATCCTATAGAATTAGAAATAGTTCAGTTGCCTGCTTTGCTGTATTGCTTGATTAGAATGCTTGTTTGTTACTCCCTTCGTAAACTAATATAAGAGCATTTAGATCACTACTTTAGTAGTCTAAACGCTCTTATATTAGTTTACAGAGGGAGTACTTGTTAGGCTATACCTGAGTTGGCCAATGTGTCAGAAGTGCCTGCCGTACTATCGTAAAGAAATGCATGCCTACTTCATTTGACTCCTTAACTTTTCCTATGAACTCCATCACAAGACTGTCTTGCTAGTTTATATGAAGCCACACTGTTTAAGTGCTTTCTCAAAATATTTCAACTGTTTATATGCCTGGGCAACTTAAATATAGCGGTGGTACACTGCCTTTCATCTAACCATTTTAATTTGTTTTTGGCTGATGCAACTTCGAACTATTTAAATATAGCTTGCCATGCCCGGCAATAATTCGTATGTAGTTTACCATGTAAGCTTACTGCCTGGATCATGCGATAACTATCTGTTACTTATGTCCAGCGGAAACCTTTCAGGATGTAGTTCAAACTAGGACACAATGTACGCCCCCAGGATCTATTTGTGGAAGCAGTGCGCCATCCATGTTACCAGATGGTAGCAGTTTAGAGGCAACCCCGTTGGAGAGCACAGATATTATAGTTCTTGAGGCTCTACTAGAGGCAGAAAGAGAGGGTGTGGCTGCCATGAATGAGGTAATCCTGATCATGAGGTTAGAAATTATGCAATTAGTTGCACGCATTTTGCAAGCAAACCAAGCAGTGGAGCAAGTAAGACAGTTGCATTTGGAGACGGAGCAGGTCCTATTACTTCTACTATCTGAAGCCCAGGGTAATCCTAGTTCTTCTTTAGATACTAGTTGAAATTGTCATTAGATTAGTATACTTGCATGTTGTGTCATGTTTGTGAATGGATTATGTTATAAGACCCCTTATTTGTTGGCCATGTCTTGTAATGATCTTATTTTCTTAGGCGAGGCAATCCTTAGTACTTGTAGGAGTGGACATAAGGTGAACTGTTTTTCGTGTGAGCAGATTGTGTTGGATGAAATAACTGCTTGACTCAAAGTGGATTCAACCAACTGAATTCGAGGATCATGGCATTTGTAAATCATATTCATATATAGAGGTGGAATAAATCTTTGTTGTGGTTTTGAAAATATATATATGAAAACATAGAATGATGTATGAATATTCATAATCGAATACAAAATGGATCCGAATTTAGTTGCCAGGGTAAACGTGAATGCTTATTCTCCCAAAATTCAAAAGAAGCGGCTAAACACCCACTCCCACGTCGGCTGCCCGAAAACCAGTGTTTGGGAGATGGAAATTACTGTCTACCCCTGACATGCACAACCTATCGGCCCGATTTCCACTACTCTAAATAGGGGTAGGTTTGTAACTACACTCAGACGTGACACGACAACCTCTCACCCCATTCAGACACGGTGGGTGCCAAACGTGGGCGTCAAAACACATTTGACTCAAGCTCATCCCGAAGACCTCTCTCTCTCCCTCTCCATTTCCCCATTCATACACAGTGGGCGGCAAAACAAACTCTCCTCGGCCAAAATCGATCTAGGCAAATATTCTAAGTAGGGCCAGGTTTGTAACTTCACTCATACGTGACACAACCGCCCTATCTGTCAGCCCCGTTCATACACCGTGGGCACCAACCGTGGGCGCCAAAACACCCTCTCCTCGCCCGAAATCGCTCTCGACAAATATTAGGGAGATGCGAGATTACTGTCCTATCCCCAACCGACGTGATGTCCGAAATTTTAAACGGGGGCTAAGTTCGTAATTTTCCCACATTTTAGACAAGCGCATCCAAAGTGGTTCCCCCTCTCCCTCCATTTCCCCATTCATACACCGTCGGCGCCAAAACACCCTCTCCTCGGCCGAAATCGCTCTCGGCAACTATTCGGGAGATGCAAGATTACCGCCCTATCCCCAATCGACCAATATCGCTCTAATGTCTGAAATTTTATACGGTGGTTAAGTTTGTAACTTTCCCCGCATTTGAGACAAGCGCATCCCAAAGACATGGTTCCCCTGTCCTCTCTCGCTCCATTTCCCCATTCGTACTCCGTGGGCGCCAAAACACCCACTCCACCCCAGCCTCCTCCGCCCGCCACCCCATTCACCGCCTTCCTTCTCTACCATACTGGAGCAGCTACCCCGACGCCATCATCCATTACAAGAGATCGACGTCTCTCATCCACCGCGCCGGATCAGGATCCAAGCATCGCGTCCTCTCGCTTCATCCGCGCCGTCATCCACCTTGCCGTGGTCGCTCCGATGACCGTCTCGTCCATGGCAACATGACTTATCCCCCGATGCCGCCACCCTACACAGCGTCACAAGAGAGGTGGTACTCTTTCATATCTGCTTAAGTTATTGATCTCACGTGGAAAATAGAATGTCACTTGTTTACTATACTTTCTTGTCCATACCAAATCTATAGTTGTTAGTTGAAAGCAAACATTGGTTGCGAAGTAGCCTTTGTCCGGTTTAGACCTTCAGATCCGCCATGGCACGGTCAACACTATACCCGCAATGCTTATGGTTTTCCCCTTTTATATTCACTACCATCATCCTAGGAGCTTGATGTCTACTGCGCAACTTTTATTCTTGTAGACGTTGTTGGGCCTCCAAGTGCAGAGTTTTGTAGGACAGTAGCAAATTTCCCTCAAGTGGATGACCTAAGGTTTATCAATCCGTGGGAGGCGTTGGATGAAGATGGTCTCTCTCAAACAACCCTGCAAACAAATACAAGAAATCTCTTGTGTCCCCAACACACCCAATACAATGGTAATTTGTATAGGTGCACTAGTTCGGCGAAGAGATGGTGATACAAGTGTAGTATGGATAGTAGATGTAGGTTTTTGTAATCTGAAAATATAAAAACAGCAAGGTAGCAAGTAGTAAAAGTGAGCACAAACGGTATTGCAATGCTTGAAAACAAGGCCTAGGGTTCATACTTTCACTAGTGCAATCTCTCAACAGTGCTAACATAATTGAATCATCTAACATCCCTCAACGTGCGACAAAGAATCACTCCAAAAATTCTTATTAGCGAAGAACATAAGATGAAATTGTTGTAGGGTATGAAACCACCTCAAAGTTATTCTTTCCGATCAATCTGTTGAGCTATCCCAATAAGTGTCACAAATAGCCCTAGAGTTCATACTAGAATAACACCATATGATACACATCAACCAACTCTAATGTCACCTAGATACTCCAATGTCACCACAAGTATCCGTGAGTTGATTATTAGATATGCATCAAACAACTTCAGATTCATAATATTCAATCCACACAAAGAACTTCAAAGAGTACACCAAAGTTTCTATCGGAGAAAAGAAGATGAAAACATGTACCAACCCATATGCCTAGATTACCCCAAGGTCACGAGATTTCGCAAGTTGATTACCAAAACATGCATCAAGTGACCCAATAGAATACCCCATTGTCACCACGGGTATCCACATTGAAGACATACATCAAGTGTTCTCAAATCCAAAATATTCAATCCGACAATAACGAAACCTCAAAGGGAAAGAATCAATTCATCACAAGAAGATAGAGAGGGAAGAAACACCATATGATCCAACTATATTAACAAAGCTCATGGTACATCAAGATCATGCGAAATCAAGAACACGAGAGAGGGAGATCAAACACATAGCTACTAGTACATACCCTCAGCCCCGAGGGTGAACTACTGTGACATCCCAAGATTACTAAACCGTGGTTATGCTAATTAGTCATGCTAAGTCATCATCATTAAACCCTAAGAAAAACAATTAAGTAATAATCCAACTTCAAATTCAAATTTCAAATGGAAGTCAAATAATTACTTCTTCAGATGATTAAACAAAATAGTTCATAATATTGCAAATAATCCCAAAGCAATTATAAAAACAAAAACAACATTATTTGAATTTCCAAATTGACCCTAGCAACCAAAACAGTGGACCAGCAGCAATTATTTTTGTCTTTTCAATTTCTAAAAATAGTTAAGCGATTCCAAAAATCCTGAAACTTTTTGCGCAACACCACAATGTTGCATTTCATTTGTGAGCTAAGTTTTACATTAAAAAAAATCGTTTGGTGCACAATCTAATTGTGAAACAGTAGCTAACTAAATAATAAAAAGTATAAAAAGGAAATGCAACTATGCACTTATGGCCCAGTGCTACAATAGCACGCCCAGCCCATCTATAGCCTTTTCCCCTACCTCAGTACAGAGGAGGCATGCGATGGCGCTGTGCACGCGCGCACACGCCGTCCACGCCCGGATTTGCCTCGTGTTGATCATCTGAGCACTCCAGATGGATAAGAAGACCCCCGACCCTGTAGACAAACCCTAACCCTCGCTTATCCCCTCGCTCGTCCTCTCCCTCTCTGTTTCGCTCGCTCCCGAGCTGCCGTCGACGCGCCGTCGCCGATCACGCGGCCACTGGCCTCCCCGGCGACCGGGAGGTTGTCCAGAGACTTCCTCGTCATCGACTTCGTCATCCCCATGCCTCTGTTCGAACGGAGCCGCACCGTACGCTTGGGATCGAGCCGGTTTTCTGCCACGGTCGACGTCTCTCGTCGTTGAGCTCGTCGCATCCGGTCGTCCCCGCGCCTCCTAACCACATCTACAAGCTTCGTGGTGAGATCCTCGACCGATTCCACCCCTTTTCCCCTTCGATCTGTGCCATTTTGTGCCATTGTTTGCCGTGGACCAAAGCTCACCCGAGCTCTCATGTACGCGTACGCGTATGTGCGTGCGTTTGGCTGCTGCTCTGCTGCTGCCGCTAGCCGCTGCTACTTGCTGGACTACTGCTGCTGCTTGCTTGTGCTGCCGCTACTGCTCCCCGTGCTGCTCGCTGCAGCCCTGCGTGCTGCTGCTGCCGCCTGATGCTGCTGCTGCTGCCGCTTGCCGCCGCCGCTGCTCTGCTGCTTCCTGCTGCCTACCTGCTGCCACCACTGGCTGCCCGCAGCCGCCCGCGCCCACCCGTTGCCGTGCTCGCCCAGCCGCCGCCGCCCGCAGCTGCTGGTTGTGGCCGAGGCCGCCGGCGCCCTCCTGTGTGTGCTCGTGCGTGAGCACAGCCACACAGTGGCTGCTTAGAGCCACTGCCCAGTTAATTAAGGGTTAGAATATAATTAGAGATTAAATAGCCTAATGACCCTATGACATGTAGGTCCCCCCTTAGTTAAATTAAAGAAAATCATTTTTGGATTTATTAAAACTCTGACATCCGGGACCCACCAACACTGTTCATATGGATAAGGTTTGACCAGTCAACTGCTGACTGGGCAGTTGACTGGCCCCACCTGTCAGCCCCTATGTGCCCATAGCTGGGTACGTTTTCGGGTGCCCTTAGCATTTTCAGTTAAAACAATTTCAAAATATAATTAATTCCAGAAATTATAGAATTTTGATAAAACTTTGAAAAATCATATAAAATAATCCGTAACTCGGATGAAAATAATTTATATATGAGAAACTATCAGAAAAATATAACGAATCCGAATATGTCATCCACATACCTGTCACGCCCCTCTAACATACCGAACGTTGAACATTTGCTACCAGAACCGCTAAATGAATAGTGCTTGGAGCTGGGAAAATATTCGGGAATATTTTCCCTCTTCTTTTAAAATGTCTACTAATGCATTAGAGCATATCACCAACACCTCTTGCCGTGCCATAGCATCTGTGTTGCATTTGATTGCTCCGTTATTTATTTGTTTCCCCCTTTCCCTTCCTCTCCGGTAGACCCCGAGACCGTTGATGCTTCGGTGATCGACTACGGCTACGCTTCCGAAGATTCCTTTCGTCTACAGAGCAACCAGGCAAGCAAACCCCCTTGATCATTTCAATATTGCCCATTTCTTTCTCTCCCGTGCTTGCATTAGAATTTGCTACTGTTGTCCGAAAGCTCCTATTCTGATGCATAGCCTGTTTTTGTAACTGCTATTGATACCTTACCTGCTATCCTAAATACTTAGTATAGGTTGGTTAGTGATCCATCAGTGGCCCCGCATCCTTGTCCGTGTTACCATGCTTTGCTTCTGGATGTTTTGATCAACGTGATCGATGTGCAGAGACCGACACAGCACCGCACACCCCCTTAGTTGTACGACTCTACAGAGCTACTATCGAGTGCCGAGGGTGATACCTCCTACCTCACTCATGATGATATCACTGTAGCGTAGCTAGTTGGTTGTGGGTTACCGAGGGTGATTCCTCTTTCACCATGTCTGATGATGACTCTGTCGTGCAACCCCTCAAGTGTGAACCCATCGAGGGTGATTCCTCCAAGTTCACCTTGACGGTTACATCGAGTGGGAATCCATCGAGGGTGATTCCTCGGATTTCCCCCTTGATGTTATGGACACACTGTTACCTTACACTATTCCCCGTTTGCTGTTACTGTGGGACTGAAGGGACAGGCGGTACCACCCTGGTAGAGGTGGACCTGAGTTCCTGACAGTCTCTTGTGAAGTCGGGTTGACCTGGAGGGTACCCGCGAGATAATTACGTGGAACGGCTGGGCAGGCAGAGACCGCCCTAGAGAGGGATGGGCCTGGCCCTTGCCGTAAGTCCGCGAGACGGGGCGACAGGAGCACTGATCGTCACCGCGCGCTCCCAACACACTAATGGGTTTGGATATGTGATCTGAGTAGGCCTCTGGCATTTTCGCACTAACCACCACGCGGGATAAGTTATGGGCACTTGGCGGCGCACGATTCTTTCGAAAGCTCTGTCAGACGTCCAGTTCAGCATTGTGAGACGGTTGGGGCAAGTGCCATCCAGGACAGTGGTGAGCTTGGACTCCGATCCGTGACACAATGACCCGGAGTGCAAAGGGCGATGGGCCCAAGACCCCTGAGCGCTTAGGATGTAGACCGGGGGGGACCTCACTGCGGAGCCTAGGTAGGACTATGTCGTGTTGATTAACCGAGGCCGGGCATGACCCGGAAAAGTGTGTCCGGCAAGAGTTAATTGAGCGTGTTGGGTAAGTTGGTGCACCCCTGCAGGGAAATTATCTATTTGAATAGCCGTGTCCACGGTAACAGGACGCTCAGAGTTGTATCCCGATCTACTACAACTAGAACTGGATACTTGTGTTGCTAAACTGATATGATAGCTCCGGGATCGCTTTCTCGCGGGGTTGTCGAGGAAGGATCTCTGGGCGTTACTAATATATATTTGTTACTATATGTTATGTTGTTCTACTCTCTTCTGTTGCTGCAAGACGCTGCAAGATGCTAGTCTTCGATAGGATAGGCCTTCCCCTCTATTCTGGCATTTCTGCAGTATAGTCCACAGATACAGCCCCTTCCCTTTGATACCGATGCATACTTATCATAGATCTGATGTAAGTCTTGCGAGTACTTTGGATGAGTACTCACGGTTGCTTTGCTACCTTTTTCCCCCCTACCCGATTGCTGCGATCAGCTGACGGAGCCCCGGAGTCAGCTGATCCCGCCGATGACTACTACTACCACGACGGAGCCTACTACTACTTGGAGACCGACGACCAAGAGTAGTTTAGGAGGCTCTCAGGCAGGAGGCATGCGCCTTTTCGATCTAGTTGTCGTTGTTTTGCTCAGCCTTCTTAAGGCAACCTTTGTCTAATTATGTCTGTACTCAGATACTGATGCTTCCGCTGACTCTTGTGTTTTCGAGCTTATGTATTCGAGCCCTCGAGGCCCCTGGCTTGTAATATAAAGCTTGTATTATTTTATTTCGTGTCTAGAGTTGTGTTGTGATATCTTCCAGTGAGTCCCTGGGCTTGATCGTGCGCATTTGCTTGTATGATTAGTGCACGATTGAGACGGGGGCGTCACAACTACTCCCTCCTCGTCATGGACACCGCCGGGATGATGAAGATGGCCTCCGGTGATGATTCCCCCCTCCGGCAGGACGCCGGAACAGGGCTCGGGATGAGATCGCTTTGGAACAGAGGCTTGCGGCGGTGGCATGGAAGTTCTAGGTTTCTGTTCGGGGTTTCCCCAATATATAGGAATATTTGGCGTTGGATTCACGTCAGGGGGGTGCCCGAGGGTCCCACAGGCTCGGTGGGGGGGGGGGCGCCCTAGTGGGGGCGTGCCCTCGGCCACTCCCTGGTCCATCTCCGGTGCTCCGTGGGTCTCTTTTGGTCCATAAAAAATCACTGTAAATTTTGGGCCCAATCTGAGAACTTTTATTTCTACACAAAAAACAACACCTCGGTAGTTCTGCTAAAAACAGCGTCAGTCCGGGTTAGTTCTAATCAAATCATACCAAAACCATATAAAATTGTTGTAAACATGGCATGAATACTTCATAAATTATAGACACGTTGGAGACATATCAACATCCCCAAGCTTAATTCCCGCTCGTCCTCGAGTAGATAAATGATAAAAGAAATAATTTATCAAGTGTGAATGCTAGCAAATGGAGAACATAAGAAGAAATTGTTGTAGGTAGCAAAACCACCTCAAAGTTATCCTTTCCGATCAATCTATTGAGCCATCCCTATAAGTGTCACAAACAGCCCTAGAGTTCATACTAAAATAACACCAAATGATACGCATCAATTAACTCTAATGTCGCCTAGATACTCCAATGTCACCACAAGTATCCATGAGTTAATTATTCGACACGCATCAAACAATTTCAGATTCATAATATTCAATCCAACACAAAGAACTTTAAAGAGTACCCCAAAGTTTATATCAGAGAATGTAGGATGAAAACATGCATCAACCTCTATGCCTAGATTACCCCAATGTCACCTCGGGAAACTGCAAGTTGATGACCAAAACATACATCAAGTGACTCGATAGAATACCCCATTGTCACCACGGGTATCCACATGCAAGACATACATCAAGTGTTCTCAAATCCAAAATATTCAATCCGATAATAATGAAACCTCAAAGGGAAAGCCTCAATTCATCGCAACAAGATAGAGAGGGAAGAACACCATATGATCCAAATATATTAACACAGCTCGTGGTACATCAAGACCGTGCCAAATCAAGAACACGAGAGAGAGATCGAACACATAGCTAATAGTACATACCCTCAGCCTCGAGGATGAACTACTCACACATCACCATGAGAATGGAGGAGAAGTTGGTGGTGATGGTGATGGTGATGGAGGAGATGTCCCCGGCGGCGTCCCAGCGCCACCGGACAGTACAAAAAAAATACTTCCGTGATGATACGTCTTTGTCATAGTAGGTCACGTTTTCTGTCATGCATGTACATCCATGACAATTTTATGACAGAATCAAGATAGTCATACCTGTGCTGTTGTAGAAGTGTTCCATGACAATACTCAAATTATCATCACAGAAGTGTCCACTTCCATGATGATAAATGTCGCGTCATGGAAGTGTTTTCGTCAAGGGTAACCGACACATGGCATCCACCATAACGGGTCGCCATTAAGCTATCGGGTCCGGTTTTGGATCGATAACCCGCTAATAGCCTGGACCAATGGTGATTTTCCACGTGTAAAATTCTCATTCGTCAAAGGAACCACGTGTCAGCTCGGCGTTGGGACAGATGTCATCCATTCATTGGACGAGAGGTGTCGGTGTACTAAGACATGGGTGCCCTTGTACCCAGACTTGTGCACAGGCGGTTGTAGCCTCCCTTCCGCCAAGGGCTTGATAGAGGATAACTATGACTCAAGACTCGACACCAAGACCGTGAAGAAGACCTCAAGGCAGGTCATCGAGAAGTACTATTCTCATACTGAAGATCAACGCTGCCCTTGCCGGCATGCTCCGCCCCGGCAAGGTGAAGACCAAGACTATGGTTGCCAGCCAGTCCCCTTGCCGACAAGCAAAGACCCGGCAAGCTCCGTGCCAGCAGGCTTGTTCTGTCCCGTTACCGCTCCACCTCACCATCGACCAGATAGGCTCGTATGCTAGGTGTCGAGTGGGCAGACAGTCAACATAGCCGGCCAAGGCACGTGTCAGCACGGCACGCCAAGATTAACTTTAATGGCACCCATCCCTGGGACGTATCAAGATTACAGGAGGGCGCCAGGACCGGTGGAAGAAATCTTTTGCCCAAGGGCTCGCCTCCCCAACGTAGCACCTAACGGTGCATTAAATGCGTTTGTCTTACCCCTTCAGAAGATAGACGTGATGACGGTGCAAGTCACTGTTCATACTCTGTAATGACCGTATTAGCCATTGTGGTAACCCCTTGGCCTATAAAAGGAGGCCCATTACTACAGGTAGAACGGTCGACACCCAGCTCAATTACACGCAGTAGCTGCATTTCCCGTGCACCTTGCCGGAAGACTGCGCTCCTTGTAACCAGAGTTCATACACGATCAAACACAGAGCAAGAGTAGGGTTTTATGCTCATAGCGGCCCGAACCTGGATAAATCCCCCGCGTGCTCTTGCACCTACTGAAAATCTGCTCTTTGTCCCATGCATGTCCCCTGAGCCGAATCGCAAAGGGGCCCGTTTGGTCCCATAGATCATCGTTTCCAACGACATCTTTGGCGCGCCAGGCAGGGGGATTGTGTGTCACAAATCAGCTTTTTGGTAGTGTGAGTACCAACTTCATCATGTTCGTCGATGGTGCCGAAGAAGAAGGGTGGAGCCACGATGGCTCCTACCGCGTCCAAGCCACCTTCCCAGGCGGCCGCAGGCGGCGCAGGCTCTATGGTTGGGACAGGTGGAGTAGGAGGCGCAAGTGGTGCGGGTGCCCAGCACCCCCGCCACGTTGCTGAGCCTAACCAATGGACTGGCGACGTCACAGCCGGTCAACTTTCAAGACATTCTGGTGAGCACAGTCATCATAGTAATATAGTTCATACAGCTGTGACCCAGAACCCAGCCACCGCAACATCCCAGAATGTGGCGGCGACATCCAACAACGGCGCGGGGAGGTGTACGCCACGACCATCGCAGGATGGGCATGACACGCTCCCCCACATTGCTGGCAGTTCCAGACGACCGCAAGGCGAGATTCCCATGCAACAACTTCCGATTGCTCACAGAGCGCCACCGCGACCACCACGTCTGCATGTTGGCGAGCATGAGCCGCGGCGGCATGGACATAACGAAGCTCCTTCTGGCTCTGCCAGGAGTCGAGCGACGCCTCATTCTGTGCTCCCAGCCATGCCAACCACGGCGGCAGAAGCCATGGCACGGGTTCAAATGCTTTTGAACTTCCCGCCAAGCCCTGACAAGATGGATGAATGGAGAGCCACCATTCAGAGTCTCATCTGTTTTGCCGATCCCGGCAAAACGCAAGATGTGGGGCCCTCGCGGCGACCACCCACCATGCTGGCGGGACCATCCGGCTACCTTGCCGGAGACGCCGCGCCAACGGTGCAGTCGCCTCGGCACCCCCCACCGTCACAATGGCTGGCCCGCCGATCAGACGACCATGACATGCTGTCTATGGCCTCGTCGGATCCGCGGTGCCGCCAAGATCAGCGCCAAGTGCTCCACGAGCGGTGCGACAAAGACGCCCGCATGAAGATCGAGCGGTGCCAGGAAGCACGCCGTCAATCTGACGACCGTACCAGGCCGGCGGTGAACGTGCTCGCTCCAGTAGCCGTTGGGTACTTGTCCTACGATGTGGGGTGCCCAGCGTTTACTCGTGAGTTGCGGCAAGTTCGCTGGCCGTCCGCCCGTGCCTTCAAGCCGGAGCTGCCCGACAAGTACAATGGCATGCTCTACCCAGCTGAGTTCCTTGGCATCTACACCATCGCGGTGAAGCTGCCGGGGGACGGGACGAGAAAGTGCTCGCCAACTACTTCCCATTGACGTTTCGGCCCAACGACAGGTCGTGGTTGATGAACCTGCCTGTGTGTTCCATTTCTTCTTGGGCGGATCTATGCCGTCATTTCATTGGCGCTTACCAGGGTGGCGACAAGCTCCCAGGACAGCCCAACGATTTGAAGGTGATCCCCCAAAGAGATGGAGAGAGCCTCCGCAAGTACATACAATGGTTCAGCCATGTGCACCACAACATCCCCGACATCCATCCCGCAGCTGTTGTTGCCGCGTTCCACACGAATGTGCGCAACCGTAGGATGCGGTCAGAGATGAATGTTGAGCAGGTCAAGACCATCAACGATCTATATGCCTTGGCGGATAGGTGTGCATGTGCTGAGGAAGGGAGGCGACTCCCCGGGGAAGATGCTGGCGCAGACGTCGACTCCGAGGACGACGACGCATCAACCCCACAGAAGAAGAACAAAAAGCGCAACAGAAAGTGCAAGAACAAGACTGTACTGGCCGTCGAGAGCTCCAGCGACACCAACGCCACCAAGAAGCCAAAGGCAGACATCCCCGGCAAGGAAGTTGCTGGGTGCGATGGCTGCCGAGAAGCTGCGGCGGGCGAGAAGGCCGGCAAGACCGGCGGGCCGTACTGCAAGATCCACTGCACCAAGGGCCATGACCTCCAGCAATGCTGGCAAGTAGATCAACTTGCCAAAAAGCAGAAACAAGAGTACGGGAAGTGTGACAAGGAGAAGGCCCAAGATGGTGCAGGTGGGTCCGGCAAGCAAGACCATGGTGGCCGCGGAGGCCGCTGCGGCAAGGCCAAGCAGCCAAAAGAGAAGGCTGCTCAGGGCCAGCAAGAAGAGGATGATAGTGATGAGGATGGGGGTGGGTCAAACAAGGAGTTCCAAAATGCGGTGGATGCCATGTGTGTTGATGGAGGTGCATCTTTGCACTCCTCGCACCGGCAACTAAAGCAGTGGATCCGTGAAGTCAACGCAGTGGAGCCAGTGATGGAGGCACAGAAGCCACTCAAGTGGTCGCACTCACCCATCATCTTTGACGCCAGGGACCACCCTGATCGCACCACTGCGGTCGGGTGTTTGCCGTTGTTGGTCTCACCAATAATTTGCAACCTCAAGGTGACAAAGGTGCTGGTTGACGGTGGGGCTGGCTTGAACTTGATCTCTCCAGATGTGATCAAGAGGCTGCAGATCCCTGACAAGGATCTCGAGGAGACAGGCAGTTTCCAAGGTATTAGTCCGGGGAGGAACAAGCCGAAGGGCCAAGTCACATTGCTGGTCACATTCGGCAGCGAGCTCAACCATCAGACGGAGAAGATTACCTTCGACGTCATCAAGATGCCACTGTCGTACAATGGGATTCTAGGCCGCCCAGCCCTGGCAAAGTTTATGGCGGCGTCGCACTATGCGTACAATGTCATCAAGATGCCGGGGCCGATGGGGGTCCTCACCATCAAGTCAAACTACAAGGACACAATCATCTATACCGACAAGCTCTACCCGGAGGTGGCAGCAGCAGCTGCCATCGAGGCACTTGCCCCTGCCGTCAAAGCTCCCGGGGGAGAGAAGAAGAAGAAGACCGGCAAGACCTCTGTGAAGGACTCCGGGAAGCGCACTTCAGAGTGTAGCGTGCCTGTTGAGGACACACCAGAGAGCTCTACCGGCAAAAGCAAGAGAGCCAAGGCTTCTGCTTCCATGACCAAACAAGTTTCTGCAAAGGGGGACGGGACGAGTGGGACTTTTTCTGAAAGTGCCACTCTCAGCGACAAATAGGAAGTCGAATTCGTTGCCTTCCTACGGGTGAATGTCAGTACGCTTGCCCGGCAAGCATTTGACATCCCCGAAGTTCTTAGGAAGGCAATTGAGCACCACCTTGCTATCTCCCCTCATGCGAGACCCGTCAAGCAGAAGGTCAGGAAGCAAGCCTTGGCGCAGAAGCAATATTCCCCACGGAACTCAAATACGGGTCACCTCGAGTCTTGGCCTTCAATGAGGAGGACGAAGATCAGTTGTGGCATGACGATGCCACGCTCCTTGGGGAAGATCGTTTCTAGGCTGCTGCCCGTGCTGCATGGTACCAGCAAGCTTTGTGCCGCTACCTTAGCCGCAAAGTGAAAGCCAGGGACCTTGAGGATGGCGACCTTGTTCCTCGTTGGATTCGATCCACGAAGGATAAAAAATGAATCGACACCGAAGTGGGAGGGCCCTTACCAGGTAATACTAGTCACTAGGCCCGGCACAGTCCACCTAGATACTGGAGATGGCACTCCGGTGCTAAACTCATGAAATATTGAGCATCTTTGTAAGTTTTACCAGTAAGGCGCGGTTGCCGGGCTGCCTGGCAACCTCTTTTGTACAAGTTTGCTCTCAAGGCATGTAATCCTTTGTACAAAGCCGGGTGCAGATCCTGTGCATAATAAAAAAAAGTTAAATGTTTCACAACTCTTTGTCAAAGTACATATATATATTTATGTGTTGCAGGCAGTCTTGTGTTACATTTTGCCTGGCATAAGGTGATTAACGAACCGTCGAGGTTCCAGCCTCCTCTTTTCTTTTCTTTTTTTTTCTTAAAGGAAGAAAAGATTTCTCATGTACAAGTTTCCCGGGGGGGAGGGTGACGGTATGGATACCAAAGGACGCGTTCAAGGTATCACCCTACGGCAAGAAGTACAACAAGGAATGAGCTAAGTTGCAAGACTTTGAAATAAATTCTTTGTCGTAGTTGTGATTCTCCTTGAACAACATTGGCCTTTGTATGAGAAACCTGCACGCTAAGGAACCTTGTCGTGATCAGCTGCACTCTTACTTTGTTTCGATTTCGCTCAGCAACCTAAGTAGCCGTGTTGTGACTGTCAAGCGTGACTTTGCCGGCAGCGGCACTTCCGACAAGCTGCTAAGGACCTGTTCCTCAAGCGCTCGCGGCAAGGGTGTGCGCATCCGCAAGATTCCCGCAAGCGTAGGGTACAAAAATCATGCAAAGGCAGAATGGAATAAGGAGAACAGTGCACACACATCCATCTTAAACACAAGTTATAATACATCAAAGCCAAGTGCAGGTCTGACTTAAGATAAACATGTCTTTTGCATGATCTTACACGCGGCAAAATAAAGTGGCGAGCCTAGCTCATGAGCCCGCCCTCTTTCCTGGGGATTTGGCTAACCCTATCGGCGATGGGCGCAACAAGCTCATCTGTCAGGCCCATGGAACCCAGGGTATCCAGACCCGTCTGCCTTTGGCCCAGGGCGCAACGCCTGGCGTGGGCCCAGCAGGCCGTCATCACCAAGCACCTCACCAGGGCTCTTCATGAGGCCTTGGCCTCCTGAGGCCCCCTCCTCAGGAAGTGGGGAGCAAGGTTCCGCATCCTCTTCAACGGCCTCGTGAGGCCCCCTCGCGAGGCGGCCTCCCAAAGCCTCCTCCCGAAGATGCCCAAGACGAAGGTCATTCGGCAGAGCCGCGTGGACTGGGGCCCATCACGTGGGTTACGCGCGCGGCGACGAGCGGTGACAGAGGCCGCGCCAGCAGGCGCAGATGAAGATGGTTTCCTCTTTTGTGTTAAGGGAGCAGGGCCAGCTATCTACTCCCCAAAGCGACCCCAAAGGTTGCCCGATCGGCGAAGGAAGACCAAGACGGCGGGCGCGCAGGGCGAAGGTCATCATCGAGCCCACCGGCACGTCATGGATCATGCTTTGGCAGGCGAAGACCGCCTTTAGTCAGGATAGCCTGAGCGCCTGTCCCCTTTCAAAACCTGCCAAGTGTGGCAACCCTTCCCGCCTAAGTTTCGAGGGGGAAGACGACCAATGCGGGTATAAGGGGGGCAGAGCTGCCATGGTAGAGGGATCCGATCAGCTCTTGTTTCCATCACCCCCAACCTTGTACTCTCTCTCACCAGAGCAATCCCAATCAAGTAGGAGTAGGGTCTTACACTGCAGGGTGGCCCGAACCTGGGTAAACCGCTGAGTCCATGGTCTGTCCCTCGCTAGCGCGCTCTCGCCGTAGCATCGCCGTCGCTTAGCCGTGGTAGGTGACGAAGTGGTAGAACGAGCTTACCCCAGTGTTCGAACCTTTGGGTCCCCGGAGCCGGAACTCCGACATTTTGGCGCGCCAGGTAGGGGTGCGCTACTGTTCTTCCACTCTGCCCTCTGCTCCACCAACCTCATGGCCGACGCACGTCGCGAGCACGCCGAGCACAGGGCTGGCCGCGTGGCTCAGACGGGGCCGGTGGCCCGTGGCAATCGCCGCCGCCCCGACGTCGAGGCTACTGCCGCCACCGACCCCACTGCCCGCGAGGAGCTGGATTCCTCCCTGCACCCCTCTGCGCAGGAGAACGGCCGCACCGCCATGGCCTCCTCCCTCGCCCACCATGGGCCGCCGAACTCGCAGGCCGCGCTGCTCATGGCGCGCGAGCTGCTCCGCCACCGTCCAGCTGACGCTGACTATGACGCCTGGCTTGGCCGCATCACCGAGCTCGTCAATGCCGCCGGGGACGCTCCGGCACCTTCCCACTCGCTCCGCCCTCCGCCGTCTCGCGCTGGGGACCTGGCACACGGCGCTCCCCCACCGCCTCCTCTGCGCGACGACCACGGCGGGCCCCAGCGCAGCGCGTGGGCTCATGAACCGTCCCGTGGCGCGTCCTCGCCGGACCGAGACGAGGCCAGCTGCCAGATCGTCCGCCGCGCACCCCCCGACGCGCGAGTGCTCCTCGAGCGCCAGCACCAGCGCTAGAACCAGGCCGTTCAGGATGTTGCGGCAGCTGGGCGTCAAAATCGCGCCGCCCTTTCTGGCGGCGTCCCCTCCAGCGGTGTGGGCTACCGCGCCTTCACCCGCGAGCTCTGTCGCATTGGCTGGCCCGCGAAGTTCAAGCCTGAGCTGCCTCCACATTACGACGGCACCCCCGACCCCACCGAGTTCCTCCAGCTCTATGCGCTGAGCGTCGAGGCGGCGAACGGCAACAACAAGGTCATGGCGAACTGGTTTCCCATGGCCCTCAAGGACGGCCCGCGCTCCTGGCTCATGAACCTCCCCGAGGCATCCATCTCATCGTGGGCCGAGCTCTGCAGCCAATTCGTCGCCAACTTCAAGGGCACGCAGGACCGCTCCCTCACCATCAACGACCTGCGGCGTGTTTGGCAGCGCCCAGACGAGACCCTCCGCAAGTACATCCAGCGCTTCAGCCAGGTGCGCAACTAGATCCCGTGCGCCTCCGACGCGACCGTCATCTCTGCGTTCTCCACCGGTGTCACGGACGTCAAGATGCGCGAGAAGCTCGCCATCAACGGTGAGCTCGACTCCGTGCTTGAGCTGCTCGACCTCGGCGACAAGTGCGCCAAGGTTGAAGAAGGCCGCCTCTTCGTCCACAACGACCCTGACGCGGCGCTCGACGCCGCCAAGACCAAGAGCAAGGACATCAAGCGCAAGGGCCCTACCGCGCTTGCGGCGGAGCCCGAGCAGTAGCGCGGCCGTGACCACGACGAGCCCAGGAAAGACAGCCGGCCACTCTGCGCCTTTCACAATGTCCGCTCCCACAGCACCGAGGACTGCCAGGAGCTCAAGCTGCTCCGCGACGAGCGCCAGGGCCGCCGAGACGACCGCAGTGACCGCGGCGCCGGCCGTGGAGGTGGCCGCGGCGGCAATCGTTGGGACGGCCGCAACGGCAACGGCAACTTCTGCCAGGGCTGGCGCGACCAGCCTCATGAGGCTGCCTGGCGCGACCAGCCCCGTGAGGCGAATCCTCAGGCCAATGCCGCTCTTCCGCCGCTGCCGCCGCCACCCCGGAGGAACGACGTCAACCAGCCTGACGAGGGTGCTGGGGGCTACTAGGAGCCTCGCGCGGTCGCCTGCATCCTTGGCGGGTCCCAAGCCCCCGCATCCATCCACCACTTCAAGCAACTCTCTCGCGAGATGTATGCCGCCCTCCCAAGGCCGGAGGCCGCGCGCCCCCTCAAGTGGTTGCAGTACGCCATCACCTTCGACTCCAAGGACCACCCCAAGTCCATGGCCTCCGCAGGCGCGCTCCCCATGCTGTGCACTCCAACCATCAGCAACGTCGCGGTTACCAAGACCCTCATCGCCAGGGGCGCCGGCCTCAACGTGATCTCCATCGAGACCTTCGAGACGCTCCAAGTGCCCTACAACCAACTGATGCCGACCAGGCCCTTCTCCGGAGTGACTGATGGCTCCACTATCCCACTGGGGCAAGTGCGCCTCCCCGTCACCTTTGGCACCCGCAAGAACTACCACACCGAACTCATCGACTTCGACGTGGCGCACATCAGCCTGCCCTACAACGCCATCTTGGGTTACCCAGCTCTCACCAAGTTCATGGCGGCCACCCACCACGCCTACAACATCCTCAAGATGCCCGGCTACAGCGGCATCATCATCGTCACCTGCGACGAGAAAGACGCGGCCAGCACCCTCGAACGTGCCTACAAGGCCGCCGTGGTCGCGCACCCAACCAACGAGGACGCGGCCGAGCATCCTGAGGCCGCGCCCGCGAAGAAGAAGCAGCTGTTCTCTCAGGATCGCACCGAGACGAAGAAGGTGTCAGTGGACGGCAGCGGCTCCGGCCCTGCCTTCACCATCGGTACAGGCCTCCCTCCAGCATAGGAAAGCGGGCTCATCACCTTCCTTCAGGCAAACTCGGATGTTTTCGCCTGGAAAGCATCTGACTCGTACGGTGTGCCGAGGGAGGTGATCGAGCACCACTTAGCGGTGTGCCTCAATGCACACCCCGTCAAGCAGAAAGCACGGCGCCAGGCGCCAGAGAAGCAAGATTTCATCGTCAAGGAAGTCTAGAAGCTCCAGGAAGCTGGGGTCATCCGCAAGGTGCGCCATCCCGAATGGCTCGCTAACCCAGTCGTCGTCCCCAAGAAAGGCGGCAAGGAGTGCATGTGCGTCGACTTCGCCAGCCTCAACAAGTTCTGCCCTCAGGACCCCTTCCAGCTGCCGTGAATCGGCCAGGGCGTTAGCCTCGCCGTCGGCGTCATGCGCATGCCCTTCGGCCTGAGGAACGCTGGCGCCTCCTTCCAGAGGCTGGCCCCCTTGTGCCAGGGCCTTGTGAGCCCCTGCTCCTCACGGGCCCCGGGGCCTCATGAGTCCCCTGGCCCCGGAGGAGCGGACTTCCTTGGCGCGCCTCGCCAAGCGGTCTGACGTCACCCTAGCGTGGTCCTGCCAGGTGTGCTCGATGCGTCGCCTCGCGCGGCCCACACTCCTTCTTGTCGCGCCTCCCGCGGCTCGCTCCCAGAACCCTTCCGCCAAGGTGATTTTGTTCAAATGCGGCTGAGGGTGCCCCACGGGCTGCATAAACCTCGAGCTGATCCGTGCCGGACACGGCAGCCTAGCCCCCATCCTTTTGGTTGTGTAATGGATTTTGCTGATTTCATGCTGATGAGTTATGTTACCTGCTTAATTGTCTGTTAAGTTCGATGCCGACCAGAGAGCGCCACACGCTCGCGACCCCTCCCCTGGCCGACTCCGTGAGCGGGGGCTACAGGCATGGTGCATCTGCTCGGGTCCATCCCTGCAGTGCCGCCAAATCCAAGCGACTGAGCTCTGGCTCACGGGCCTGCTCCCGTGCACGTCACCTCACCAAGGTCCTTGGTGCCTTACCTCCTCACGCAACGGCCACGGGCGAGTTAGCGAGCGCGTGCCGCTTCCCCCATTGTGAAATCTGTTGACATGCAGTCCCCCAGGAGGCGAGCAGCGCGAGGACCTCGCGGGTGGCCTCTCACGAGCCGGCCTCGCGGGGCGAAGACACTTCGAACGCCGAGCCTCGTGAGCACGCCTCGCGAGCTGTGTGAGCTCCTCACGAGCTGTGGCTCACCCGACACGGCTTTCCGCCAAAAGCTAAGTCTGACTACCTCACGAGACGCCCTTACTGCCACTCAAGCTCTCTCGCCTCGCGATCCCATTGGGTGCCAGCATTTTTCCTTCTACGTAAGCCGCTTGCACGCCAAAGGGGGGCTCCCTGAGCATCGCGCCTCAGGAGCCCTCACTAGCTCCCGGTGCCCCTCACCTCCTGGCCTTGTCCCGGCATCGAGACCGGACATACCAGCGATGGCTGAGGCCCGCTCAGGTTCTGGGCCCTAACGGCGTAGAGCGCTGAGGTGAACAAAGAAAAGAAACCAGCCTCACGAGAGGACTTCGGGAGGGAATGCGTACACCTCAAATCGCAAAACCATTAAGTTAAATATAGAGGATACTGTTTTCATGCCCCCGCGGGGCTACATCGGTTCAATGCAGGAAATAAAAAGAAAGAAGGGGCCTAGGCGAGGCGCCGTCACCCCCAAGACTCCAGCGCGGGCGCCGCGCGCGTTCCCAAGAAGGCACTGCAGGCAGGTGCGGCTCCGTCACCGCACGCACGGTGCCCGCCGCCAGGGGTTCCGGAATCGTCGCCACGTGCACCTAGTCGGAGTCCTCGTCCTCGCCCTTGACGCGGGGGGAGTCGTCGTCGCTTCTACCCCCGCCGGAGGGGGTGACACCGCTGGAGCTGTCGTCCTGGCTGGACGAGCCGCTGTAGCTGCCATCCTCGCTCTCTGCGCAGCACTCCAGGCGGCTGCCGGAGATCCCGAAGATCTTCATGAAGTGTGTGGCGGCCCCGTCGTACTTGAATTGGAGGACATGCCCCCGCTTCAGGCTGCGAGCGAGGGCGAACGACTTCCACCCCTATCTCAAGAACATGAAGCCCGAGGGGGTGAGCTCCATCGCCACCTAGGAAGGGCCGTTGCAGCAGCCGTCGGCCTGCACCCACAAGCCCAGGGGCACGCGGTCCGCCGCGAAGGAGTCCGGGAGCCGGAGCCAGGTGCAGGGGCTGCGGTGCATGTTCACGATGAACTCGTGCACCGCCTCCACCGAATGGCTCCCCGCCTGGGGTGGTAGCGTGGCTGCCCCGCCGCGGCCGCCTCGGCCACGCGCGCTTCGCCCCCCGTGCCTGCGAGCGGCGCCCCTTCCGTGACCGCTAGGCCCGGTGCCAGCAGCCGTTGGGGAGCGCCCGCGCCCCCGGGGCGGAACCTGGGATGCGGCAACGGAAGCGCGGCCACGCCCTCTTCCCCTCACCTTCTTGCTGCGGCTCTAACAAGAAGACGGAGGAGGTTGGAGGAAGAAGAATATGAGTGGAGGACTCCGGCTCTCCTCTCCCCCTTTTATGCTCGGCATGGAGCCCCTCTCGTCGCTCCGCCTTCTCGGCGTTGGGAACTGACGGAGTCGGAGCGTGGGGAGGAAGGCAATGATGGCCTCGCGTCGCCCGCGGCAGGTTTTATTTCAGCGCGGGCGGTTACCGAGGCGTCGTGGGAGAAGTGGGGGCGTCCCCCGTCGCATCGTGCGCCACGCGTCGCGCCTAGCCGCAGGAGTTTAGGGCCCGCGCTGTTTTGCCCCCCAGTAGGCGGGAATGTGCGTGCCGTGGGCCCGGGAGCTACTGTCGGGCCCATGGAACCCAGGGTATCCAGACCCGTCTGCCTTTGGGCCAGGGCGCAACGCCTGGCGTGGGCCCAGCAGGCCGTCATCACCAAGCACCTCATCAGGGCCTTGGCCTCCTGAGGCCCCCTCCTCAGGAAGTGGCGAGCAAGGTTCAACATCCTCTTCAACGGCCTCGCGAGGCCCCCGCATGAGGCGGCCTCCCGAGGTGGCCTCCCGAGGCCTCCTCCCGAAGACGCCCAAGACGAAGGTCGTTCGGCACAGCCGCGCGGTCTGGGGCCCATCACGTGGGTGACGCGCGCGGCGACGAGCGGCGACAGAGGCCGCGCCAGCAGGCGCGGATGAAGATGGTTTCCTCTTTTGTGTTAAGGGAGCAGGGCCAGCTATCTACTCCCCAAAGCAAACCCAAAGGTTGCCCGATCGGCGAAGGAAGACCAAGACGGCGGGTGCGCAGGGCGGAGGTCATCACCGAGCCCACCGACGCATCATGGATCATGCTTTGGCATGCAAAGACCACCTTTAGTCAGGATAGCCTGAGCGCCTGTCCCCTTTCAAAACCCGCCAAGTGTGGCAACCCTTCCCGCCTAAGTTTCGAGGGGGAAGAGGACCAATGCGGGTATAAGGGGGGCAGAGCTGCCATGGTAGAGGGATCCGATCAGCTCTTGTTTCCATCACCCCCAACCTTGTACTCTCTCTCACCAGAGCAATCCCAATCAGCAGGAGTAGGGTCTTACACCGCAAGGTGGCCCGAACCTGGGTAAACCGCTAAGTCCACGGTCCGTCCCTCGCTAGCGCACTCTCGCCGTAGCCTAGCCGTCGCTTAGCCATGGTAGGAGACGAAGTGGTAGAACGAGCTCACCCTAGTGTTCGAACCTTTGGGTCCCCGAAGCCTGAACTCCGACATCATCGACGGCCTTGGTGTCAGCTCCCTTGGGCAGGCTCATGAAGACCTTGGAAAGGTCGATGTTTGGGTTTCGGTACACCACTTTCCTGAGCATCTTGAAGAGGACATCCCGGCAAAGCCTGCGGGACTCGTTGGCAAGGTATGCAGCTCGAGCCCCGTGGTGTTTCTTTAGCGCCTCACCCAAGCTTTCAAAAAAGAAGGCAAGCCTGGCACTGGTGGTGTCCCCTTCGGCGGTGGATTAGTGGTATTCCGACAAGCCCAGGGCACGTAGATTGACGGAAATATTTCTGCGGCGACCACAAGCCGGTCGGCCCAAAGCTTGTAGGCGTCCTTGAGCTTGTTGAAGGAAGTCACGGCACTTGCAGGTTTAGACTTCTCATCCTGAAGTTCCTTCGTCAAGGTCTTTTCACGCTTTTTGGCTTCATCAAGAGACAGCCCCAAGGTGTTTAACTTCAGCTTGTGATCTTCAATCGTATCCTTGGCCTTGGCAAGCTCTTAGTTCTTGGTGGATACCGATGTTTGCAGCTCCGCCAGAGTGTAGGCTGCCTTCTCCGCACCTGCTTTGAGCGCCGAGATCTCTTTGCTGTTGGCAGCAAGGTTTGCTTCGAGTGCTCGCACTTTGCTTTCCAGTTCTATCTTGGCAACCTCTGCAGCTCTGGCAGCATCGATGGCCTCCTTGATCTTGCCGGCATGCTCTGCGGCTTGAGCCTCGATAGCCTCTTTGTGCTTCTGCCTTAGTTCCTGGGTTTGTTGGGCAATGAGAGCCTGGATCTCGTTGTCCTTGCTATGAAGCTTAGCAGCGAGCTCGGCTTCACGAGCGGCAAGCTCTTCCTCATAAGTGTCGAGCCCAACCCTGCGCTCATTCAACCTTGCTTCCTCAGCTGCTATCTTCCGTGCAGCCTCCTCCTGTGCTTTCTTGGCATCAGCCTTTTCTAGAATGAACTTCTCCTGGGCCTTGCCGAGCTGAGTTTGATGTTCATAGAGGTCTTGGAGGCATTCCGCATACCAAATCTACGTTTCTTCCACGTGTCTCTTGAAATCATCCTCCACTTTGTCAAGGACGGCCGCCCTGGAATCCAAGTTATCCGTGCGGTCGCGGTGGCACGCTTGGACTTTTCGGAAGTTCTCGCTCATGGCTTTGAGGAGTTGCTCCTCCTTGGTCTCATTGATGTTGGCAGGCAGCTTGTCAACAACCTCAAGTCTGGTAGCAGAAAAGACCTCACCATCCAAGATCTCTCCTTCCATAGGCACCCCGATGCTTGACGTCCCAGGAAGGTTGACCAACAGATTGTCGCCAATTTTCAAGTATCTGCTTTAAAAGGGTTCTTCAGATGTCGAGGGGTGGTCGTCAGCAACCGCCTTGCCGGCCAAGATGTCCCTCCTAGCCAAGTTAGTGCTTGGCATGCCTGAGGCGGGAATATCTTCAGTGTCCTCGACGTTCTGATCGCCGCCTTCCTCAGCAACACCCGCGGTGGCTTCTTCGTGAGCAGCCTTGGTGGTCTCCTCGTCAGTCATCCTGATGGCCTCATCAGCAGCAATGTTGCTAGCCTCATTGGCGGCATCCTTCGCGATCTACTCGATGGTGGAATCAATGTCCATGTCATCATATAAAGGTAAATCTGAAAGGATGGGGAGGAGAGGAAATCAAGACTCGGATCAAGTTCAAGAAAACAAAAAAAGGAGAGAGAGAAGGTCAAAACAAAAAGCCACTCAACGGTATAAGGCGTACCAGACTGCGACTGTTGAGGGGGGATAATCTCCTCCCCGGCAACTTCGGTTGTCGTCGCCTGGTTGCCGGTGCCCACGGTTACCGGCACACCATCAGTGCGAATGGCCTCGTCTGTGGAGGTCCTTGTTGGAGAACTGCTTGCCGGGGGAGCTGTCGATGGAGACGTCCGAGTTGGATTATCCTCCGGGCGTTCCTTCTCGTGACGCTCTTCTCCTACTCCCGTGCCGATGTCAGCAGTGAACATCTCAACACCCACGCTCGCCAAAGGAAAGTGAATAGTGGCCTCACGCTGGGGGCTGTGCTGGGGGCTGGCTTCCGAGTCGTCATCGTTCGGCGCCATGCTTGTTGCCGGCTCCTCTTCTGCTCTGGTCCTCGGCCTCTTGGCCATCCTTTGCACCAGGGTTTCCCCATCACTGTCAACCAAGGCAAGGCGAAGCAAGTCAGGTTAACGCAAGCAAGAAATCAGGAATTGAATGAAGGAAATTGGGGATATATACTCCTCTTCCTCCTCCTCGTCGCTAAGGATGGAGAGATCATACAAGCCTTCGGGCATGCTGCTGCAGGAAGGCGGCGGGGTAGAAGTCATGGCCCGTTTAGTTGCCACAGGCGCAGCAGGATGAGACGACCCGGCCGCTCCGGCAGCCGGCATGGTTGTACTGTTCAAAGAAGTGCGCCACGTTCCCTGCTATTCAGGGGTTTGGCGTTGAGTCCCTCGTCGCCCGGCAACCTCGCCGGTCACCTCCCCACCGGCAACCTCCTCACCCGAGGGCGAAGAGTGAATCGGCTCCCCAGAAACGGCTCTCCGGAGGCACGAGCCCTTCTTGCCGGAGCAAGGGGCTCCTTGAGCACCTGCTCCTCAGCAGCCTCTTTACTCTGACCTCCGGCAAGTTGCTCTTGCCTCCCGGCAGACTCCTTCGGTGACTCGCTTGCCAGCCCTTCCTTATTCCCCTCCTCAGCATTGGCTGCCACAGAGCCGGAGCCACCGGCACCCCCAGCCAGCTTTGCCTCTGCCGCTCTCCTGGCAATATGCTCCAGTTCCACCTGAGTGGTGTCGCGGTAGAAGTACTTCTCCTCTCGGAAGGGCTTCTCCACCAGCGTATCGAACCATCTTCTCACCATGTCTTCGGGTGGTGCTTGCCAACTCCCCTTGACACCTTGGATGTTGCAAGATGGCATCATGGCGATGATAGCATCCTTGGCGGAGTTGTTGCACAGCGGAACCACGCTTGCCGGCCAGTTAAACTTACCGCCAGCACGAAAGAGCATGCCGCTGAGACCCGCGTGCTGCATCACCGTCAGGTTGGTGTGAAGCCCTGTGTTCACCTGCATGATGTCGGCCGCATTCTGGTAATACCAAGCAGGCCTTCCTCTACTCTGAAGAGGGGCAATATGGCAGCGAAGGAAGTCGGCCCCCACCATCTCGATGGTGAGGCCGACGGCCCTGAGGCGGAGAATGCGGGTCCTGGCGATTTCGAGCTGGGCATCCTTGTCGTCAAAGTGGTCCCAGCCCTCGACGCGTTTCACCTTCTTCATTCTGGGCTTGCAGAAGTCAAGGAACCTGTCGTCCTTGATCCAGCACCACTCTCCACACCATTCGATCCATTCCTGATCAAACAGCCCAGGGAGATAAGCATCCCCGTCCCTAGAAATCCAAGCAATACAACTGGAGAGGGTGTCCGCCTCAATGCGGGGGATGAAATAGTGGCGGAACAGAGCTGCGCTGGGAATTACTCCAACAAAGTTTTTGCAGAAATGCGCGAAAACAGCAAGACAGGTCATGGCATTCGGTGTGAAATCTAAGAGGTGGAACCCGTACGTGTACATGATCTTGCAGAAGAACTCAGAGAAAGGAGGAATGACCCGCAATAGAAGTAAGCAATGAAGAAGGGGTACTTGTCATCGCTGGGCTGAACAGAGCCGGGAAGAACGTCGGGCGTGGAGTGGGCTTTAGTGTCCTTCCCCCACATGATCGAATTGTCAGGCCCGTGGAACCCAGGGTACCTCGACCCGTATGCCTGCGGCCCAGTGTGCAACGCCTGGTGGTGGCCCAATAGGTGGCCCACCAGCGGGCACCTAAAGCAAGACCCCTCATGAGGCCCTGGTCTCCTGAGGATCCCTCCTCAGGGAGCGGCCAAGCAAGACTCAGCTACGACTGCACCAAGAGCCTTGCGAGGCCCTCTCGCGAGACGGCCTCCCGAGGCTGCCTCCCGAGGCACCCTCCCAAAGACATGCAAGGCAAGTGTTGTTCGGCTTGGTCGCGCGGTCTCATGCCCACCACGTGGGTGACGCGGGCGGCGACGAATGGCGACAGAGGCCACGCCAGCAGGCGCGGATAGAGGGGATTTCCCCTTTTGTGCTAAGGGAGCAAGGCCAGCGGTCCATTTCCCAAAGCAACCCCCAAAGGTTGCCCGATCGGTGAAAGAAGACCAAGACGGTGGACGCGTAGGGCGGAGGTCATCCCCGAGCCCACCGGCGCGTCATGAATAATCGCTTTGCAGACGAAGACCACGTTTTGTCAGGATAGACTCCGCCCCTGTCCCCCTTCAAACTTGCCGTTGTGTGGCAACCCTTCCCGCCAATGTTTTCGGGGGAAGAGGACCAAGGCAACTATAAAAGGAGGGCAGGGTGCTGCCGTAGAGAGGATTGACTCTTCCGCCCCAAACCTTGTACTCTCGCGCTAGTGCAATCCCAACCAAGCAGGAGTAAGGTTTTACACCGCAAGGTGGCCCGAACCTGGGTAAACCGCTGTGTCTCTGGCCTGCCCCCGCTCGCGCGGTCTCGCCGTAGCTTCGTCGTAGTTGAGTTGTGGTAGGGGACGAGGCGGTAGGAACGAGCTCACCCCAGTGTTCGAACCTTTGGGTCCCCGGAGGACGACCTACGACATGTGGCGCGCCAGGTAGGAGTGCGCTACTATTCTTCCACTCCGTCCTCCACTCCACCAGCCTCATGGCCGATGCTTGCCGCGAGCGCACTGAGGGCAGGGTGGGCCGCGTGGCACAGACGGAGCTGGTGGGCCGTGGCAACCGCCGCTGCCACGTCGAGGCCGCTGCTGCAACCGACCCTGCCGCCCACGAGTAGCAGGACTCCTCCCTGCACCCCTCTATGCAAGCAAAAGGCCGCACCGCCACGGCTTCCACCTCCCTCGCCCGCCGCGGGCCGCCGAACGCGCAGGCCGCCCTGCTCATGGCGCGTGAGCTGCTCCGCTATCGTATAGCTGACACCGGCTACGACGCCTGGCTTGCTCGCATCACTGAGCTGGTCAACGCCGTTGGGGACGCTCCGGCGGCTTCCCACTTGCTCCGCCCTCCGCCGTCTCGCGCTGGGGACCTTGCTCATGGCGCTCCCCCGCCACCTCCTCTGCGCAACGAGCTCGCCAGGCACCAGCGCGACGCGTGGGCCCGTGAGCCGCCCCACGGTGCATCCTCGCCGGTCTGAGACGAGGCCAGCAGCCAGATCGTCCACCGCGTGCCCCCTGATGTGCGTGTGCTCCTCGAGTAGCAGCGCCGGCACCAAGACCAGGCCGTCCAGGAGGTCGCGGCGGTCGGGCGCCAGAACCACGCCGCCCTCGCCGGCAGTGTTCCCTCAAGCGGCGTGGGGTGCCGCGCCTTCAGCCGTGAGCTGCGTCAGGTGGTGTGGCCCGCCAAGTTCAAGCTAGACCTACCTCCGCGCTATGACGGCACCCCCAACCCCATGGAGTTCCTTTAGCTCTATGCGCTGAGCGTCGAGGTGGCGAACGGCGACATCAAGGTCATGGCTAACTGGTTCCCCATGGCCCTCAAGGGCGGCCCGCGCTCTTGGCTCATGAATCTCCCTGAGGCGTCGATCTCATCATGGGGCGAGCTCTGCAACCAGTTCGTCGCCAACTTCAAGGGAACACATGACCGCTCCCTGACAATCAACGACCTACGTCACGTGTGGCAACTCCCGGACAAGACCCTCTGCAAGTACTTCCAGCGCTTCAGCCAGGTGCGCAACAAGATCCCGTGTGCCTCCGACGCGGCCGTCATCTCCGCATTCTCCACCGGCATTGCGGATGTCAAGATGCGCGAGAAGCTCGCCATCAATGATGAGTTGGACTCGATGCTTGAGCTGTTCGACCTCGCCGACAAGTGTGCCAAGGCTGAAGAAGGTCGCCTCTTCATCCACAACGACCTCGATGCGGCGCTCGACGCCGCCAAGGCCAAGAGCAAGGACGTCAAGCGCAAGGGCCCTGCCGTGCTTGCGGCGGTGCCCGAGCAGAAGCGCGGCCGTGACCGCGATGAGCCCAGGAAGGACGGCCGGCTGCTCTGTGTCTACCACAACATGCACTCCCACAGCACCGAAGACTGCCAGGAGCTCAAGCTGCTCCGCGACGAGCGCCTGGGCCACTGAGGCGACCGCAATGACCGCGGCGCCGGCCGCGAAGGTGGCCGCAGCGGCAACCGCTGGGACAATTTCCGCCAAGGCTGGCGCGACTAGCCTCGTGAGGCCGCCTGGCGCGATCAGCCTCTTGAGGCAAACCCTCAGGCCAACGCTGCTCTTCCGCCGCTGCCACCCCGGAGGAACGACGACAACCAGCCTGACGAGGGTGCTGGGGGCTACCAGGAGCCTCGCGTGGTTGTCTGCATCCTCGGCGGGGCTCGGGCTCTTGTGTCCAACCGCCACTTCAAGCAGTTCTCTCGTGAGGTGAACGCCGCCCTCCCGAAGCCTGAGGACGCTCAGCCCCTCAAGTGGTCGCAGTACGCCATCACCTTCGACTCCAAGGACCACCCCAAGTCCAAGGCCACCCCGGACGCGCTCCCCATGCTGTGCACTCCCACCATGAGCAACGTCGCAGTCACCAAGACCCTCATCGACGGAGGCACTGGCCTAAACGTGCTCTCCATCGAGACCTTCGAGCAGCTCCAGGTGCCTTATGAGCAGCTCATGCCGACGAGGCCCTTCTCGGGCGTGACCGACGGCTCCACACTGCCTCTGGGCAGGTGCGCCTCCGCGTCACCTTCGGCACCTGCAAGAACTACCACACTGAGCTCATCAACTTCTACGTCGCCCACCTCGGCCTGGCCTACAACGCCATCTTGGGCTACCCCGCGCTCGCCAAGTTCATGGCGGTGTCTCACCACGCCTACAACATCCTCAAGATGCCTGGCTGCAGCGGCATCATCACCGTCTCTTGCGACGAGAAGGACGCGATCTGCTCCCTTGAGCATGCCTACAAGGCTGCCGCTACCGCCCATCCAGCTGATGAGGACGCGACCGAGCCTCCTGAGGCCGCGCCTGCGAAGAAGAAGCAACTGTTCTCGTAGGACTACGCCGACACGAAGAAGGTGTCGGTTGATGGCAGCGGCTCAGGCCCTGCCTTCACCATCGGCACCTGCCCTTCTCCTGCAAAGGAAGGCGCGCTCGTCGCCTTCCTTCGGGCAAACTCTGATTTGTCCGGTGTACCAAGGGAGGGAGGTGATCGAGCACCACTTAGCGGTGTGCCCCAACGAACGCCCTGTCAAGCAAAAAGCACGGCGCCAGGTGCCCGAGAAGCAAGAGTTCATTGTTCAAGAACTGCACAAGCTGCAAGAAGCTGGAGTCGTCCGCGAGGTGCGCCATCCCAAATGGCTCACCAACCCAGTCGTCGTCCCCAAGAAGGGCGCTAAGGAGCGTATGTGTGTCGACTTCACGAGCCTCAACAAGGCCTGCCCTCAGGACCCATTCCTGCTGCCATGCGCCGGCCAGGGCGTGAACTCCACCACCGGCTACGCCCACATGCCCTTTGGCCTGAAGAACACCAGCGCCACCTTCCAGTGGCTGGCACGCTCCGCGTCGGGGCCTCGGGCAGCAAGGGATGCGGAGTCCCCTGGACGCCCCCAGCGCGTCGCCTCCTCAGACTTCTCCCCCACTGAGTCTCGCGGGCCTTAGGAGCTCCTCGACCCCTGAGAAGTGAGCTTCCACGGCGCACCTCGCCAGGCGACCTGCGCACTTCTCCAGCACGATTTTGCCAGGTGCGTTCAAGTGTTACCTCGCGCGGCTCGAGTTACCCCTCGCCATCGCTTCCGGGATTCTTCTACCAAGGTGATTTTATTTTGCTCAATTGAGGGCGCCCCACGGGCTGCACCAACCTCACGCTGACCCGTGCTGGACACGGCAGCTGCATCTCTTTAGGTTGTGTAATGAATCTTATTATTATGCCCTAGTAAGTTCATGATTGACTACATAATTGTGTATTTGGTTCGATGCCGTCTCGAGAGCGCCAGACGCTCACTATCTCCCTCCTGACCATTCCCTGAGCGGGGGCTAGGCACGGCGACTGTGCTCGGGTCCGTCCCTGCAGCACCGCTAAATCCAAGTGACTGAGCTCTGGCTCGCGGGCCTGCTCCCGTGCATGCCACCTCGCCAAGGTCCTTGGTGCCTTATCTCCTCACGTAACGGCCACGAGCAAGCTAGCGAGCGCGCGTCGCTCCCCTGTCGTGAGGTTTGTCGACGTGCAGTTGTCCCAAGAGCAAGACGCTCGGAAGGCCTCGCGAGCGCCGGCTTGCGAGATAGCCCCGGCGGGACACCCCTTCGGATCCCCTGAAGCCTCGCGGCTGGCGTCCCGCGGGCCGGCCTGCTGCGGTCATCTAAGCAAGAGGCCTTGCGAGCAGAAGATCTCGCGGGCCAAGCCTTGCGAGGCACGCCTCGTGAGCCAGGCATGCCTCCTGAGCCGCGGCTCACCCGACGCGCCTCTCTGCAAAAGCTAAGTCCGACTATCTCGCAAGACGCCCTTGTCATCTCTCAGCTCCTTCTTCTTGCAATATTGGTGAGTGCCAACGTTTTCTCCTACGCACGAACCGCTTGCACGCCTAAGGGGGGCTCTCTGAGCATCGCGTCTCAGGGGTCCTTACCGCCTCAGTGCCCTACACCTCCTGGCCTTGTTCAGGTAACGCGACCGGACCTACCAGCGATGGCTATAGCCGCCCGGGGGCTGGGTCCCGATGACGTAGAGCACCATGGCAGACAAGAAGAGATAAACGAGGCCTCACGAGAGCGCCTCATGAGGAAATATATGTTATGATAAATTATGTAGTACTTAAGCAAAAGTCATTGTTTTCACGCCCTCCCGGGGTATCCGGTGCAGGAGAAAAGAACAAAAGGAAGAGGTCAAGGGGGATGCGGCGCGCTCCAAGATCCAACACGGACGCCGCCTGCGCCTAGTTGGAGTCTTCATCTTCGCTCTTGATGCGCGGGGAGCCTTCGCCGCTCTCGCCCCCGCTGCTGGAGCCCCCGCTGCTGCTGCTGCCGTTCTCGTTGGAGGACTCGGAGCTGCTGTCGTCCTCGCTCTCCACGCAACACCCATGGAGGGTCCCGGAGGCCCCGAAGATCTTCACGAAGAGCATGGCGGCCCCGTCGTACTTGAACTGGAGGAGATGCCCTCGCTTCAGGCCGCAGGCGAGGGCGAAGGACTGCCACCCCTACTTCAAGAACATGAAGCCGCATGGGGCGAAGTCCGTCGCCACCCAGGAGGGCCCGTTGCAGCAGCCATCCGCCTGCACCCACAGCCCCAGGGGCTCCTTCCCCTCCATCGCCTTCGCGAAAGAGTCGGGGAGTCGGAGCCAGCTGCAAGGCCGGCGGTGCATCCACATGATGAACTCGTACGTCGCATCTGCTGAATGGAACCCCACCTGGGGAGGACGGGCGGCCGCCACGCCGCGCCCGCCTCGGTCATGCGTGCCGTGCCCCCCGCGGCCGCGGGCGCCAGCCCTCCCGCGAGCACTCGGCCGAGCTTCGACAACCACCGAGGGGCGCCCGCGCCCCCGGGGCGGAACCCTCGCGGCGCCGGCGGATGCACGAGCTCGTCCTCTGCCCCTAGCCATCACAGCAGTGGCTCTGGAAGACAATGAAGAAAAGGGAGAAAGGAGCAAGAGAAGAAGAAGATGGGCGAAGGAACTCGGCTCTCCCCTTTCCCCCTCTTTATGCTCGATGGTGGTGCTCTCCCGATCGCTCCGCCTTCTTCGGCGCCGGGAATCGGAGCAGCGCGCTGGTAGGCAATGATGGTCTCGCGCCGTGCGCGGGCAGGCTTTATGTCAGCGCAGACAGTTACCGAGGTGTCGTGGGAGAAGTGTGGGCGCCTCCCGTCACATCGTGCGCCACGCGTCGCGCCTGGCCTGTAGGCGATTAGGGCCCATGTCGTTTCGCCCCCGAGTAGGCGGAAACATGCGCGCCGCGGGCCCGAGGGCTACTGTCGGGCCTGTGCAACCCAGGGTACGTCGGCCCGTCTGCCTGCGGCCCAGTGTACAACGCCTGGCGGTGGCCCAATAGGTGGCCCACCTGTGGGCACCTCAAGCAAGACACCTCATGAGGCCCTGGTCTCCTGAGGATCCCTCCTCAGGGAGCGGGCAAGCAAGACTCAGCCATGACTACACCAAGAGCCTCGCAAGGCCCTCTCGCGAGGCGGCCTCCCGAGGCACCCTCCTAAAGACATGCAAGGCAAGTGCTGTTCGGCTCGGTCGTGCGGTCTCATGCCCACCACGTGGGTGACACGCGCGGCAATGAATGGTGACAGAGGCCGTGCCAACAGGTGCGGATAGAGGGGATTTCCCCTTTTGTGCTAAGGGAGCAAGGCCAGCGGTCCGTTTCCCAAAGCAACCCCCAAAGGTTGCCCGATCGGTGAAAGAAGACCAAGACGGTGGACGCACAGGGCAGAGGTCATCCCCGAGCCCACCGGCGCGTCATGGATAATCGCTTAGCAGACGAAGACCACCTTTTGTCAGGATAGACTGCGCCCCTGTCCCCCTTCAAACTTGCCGTTGTGTGGCAACCCTTCCCGCCAATGTTTTCGGGGGAAGAGGACCAAGGCAGCTATAAAGGGAGGGCAGGGTGCTGCTGTAGAGAGGATCGACTCTTCCGCCCCAAACCTTGTACTCTCGCGCTAGTGCAATCCCAACCAAGCAGGAGTAGGGTTTTACACCACAAGGTGGCTCGAACCTGGGTAAACCACTGTGTCTCCGGCCTGCACCCACTCTCGCCATAGCTTCACCGTAGTTGAGTCATGGTAGGGGACGAGGCGGTAGGAATGAGCTCACCCTAGTGTTCGAGCCTTTGGGTCCCCGGAGCACGACCTTTGACATGCATACCGCTCCACCAGGTCATGCTCCTCCAGCACTGGCTTGAAGACGATGTTGCCCCTCCACAGCGCCGCCCACTCTGTCTCCCCCGCCTCCGCATTCGGATCAGCTGCCTTCCCCGGTTTATTCCGACTCCTCTTGGGCGCCATGGCTGTGCGAGGTGGACGGATTCAGAAGCCGGTGGGGGGCGCGACGCGGTGGTGAAAGAAAAAGGCACTCTAACGCGAGGTTGAAGACGGCGGCGAACTGGCTAGATTGGGAAGAGGGGGTAAATGAGCAGCTCCCCTTGCAGTTTCCTTTTATATGGGGTAGGCGCGGGGGCTGGTGCTTTTCCATCCTACGTGGATGCGCTTTTCAGGCGCACCACCTCCCGCCGCCGCTTTGCTCCACCTCTCCCACGCCCGCATTTAATGCGCATCGTGGGCGGGTGCCGTAAAAGAGAAGATTATGAAAGTTATCTTCTGCCACGCGCCACCTGTGCACTGTTTGGGCCTAGCCCAACAACGCCTCGCATGCGTGTGTGGCCCAGGCCCAGGGGCTCCTGTCGGTGTACTAAGACATGGGTGACCTCATACCCAGACTTGTGCATAGGCGGTTGTAGCCACCCTTCCGGCAAGGGCTTGACAGAGGATAACTACGACTCAAGACTTAACACCAAGACCGTGAAGAAGACCTCAAGGCAGGTCATCGAGAAGTATTATTCTCGTACTGAAGATCAACAATGCCCTTGCCAGAAAGCTCTGCCCCGGCAAGGTGAAGACCAAGACTATGGTTGCCGGCCAGTCCCCTTGCTGGCAAGCAAAGGCCCGGCAAGCTCCGTGCCAATAGGCGTGTTCTGTCCCGTTATCGCTCCATCTCACCATCGACTAGATAGGCTCGTATGCTAGGTGTTGAGCGGGCAGACAGTGAACATAGCCGGCCAAGGCACATGTCAGCACGCCACGCCAAGATTAACTTTAATGACACCCGTCCCTGGGACATGTCAAGATTACAGGAGGGCGCCAGGACCGTGGAACAGATCTTTTGCCCAAGACCTCGCCTCCCGAACGTAGCACCTAATAGTGCATTAAATGCGTTTGTCTTACCCCGTCGGAAGATAGATGTGGTGACGGTGCAAGTCACTGTACATACTCTGTAATGACCATATTAGCCATTGTGGTAACCCCTTGGCCTATAAAAGGAGGCCCACAGCTACAGGTAGAACGGTCGACACCCAGCTCAATTACACGTAGTAGCTGCATTTCCCATGCACCTTGCCGGAAGACTGCGCTCCTTGTAAGTTGAGTTCATACACGATCAAACACAGAACATGAGTAGGGTTTTCTTGCACCTAATGAAAATCTGCTCTTTGTCCCATGCATGTCCCCTGACCCGAATCGCAAAGGGGCCCGTTCAGTCCCATAGATCGTCATTTTCCACGACAAGAAGCACCTATGATACATCGACACGTGGCACGGCACAATAGTGGCCTATTTTTATCTGATAAAGATAGACCTGGGGGCCATAGTTTTCACTAGAGGCTTCTCTCTCGAGCACAGAAACATACGGTGGGTAAACAAATTACTGTTGGGCAATTGATAGAAAAGCAAATAATTATGATGGATTCATGGCAATGATCATGTATATAGGCATCACGTCTGAGACAAGTAGACCGACTCCTGCCTGCATCTACTACTATTACTCCACTCATCGACCGCTATCCAGCATCACCTAGAGTATTAAGTTCATAAAAACAGAGTAACTCCTTAAGCAAGATGACACGATGTAGAGAAGCAAATTCAAGCAATATGAATAAACCCCATCTTTTTATCCTTAATGGCAACAATACAAATACATGTCATGTCCCCTTCTGTCCCTGGGATTGAGCACTGCAAGATTGAACCCATCACAAAGCACCTTTCCCATTGCAAGATAAATCAATCTAGTAGGCCAAACCAAATCGATAGATCGGAGAGAAATACAAAGCTATATTTAATCATGCATAAAAGAGTTCAGAGAAGACTCAAATATTTCTCATGAATAATCTGATTATAAACTCACAATTCAACGGATCCCAACAAACACACCACAAAAGAAGATTACATCGGATAGAACTCCAAGAACATCAAGGAGAACATGGTATTGAAGATCAAAGAGAGAGAAGAAGCCATCTAGATACTAGTTATGGACCCATAGGTCTATGCTAAACTACTCACACATCATCGGAAGGGCAGCAAGGTTGATGTAGAAGCCCTCCGTGATCGATTCCCCCTCCGGCAGAGTACCGGAAAAGGCTTCCAGATGGGATCGCAGAAGAACAGAGGCTTGCGGCGGCGGAAAGGTTTTCTCTTCTGGCTCTCTGATGGTTTCCCAATATTTGTGAATTTATAGAAGTGGAATTAGGTCAAACGGAGTCATGTGGGCCCCACAAGGCAACACGGCGCGCCCCCTGGGCCGCGCCCTGTTGCCTTGTGAAGCCTCCGTGAGGCTTCTGGCCTTCTCCCGAAGCTTCCAAGGTCTCTTTTGTCCAGAAAAGAATCTGCAAAAAGTTTCGTGGCATTTGGACTTCATTTGGTACTATTTCTCTAAAAGAGCCAAAAACAAGTAGAAAACAGCCACTGGCACTGGGCACTAGGTTAATTGGTTAGTCCCAAAAAATGATATATAATTGCATATAAAAACATACAAGATTGATACTATAATAGCATGGAACAATAAAAAATTATAGAGACATTGGAGACGTATCAAGCATCCCCAAGCTTAATTCCTGCTCATCCTCGAGTAGGTAAATGATAAAAACAGAATTTTTGATGTGGAATGCTACCTATCATGTTTCATCATGTAATCTTTCTCTTACGGTATGCATAATAAGATCCAAATGATTCAATGCAATAGTCTATAATTTGATATAAAGACATCAATACTCAGGCATACTAATAAACAATCATGTCTTTCAAAATAAACATGCTAAAGAACGTTATCCCTACAAAATCATACAATCCTGTCATGCTCCATCTTCTTAACACATAATATTTATCATGAACAACCCCGGTTTTAGCCAAGCAATTGGTTCAACCTTTTTAACGCGCTTCAGCTTTTTCAACTCCCACTCAATACATGAGCGCAAGCCATGGATATAACACTATGGGTGGAATAAAGTCGGTGGTAGAGGTAAATAAGAGAAGTCAAAAATAAGAAGATAGTCTCACATCGATGAGGCAAATCAACGGGCTATGGAGATGCCCATCAATTGATGTCAATGCGAGGAGTAGGGATTGCCATGCAACGGATGCACTAAGAGCTATAAGTGTATGAAAGCTCAACATGAAAACTAAGTGGGTGTGCATCCAACTTGCTTGCTCATGAAGACCTCGGGCATTTGTGGAAGCCCGTCATCGGAATATACAAGCCAAGTTCTATAATGAAAAATTCCCACTAGTATATGAAAGTGACAAAATAGGAGACTCTCTATATGAAAAACATGGTGCTACTCTGAAGCACAAGTGTGGAAAAAGGATAGTAACATTGCCCCTTCTCTCTTTTTCTCTCATTTTTTTAGAATGGTCTCATGGACCTCATCCCCACTTTGTCAAGGACTCATTAGTCTCCACCATTCTTTCCTCACTGGGACAATGCTCTAATAATGATGATCATCACACCTCTATTTACTTACAACTCAACATTACAACTCGATACTAGAACAAAAATACGACTCTATATGAATGCCTCTGGCAGTGTACCAGGATGTGCAATGATGCTAGCGTAACATGTATAGAAATGATGAACGGTGGCTGAGCCACAAATACTATGTTAGCTATATGATCATGCAAAGCAATATGACAATGATGATGTATGTCATAAAAACGGAACGGTGGAAGTTGCATGGCAATATATCTCGGAATGGCTATGGAAATGCCATGATAGGTAGGTATGGTGGCAGTTTTGAGGAAGATATAAGGAGGCTTATGTGTGATAGAGTGTATCATATCACGGGGTTTGGATGCACCGGCGAAGTTTGCCCCAACTCTCGATGTGAGAAAGGGCAATGCACGGTACCGAAGAGGCTAGCAAATTGTGGAAGGGTGAGAGTGCGTATAATCCATGGACTCACATTAGTCATAAAGAACTCACATACTTATTGCGAAAGTTTATTAGCCCTGGAAGCAAAGTACTACTACGCATGGCCCTAGGGGGAGGTTGGTAGGACTTAACCATCGCGCGCCCCCGACCGCCACACAAAGGAAGTCAATCAATAATAAATCATGTTCCAACTTCTTAGCATATCGACAGATCATACGTGCATGCTTCGAGAATCACAAACCTTAACACAATTATTCATACTAAACCACAATTATCTACTAATACCTCCCACATATTACCATCTTAATATCGCAAAACTATTGCAAGGAATCAAATTTATCATATTCAGTGATCTATATGAAAGTTTTTATTATATCCCTCTTGAATACCTATCATATCAGGACCAAATTCATAACCCGTGCATATTACCATTGCTATCATGAGACTCTCAAAAAGATATAAGTGAAGCATGAGAGTCCTATTTCTTTAAAATATAACCACCGCCGTGCTCTAAAAGATATAAGTGAAGCACTAGAGCAACTGCCTAGCTCAAAAGATATAAGTGAAGCACATAGAATATTCTAACAAATCATGAATAATGTGTGTCCCTCTCAAAACGGTGAGTTCAGCAAAGATGGTTGTGACAAACTAAAAAGCAAACAAACTATATCACAAGACGCTCCAAGTAAAACACATATCATGTGATGAATACAAATATAGCTCCAAGTGAGTTACCGATAGATTGTAGACGAAAGTGGGGATGCCTACCAGGGCATCCCCAAGCTTAGACGCTTGATTCTTCCTTGAATATTACCTTGGGGTGCCTTGGGCATCCCCAAGCTCAGGCTCTTGCCGCTCCTTATTCCTTTATCCATCGTAGTCTCACCCAAAACTTGAAAACTTCAGCACACAAAACTCAACAGAAACCTCGTGAGATCCGTTAGTATAACAAACAAATCTTAAACTTTAGGTACTGTTGTAAATTTATTCATATTTAATATTGGCATAATGCTACTGTAATCCAACTTCTCCATGACTCATACCCCCCTATACGATC
This sequence comes from Elymus sibiricus, assembly GCA_039707655.1. NCBI lineage: Eukaryota > Viridiplantae > Streptophyta > Magnoliopsida > Poales > Poaceae > Elymus > Elymus sibiricus. The sequence continues at coordinate 280,108,148 of CM077676.1, forward strand.
CATAGATTCATCAAAATAAGCAAACTATGCAACAAAAACATAATCTGTGTAAAACAGAACCATCTGTAAAGATCTGAATTATGGTCATACTTCTATAACTCCAAAAATTCTGAGAAATTAGGAAAACGTGGGAAATTCATATATCAATACTGTGTAAAACATTCAGAAGGTTCTGACACTCCAGCGAAAATTAGAAATTCCAGCACTGGACGCAAAAGTTTCTGTTTTCAAACAGCATCTATCATACTATCTTCCAAATCATCCCAAAGGCATTACTTGGCACAAACACTAATTAAAACATAAAAATACAATCATAACAGAAGCTATAATTGTGCAAACACTCAAAAACAGAAATTAAAAGTAAAAAATTATTTTACTCATTGGGTTGCCTCCCAACAAGCGTTATTGTTTTATGCCCCTAGCTATGCATAATGCATAGTTTCAAGTATTGTCATCCTTGGTTTTGACATCCTTAGGTGTGTGATTTTCAGGAGGTTTTTCATAAACAATGGGGAACACATCATCAACCAAAATACTAGGGTTATTAAGGCTACCTTCTTCAAACCCCTCTTGGTTCCCTTTCATGATCAAAGCATACTTACGATTAATTTCATTAAAGACTTGTTGGATGATATGTATGGGAGGAACTTCTTTTTTAGTATTTTCATCAAAGGTATGGTGATCATGAAAAACATATTGCAACATATATTCCTCATTATATAAAATTTCATCTATCACAGGATTTTCTTGACTCATATTATAGAAATCAAAGATCTCTCTAGCTTCTCGTACTATGTAATCAAACTCATTCATAAGGATAAGAGTAGCTATCTTTTTAGCTTTGGGGTTATTTATAACCGGCAACTCATAAAACAATCTTTGCAAGGTAGGATGAGTACGGATAAATCTTCTTTCGAGTTTAAGAATGAGTGCGGATATAGCCTCCCCATAACTGTTGGTTCTTTTAAGAATTTAAGTGTCATTACAAACCAAAGTTCCTGTGCAATTAAAGAACTCTTGAATAATGTTTTTCCCTATGCCATTTCCACTCCCTACTACAAAAATTTTTGAGTCTAAATTTGAGGTAATTTCTATCTTAGGAATTTTAGCATCTTCATCTTTTTCAATAACAAAATCAGACATGGTGGCAACTTTTAAGCAAAGCAAGCAAACTAGCAAACAAGCAAATAAAATATTTTTGTGTTTTTGTAAAAAAAAATTAGAAGTGGGGGAGATGAAAACGAGAGGCGAATGCAAATAAAAGGTAAATAAAGTAAATGCAAGTGAATGATAATTTGTGCGAAGGTACTTGGTAATTTTGATGATGTCTCCCCGGCAACGGCGCCGGAAATTCTTCCTGCTACTTGTAGTCTGCGTTGGTATTTCCCCGAAGAGGAGAGGATGATGCAGTACAGTAGAGATAAGTATTTCCCTCAGTTAAGAACCAAGGTTATCAACCCAGTAGGAGAACCAAGCAAAATTCCGTTAAGCGCACCTGCACAGACAAGAGCAAACACTTGCACCCAACACAAATAAGAGGGTTGTCAATCTTCTTAGCGGTTATTTCCAAGGGTTAAATCTTATCGAGGTAAATAGATAAACTAAAATACTAATTAAAATAAAAATAAATAAATTTCAGCAAGGTATTTTTAGGTTTTTTATATGATAAAGATAGACCCGGGAGCCATAGTTTTCACTACAGGCTTCTCTCTCAAGCACAGAAACATACGGTGGGTAAACAAATTACTGTTGGGCAATTGATAGAAAAGCAAATAATTATGACGGATTCATGGCAATGATCATTTATATAGGCATCACGTTCGAGACAAGTAGACCGACTCCTGCCTGCATCTACTACTATTACTCCACTCATCGACCGCTATCCAGCATGCATCTAGAGTATTAAGTTAATAAAAATAGAGTAACGCCTCACTACTAGGAAAAAGCTTATAGGTAGAACTTTACCAATAGCACGTGTATGGACCACCGCGCTACTGGTATAACTTAGCAGCAGCGCTGGTTATGCTGGGCGGCGCTACTGTTAAGTGTGCCACACCACACCCCATGTCAATTGATAGTAGTAGCGTTTGTGAAACACCCAGCGCTACTGTTAGTGCCACGGCTATAGAGCCTGTTATAGATAGCGCGCTACTGCTATTTGTTCTGCGTGTAAGCTTGTGGGCCCCTTTAGCAGTAGCGCCCGTTGCAACCCAGCGCTACAGCTAGTGCAAGTACCAGTAGCGCGTGTGTATGGCCAGCGCTACTGCTATGGTCGCCAGCCAAAATATCTACCCCCTTTTCCCCCCTTCTTCTCCCTCCCACTTCCTTTCTCCCCCCTCCTCTTGCACTTGCTTATTGGTTCTTCCTTTCAATGCTCCCCCTCCTCCCTCTCTCTTCTTTGCCCCTCCACCCCCTCCATTAATGCCCTCCCTCCTTCCTCTCTCTTTCTTTGCCCCTCCACCACCTCCATTAATTAATGGCCTCCCTCCTCCATCTCTCTCTCTCTTTGCCCATACACCAATCTCCACTAGCTAGCTCTCTCTCTCTCTCCCTATTAAGAGCTATATGTAGGTACCTCACTATCTAGATCTACTAGCTAATTAAGAAGGTGCTCGATATCCCTCTCGACACATAGGTGAGCAAAAAAAGAGTTGTGCAAGAATGGAAATATGTGTGTGTGCGATATGACCAAAACTATGCGCGATATGAATAAACCGAATTGTGTGTGGCATGTGAGTTGCCTATATTGTGTATTTTTTGAAATGTGGGTGCATTAGTTGCCGATGTTTTGCCGAAATGTCGATTCAATTCCGTTTCGGCGAATTTCGGGCAAACTCAATATGTCCTATGTTTAGGGAAGGTCATGTCGAATTTTTGTATGAATTTGATCCATGCATGCGTACGTGGTTATAATTCTTTTGCTCTGCGCATGCAGGTGATCATGAAGGTCAATGGAAGGATGGTGGAAAGATACTGGCAATCCGCGGTGGACGACATGTATGAAAAAAGACTGAAGGATGTTTTATGTCCATGTCGAAAATGCAAAGGAGGAGTCAGGCTCGACCCCTTTAAGGGTGGTAAATTCAAGTCGCACCTGCTCATGCATGGTTTCATGGATGGCCATGCTCGGTGGATAAGTGAAGATGATGATGATGAGGACGTCGACGGGGCAGGAAATAACCACATTGGGCCAGATGAAGAGATGACCGATTATGGGCCCGAAGAAGAGGGCCTTAGAAATGGTGATGGCGAAGAGGCAGTACAAGGCGGAGAAGACGCGAACACGCCGCAGTCTTCATCGCTACTAAGTTCAGCCATGCGGGACCCGCATGTTCGAGACCTGCTTCGCAAGGAGACGACTAGCGACAGAGCTGCTTCTAGAGAGGAGGCCAAACTGGCGCAACTGGAGGTAGACTCGATGACTCCATTGTATGATGGTTGCAATCCCGAGGTGACCCGCTTGAGTTTCACGCTAGAACTTCTAAAGACGAAGGCAAAAAACAAATGGACGGATGCAAGCCTGGATGAGCTTCTGAAGTATCTAAAGAAGGTTCTTCCCGCGGGAAGCCTATGTCCTACTAGTGTCGAGGAGGCAAAGAAAATCGTGTGCCCTCTTGATCTGCCACACATTAGATATCACGCCTGCATCAACGATTGCATCATATATCGGAACGAGCACGCGGAAAAAACCATTTGTCCAAAGTGCAATGCTTCACGATATAAGAAGGCCGGAAAGAAAGCTCCACAGAAAGTTGTATGGTACTTTCCGATCACTCCGCGTCTGCAGCGGTTTTTCGTAGATCCTAAGGAAGCAAAGCTTATGCGCTGGCACGCGGAGAGGGTGAAGCCAGATGACGAAGATGATCCGAAGCTGAGACACCTCGCAGATGCTTGCCAGTGGAGAGCATTAAACGCTGAATTTAAATTTTTCGCAGATGATGCAAGGAACATCGTGCTTGGTGCTAGTACTGATGGCATGAATCCGTTTAGCAACCAGAACACCAATCATAGCACATGGCCCGTGTTTGTATGGATGTACAACCTCCCCCCCTGGAAGTGCATGAAGGAAAAATACATACACATGACTATGCTTATTCAAGGGCCGAGACAACCGGGAAATGATATAAATCTATATCTCGGGTTACTGAAAGAGGAGCTACAGACCTTATGGACAACGCCGGCCAAGACATGGGACGCAAGCAAAGGAGAGTATTTCTACATGAGAGCCGCGCTGATTACGACAGTGCAGGACTATCTCGGTTACGGCTATATCTCCGGCCAGGTGTGCCACGGATATTGCGGATGCACCAGGTGCATGGATGATACAACTTCTCAGCAGCTATCGAAAGATGGCGAGTCTTCGAAAATCGTGTACATGGGGCATCGAAGATGGCTCGAGAAGGATGACCCGTGGAGAAAGCGTGGAGATCTATTCAATGGTAAGGCTGAGCATCGAGGTCCTCCACGTAAGCGTAGCGGTGCTGAAATATATGAGTTATTGAAGAACTGGGAAGAGTGCCCCTCGCCGGGAAAGACGAAGAAAAAGGCGCCGGAGCCGCTGCTGAAGGTATGGCAGACGAGGTCTGTTTTCTGGGACTTAGAGTACTGGCCCAAACTCGACACGCCTCATAGCCTTGATCAAATGCATATCACGAAGAATATCCTCGAGAGCTTGCTTGGAACATTGATGAACATGCTGGAGAAGACCAAGGATGGGCCGAAGGCAAGAAAAGACTTGGAATTTTTGAATATCAGGAAAGATCTCCAAATGCCCGGTAAAAAGTCGTCGGAGGAGACGAAGACGGAGTCGGAGACGGAAGATAGGGGGAAAAAGTAAACAAGAAGGAAGAACAATATTGCCCCCCCTCTTTCTTCACCTTACATCTGAAGGAGGTCGATCAATTGTTCAAGTGAATTGCCGGAATCAAAGTTAGTTCCGGATACTGTGGGAAGATTAGCAGATATCTAGACACCAAGAAAAAAAGGATCAGCGGGATGAAGTCTCACGACTGTCACGTGATGATGACGCAGTTACTCCCGGTTGTGCTTAGTGGGATTATGGACACACACGTCCGTGAGACGCTTATTGACCTATGCCACTTTTTTGATGCTATCTCTCGAAAGTCGATCAGTGTCAAGCAACTCCATAGGCTACAGGAAGAGATCGTTGTCATACTAAATGAGCTAGAGATGTACTTCCCGCCCGCGTTCTTTGATGTCATGGTGCATCTATGTGTCCACATCGTGGACGACATCATCGACCTAGGGCCGACATTCCTGCACAGCATGATGCCGTTCGAGAGGATGAATGGGGTCATCAAAGGATTCGTTCGTAACATGTCCCGTCCGGATGGAAGCATAGCCCAGGGATATCTGACCAAAGAGTGCATCTCTTTCTGCGAGAGTTATCTAGGCACCGGAGACCCTGTTGTTGGTTTGCCCGTCAGCAAGCACTGTGGAAGGCTCGAAGGCGAAGGTCACACCAATGGTCGGAGGGATCTGAATGTGTCCCGCTCGGGCCGACAAAATGACTTTGATAGGGCAAACTTAGTAGTGCTACAACACCTAGATGTGCTAGAAGATTTTGTGACACTGCACAAAGAGAACATCGCAAATAACTACCGTGACCGTGGGGTGCATAGGACGGACGCTGAAGTTATTAGAGAGCACAACTCCACTTTCTTGCGTTGGTTCAAAGAGCGAGTTCTGGCTAATCCGCCGGAAGAGGGCTGTCCGGACGGAACGCTCATATACGCCTTAGCACATGGCCCGTCGGTCAACCTCGCGACTTATCAAGCATACGATATCAACGGATACACGTTCTACACGGAGGCCAAAGATATAAACAGTGATAACTAGAACTGAGGGGTGATGATGGAAGCCATGACCGGGAACGTAATTGAAAGATATTACGGAAGGGTCGATGAGATCTGGGAGCTTGACTACTCTGGATTGCATAGCGCGACGATGTTCCGTGTCAGATGGGCTAAGAACGTACAAAGAGAAAACCGACATTTCACTACCATGTGTATACCCGACTCCGATAGCGGTACCGTCAATGCCACCGCCAAAAATGAGGCATGGCTACACGCTAAACATGTGACACAATATTTCTTCATAACCGACTCGAGCAATCCCAGCCGTGTTATCGTGAGGAGAGGCAAAAGGAGCATCGTCGGAATGGATGGAGTCGCCAACGAGGAAGACTACAACCAGTACGGTGACCCGATGAGGGAAGATGATGCTGATGATGATGAAACATACGTCAAAAGAAAGATGAAGACTACATTACCTACGAAAGATCGTACTCCCTGGAAAAGGAAAAGTCACGACCATGGGCTCAATTATTCGACAACGAACAAAAGAGGAAAGAAGAAGATCAGTTTGAAGCGTCGTCGACCAAGCTGACAAACTATCATAATTTGTCTATATCTATTTTGTATACATACTTAACACACCGTTAGCGGTCAAATGATGTCATATATATTATACACTAATTATTATCCGGAGGTTATGGTGTTATTGCTCCAACAGACCTAACCCTTAACCGTTATGGGTCAAATGATGTAATATATATGTTCCTATTTTGTATACGCACTTAACCGTTATGGGTCAAATGATGTAATATATACGTTCCTATTTTGTATACACACTTAACCGTTATGGGTCAAATGATGCAATATATATCGCCTTAGTTATATACATTGTATCACCTTCCCTTCGTTCCGGCTCTCGAAAAGGAAAAGAAAAGAAAAGAAAAAAAAAAGAAAAGGAAAAGAAAATAAAGGAAAAGAAAATAGAAGAAAAAAAGGAAAAGAAAAGAAAAAAAAGGAAAGCAAAAAAGGAAAGGAAAAGAAAAGAAAAAGAAAAAATGAAAACAATAGCAGTAGCGCTGGTTGAAGAAACGCGCTATAGCTACTTTAGATAGCAGTAGTGCTGTTTCACAAAACGCGCTATAGGTACCTTAGCTATAGCGCGTGTTTTAAAACCGTGCTACTGTTATTTTGACATAACCCCCCGCGCGGGCTTCCTCCTCTGCTTCCTCCTATTCCTCCCCCGATTCCCCACTCTCTTCTCCCCCCTCGTCGCCGCCGGAGCCCCTGCCCTCACTGCGCCCCAGCCTCGAGCGCCACCGGAGCCCTGCCCTCGCCCTCGCCGGAGCCCCTGCCCTCGCTCTCTGCCAGAGTCTCTGCCCTCGATGTCGCCGCGCGCCTGCCTCCTCCTCCTCGACCACGCCGGCGCCTGCAGCCTCCTCAACGTCGCCGTCTCCCCCGACCCCGCCTCGCGTCCGACCCGCCGCGGTGCCGCCGTCTCCCCCGACCCCCTCTCTCTCTCTCTGCCCTCTGTAAGCCCTCTCCCCTCCCCTCTTCTCTGCTCTGTGCTCTCTCTCTCTGTCTCTCTGCCATATGAACCCTAGGCTATTTTTTAGTGCTAGTTAGTATGAATTAGTATGAACCCTAGGCTATTTTTTAGTGCTAGTTAGTATGAATTGTTGCTATTTAAAAAAAATAGAATTAGTATGAACCCTAGTTAAAAAAACCCTAGGACAGATTAGTGGCTATTTTGAAGTGGTAGTTAGTATGAACCCTAGGTTTCAAACTGTTGCTATTTTTTAGTTAAAGCAATTGTTGTTATTTAATTTTTTTAGTTAAAGCAATTGTTGCTATTTAAAAAAAACAGAATTAGTATGAACCCTAGTTAATTAGGTGGTATGAACCCTAGTTAAAAAAACCCTAGGACAGATTAGGTAGTATGAACCCTAGTTAATTAGTATGAACCCTAGGTTTCAAATTAGGACAGAAATTTAGCTAGGTTTTCAAATTAGGAAAAAAATTTATCTAGGTTTCAAATTAGGACAGAAATTTAGCTAGGTTTTTAAATTAGGACAGAAATTTATATAGGTTTCAAATTAGGACAGAAATTTGACAAGTGCTGAATTTACTATCAAATTTGACAAGTGCTGAATTTAGTTTCAAATACTGTGAAGAAAAAGGACTTCTTGCATTTTTCTTCAAGTTCTATATTTTTCTTGCTGTTATATGCAAATTTAAAGTGGACATGTGATATGCGGACATGTGATTTGGACCTGAGACCCTGACGCCGGCCAGACTTTGGTTGTTTGGACAGATGCTATAGAATGATAGTGAGCATCCTATATTGTTGTGCTGCTGTAGTTGTGCCGGACTTTGGTTGTTTGCAGGGAAACCGATTCCGAGTGGCCTATGTTTTGCCGGAAATGTTGATTCATTTCCATTCCGGCAAATTTCAGGCGCTCTATATGTGCACTTTCTAGCATAGGTCATGCCGAAATTTTCCGTGAATTTCGGCATGACTTGTGCTAGAAAGTTGGACATATCGAGTGCTCGAGATTTGCCACCACGGGAATGAAAAGACATTCAGGCAAAACAAAGGTCACTTTTTTTGTCATTATTCACTTTATTATATAAAGCTTGATAATTAAACGACTACGACATTGAACCCTATCTAGGAAACATGACCGACAATGATGAGGCCGGAGGTTCTCACACCCAAGAAGGACAAGCACACGCCTACCTCGACTTTCTGGCGGCTCAGGAGAAACAAGGGTGGCAGGACCCCCTTGTCATGATGGACGACGACGGTGGTGGCGCCGGCACCGACAGTGATGCCACCAACACCGGCACTGAGACGGGACCTGATGATGTTGCTAACGATAGCACGGAAGGTTGGACCTCCCAAGCCAGTGAAGGAAAGAAGGCAAAGAGGGCACGACGCCCAAATGAGCTCGGCACCGGAAGACTGGTGGTCACGGTGGTGCACCCCGGCGAGGTCGAGCCTGTAGAGCCGCGGGAAGTGGCAGCGTGTTACGGCAACCAACTAGCATGCATCCTACGGGATACCGCTAACATCAACACCACAAAAATACGGAAGAATGAACATTTGAAGCAGCTGCTCCTAACTAGGTTGCACGCAAGATTCCTGTTCCCCGGTCGGAAAGACGACGTTGACCCATGGAAAGATGATGCCATGAAAAAAATCAACAACAAAGCCCTAGGGAAGTTCAGCAATGCATTGAGCGCCTAGAAAACTACGGTGAAAAAGGCGATTGAAGTAGACCATGAAACCTACGCCGAGATTGTTGCAGACAATCCGACAATTACGCTAGAGGACTTTGAAAAGTTCAAGGTGACTTGCAATGAAGAAGCTGCCAAGGCCAGGTCGGAGAGAGGTAAGCAGCTGCAGGCAAAGAACATGGGGAACCACCGCCTCGGAAGTCGTGGTTACACGGGAAAGAGGCCCGTGTGGGCTAAGGAGGACGTGGAACGTGAACGTCTGGGGATCCCAGACCCCTTGGCTGAGTTCACCGACCAGCAGGAGCACAACTTCATCAGGGCCCGATTCTCGTGGGACCCCATAAAAAAGATTTTTTTCACCGACGGGCCGACTAGGCAATTCATAAGATTACTGGTAATTATCCTTTTACCACCTTATATATTAGCTTCCGATCAATGAAGTCTACTACATTCTAGTCACATTCGTAAATGATTCACGCTCCATTTTGCAAAGAGAGCAACACAAGATTGCAGCCGAAAGGGACTCGTCGACTCAGTCGACTCAGTCGTCGGCGAAGTACAAGTGGGACACCCCATTCAACCGGGCCATCAACATAATGATGGGACACCCGCCGGGCCAGCGGCCGCAATATGGATGTGTGCACGGCGCCGGAGACGGAGCCACGTGGAAGTACTTTTATAGCGAGGACCCCGAGGCCAAAAAACAGAGAAAGACGTTCAGTCAAGTGACTATCTACGCGAAGGTGGCGCAGGCGATCGAGAAAACAAGAGCTGATACAGTCCGGGAAGCGGTAGCTGCCTGTAGAAATGATATGGCAGCTGCCTTTACAAGCTTGATTCCAAGTGTGGTCAGCTGGTTGCAACAAAATCCAAATGCGGCACCAACTGATTTTCCCATGCCCAGCTTCACCGGGAGCAGCTCAATGAACACCGCACCCACACCCGTACCTGATATGGCAACCGCACCCGCACCTACTCCAGCACCCTCTCACAGCAGCCCTAGCTACGTCTCTGGCTTGAATGCCGGGCCGTCGACATTGGCTGAGCTCGATGCCCTCACGGTAAATACGCTTCACACCTTCATCAACACAACTAATTAATCTTCAGTTCCCGTTCTTTTTGGATCTCTGACGCCGCACACGTACATGTCTTCGCAGGCCCACTCCACTCCGTGCACCCTCCTTTACCATATGAAGGGCGGGTTGGTGGATGTGGGGAAGGGTACTATAGTGAAGCCCAAGGATCGATTGTTCCACAGCCGGCAGATGCCTGATAATGCCTTAAGGGTCTCTGTGGCGAGTGTGAAAGCGGGCTACGAGGGTTTTCCTCATCCCATACAAACCGGTGGAGAGGATGACGAGACCCCCATGCAGCTTGGCCAATGCAAAAATTGGCCGATCCTGTGGCCGAAGAATCTTCTTCGTGTGGAGGTGGCCGGGAGCACACCAACAGGACCTCATCAGGAAGCAGGTATGACCACAACCCCACCTACACAACTACAACAACCATCGTCTGTGCTGCTGGGTGAGATCGAGAGACACGAGGAAAGAGGGCCAACCGTTCCGGCGGATGATGACATCGGCCCCATGGAAGAGGATATGGATCATGACATGGAGGAGGATGACCCTCTCCAGTATCTCAATACCGGCTTTGACCATGAAGTAACGATGAGTCAACCATATGAGATGCATGGTGTACTAGAGATGGAACGTCCTCGGGAGTGCAAGAAGTCTTTGTTCATGCAATCCTCGCAGGACACGCCTCCAGATGCCAGTTCCACCCAAGCTGAACTAATTAGCCAGAGGCGTTCAATGCTGAGCCCAACAACACTAGGGGCAGTGGTCAGGGAGGGTCTGATAGACCCACCAGCACCTGAGCCCACCAAGAAGAAGCAGAGGAAGAGACCGATGAGAAAAGGCCATAAAGCTACCAATGTTGCTTCTAGCAGCCAGCCACCTCCGCAGACCAGGGTTGACAGTGTACCGATGAAACATGCACCATTACTCCATGTCGCGGGAAAGCCAATGGTACCGGCGGATGCGCTAGCTGCCATAACAGGGAATCTCAGGAGACTCCATGACCATGTGCTGTCGACAGAGAGAAGCCTCCTCGCCTCGGATGATCCAGGATACCCACTTTATACGGTTAGGGTGCCGTGCAGTGGCAAGATGTACGTCAGCACATGCCCCGCGGACCTGTTCTTCCTGCGATTTGATTACATCTTCGAGATGTTTCAAATGAGGAGACTCGATTTTACGTTCGTCCGCCTGTATGCGCTGCACATGAACTACATCGTCAGGAGAGAGCAAATCACTGGTCTTGCGGTCGCGGACCCATACTACATGCATGAGGGCTTCTTGTCAATCAACGAAGCCAACCGTCAATATGCGAGGGAGTACATCGAAGAATTCTTGGTCATGAATAAGGACAAAGAAAAGATTCTCCTACCTTATCATCCCGGGTAAGTCATCCGCGGATAGCCACTATAACACATACATCCTTTCATGCATTTCAATAATTACTTTGCACGCATGGAGGCTAACTTGATCGTGTATTTTGCGCAGCGGGGAGGGGGGGCGTGCCATTCTCATCATTCTTTACCCGCATTTCCCCCACGCTCTATATTTGGACCCATCGAAGAACATAGAGAAGAAAGATTACACACACATAAAGTATGTTCTCAGAGCTCTCATGTGCTTCAGCATGCGGGGTGGCTACATCCAAGTCAAAAAAACAAGTAAGGCCGGGCTGCGTTTCGGCCATAAGACTGACTTCTATTGCCTCTAGCGACCAGCAACAAGTGAGAATGATGGATTCTATGTCATCCATCTAATGATGGAGTACAGAAGGGATGTGCAATCACTTTTCATGACATCTTCATCCGGCGATGCCCATATCCGGAGATGGGCCGAAGCCTTTGGAACCGTGCCGGAGAATCAACTTCGAAATGATTTCTACCGGATCCAGCAGGAAATTGCGTCCATCATCATGAAAGACGTCCTCGAAGAGAATGGGATGTTCTACAACGGCCAAATATCACGAGCTGACGTCCGAACCCGCATAGCCCTACAGCGTCAGGACATGACGCCTTTCACTAAGCTTGGGTGCATCCTCCCGGATATGGCCGGATGGGAAGAGTGCACTGCTTGAAGACAATGTGTCTGTTTAGTTAGTTGTTACTTTCTGTACGACGAAACTTTTGAATGTCTCTGTACGACGAAACTATTAGATGTAAATGGTGCTGCGCTAGTTAATTAGGTTCGGTACGATGAATTTTGTTAACTATGTTTACTATACGTTGCTTCTATTTCATAACTGTTTCTCTCCACAGTCCAACGTATCTTACGCTGCATATTATATATCGTTGAATTCGCTTGATGATATATGTGCATCTCTGACAGGTATATAGATCAACGATGGCGAGGAAGTGGTATGCCGTGTATGTAGGGCATGTTCCGGGTGTGTACGATGAGTGGCCGGAGTGTCAGGCCCAAGTGTACCGCTTCCCGGGCGGAAGCCAGAAAGGGTTTGATAGCAGAATGGAAGCCGAAGCTAGTTACTTGAGATTCATAGCGCAACAGAGGATTCAGAACCGGCGCCGCAAAAACTCCTACATAATCCCGCTTTTGCTCATCGTCATCGCTCTTCTCTCGTATGTCATAGTTTAGGTAGATAATGACACATGTGTGTGTGGTGACAATGTAAGAGACATGTGATAATTAACTTGTATCGCTATTTCGAGATGAGATGATGAGATCGACATCATTTGTGTTCGATAATGATGAGATGAGACTATGTTGTACCACTTTGATAATGATGATGAGACATTCCTTTTTTCATATAGTTTCAATGTATGTGTATGTTGTAATTATATAAAACCTATAAAAATATAAATATACCAGAATAAAAAAAAGAAAAAACTAGCAGCAGCGAAGGGCTTTAGAGTACCAGTAGCGCTGGCTTACCAGTAGCGTGGTTCCCAGGGACGTGCTACAGAACATTAACAATAGAGATGGCTAGAGGCGCGCTACTGGAAGGTGTAAGTAGCAGTAGCGTTGGGTAAGAACCGCGCTACTGCTAAAATTTAGCTGTCGCGTCGTAGCAGTAGCGCGGGCACCCGCGCTACTGCTAGCCCAAAAACCAGAGCTACTAGTAGGCTTTTTCCTAGTAGTGCCTTAAGCAAGATGACATGATGTAGAGAAGCAAATTCAAGAAATATGAATAAACCCCATCATTTTATACTTAATGGCAATAATACAAATACGTGTCATGTCCCCTTCTGTCACTGGGATTGAGCACCACAAGATTGAACCCATCACAAAGCACCTCTCCCATTGCAAGATAAATCAATCTAGTAGGCCAAACCAAATCGATAGATCGGAGAGAAATACAAAGCTATATTTAATCATGCATAAAAGAGTTCAGAGAAGACTCAGATATTTCTCATGAATAATCTGATCATAAACTCACAATTCATCGGATCCCAACAAACACACCACAAAAGAAGATTACATCGGATAGAACTCCAAGACCATCAAGGAGAACATGGTATTGAAGATCAATGAGAGAGAAGAAGCCATCTAGCTACTAGCTATGGACCCATAGGTCTGTGGTAAACTACTCACACATCATCGAAAGGGCAGCAAGGTTGATGTCGAAGCCCTCCGTGATCGATTCCGCCTCCGGCAGAGTACCGGAAAAGGCCTCCAGATGGGATCACGGAAGAACAGGGGCTTGCGGCGGCGGAAAGATTTTCTCTTCTGGCTCTCTGATGGTTTCCCAATATTTGTGAATTTATAGAAGTGGAATTAGGTCAAACGGAGTCACGTGGGCCCCACAAGGTAACACGGCGCGCCCCCCCTGGGCCGCGCCCTGTTGCCTTGTGAAGCCTCTGTGAGGCTTCTGGCCTCCTCCCGAAGCTTCCAAGGTCTCTTTTGTCCAGAAAAATATCTCCAAAAAGTTTCATGGCATTTGGACTTCATTTGGTACTGTTTCTCTGAAAAGCGAAAAACAAGCAGAAAACAGCAACTGCCACTGGGCACTAGGTTAACAGGTTAGTCCCAAAAATTGATATATAATTGCATATAAAAACATCCAAGATTGATACTATAATAGCATGGAACAATCAAAAATTATAGATACGTTGGAGACGTATCACAAAACAAGTCCAGAACTGAAACAATTTCAGAAGAGCTCAAGAAAAGTTATCCTGGGTATCCACCATGCTGGCAATAACATTAGCAAGCTTATTAGCTTTCTCTTGTCTGGCGCTAAAATCCTCCAACACTTGCTGTTGCACCAAAAAGTATGCATCTGAATTCTGCAGGGACTTCCTCAATCCTTTTGCTTCTTGTCACAGCACAGCTGATCGATGTCTTTCAGCTTGTAGTTGAGACTCAAGAAACAAAACTGATTCAGACAGCGAGTTTGAAGAGCTTGTGCCAGCGGTAGTGGCCAGTAACTCAAACACTACATCAAGACATGACTTTGGGGTTGTCTCACTGTCTTCAAGATAGTTTTCCTTATCTGTTTTATCAGCTTTGTTGGAGACCAACAAGGCTGTCTCACTATCTTCAACCTTATCTGCATTACTTCCTTTACCATTGCTTAATGTGGCACTCTTCTCCAATATTCTGTCAGCATTTTAAAAGAAGAAACAAGCAGACACATAACAGGTTTAGCATGTAGTATATGAAACTCATTTTGGTGAACCCGTTCAATAGTAAGGTGGACATGATTAGACTATCAAGTCTTATATTGCAAAGTAGTACTCCCGCCGTCCCATAATGTAAGACATTTTTTGACACTACACTAGTGTCAAAAAACGTCTTACATTATGGGACGGAGGGAGTACATTATAAAAGCATCAAACAAACATATATCTATGTGCTATGGTCACTGCATTGTCTTGCCAAATCAAAATAGAGACACAGTTCAAATCATATCAGTTCAAGACAAAGTAGCATTGAAAGAATATAAGTGTGGGAAACTACACGGCACCACAAGATTTCAGATGGGTACCACGGGTATACATGTACAACTGACAACATTTTTGGATCTGTTTTGATGCTAGTAATGTGCATGATATGAGAAGACAACTGTCTACACAATTGAGATTGAAATCAACATAGAGCAATTTAGAAGAGCAAACCAGTTAAAGAAACATGTTCAAACATACCTGTTGTGCCATTGGAGTTTCGATTGGATCCTTCAATTTAAAAATTAGTTGGTATGAGTAAATACAGTGATACAAGAGCAAAGCAGTATGCACCATAGCTATGGAATCATACCTGAGAATAGTTGTTCATCAGGTTTAAGCACTTGTTCTACAAGAAGAGAATACAGTAAGACACATGCATATAGTACTTCAAAATGAAATATGATCTCATAGACCCTACCAGATTCTTGGGTCTGGACCAATACAAAACAAGGCGTTCCCAGTCATCGTCCCGTAAATGTGTCTCCGGAGAAAGTAAGGGAATTTGATGAGTTTCCTTGCCAGTGAAGTACGTTTTCTTCAGGTAATTCCGATACTACCACAAAGCATTCTTGAAGATAGCACAGGTATTAGCACAGGTTACCTCATCCTGAGTTTCCAAATCGGTCATTCTCTACACAGAAAAATGGAACATTTGCTGTGTTATAACCAGCAGGGAGGTAGAAAGTATGGGACAAAGCAAAGTAATTGCCATGAATACTTACACATAACTCCTGGAGGAACACCTGCAACTGGCTTTTTCCTTCAGCTTTAGTATAATATTTCCATGATGGGAAGATACGAACATAGGATTTAACAACATCAAATGCGATAGACGCTAAACTACGGATGAGTAGTTGTGCTTCGTCCATAGGAATATGTGTACTAACTGGTGGAGTTGGGGTTCGCCGTGGTAGTCCTGGCGCTTTGGGCACTGGAGCTGCCTTACTAACTGCTCTTGTTTGGGAGCACTGTGGTGGAGATGATGTTGTGTCAACTGGAACTGGGTTACTATCTGCTGGAGTTGGGGTTAGATTGGGTGAAGCTGGTTCTCTATCCATCAGAGTAGGGGTAAAATCTGCGAGAGTCTAGGTTATGTGTGGTAGGGCAGGTTCTTGTGCAAGTACAACTGGGGTGCTATCTCCATCGACAGGTAGCACTGTTTTATTTGAAGACCATGTTTTTACTCCGCTAGATACTGCCATCACCCCCTCCAATTCAAATGGCTGATAAACAAGAAAAGTAGTTGAATGTACATACCTTGTATGAGAGACAGATGCAATAGATAGTGAGGAAAAAAGAGGGCATGAAATAGTTCACATATATGTTGTTTAACTAAATAGGATAGCATGACATAATTTCACATATATGATGTCTATCTAAAGAGTATAGCATGACATAATTCAAAGATATGATGACTAACTAAAAAGGATGGCATTAGATAATTATATGATGTCTTTAGTAAACAGGTTCGCATGACATAATTCACATACATGTTATCTAAGTAAACAGGATGGCATGATATAATTCACATATGTGATTTATATACTAAGCAGATGGCATTCACATATATGATGTCTAACCTAAGCAAATGGTGTTACATATTGTGTATATGATGTCTAAACTATGCAATGCAAGACACCATATGCATGATACGAGTAGTATAACCATGCCAAGTTAGAGCATACACCTCGGGGGGGGGGGTAATAGGACTGGTCATCTGTCTCTGAATCCTCCTCTTAGGAGCTATCTTGACTGAGCAAGAGATCTGCTTCGACAGGTAGCACTGTGTGCTCTAAAGACCTTGTTTTCACTCCAGATTTTTTCATCACCCACTCAAATGGCTGATTCACAGGAAGAGTAGTTGAATGTACAAACATTGTCGACAAATGGAAATGTATTGAAAAAAAAGGAATGGCAAGATATACTTCAAATATATGATGCCTGGCTAAACTGGATGGCATTGCATATTTCACATATCTTATGGCTGGCTAAAAAAGATGGCATTGCATAATTCAGATATATGATATAGAAGCTAAACAGGTGGCATTACAAAACATGTCTAAACTAAGCAGATGACATATATGATGTCGAAAGTAAGCAAATCAAGGCACCATATGCATAATATGACCAATATCATCATGCCAAGTTAGATCAAACACCTCGGGGGGTAAATAGGAGTGGTCAGCTCCCTCTGAATCCACCTCTGAACAGCTATCTTCCTCTGGATTACAATCTGGAGGAGGGTGGGGTGGGGTTGCCATTGCACCCACCATGGAGCGATGTCTGCATGACATTATATTGCCCCCCAAGACTCTTCTCTTTTTTGTCTATATGTTCAGCATGACTGTGTACAATAACTGACATGCATACGAAAAAAATATAGTGAGATTACGTAAGGACAGCACGCAGAAATGTAGAGTGATAGTAACAACCAGTGGATAGATCCAAAAATAGTGATAGCAGGCACATGCTAGCTTAATTTAATAAAAAGACAGATGATGGCTGCTTTACTGTTTGTTTCCCACCCAAGATGAACGACATAGTATAGATACCCTAGAAGAACCAGATAGTAGATAGAGATACTATACATTGCTGCCTTGATATGTGCCCCACAAGCATTTTAAAACTCAAGTTTGAACATTAATTTGGACCTAACTTGGAGTCTAAGAGATGAATAGGATGATAAACTAGCAGGTAATATTAAGCAATGCATAAAGTAAGCAGAAACAAAGGAGTGTGACCTCTCTTGCGGATCCGTGTACTCCTCAGGTTCATCTGCTGAGGCGATGATGGTGATGCAGTTGCGGTGGCTGTCGGCGGCGGGGAAGGAGATCTGAGGTGGCGAAAGACGGTAAGGACTCATGATGTCTGGTATGGTGGACGCTTCTGTCGATGGAGCAGCTCAGGTGAGCTGGACGATGGCGCGGCAGGAGCAGGACAAACCATACAAAGTTTTCTCCGACACCTATCTATAACTGAAGTTATTCTATAAGGGCTCCTTTGGCTTGCAGGATTCTAAAAATGCAGGGATAGGAGAAACATCGGAATAGGATAGGAATGCACGTGGAAAATAGAGCAATTGTAAACACATGATTTCTTTCAACTAGGGTGTTTGGTTCGTAGGAATTGGAAGAGCACTGGAATGCAAAGAAACATGGCCAAATTAAAGTCAAACCACCTGAAAATGTGTACAGTTAGAATGTTATTATGCCACTAATGCACTTAGTCTTTTTTTCATGCATAGGATTTTGATAAGTAGGTCCAGGTGGATGTTAAAATTTCTATGTTTTTCCTTTGAAACAGACACGAAAGGAAAACATCCTTCTGTTTTATTTTGCTCCATTCCTTTCAACCAAATGCATGAATAATTGAATAGTAGAGTACCATAGGAAAATTTCCTATTGCTACGTTTTTCCTTCACTTTTTCCTTTGAAACAAAATAGCCCTAAGGGATCGACATGAATGTAGAGTAAAAAGTGATGCGACAAGTGTACAACCTCTTTGGCGTAGCCGTGTCGACCTCAGCATCATTGGTTCGGTCGCTGAAGATGTTGCGGTGGAGGTGGCTGTCGGAGATGGGGAAGAAGATCTGAGGCGTCTGTAGACGGCGTCGAGGGTACTACTCTGTTGTGATGGATGGTTCCGTTGTTGGAGTAGCTCCGGTGAGCTGTACGACGTCGAGGCTGAAGCAGTACAAGACAGACATCGTTAGTCTAAAGTGGGATTCTAATACCATCTCCAATAGATGATGTAAAATACATCACCAAAAAGTGCTAGCTGTAAAATTTACATCACCAAAAAACACCCAACTCCAACATATGATGTAAAAACTGTTGACTCTGAACTTAACTATCAAAACTGAATTTTACTGTCGAAACTGAACGCACTAGTAGCAGAGAAGCACTTCACTGGTAGTTTAGGCCGCTCGAGCACCAGTAGCAGAGAAGTAGTGATCTAAATCTGCACCCGCTCGATAGGGAACACACCAGCAAATAGCAACCAGAGCAGGAGCGCAAACGAGAGCCAGAGCCGCAACTCGTGTAGCTGCATCAGCCCGTGTACTAGCATCATTAGTGCGAGCGAGAGCAAGAGCAGAGCAGCAGCACGGGCGAGAGCAAGAGTAGAGCAGCAGCGCGAGCGAGAGCCAGAGCAGCAGCTCCAGCTGGCATGGACGCTGCCTCCGAGGTAGCCTCACAATGGGGGAGAGCCGCCGTGGAGGATGTCGGCGGCGGCGCCAGCGTCGAGGGAGCCGCGCCATGGCGGAGCGGGATTGAGCACCGTGGCGCCATGAGGTCGAGTGAAGGAGAAGATGCGATGAGTGTACAACCTCTTTGGTGGCGCCGAGTAGGCCTCGGCTTCATCCGAGGAGTCGATGAGGATGCTTCGGTTTCGGTGGGGCAAGTTAAGGCGGCGCTGTGGGAATGGAGCAGCCGTGATAGATGAGGCGATCGTCGGAGCAGCTCCTTTGAGGTGGAGGACGGCGCAGCTGAACCGGTGGGACGACGAGATCGACGACGGATCCTCATCCGGTGTAGTGGATGAGGGACGTCGAGCTGTTGCGGTGGACGACGTCGTCGGGGAAGATGCTCCGGCTGGGTGATACGTCCATTTTGCATCATGTTTTCCTACTGTTATTTATTATGTTTTGGGTCATTATTTCACTTTATGATACAATTCTTATGCCTTTTCTCTCTTATTTTGCAAGTTTCACATGAAGAGGGAGATTGCCGGCAGCTAGAATTCTGGACCCGAAAGGGCTACAGTAGAGATAGCTATTCTACACAAATCCAAATGACCTGAAAATTTACGAAGAATTATTTTGGAATATATAAAAAATATTGGCGGAAGAAATACCAGGAGGGGACCCACCAAGAAGCCACAAGCCTGGGGGACGCGCCCTACCCACTGGGTGCGCCCCCCGAGCTTGTGGGGCCCCTGGCTGGCCTCTAGCCCCCTCAAGGCGGAACCTGGGCAGGAGCACTTTTGCTCTTCGGCGGAGCGATTCCGCCGGGGAAACTTCCCACCGAGAGGGGCAAATCGAAGCCATCGACGTCACCAATGATCCTCTCATCATGGGAGGACCAATCTTCATCAACATCTTCACCAGCACCATCTCATCTCAAACCCTAGTTCATCTCTTGTATTCAATCTTTGTCCCAAAACCTCAGATTGGTACCTGTGGGTTGCTAGTAGTGTTGATTACATCTTGTAGTTGATGCTAGTTGGTTTATTTGGTGGAAGATTAAATGTTTAGATCCTTAATGATATTCAATACCCCTCTGATCTTGAACATGAATATGATTTGTGAGTAGTTACGTTTGTTCTTGATGACATGGGGTAAGTCTTGTCATAGGTGATCATGTGAATTTGATATTCGTTCGATATTTCGATGATATGTATGTTGTTGCTTCCTTTAGTGGTGTCATGTGAACGTTGACTAGATGACACTTCACCATACTTGGGCCTAAGGGAAGGCATTGTGGAGTAATGAGTAGATGATGGGTTGCTAGAGTGACAGAAGCTTAAACCCTAGTTTATGCGTTATTCTGTAAGGGGTGAATTGGATCCCTATGTTTCATGCTATGGTTAGATTTATCTTAATTCTTCTTTCATAGTTGCGGATGCTTGCGAGAGGGGGTAATCATAAGTGGGAGGCTTGTTCAAGTAAGAACAACTCCCTAGCACCGGTCCACCCACATATCAAACTATCAAAGTAGCTAACGCGAATCAAATAAACATGATGAAAGTGACTAGATGAGAACTCCCATGTGTCCTTGAGAATGCTTTGCCTTATATAAGAGATCATTCCGGCTTGTCCTTTCTATAAGAGACCGTTTTGGCTTGTCCTTTGTTATAAAAGGGATTGGGCCACCTTGCTGCACTTTGCTACTATTGTTACTTGCTACTTGTTATGAATTATCTTGCTACAAAACTATCAGTTACCACTACTTTCAGTGCTTGCAGAAAACACCTTGCTAGAAACTGCTTATCATTTCCTTCTGCTCCTCGTTGGGTTCGACACTCTTACTTATCGAAAGGACTACGATTGATCCCCTATACTTATGGGTCATCAAGACTCTTTTCTGGCGCCATTGCCGGGGAGTGAAGTGCCTTTGGTAAGTGGAATTTGGTAAGGAAACATTTATATTATGTGCTGAAATTTAATGTCACTTGTCACCATGGAAAGTAATCCTTTGAGGGGTTTGTTCGGGGCATCTTCACCTTGACCGGAAGCATTAAGAGTTGCCCCTCAACCTATTGAACCTACTGAAAATATTTATTATGAAATTCCTTCGGGTATGATAGAGAAACTGCTGGCTAATCCTTATGCAGGAGATGGAAAGGTACATCCTAATATGCACTTGATATATATATAGATGAAATTTGTGGATTGTTTAAGCTTGCAGGTTTATCCGAGGATGGAGTTAAGAAGAAGGTATTCCCTTTATCTTTGGAGAGAAAGGCATTTACATGGTATAGGCTATTGGCTGATACTGGAACATGGGATTGGAACCGGTTGAAACTGGAATTTCACCAGAATCTTTATCCTATGCATTTGGTTCATCGTGATCGGAATTATATATACAATTTTTGGCCTCGTGAAGGAGAAAGTATCGCTCAAGCTTGGGGGAGGCTTAAATATATGTTGCACACATGCCCCAATCATGAGCTCTCAAGAGAAATAATTATACAAAACTTTAATGCTCGGCTTTCTCATAATGTTCAATCCATGCTCGATACTTATTCTACTGGTTCCTTTATAAAGAGGACTATTGAATTCAAATGGGATTTTCTGGAAAGAATTAAATGCAACTCTGAATCTCGGGAAATCAACAAAGGTAAAGAGTCAGGTATAAATCTTAAGTTTGATTGTGTTAAATCTTTTATGGAAACTGATGCTTTTCATAAGTTTAGTACTAAATATGGACTTGGCTCTGAGATAGTACCCACTTTTGTGAATCATGTGCTGCTCACGTTGATCTCCCTAAGGAGAAATGGTTTAAGTTTCATCCACCTATTGAATTAAATGAAGAGCCTATTAGTGTTAAAGAAGAAACAATTGTTTACAATATTGACCCAGTTGTGCCTACTGCTTATATTGAGAAACCTCCTTTCCCTGTTAGGATAAAGGAACATGCTAAAGCTACGACTGTGGTTAATAAAAGTAATATTAGAACACCTAGACTTCTTAACACATTAAAGTTGAACCTAATATTGCAATGGTAAAAGATTTATTAGTTGATAATATTGATGGGCATGTTATTTACTTTTGCGAAGAGGCTGCTAGAATTGCTAAACCTGTTAGAAATGATCGAGAAATGTTAGATAAGAACAAGCCTGTAGTTGGCATGCCTGTTGTTTCTGTTAAAATTGGAGACCATTGCTATCATGGTTTATGTGATATGGGTGCTAGTGTGAGTGATATCCCTTTCTCTTTATATCAAGAAGTCATGAATGATATTACACCTGTTGAGATTGAAGATATTGATGTCACTATTAAGCTTGCAAATAGAGATACTATTTCACCACTTGGGATTGTTCGAGATGTTGAAGTCTTGTGTGGTAAGATCAAATACCCTACTGATTTCTTAGTACTTGTCTCACAACAAGATAATTTTTGTCCCATTATATTTGGTAGACCTTTCTTGAATACCATTAATGCTGAAATTGATTGTGTTAAAGAAAAGGTTAGAGTTAAGTTTGGCGATGTATCTCATGAATTTAATTTCTCTAAGTTTCATAGACCACCACATGACAAAGAATTATCTAATAAAGATGAAATTATTGGTCTTGCTTCTATTGTTGTACCTCCTACTGATCCTTGAGAACAATATTTGCTGGATCATGAAAATGATATGCATATGAATGAAAGAAATGAAATAGATGAGATATTCTTTAAACAAGAACCTATCCTTAAACATAATTTGCCTATTGAAACTCTTGGAGATCCTCTTCCACCTAAGAGTGATCCTGTGTTTGAATTAAAGAAACTACCTGATACACTTAAATATGCTTATCTTGATGAAAAGAAGATATATATCCTGTTATTATCAGTGCTAACCTTTCAGAGCGTGAAGAAAAGAGACTACTTAGAACTCTGAGGAAGCACCGTGCAGCTATTGGATATACTCTCCATGATCTTAAGGGCATTAGTCCCACTCTATGTCAGCACAAGATTAATATGGAGCCCGATGCTAAGCCAGTCGTTGATCATTAACGATGGCTGAATCCTAAAATGAAGGATGTGGTAAGAACTGAAATATTAAAGCTTCTGGAGGCAGGTATAATTTATCCTATAGCTGATAGTAGATGGGTAAGTCCTGTTCATTGTGTTCCTAAGAAAGGAAGTATTATTGTGGTTCCTAATGATAAAAATGAAATTATCCCACAAAGATTTGTAACTGGTTATAGGATGGTAATTGATTTCAGGAAATTGAATAAAGCTACTAGGAAAGATCATTACCCCTTGCGTTTTATTCATCAAATGTTAGAAAGATTATCTAAACATACACACTTTTGTTTCCTAGATGGATTTTCTGGTTTCTCTCAAATACCTGTATCAAAAGAAGATCAAGAGAAAACAACTTTTACTTGTCCTTTTGGAACTTATGCTTATCGTCGTATGCCTTTTGGTTTATGTAATGCACCTGCTACCTTTCAAAGATGTATGACTTCTATATTCTCTGACTTTTGTGAAAAGATTGTTGAGGTATTCATGGATGATTTTTCCGTTTACGGAACTTCTTTTGATGATTGCTTAAGCAACCTTGATCGAGTTTTGCAGAGATGTGAAGAAACTAATCTTGTCTTGAATTGGGAGAAGTGCCACTTTATGGTGAATGAAGGTATAGTCCTTGGGCATAAAATTTCTAAAAGAGGAATTGAAGTTGATAAAGCTAAAGTTGATGCAATTGAGAAAATGCCATCTCCTAAAGATATCAAAGGTATAAGAAGTTTCCTTGGTCATGCTGGTTTCTATAGAAGGTTTAGAAAAGACTTCTCTAAAAATTTTAGGCCTCTTACTAATCTCTTGCAAAAAGATGTTCCATTTGTTTTTCATGATGATTGTGTAGAAGCCTTTGAAATACTTAAGAAAGCCTTAATTTCTGCACCTATTGTTCAACCACCTGATTGGAACTTACCTTTTGAAATTATGTGTGATGCTAGTGATTACGCTATTGGTGCTGTTCTAGGACAAAGAGTTGATAAGAAATTAAATGTTATTCATTATACTAGTAAAACTCTAGACAGTGCTCAAAGAAACTATGCTACTACTAAGAAAGAATTTTTAGGAGTTGTGTTTGCATGTGATAAATTCAGATCTTACATCGTTGATTCTAAAGTAACTATTCACACCGATCATGCTGCTATTAAACACCTTATGGAAAAGAAGGATGCTAAACCTAGACTTATTAGGTGGGTTCTTTTGCTACAAGAATTTGATTTGCATATTGTTGATAGAAAGGGAGCTGAGAATCCCGTAGCTGATAATTTGTCTAGAATGGAAAATGTTCTTGATGACCCACTACCTATTGATGATAGTTTTCTTGATGAACAGTTAGCTGTCATAAATGCTTCTCGCAATACTCCTTCGTATGCAGACTATACTAATTACATTGTTGCTAAATATATACCACCTAGTTTTACCTACCAACAAAAGAAAAAAAATCTTATTTGATTTGAGACATTACTTTTGGGATGACCCACATTTATATAAAGAAGGAGTAGATGGTATTATTAGACGTTGTGTACCTGAGCATGAACAGGAACAAATCCTACGGAAGTGTCACTCCGAGGCATACGGAGGACACCATGCAGGAGACAGAACTGCACATAAGGTATTACAATTTGGTTTTTATTGGCCTACTCTTTTCAAAGATGCATGTAAGTTTGTCCTCTCTTGTGATGAATGTCAAAGAATTGGTAATGTTGGTAGACGTCAGGAAATGCCTATGAATTATTCACTTGTTATTGAACCATTTGATGTTTGGGGTTCTGATTATATGGGACCTTTTCCTTCCTCTACCGGGTATACTCATATCTTAGTTGCTGTTGATTATGTTAGAAGCTATTCCAACTAGTAGTGCTGATCATAACACTTCTATTAAAATGCTTAAAGAAGTTATATTTTTGAGGTTTGGAGTCCCTAGATATTTGATGACTGATGGTGGTTCACATTTTATTCATGGTGCTTTCCGTAAACTTCTTGCTAATATGATGTTAATCATAGCATTGCATCGCCTTATCATCCTCAATCTGGTGGTCAAGTTGAATTGAGTAATAGAGAAATGAAGTTAATCTTGCAAAAAACCATTAATAGATCCAGAAAGAATTGGTCCAAAGAACTTGATGATGCATTATGGGCATACAGAACTGATTATAAAAATCCTATGGGTATGTGTCCATATATGATGGTATATGGAAAAGCATGTCATTTACCTCTTGAGTTATAACATAAAGCTTATTGGGCCATTAAAGAACTGAACTATGATTTTAAACTTGCCGGTGAAAAGAGGTTATTTGATATTAGCTCTCTAGATGAATGGAGAACACAAGCTTACGAAAATGCCAAGTTGTTTAAAGAAAAAGTTATAAGATGGCATGATAAAAGAATTCAGAAATGGGAAATCAAAGTAGGTGACCATGTTCTATTATACAATTCTCGTTTAAGATTCTTTGCAGGAAAACTTCTCTCTAAATGGGAAGGACCATACATAGAAGAAACCTTCCGGAACGCTCCAGAACCCTCAAAAGGAGTAGGTATGTGGTACGGTAAGTAAACTGACTCCAAAAATTCCATAAAAGCACTTTTTGTTCGTTTTCGAATATATAAAAAATTAGGAAAATAATAAACAGTGCGAAAAGTGCACGAGGGAGCGAGAAGCCTGGGGGGCACGCCCTACCCCCCAGGGCATGCCTACCGAGCTTGTGGCCCCCCCGTGGACTTTCCTGACTCCGTTTTTCTTCCATATTACTTGTTCTGCATGAAAAAAATTCATTATATATACTCTCGGATATTTTGACCACCATATCACAATTTTCTCCTCTATTTTATTTCGGGTTGTTTTCTGACAGGACTCAGTTGTCAAGCTCTCCATGGCTCCTCGAAGGCTCCGTACCAAGCACCGGATCGTGCAACCCTCACCAGGCAAATGACCTTTCAGTGAAGTCTACTATGAGTGGTCATCTGGAGAGGAGGCCATCGTCAAGCAGGAGGGAGCTAAAGAGGTTATAGGCGGCCAGATCCATGAAGAAGAGAGGCAATCTACACCTCCAGTGGAGGCTACAGAAAAGGGAGACATATTGCAAACTCTCCATCATAATCTTTCTTTATCTGAAATTGATGCATTAAGGGTTGTTGAAGCAATTTGTGCCTAGAATATGGTGCTCACCCACAAGGTTATTTTATTGGAAGAGCGGAACCGTGCTCTTAGGAGGATCAATGATAATCTGCAGTTCCTACTTCTGAAGGACAAGCCTACCTCATCATTACCACCATCACCAAAGAAGGAGACTTGAGTACAAGGGTATGGGCACCACCCTTGGCTTTGGGGAGGTGCCTGATAAGCCAGAAGTATAGGGGATCAATTGTAGCTTTTTCGATAAATAAGAGTGTCAAACCCAACGAGGAGCTAAAGGTAGAATTAATATTCCCTTCAAGTTCTATCGACCACCGATACAACTCTACGTGCACTTAACGTTCGCTTTACCTAGAACAAGTATGAAACTATTTTGTAGGTGATAGGATAGGTTTGCAAGAATAAAACTAGAAGTACTTTGCGAGAATAAAACTACGAGTAATTTGCAAGATAATAAAAGTTAGTTGTTTAGTAGAAAGCTTTTGTAACACAAGAGAATGATTTGTTCATAGTCAATCGATAACTAGACCGGTAAGCATTGTTGCAATTTTATATGAGGGAGAGGCATGAGCTAACATACTTTCCGTACTTGGATCATATGCACTTATGATTGGAACTCTAGCAAGCATCCGCAACTACCAAAGATCATTAAGGTAAAACCCAACCATAACATTAAGCATCAAGTCCTCTTTACTCCCATACGCAACAACCCCCTTACTTGGGTGTAAGCTTCTGTCACTCTAGCCGCCCACCATAAGAGAATTATGAACGTATTGCAGCACCCTACAGCGGGAATCCCTCACGCTTGTGCGACATGGAGGGCACCATAGGACAGCACCAAAATAAAACATACAACTCAAACCAATCATGATCATCAATCAACCCACAGGACAAAACGAATCTACTCAAACATCATAGGATGGCCACAAATCATTGGATAATAATATGTAGCATTAAGCACAATGTATAAGTAGAGATTACAGCGGGGAGAAGAGGTGTTACACCGCTGCATAGAGGGGAAGAGAGTTGGTGTTGACGGCGGCGAAGTTGTTGGTGTAGATCGCCGTCACGATGATTGCCCCGGCGGCGTTCCGACGCCACCGGGAGAGAGGGGGAGAGAGCCCCCCTCCTTCTTCTTCTTCCTTGGCCTCCCCCCTAGATGGGAGGAGAGTTTCCCCTCTGGTCCATGGCTGCCATGGCGGCGGAGGGGCAGGAGCCCCTCCTAGATTGGATCTCTCTCTCTCTGTTCTCTTCTGTTTCGCGCTCCTGTTTTCTGGCCTTTCACCGTTTCTTAAATTCCCAGAGATCCGTAACTCCGATTGCACTGAAATTTGAACACGATTTTTTTCCAGATATTAGCTTTCTTGCGCCCGAAGAAGAGCACCAACTGACCTACGAGGGCATCACGAGGCACCACAGCGCACCGGACCCCCCCTAGCGCGCCCTAGTGCCTCGTGGGGCCCACGAGCACCGCCTTGCGTTGATTCCACCTCCCAAAAATCAAATATTTTCCAAAATAATTCTCTGTAAAATTTTATTGCATTTGGACTTCGTTTGATATGGATATTCTGCGAAACAAAAAACAAGCAGAAAACAGGAACTGGCACTGGGCACTAGATCAATATGTTAGTCCAAGAAATCATATAAAATGTTGCCAAAAGTATGTGGAAATTGTAGGATATTGGCATGAAACAATCAAAATTATAGATACGACGGAGACGTATCAGCATCCCCAAGCTTAATTCCTACTCGTCCTCGAGTAGGTAAAGGATAAAAAAGATAATTTTTGATGTGGAATGCCACCTAGCATAATCTTGATCATATAATTTAATCATGGCATGAATATTAAGACACGAGTGATTCAAAGCAATAGTCTATAATTTGATATAAAGACATCAATACTCAAGCATACTAACAAACAACCATGTCTTTCAAAATATCAACGCTAAAGAAAGTTATCCCTAGCCCGTTATGCCTAGCCATTGATCCATTCATGAAACATACTCAACATTAACTACACCCAATGCACAAGTATGACAATAGTGCTCTCCAGTTGGTGCTTTATAAGAGAAGATGGAGACTCAATAAAAGTAAAAATGCATGAAAGTAAAATAGATAGGCCCTTCATAGAGGGAAGCATAGATTTGCAGAGGTGTCAGAGCTCAAAGCTTAAATTAGAGATATAAAATTATTTTGAGAGGCATGCTTTTCCTGTCAAGGAAAACGACCGAGAATTCCCAATATCTTCCATGCTAGACACATCATAGGCGGTTCCCAAACAGAAAATAAAGTCTCTTTCCTTTCCACCATTCTTTCACAATCCATGGCTAGCCGTATCCACGGGTGCCCTCCATACCAACACTTTCCAAGGAATTTTGTTGTTATTAATTTTTGATTCATTATGGGACTGGGCATCCCTATTACCAGCCACTCTCTCGTGCAATGACAAGTGAATAAACACTCATCGTGAGAATAACACACCTAGCATGGAAAATATTGGCCACCCCCTGCCGCTTCATGAGCGGTACGGGCACACAAAACGGAAAATTATTTTGAAAATTAGAGTTGGCACATGCAAATTTACTTGGAACGGCATTGGAATACCACATATAGGTAGGTATGGTGGACTCATTTGGCATAACTTGGGTTTAAAGAGTTTGGATGCACAAGCAGTATTCCCGCTTAGTACAAATGAAGGCTAGCAAATATATTGAGAAGCAACCAACCAAAAAACGAAAACGGTCATAAGCATGCATTGAGAATAACTAACACTGAATAATGCACCATAAGTAGGATATAACTTCGTTGCATAACTATTGACTCTACGTGCATGCATAGGGAATCACAAACCTTAACACCAATATTCTTACTAAATCACAATTACTCACTAGCATAACTCACATATTATCATCTCCATATCACAAAACTATTGCAAGGAATCAAACATATCATATTCAGTGATCTACAAGGTTTATGTAGGATTTTCAGACTAACCATGTGAATGACCAATTCCTGTTGACTCTCTAAATAGATATAAGTGAAGCAAGAGAGTTTAATTCTTTCTACAAAAGACCATGCTCTAACAAATATAAGTGAAGCAAAATAGCATTCTATAAATAACGGTTTTCTATATGAAGAGAAACAGGCATCCAAACATCAAATGATATAAGTGAAGCACATGAAGCATTCTATAAAGCCATACTCAAAAGATATAAGTGAAGTGCAAAGAGCATTCTATAAATCAACCAAGGACTATCTCATACCAGAGTGGTGCATAAAATAAAAGTGAAAAATAAACACAAAAGTCGCTCCAAGAATTTACGCATATCATGTGAACAAAACAAAAACCGAGACATACCGATAATTGTTGAATAAAGATGGGATGCCTTCCGGGGCATCCCCAAGCTTAGATGCTTGAGTATCCTTGAATATTTACTTGGGGTGCCTTGGGCATCCCCAAGCTTGAGCTCTTTCCTCTCCTCATTCTTCTCATATCAATACCTTCTCGATCTTTGAACACTTCATCCACACAAAACTTAACAAAACCTTCGTGAGATCAGTTAGTATAATAAAGCAAATCACTACTTTAAGTACTGTTGAAAACCCATTCATATTTTATTTTTGCATTATACCTACTATATTCTAACTTCTCCATGGCTTATACCTTCCGATACAATCCATAGTTTCATCAAAACAAGCAAAACAATGCATCAAAAACAGAATCTGTCAAAAACAGAACAGTCTGTAGTAATCTGAACATTGACCATAATTTTGTAACTCCAAAAATTCTGAAAAATTAGGAAAAAATAATAAAAATTCATAGCATTACTGTGTAAAAGTTTCAGAATTTTTTCATGTTCCAGTAAAAAATTTAAATTCACGCACTACAGCAAAAGTTTCTGTTTTTGCACCGCACACACCAAACAAGCAATTTAAACATCCTAACGGTAAATCTTGGCACATTATTTTTATAATAAAATGGATTTGTACAAGGGGATAATTATTTTTGTTGAAAAGTTTCTGTAATTCAAGATTTGCAAAATTTCCATGGGCATGAACAAAGTTCAAGGAGCTCCCCCACTTCAACGGTGCTCGTCTTTCTTACTTTCACTTTCCTTTTTGAAAAGTTTTAGGTTCCCCTCTATATTTTTTTGTTTTTAAACTTTATAAAAGCACTCAACAGAAATAAATGACTCTCTAAAACATCCGGGTTGTCTCCCAGGCAGTGCTTTCTTTAAAGCCATAAAGCTAGGCATAAAGTGCTCATGTAACCGATCCACCCGGATCCCAAGGTATATCAAAGCCAATTTTAATTAACAATGATTTGTAATTTAGTAGTGAGCACAAAGTAACATATATCATGCAATGATGAAGTCTAACTCTCTTCCTACATCGGCATGTCATAAAAGAACAATTCATGCACATCAAGTAAAGGCCAATGCATAGTATAAGCAGTTTCTTGCAATTTTATTGTGTTGGAAACAAAGAGAGGTGGAGATGTAGTTCCTCTCTCATAATAATTGCAAGTAGGAGCAGAAATCACATGCATATTATATCCATCAAAATCATCATGTATAGTAGTAAAACGCAACCCATCAATATAATCCTTAATAAGAGCAAACTTCTCCGATATAGTGTAGTTTGGAGAATTTAAAAAGATAATAGGAATATCATGTGTGGGTGCAATAGCAAAAATTTCATGTTTAACATAAGGAACTATAGCAAGTTCATCTCCATAAGCATAATTCAAATTGGCATCAGGGCCACAAGCATAGCAAGCATCAATTTCATCAAAAAGGGATATTTCAAACGAATCAAAGGGATCATAGCAATCATCATAGCATTCATCCTTCGGTAAGCACGAAGGAAAATGAAACAATGTATGAGATAAAGAGTTACTCTCATCAAAAGGTGGGTACGGGTGATCAATCCGCTCTTCCTCCTTTTGTTCTTCGCTCACCTCGTCATCTTTTTCATCTAATGAGCTCACAGTGTCATCAATTTCTTCTTCCATAGATTCCTACAAAATATTAGTCTCTCCTTGGACAGCGGAGACTTTCTCAATAAATTCATCAATATCGGCATTGTATTTATAATTCTCATAGCAATATTTAAGTATAGCAAAATTTTCAGATCTAAAAATAGCATCATCACAATCTTCATACTTTTCAAACAAAGATTCAATTTCAAAAGCACCCTTAAAAGCAACAAATTCTTCTATTCATTCCACATCATTGTAATCATATATACCATTAGCATAAGAAGCCAAGGTTTCATTATCATTAAATTCACATGAAAAGGGAAGGTGTGGAGCCTTCATCTTAGAGCAACAAGTATAATCATATCTTAAGCATAAATTCCGAGCATACCAATGCAAATAATGAATTTGATCCCATAAGAGTTTTCCTTTTTGAGACAAGCGATAATCCCTAAAGTATTCCCGTTGATCCAAAGTAACTCCCACTATCAAGTTGAATGGAGTTTTATCAGGATTATCAAAGTAGTATTTAATGTTTTCCACATATCGAGCATCGAGGGTTTTAGGAGGTCCCCCATCTCCATGAGTAGCAATTACAACTAATTTTTTTGGTGTTTCATGTTCCACATCCATAACTAAATATATAAAACAACTTAGAACAGAAAATAAAATCTACTTAGTGATAAAGCAAACAAGCACACACGAGAATATCAACCCCACGCTATTGCTCCATGGCAACGGCGCCAAAAAAAGTCTTCATAAACCACAAGTATAGGGGATCAATTGTAGCTTTTTCGATAAATATGAGTGTCGAACCCAACAAGGAGCTAAAGGTAGAATAAATATTCCCTTCCAGTTCTATCGACCACCGATACAACTCTACGCGCACTTAACATTCGCTATACCTAGAACAAGTATGAAACTATTTTGTAGGTGATAGGATAGGTTTGCAAGAATAAAACTAGAAGTACTTTGCGAGAATAAAACTATGAGTAATTTGCAAGATAATAAAAGTTAGTTGTTTAGTAGAAAGCTTTTGTAACACAAGAGAATGATTTGTCCATAGTCAATCGATAACTAGACCGATAATCATTGTTGCAATTTTATATGAGGGAGAGGCATGAGCTAACATACTTTCCGTACTTGGATCATATGCACTTATGATTGGAACTCTAGCAAGCATCCGCAACTACCAAAGATCATTAAGGTAAAACCCAACCATAGCATTAAGTATCAAGTCCTCTTTACTCCCATACGCAACAACCCCCTTACTCGGGTGTAAGCTTCTGTCACTCTAGCCGCCCACCATAAGAGAATTATGAACGTATTGCAACACCCTACAGCGGGAATCCCTCACACTTGAACGACATGGAGGGCACCATAGGATAGCACCAAAATAAAACATACAACTCAAACCAATCACGAGTATCAATCAACCCATAGGACAAAACTAATCTACTCAAATATCATAGGATGGCCACAAATCATTGGATAATAATATGTAGCATTAAGCACCATGTTTAAGTAGAGATTATAGTGGGGAGAAGAGGTGTTACACCGCTGCATAGAGGGGAAGAGAGTTGGTGTTGACGGCGGCGAAGTTGTTGGTGTAGATCGCCGTCACGATGATTGCCCCGACGGCGTTCCGGCGCCACCGGGAGAGAGGGGGAGCGAGCCCCCTCCTTCTTCTTCTTCCTTGGCCTCCCCCTAGATGGGAGGAGAGTTTCCCCTCTGGTCCATGGCTGCCATGGAGGCGGAGGGGCAGGAGCCCCTCCTAGATTGGATCTCACTCTCTCTGTTCTCTTCTGTTTTGCGCTCCTCTTTCTGGCCTTTCACCATTTCTTAAATTCCCGGAGATCCGTAACTCCGATTGCACTAATATTTTAACACGATTTTTTCCGGGTATTAGCTTCCTTGCACCCGAAGCAGAGCACCAACCGACCTACGAGGGCCTCACGAGGCACCACGGTGCGCCAGACCCCCCTGGCGCGCCCTGGTGCCTCGTGGGGCCGACGACCACCTTCTTGCATTGATTCCGCCTCCCAAAAATCACATATATTCCAAAATAATTCTCCATAAAATTTTATTTCATTTGGACTTCGTTTGATATGGATATTCTGCGAAACAAAAAACAAGCAGAAAACAGGAACTGGCACTTGGCACTGGATCAATATGTGAGTCCAAGAAATCATATAAAATGTTGCCAAAAGTATGTGGAAATTTTAGGATATTGGCATGAAACAATCAAAAATTATAGATACGACGGAGACGTATCAGTGCCCCGGTATCGTAACACCATCACTTTTATCATAATTATCTATCTTAGTTCGATCCTTAATTATTTTGTGATTTAGAAGAATAAAGTTTTAGTATGATTTAGTTTTGAGTGTTTGCTTTCTAATCTATCTATCTATGTAATTGTGACGCCCCCGACTCAATCATGCACTAATCATACACGCAAATGCGCACGATCAAGATCAGAGACTCACGGGAAGATATCACAGCACAACTCTAGACACAAATTAAAGTCATACAGCTTTATATTACAAGCCAGGCCACGAAGACTCGAATACATAAGTCAGCGGAAGCAACAAAATCTGAGTACAAACATAACTAAACAAGTTTGCCTTAAGAAGGCTGAGCAAAACAATGACAACTAGATCGAAAATGCGCAGGCCTCCTGCCTGGGAGCCTCCGAACTACTCCTGGTCGGCGATCTCCACATAGTAGTAGGCTCCGTCGGGGTAGTAGTAGTCGTCGACGGGGTCAGCTGGCTCCGGGGCTCCGTCATCTGATCGCAGTAATCGGGTAGGGGGAAAAAAGTTAGCAAAGCAACCGTGAGTACTCATCCAAAGTACTCGCAAGACTTTCATTAGATCTATGGTAAGTATGCATCAATATCAAAGGGAAGGGGCTGTATCTGTGGACTATATTGCAGAAATGCTAGAATAGAGAGAAGGCCTAGCCTATCGAAGACTAGCATCTTGCAGCATTAGAAGAGTGTAGATTAGCATATTATATAGTAATAAGTAAGTAGTAGCAATGCCTAGAGATCCTTCCTCGACTCCCTGTGAAAAAGTTATCCTGGAGCCAACATATTATTAATCACCACAAGTATCCAGTTCTAGTTGTAGTAGATCGGCATACTCTCCGAGCATCCTGTTACCGTGGACACGGCTATTCGAATAGATAACTTCCCTGCAGGGGTGCACCAATTTACCCAACACACTCGATTAACTCTAGCCGACACACTTTTATCAGGTCATGGCCGGCCTTGGCTGATCGACACGTCGTAGTCCTACCTAGGCTCAACGGAGAAGTCAACACGCCGGTCTACATCCTAAGCGCTCAGGGGTCTTCAGCCCATCGCCCTTTGCACTCCTGCGCGTTGCGTGACTGGCCGGGGACCAGACCCACCCCTTATACAAGTGTAGGTGGTTACCGTCCACCCCAACAATCAGCCCGCATCTCTGAACTGTGACATTTGGAGAGCTTTCGGGAGAAATGTACGACACCGAGTGCCCACTTTTATTCCCGCATGGTGGTTAGTGCAAAAAGGCCAGAGGCCTACTCAAATCATATATCCAAACCAATTAGTGTGTTGGGAGCTCGCGGTGACGATTAGTGATCCTGTCGCCCCGTCTCGCAGACTTACGGCAAGGGTCAGGCCCATCCCTCTCTAGGGCGGTCAGCCTGCCCAGCCGTGCCACGTAATTAACTCGCGGGTACCCTCACGGTCATCCTGACTTCAGTAACTCTCGCGGGTACCCCTCGAGGTCGACCCGACTTCAACAAGGGACTGAGGTAAAGTCAAGGTATCCGTGTGTCCATAACATCAAGGGGGAAATCTGGGGAATCACCCTCGATGGATTCCTTCTCGATGTATCCGTCAAGGTGAACTTGGAGGAATCACCCTCGATGTGTTCACACTTGAGGGGTTGTACGACAGAGTCATCATCGGGAGTGGAGAGCGAGGAATCACCCTCTGTAATCCACAACCGACTGGCTACACTACAGAGATATCATCAGGAGTGAGGTATGAGGTATCACCCTTGGCACTCGATAGTAGCTCTGCAGAGTCGTACAACTAAGGGGGGTTGCTGTGGTGTGTCGGTCTCTGCACATCGATCACGTTGATCAAGTCATTCGGAAGCAAAGCATGTCAACACAGACAAGGGTGCGGGGCCACTGATGGAGCACTAACCAGCCTATACTAAGCATATAGGACAACATGTAAAGTATCAACAACAGGTTACAAAATCAGGCTATGCATCAGAATAGGGGCTGTCGAACAATGGTAGCAAAATCTAATGCAAGCACGAGAGAGAAATAATGGGCGATATAGGAATGATCAAGGGGGGTTTTGCTTGCCTGGAAGCTCTGCTGAGTGGGGCCGGACGTCAGGGGCATAGTCGTACTCGGGAGCAGCGTCAGTCTCGGAGTCTACCGGAGAGAAGAGGGGGAAGAAACAATAAATATAAAGCAAACAAATGGAGCACAATGCATTACATGGCAATATGCTGTGCTAGGGGTGATCTAACGCAGTGCTACACGTTACAGACGGTGCGGGAAAATATCTGGGAATATTTTCCCGGCTTTAAGCAATTATCGGACAGACGATCCGGAGGGGAAGGTTCCATGTTTGCAGTGTTGGAGGCATGTGACAGGTATGTGGATGGCATATTCGGATTTGTCTTACTTTTCTGATCATTTTTCATATATAAATTATTTTCATCCGAGTTACGGATTATTTTATATGCTTTTTCAATGTTTTAAACAATTTCTGGAATTTCTGGAATTAATCTAAATTCAAAATTAAATAGGAAATTGCTAGGTGCACCCGGTGTAGTGCACCCAGCTATGCACACAGAGGCTGACAGTGGGGCCCAGTTGACTACCGAGTCAGCAGTCAACAGTCAACAGTTGACTGGTCAAACTAACCAGGAGGCCCACAAGTCATAGACAGAGCAGTTTAACAGAGGTTTAATTTTAACTAATTAAGTTAATTAACTAGTGGGACCCACTTGTCAGTGTCATTTTAATTAACAGATTAGGATTATTTATAAAAATAGTTTAATTAGTGCGTGGGGTCCACATGTCAGTGACTGGGGGTTGCCCAGTCAGCATGTTGACTAAGTCAACGTGGTCAACGGGGCCCACAGGACCCATTGGCAGTGCCCTAGGGGTGGGCCCCCGGCGATGCCAAGTCAGCGGCGCCGGCGTCTCGCCACTGGCGACCCAGAAAAGTGGCGGACGGCCTCGGGCCTCGCCGGAAATCGCCTACAGACGGCCATTTGGCGCGGGGCCGGTCGCGTTCGAACGGGCGCAATGACGGCGCGTCGAACGGTGGCTGTGGTGTCGCCGGAGGAGGCCTACAGTGACGGCGGCGATGAGCACGGCGGACACCGGAATCGGGCGAGGTCGTTCCCGTGGCTACGAAGCACGACAAAACGTGTGGTTGTGCTCGCGGGGCTCCTGGAAGCACCAGGAGCACATTGCCGTGCTCGGGCGAAGGCTCCGATGGCTCTGGCCGCGACGGCGAAGCAAGGCAACGGCGGCGAGCTTGGGCACGGCGTCAGCTACGGCTACGGGGGACAGAGAGCGGCGCTAGGAGAGGGGAAAGGAATAGGGGCTAACGGTGAGCCTGTAGAGGAGCAAAGCGGGCTCGGGGAGGCTCGGAGCAGACGGAACGACGGCGGCGATCTGCGGTGGCCGAGGAGGAAGACGAAGTCGTGGGGCTCGATGCAGTGGCTCCGAGCTCCAACGGCCGGCACCAGAGGGCGTAGCGGACGACGGCGGAGCGAGCGGACAAGGTGGCGAGGCGAGGCGACGACGGTTGCTACGCGGGCGAGCTCACGACATCGACGGCAGAGGCGGCCATGGAGGGAGGAGGGAGCAGCACGAGAAGAGGGAGGATAAGGACCAGGGGCTGCCCCGAGGCGCGGCGCTGGCGTTCTTATCCCCTCCACGGCGCAGTAGCGGCGCGGTGCGGCGAAGTGGCTCGGCGGCAACGGCGCCTGGCGTCGGTCGCATAGGAGAGAGGAGGGAGACGATGGGGAAGCGGGCTGGGCCAGGCACTGTGCACTAAGGCCCAGTGCACAGTGGCCTTTCTCTTTTCTTTTTCTGTTTCTTTTATTCTTTTCTATTTTGCATTTTTATTTAGCTAGCAAATGAATTTTGTAAAATGTGGGACTTGGCCACATAATTACATTGCAATATTTGGCACTGCCACAAAAAGTTTGGGAGAAGTTTGAGTTGATTTGAATTTTGCATAAATGAAAAGGCATTTAAAAATGCTGATTTGGCACTCTTTTAATTGCTATAGCCCATTTAAGCAAATAAGTGATGTTGTTTTCCTTAACAAATAATTGTTATGGAATATTTGCTAAATGATGAACTATTTTGCAACCATGTTTTTGCAACTTTAAATTTCACTTGCAATTTGAATTGATTTCAGTGGTGGAATTTGAAATGAGATATGATTCTAAAGGTGATCAAGCACTGCAAAGCAAAGTGACTTAGCATAACCATGATGGATTACTGTAGCTTAATACATAGGGGTGTTACAATTCTCCTCCTCTAAAAGAAATTCTCGTCCCGAGAATTTAGTGGTAGAAGGAAAGAGATCGGGGTATTCCTGGAAGTTCTTTTGGAAATACATCTTGGAACTCGCGAACGACTAGAACATTTTCGATTCCCTCAAGAGGTGAAGCGTTCAATGCATTCAAAGAATAAATTTGGGCTTCGGCATCTCGTATAAAATAAGCATGGTAGTTTACTATCTCATCCGAAGGATGCAGGAGTTGGACGACTTTAGTCACACAATTGAATGAAGCAGTATGAGCCTTCAGCCAATCCATACCCAGAATGAGGTCAATATTGGAAGACTTCAAAATAATGGGACAGACATGGAATTCCAACCCTTCAATTTCAATGGTGACTTTGTGGTTAACCATGGCCCGCGGGGGTGTTTACCACTAGTGAAACATTCAATTCCTCATATTTAATGCCATGCATGTATGCAAAAGCTTCTGATATGAATGAGTGCGGTGCTCCTAAATCAAATAAAACAGAAGCTGGTACTGAATTAACAAGAAGAGTACCCATCACAGTAGCAGGCTGATCTTGAGCTTCATTCAGATCAACATGGTAAGCTTAACCACGACCATAAGAAGGCCTGGCATTGTTGTTGCGGGGCTGGTTGTTACCACAGCCATTACCACGGCCAGCAGAGGGAAGTGCAAGCTGATTCTGATTCTGGCGGCAGTCTTTAGCACGGTGACCTGGATGTCCACACGTGAAACACAGCCCGTCATTGGGACGGGGAGCAGGAGCTCGGAGCATAGAAGCTTGAGGTCTTGGCTGCCTCGGTGATGGAGGAGGCAGATGAGGTGCAACATAAGACGGCCTTGGAGTAGGTGCAGCTGGATGGTACATGCTGTGAGGAATCCATATACAGCGCTTCTGCGATGACGAGCTCGAAGATGAGCCAATGTCATGGGTGCGCTTGATGGCATCCTTGTGTTCCTTCAGACCAGTCTCAACCTGAATGGCCTTGTTCACCAAGGTGGCGAAGTCAGCGAAGTCTTGTATAAGGAGCGTGAGCTTAATATCAGGGTTGAGCCCTTCATGGAACTTCTCCTGTCTGCGGGCATCAGTAGCGCTATCTTCTTCAGCATAGCGGGATAATTCAAGGAACTCCTGCTGGTAAACATCGACAGTCTTACTGCCGTGAGTGAGGTTGCAGAACTCGCATTTCTTCCGATCCATGATTCCCTGGGGAATGTAGCGGGCACGAAAAGCAGCCTGGAACTCCAGCCAGGTGATGATTGTTCCAACCGGCAGTGTGCGTCTGTGGCTGTCCCACCATTGAGCAGCGGGACCCTTCAAGAAGTAGGATGCAAAAGTGACAAAGCTGGCAGGGGTAACATTAGTAGACTCCATCTCATATGTGTTGTCACGGAGCCAGTCATCAGCATCAAGCAGCTGAACTGAGTTGCGGAAGACAGTCGGGTTGAGGCGCATGAAGTCTTGCAAGGTTATTGGGGCTGGCTGCTGGTTCATGTTCGGTCGTGGAAACTGATCCATTATCCCTTGCATGAATGGACGGTTCAGCTCAAACTATTGCATCATTCCAGCCATATACACTATAGGAATCAGCTAATTTGCCGTCTGCCATAGCAGACGGCAAAGCACCAGGCCACCGGCGGCAAACGTCTTTGCCGTCTGCCACGGACGGCAAACACTTCCGGCACTGAAAGTCACGGTAATGACTTTGTTTGCCGTCTGCGTAAAAACAGCTGACGGCAAAGAAGTTTGCCGTCCGCTTTCCTGGCCAAGCTGACGGCAATGATCATGGACGGCAAAGAATAGCGGTTAGCCCCATTAGGTGGCTAACGACAGACTTTGCCGTCTGCCAGCGGACGGCAAACTTTGCCATCAGCCCTATGACGTCAGCAGACCCGTGGCTAACCGTCACTTCTACTTAGTCTTTGCTGTCTGCCAGGCTGGTCTTTGCCGTCTGCTGGCAGACGGCAGAATGACCAAATGGTCAGACCTGATGCTCCTAGGTTGAACAGGTTGCTGCCATGTGACACCTTTGCCGTCCGCCTACTGACGGCAAAGGTCTTTGCCGTCGGCTGGCAGACGGCAAAGTGCCTGTATTGTTATTGTTTTGTCTGTTTTCTGTTATATCCCTGCATTTTCAAAAGACATATATGATATATATAGTTTCAACCTCAAGCATAGCCCATGTATCCAACATCTAGGAGTCCATCGAATGTAAGAGAACACATAGGGTATTAAAAGATCCAATACATACATAGTTTCACGGAGTTCATCCATATATACATACATAGTTTCACATTGTTCATCAATACAAATCAAAACAAAAACTAAACACTAGCAGTCCATCAATGTCTGCTTCCATGAAGTGAATCAAACCTGCAAAAATGGGAGTAAGAAAGTTAGAAGAAGAAGAAGAAGAAGAGTAGAAGAATATGACTAGAAGAAGAAGAAGAAGAAGAAGAAGACTAGAAGAAGAAGAAGAAGAAGAAGACTAGAAGAAGAAGAAGAAGAAGAAGAAGAAGAAAGAAAGAAGAAGAATAAGACTAAGAAAATGGAGTAGAAGATGTAGAAAAAGAAAGAAGAGAAAAAGGAAGAATAAGAATATATTTTCTTCTTCTTCTTCTTCTTTCCTTTTCTCATCTTTCTTCTTCTCTTCTATCTTTTTATCCTTTTCCTTCTCATTCTTCTTCTTTTATTCTTTCTTTTTCTTCTCTTTCTTCTTCTATTCTTTCTTTTTCTCCTCTTCCTTGTTTTTCTTCTTCTTATTCCTTATTTGTGTCATTTTAGAGCTAACTTAGGTAATTATGCCATTTTTGAGCTAACTAAGCTTATTATGTCAATTTGAAGGAAAATAAGGTAAGTATAGGTCATTTTTGTGCTAACCTAGGTAATTGTGCCATTTTTGAGCTAACTTAGGTAAGTATAGGTCATTTTAGAGCTAACTTAGGTAATTATGTCATTTTGGAGGAAAATAAGCTAAGTATATGACATTTATGAGCTAACCAAGGTTATTATGTCATTTTTGAAATGAATAAGCTAATTATGTCATAAATGAACTAAATAAGCTAATTATCTCATTTTGGAGGATAATTAGCTAAGTATGTCTTTTTGGGGGAAAATAAGCTAAGTATGTGGCATAATAGGGCTAACAAGCATGTACGAAGCTAAGTATGCATTTGTTAAGCAAAACACTAGAGAAAACTTACCGGAGGTCAAGCACCGGGGTTCCTCGAGCCGGTATCACCTGGAGAAGGGGTGTGCGATGCGGCTCCGGAGTTATGCTACACCAAAGATCATCTGCAAAGTCTCGTTAGCATGATGACACTCAAATGTTAAGACTACAAAATAATGACCATTCAAATGAAACTCACCGTTCCCGCTCTAGTAATGACCGGCATCGGCGGAGGGGTCTGACCGGTCTTCTCGCACATAGACTGCACATTTGGTTTTGACGAGTCAGTCATATTAGTTAGTAATGAAACGAACATTACGTGCATGATTTGGCTAATATGCAGAAGAAACTTACCACGAGGAGCTCGTACATGGCCCGGTGAGCCGCGTCATTCCATGCCCTCTCCTCCTCCAACAACCTAGCCATCTTCTCCTCCGCCAGCAGTTCCTTCTCCGCCGGCACCCGGTCCCTCTCCTCCAGAAGCGCCTGGGTTGTCGCTCTCTCTTTCTGAAGAGCAGCCTGCAACACCACTCCTCGTTAGCATTGTAATCATCGATGGCCACACACACAATGTAATGGAGGAAAGATATCTGAGTCCGTATAACTAACCTCGATGGCGAGATCGACTGGCCGTGGACGAGTCCTTCTCTTATGAAAGGTGCTTGTTTGGCGCGCCTTGATCTCCGGGAGAGTGAGAGGGCAACGTATCAGTCCATCTCCAATGGCTAATGAGCCATGGGGCCTCCCGCCACCAGATATCATCACCAGCTCTGGATCAATAGGATTCTGGCTCGGGTTAAAGTCCTCCCCTTTCCTCGCCTTCCGCTCCTGGTTGTACCTCGCGAGCTTGTGGTGGGAGGAGATGTTGGTGAAATTCTATGGATGATCGAGGTCATACTCAGAGAATGCCTTGGCCTTCTTGTACGAGGCAGTATGGGCCATGGCATAGAGGTCGTACACCTCAGGCACCTCCGTGTTATTGTGTCGCGCCTAAAAGAGAGGAAAAAAGTATTAGTAAAGGGCTCAAGCTAGCATGCAGAATGAATTGCATGAATCATGAAGCAAACCACATACCCAGTTCCGCCCGAACTGATATAAGTTGGCGCTGCCTTGATGGTGTGGCACACCAACCATTTGGGCACGCCGGTCCCTGGCATTGTCGTGGACGGCTCGCTAGCGGCCTATGCACCACTCATCCACCAACGTCTCCCAACAATCCATCTTATCCGCACACCATCTCGGGGACACCTAAGTTAGTAAAGAGAAATTTGAGCGCTACGCCTACGAATCAAATCAAGGAAACTAAGTACAATGCCTTAGGAATAGGTAATTACCTTCATGTACTGATCCTTCTTCAGAAACTTAGCCCGGCACGACGGCTTGTCCTTCTTAATACCACGCTTGGCGTAGTAGTCTCGAACAGCCTACGGCCGAGCCTTGTGCCGTAAGTTTTGTAGTAGGCACTTGCACTCGGTATCGATAACCTTTGCCGCATCCTCCTCGTATCCCTCCTCACACCTGTAGAAGGTCAGCAATCAAACGAGACAACACTGATTAGTACAATAACTAGCTATTGTTAATTTTTAATTGTGTAAAGGAGAAATTACCTAAAAGCTTCTGATCACCATCTCGGCCCTCGTGTGGCACAAGACACCGTCGATCATCTCCTCCGGTGGGGCCGGGGCAGCCAAGTAGTGCTCCCAGCTCAATCCTAGCTCTGGAAGCTGACCCTTACCGGGCAACGTGACAAACCCCGGGAAATTTTGCCGGCAAAGCACACCAAGGACGGTGTTGGGCCTGCGGACGTCACTGGCGTGTACCCAACCCCTGAAGTATGACAAGGCCAACGCATTAGATATTTGAAGAAACGTGAAGGCAAAATGTACAAAAATAGTAAATGCACTTACTTCTCCCCATCAGGCCTAATCACCGGCCTCTGCTCGCGGGTCACCGGCAGGGGCGTGAGCCATGTACCACCACGCTGGTACACGGTGGCCCCCTCAACCACCTCGCCCTCACTATCAGTATACTCATCCCCGCCACCATCAGCATGGCCACTTGGCCCCTCAGGTGGATCCGGCCAGGAACCCCATCCGGACGTCTCCTGGGACGTAGCCTGGTCCGAAGTCTCGTGGCCCGAAGTTTCGTGGGCCGAAGCCTCTAGGACCGGAGTCTCGTGGGCCGAAGGCCCATTGACCCGAGGCTCGTGATCCGGAGCCCCCGTAGCCTCCACCTCAGACGGGTCCACCCTAGCAGTCATGTGCTCGGGTGAATCAGCTGGGGGTGGCGGCGAGGAAGGCGTAGCAGCCTGCCTACCTCTCCCGCAGCCACGTCCTGATCTACCTCCTCTCTTCTTCCCTCCCCGACCTCCTCTCCCGGTGGGCAACAACGCCGATGAAGAAGCGCCCGCCGGTGTCCCCAAACTGTCTAACAACGCTCTTCGGAGAGGTATGGGTGGAATGGAAGTACCCCTCCCACGGGCCGCCGACGAAGTAACCGCGAAGCGCTCTGGACCCGCGCCCACCATCTTTCAACACCTGCCATGACAAAGAGTAAACGAAATTAGTACAACATAAAAAAATTGAATACATGACATGAATAATAATATGTATATAATTTAAGTTGGGATGCATACAAACTAATAGTCTGGATCGTCTATATATGCTTCGGGATCAATAGATGCATCATCATCATCACTATCTTGCGTGTCGTCATGAATGACGTGCTCATCGGGTTCAGCGGCATCAACATGTGGAAGGCCTTTCTGTAATCGGTCAAGCATTGACAGGTCATCCGCAGCAGTAACCTCTTCTTATTCCGGCCCTTCTTGTTCCGGCTCAGGGGTGAAGTTAGATTCACTGTCGCTGTCTACTTCCATGTTCTGGGGTGAAGTAGAGCGGTTCTTGAAACGTTTTTTGGAAAGACGTGTTTCTTGGAAGAATTATCCTTCATATGTGTCTGGGTTAATGTGAGGTTCATAATCCTCTTCATTGGGGGGAGGTGGTCTAACACGTGGCGGCACTT
Organism: Elymus sibiricus; assembly: GCA_039707655.1. Lineage (NCBI taxonomy): Eukaryota > Viridiplantae > Streptophyta > Magnoliopsida > Poales > Poaceae > Elymus > Elymus sibiricus. The sequence continues at coordinate 280,152,282 of CM077676.1, forward strand.
CATAAACGACATCCCAACCATTCAGATTTGCAATAGTTTGGCAGGCCCACGGTAGATAGAAAACTTGGGTCGCCTGTTGAGCCGTAATATAGACATCAGGAACATCTAAATGGGTGCTTTGTTTGATTTCAACTAGCCCTATATGTTCATGAGTCCTTCTAGTCTCCTTCGGCTGGAACCAATAACATTTGAAGACTACGACGTTCGGTGGGTTTTCACCATAGAATAGAAGTTCAAAAATTGCTTTAACTCTTCCATAATACTCGGTACCTCCTTCGCCGATAGCAGAGACACCACAATATGTAGATTTTTGGTCGGCCATAGATAGCTCTTTGCCAAAGGTACGAAAGCGATACCCGTTGATGTCGTATTTCTCAAATGAACGGACCTTATAGTCAAAACCATTAGCGGCTTGTCTCAATTCGGCGTCCATAGACTCTGAATTAGCCTACAAAAGTTTAATACGAAAGGATTGTTGCATTAGCCGCAAATTAGACCAAGAAATGAAATGGTCTATTAATGGTAATTACTGTTTGTTTGAACCAAGAGATGAAACCGGGATAGCCGCCTCCATGCTTTGCCAGAAGCTCATACCCTTCGATGGAATCATTTTGGATCACCGCTCCATCCGAGAATTTGGCGATGTATTGACTGTATCAAATATCCGGGAATAAGAGCAGTTCAAAGGAGTTAGAAGTTGCGAAAAAATGTACCGAGAACTTACTCGATGTACGGCCGCACTTCTGTTAGGTTGTTGAAGATATACAATGAAATGGTCCTCCATTCTTCGACATCCAACACTATTGCTTTTGAAGCATCGGCTGGTGCGAGCTTCCCTTTGAATAGGCTGAGGTTGGATCCACCTTTTTTAGGGTCGCCAGCATTGTACCGAGGCTTTGGATTATGCAAATGACGATTTTTGGCTTCGTAGTGTGCTGTCACGAAGTTTTCCGCCTCCTTAGTAATGAATGCCTCGGCCATCGATGCTTCAATTCTACATTTATTTTTACATTTTTCTCGAAGCGTCTTCTGCATCCTCTCAGTTGCATAGCACCAACGATTTTGCACGCCCCCCCAATCTTGCCTCGGTCGGGAGATGTAAAATCAAATGCTGCATTGGATTAAAGAAGCCTGGTGGAAAGATCTTCTCTAACTTGCAGAGCAACTCCGGTGCCAACTTTTCCATGTCATCTATCACGGTAGGCGATAGTTCTTTCGCACAAAGAACACAGAAGAAATAGCTCAGCTCTGCCAGTACTAGCCATTCATCCTCAGGGATAAAGCCACGCAACTTCACCGGCATTACCCGCTCAAGCCATATGTGCCAATCATGACTCTTGAGACCAAATATTTTCAATTTTTCAAGACTCGCTCCCCTCTTTAGATTCGCTGCATACCCATCGGGGAACATCAACTGCATTTTCACCCACAAGATAATTTCCCTCATAGCTGGCCTTCCAAGATTGAACCAGGCCTTTGGCTTCGTCCAGTTCTGCTTTCCTTTCGGTTGTCGCATATTTTGTAACGGTCTATCACATAGAGTCTGCAGATCGACTCTAGCCTTAGTATTATCCTTTGAGTTCCCATCTATGCCGAACAATCTACCAAAAAGGGCCTTGCCGATATTCTTTTCAGTGTGCATCACGTCGATGTTGTGTGGAAGAAGGAGGTCTTTGAAGTAAGGAAGATCCCACAAGCATGTCTTGTGAGTCCAGGCGTGTTCCGAATTATACCCCTTGAAATACCCTGGACGCTCTGGATCAGGCTCGAGAGCGTTTAACTGATCTAGGATCTGTTGGCCAGTCAACACAGGTGGTGCAGAGTTTTTGACAACACTACCTTTGGTGAAGTTCTTCTTGTCTTTTCTGAACTTATGGCGATGATCCAGGAACTGTCCATGCAAGTCGAAGCAAGAATACTTGCAACCCGCCTGCAGCCAATGAATCTGAAGAGCTGCCTTGCATGTGGGGCACGGGAACCTTCCATGCATACACCAGCCAACGAATAGCGCACACCCCGGCAAGTCATGCATCGAGTACATGTACCAGAGACGCATTATGAAGTTTCGTTTGCTAGCGGCGTCGTATGTCTTGAACCCATTATCCCAAGCTTCTTGCAATTCATCCTTAAGCGGCTGCATGTACACATTCATATTCTTCCCTGGATAGTTCGGCCCTGGAATTATCAACGTCAGGAAAATGTTCTTTCTTTGCATAATCTGTCCGGGGGGGGGGGGGAGATTGAGTGGAATGACAAATACAGGCCAACAACTGTATTGGGTTGCCGTCATACCAAATGGATTGAACCCATCCGTGCCGATGCAGACTCGAGGATGCCTTGGATCTGCCGCTTTTTGCTCATGTAATGCATCGAAGTGCTTCCACGCAGAACCATCCGATGTGTGTACCATCATCTGATTCCCATCTGCATCTAGTTCGGTTCTTTTGCCCATTTTGTGCCATGTCATCCATCTGGCCGTCTCTTCGACCATGAAAAGACGTTGAAGTCTTGGTACCATTGGCAGATGCAGAAGAACATTAACGGGGATTTTGGTCTGTCTCTTCTCACCCATACCGTTGTCTACCACAACATACCTGGAAGAGTTGCAAATGGGACAATAGTTCAAGTCCGCATACTCAAGCCTAAATAAGGCACATCCTTTCTCACAGGCATCTATCTTCTCATAGGGCATCTTAAGTGCACGGAGGATTTTGTCCGACTAGTACATGTTTGCAGGCATTACATGGCCTTTGGGTAGAAAGCGTCCAAATAGTGTCATCATCGCGTCGTAGCATTCTCTGCCCAAGTTGAATTGAGCCTTCAGAGCCATTACTTGTGTGATGGCATCCAGCTGACAAAGCTCTTTGTGCTCGTGGAGAGGATGTTTTGAAGACTCCAACATTTCATTGAAGGCCTTTGCAGATTCCTCCATCTCATCATCCGAATCCCGAGCATCATCAAAGTCTTGCACCATGTCTTCGATCCCGGTACCATGCTCGTCGGTGCGACGACGAACCACCTCAGCTCTGTTACGTTGGGCAGACTCTCCATGAAATGTCCACACCGTATAATCGGGCGTAAACCCCCACTTCTGCAGGTGTTTACCCATTTCATCCTCTTTCCTCTGAGAAAAGTTGTCGCACCTAACACAGGGGCACCAGGTTTTTCTCTGGCCATTTGCAAATGCGGCTTTCACAAACCCCTTGGTTTTTGTTAACCATTCATTGCTCATGTCTTCCTGACTAGTGTGACTGGTGTACATCCACGCACGATCACTCATCTTGCCTACCTACTAAACACCCAAGAAATATATATAATTCATCATATATATTCATCAGTTAATGAAGTTTGTCAATTTTTATTACGTCCATGCAACCTACATGCTAATAGGTAAAGATAGGTCCTAATCCCACCCGAGTATGTGTAGATTGGCTTCGTTTTCCCATGCTCTCCTCCGGATCCGACGCAAAATTTCGGCAGCACCTCCCCGTTGTTCTCCTGATACACGTCTTGGCAATAAACAAAGAGGATGTGTACCCGGAGAACAACAGGGAGGCACTGACGAAATTCTGCATCGTATCCGGAGCAGAGCATGGGAAAACGAACCCAATCTACACATACTTGGGCTGTCCATGGATAACGTGGACAATTCGAAAGGATGGCGGTTATAAATATGCAAAGACATGCATATTTATAGATGCCGCCCTTTCGAACGGGAGACGCATACTGGTCACGCATACTGATGATTGAAGACACCTATAGCTAGCAAGTTTCATCGGCACGAAAACCAAAACAGAGCAAATTAAGGGGGGAGGAGGAGATGTCATTTGTGCTCACCCACGAACATAGGGGAGCTCGTCAAACGCACCGGGAGGTCGTCGAACACCAGACCCTCGCAACAACGAAACAACTGCACATTTAAATCCACCTGATCAACACGAATATTCAATCCCGATAAAAAATCTATATATATATATATATAACTACTTTTCTATTTTTTTTCTATTCTCCTCTATTCCTTCTTCTTCTCCTCTTTTTCTTCTTCTTCAGACCATCTTCTGTTTTTCCTCTTCTTCTCCTCTTCTCCTCTTTTTCTTCTTCTTCCTATACTTCTCCTCTTCTTCTTCTCCTCTTCTTCTTCTCCTTCTTCTTCTTCTTTTCTTCTCCTCCTCCTCCTCCTCCTCTTCTTCTTCTTCTTCTTCTTCTTCTTCTTCTTTTCTTCTCCTCCTCTTCTTCTTCTTCATCTTCTTCTTCTTCTTCTTCCTTATTTTTTTTCATCTTTCTTCTTCTTCTTCTAATTATTTAAACCTAAACCTAAACCTAAACCAAGCACTAACCTAAACCTAGCACTAATTAACCTAAACCTAAACAGCAAAAAACAGAAACAAAAAACAGAAAAAAGCTCACCTTGGAGGAGGGCCGCGGTGGTGGAGGAGGGCCGACGCAGGGAGGAAGGCGGCGCCGCGGTGGTGGAGAAGGGCCGCGGGGAGGGGGGCGGCGCCGCGGCCTGGCTCCGGCGGTGGGGCGTCGCGGGGCTCGCCGCGGCCTGGCTCCGGCGGTGGGGCATCGCGGGCACAGGGGCCGGGGGGGCGGGGCGGGCGCAGGGGCCGACGGCGGTGCTGGGCGGCGTCGGGAATGGCGGGGCTGGGGCGGCGGGTGTGGTGGGTGAGGTGGGGGGAGAGAGAGAGAGGGGGGAGAGAGAGAGGGGGGAGAGAGAGGGGGGAGAGAGGGGGGTTACGGCCGTTAGATAGGCATCCTCTTTGCCGTCTGCTAGCAGACGGCAAAGAGCAAAAAAGCGGACGGCAAAGAGCAAGCGGACGGCATCCAGCCCATTCATCTGACCTAGCCAGCTCCATGGTCCAGTGGGGCCCAGCTGGTCTCTCTGCCGTCTGCCTTTAAGCCCTTTACCGTCTGCTGGCAGACGGCAAAGAATGCACTGATGGCAAACTATATCTTGGCCATGAGTCCGCTCTTTGCCGTCTGCTTTTTGTAAGCGGACGGCAAATACCTTCTGTGCCGTCCGCTAGCAGACGGCAAAGAACTGGCTGATGGCAAATTCTCTGATTCCAGTAGTGATAGTCGGGCGGTGGTGGATTGTTGGCACCACGGCCACGACCTGCGGGTCTAACCATCCTGCTAAAAGTTAACAGGGGTAGTTTAGCAACGAGCAATTGCAGAAATATGGAATCATTCATGAAGTAACATGCACATTAAGGGAAGTGCAATAGATACATCACAACAGTCAAACATGACATACAGATCCATACATAGAGTTGGTTACAAGCCAGCGTTACAAGAACAGAAAGGAAAGCTAGACACACTAGTCGGCACGCAGGCTCGCGGTGGAAGGATACAATAATAGAACATAGCGATAGCTATATTAACGTCAGGGAAAACCACTGAAGCGAGGAATCTGCAGGTGACGACGCAGGGTGCCCTCGATAAAAAGGATCCTGCGGCCCATGAACACTGTGAAGCAGAACCTGGCCCTCAACTCGAAGAAGGATTAATTCAAATCTCCGGGTGGATGTGATAACGAGAACATACTGTTGGAGTTAGTAAAATCTTTAACCCGAATAGAAGAGAGATTAGAATCCCAGAGTAAAGGAGAGGAATAAAAGATCCTAATCCATCCGCTATTGACGTGGGCCCGTAAGCCACACAGCCATGTTAGTAAAACAGTTTTTCAAAGACTAGACTCAACTTCGGTCAAGGAGTTGGAGAGGGGCTTCCTACAGGTAGTCGGCTCTGATACCATCTTGTGACGCCCTCGACTCAATCGTGCACTAATCATACACGCAAATGCGCACGATCAAGATCAGAGACTCACGGGAAGATATCACAACACAACTCTAGACACAAATTAAAGTCATACAGCTTTATATTACAAGCCAGACCACGAAGGCTCGAATACATAAGTCAGCGGAAGCAACAAAATATGAGTATAGACATAACTAAACAAGTTTGCCTTAAGAAGGCTAAGCAAAACAATGACAACTAGCTCGAAAAGGCGTTGGCCTCCTGTCTGGGAGCCTCCGAACTACTCCTGGTCGGAGATATCCACATAATTGTAGGCTCCGTCGAGGTAGTAGTAGTCGTCGCCGGGGTCAGCTGGCTCCGGGGCTCCGTCATCTGATCGCAGCAATCGTGTAGGGGGAAAAAAGGTAGCAAAGCAATCGTGAGAACTCATCCAAAGTACTCGCAAGACTTTCATCAGATCTATGCTAAGTATGCATCGGTATCAAAGGGAAGGGGCTGTATCTGTGGACTATACTGCAGAAGTACCAGAACAGAGAGAAGGCCTAGACAATCGAAGGCTAGCATCTTGCAGCATTAGAAGAGTGCAGAATAGCATATTATATGGTAATAAGTAAGTAGTAGCAATGCCCAGAGATCCTTCCTCGACTCCCTGTGAGAAAGCGATCCCGGAGCCAACATATTATTAAGCACCACAAGTATCCAGTTCTAGTTGTAGTAGATCGGGATACTCTCCGAGCATCCTGTTACCGTGGACACGGCTATTCGAATAGATAACTTCCTTGCAGGGGTGCACCAACTTACCCATCACACTCGATTAACTCTGGCCAGACACACTTTTATCGGGTCATCCCGGCTTCGGCTGATCGACACGTTGTAGTCCTACCTAGGCTCAACAGAGAGGTCAGCAGGCCGGTCTACATCCTAAGAGCTTAGGGGTCTTGGGCCCATCGCCCTTTGCACTCCTACGCGTTGCGCGACTGGTCGGGGACCAGACCCACCCCCTTATACAAGCGCAGGCGGTTACCGTCCACCCCAACAATCAGCCTGCATCTCTGAACTGTGACATATGGAGAGCTTTCGGGAGAAACGTACGATGCCGAGTGCCCACTTTTATTCCCGCGTGGTGGTTAGTGCGAAAAGGCCAGAGGCCTATTCAGATCATATATCCAAACCAATTAGTGCATTGGGAGCTCGCGGTGACGATTAGTGATCCTGTTGCCCCGTCTCGCGGACTTACGGCAAGGGTCAGGCCCATCCCTCTCTAGTGCGGTCAGCCTGCCCGGCTGTGCCACGTAATTATCTCGCGGGTACCCTCACGGTCATCCCGACTTCAGTAACTCTCGCGGGTACCCCTCGGGGTCGACCCGACTTCAACAAGGGACTGAGGTAAAGTCAAGGTATCCGTGTGTCCATAACATCAAGGGGGAAATCCGAGGAATCACCCTCGATGGATTCCTTCTCGATGTATCCGTCAACGTGAACTTGGAGGAATCACCCTCGATGGGTTCACACTTGATGGGTTGTACGACAGAGTCATCATCGGGAGTGGAGAGCGAGGAATCACCCCCTATAATCCACAACCGACTGGCTACACTACAGAGATATCATCAGGAGTGAGGTACGAGGTATCACCCTCGGCACTCGATAGTAGCTCTGCAGAGTCGTACAACTAAGGGGGGTTGCGGTGGTGTGTCTGTCTCTGCACATCGATCACGTTGATCGAGTCATCCGGAAGCAAAGCATGGCAACACGGACAAGGGTGCGGGGCTACTGATGGATCACTAACCAGCCTATACTAAGCATATAGGACAACATGTAAAGTATCAACAACAGGTTACAAAATCAGGCTATGCATCAGAATAGGAGTTGTCGAACAATGGTAGCAAAATCTAATGCAAGCACGAGAGAGAAAGAATGGGCGATATAGGAATGATCAAGGGGGGTTTTGCTTGCCTGCAAGCTCTGCTGAGAGGGGCTAGATGTCAGGGGCGTAGTCGTACTCGGGAGCAGCATCAGTCTAGGAGTCTACCGGAGAGAAGAGGGGGAAGAAACAATAAATATAAAGCAAACCAATGCAGCACAATGCATGACATGGCAATATGTTATGCTAGGGGTGATCTAACGCAGTGCTACATGTTACAGACGGTGCAGGAAAATATCTGGGAATATTTTCCCGGCTTTAAGCAATTATCGGACAGACAATCCGGAGGGGAAGGTTTGATGTTTGCAGTGTTGGAGGCATGTGACAGGTATGTGCATGGCATATTCGGATTGGTCTTATTTTTCTGATCATTTTTCATATATAAATTATTTTCATCCGAGTTACGGATTATTTTATATGATTTTTCAAAGTTGTAAAGAATTTCTGGAATTAATCTAAATTTGAAATTAAATGGGAAATGGCTAGGTGCACCTGGTGCAGTCCACCCAGCTGTGCACACAGAGGCTGACAGTGGGGCCCAGTTGACTGCTGAGTCAGCAGTCAACAGTCAACAGTTGACTGGTCAAATTGACCAGGGGGGCCACATGTCATAGACAAAGCAGTTTAACAGAGGTTTAATTTTAACTAATTAGGTTAATTAGCTAGTGGGACCCACTTGTCAGTGTCATTTTAATTAACAGATTAGGATTATTTATAAAAACAGTTCAATTAGTGCGTGGGGTCCACATGTCAGTGACTGGGGGTTGCCCAGTCAGCATGTTGACAAAGTCAACGTGGTCAACGGGGCCCACGGGACCCACTGGCTGTGACCCAGGGGTGGGCCCCAGGCGTTGCCAGGTCAGTGGCGCCGGCGTCTCATCGCCGGCGACCCAGAAAAGCGGCGGAGGGCCTCGGGTCTCGCCGGAAATCGCCTACAGATGGCCATTTGGCGCGGGGCCGGTCGCGTTCGAACGGGCGCATGATGGCGCGTCGAATGGTGGCGGTGGCGTTGACGGAGGAGGCCTACAGCGACGGCGGCGATGAGCACGGCGGACGGCCGGAATCGGGCGAGGTCGTGCCCGTGGCTACGAAGCACGGCAGAACATGCGGTTGTGCTCGCGGGGCTCCTGGAAACACCAGGAGCACGTTGTCGTGCTCGGGCGAAGGCTGCGATGGGTGTGGCCGCGGCGGCTTAGCAAGGCAACGGCGGCGAGCTCGGGCACGGCGTCATCTACGGCTACGGGCGACAGAGAGCGGCGCTAGGAGAGGGGAAAGGAAGAGGGGCTCACGGTGAGCCTGTAGAGGAGCAAAGCGGGCTCGGGGGAGGCTCAGAGCAGGCAGAACGACGGTGGCGATCTGCGGTGGCCGAGGAGGAAGACGAAGTCGTGGGGCTCGATGCAGTGGCTCCGAGCTCCAACGGCCGACACCAGATGGCGTAGCGGACGACGGCGGAGCAAGCGGACACGGTGGCGAGGTGAGGCGACGACGGTGGCTACGCGGGCGAACTTGTGACAGCGACGAAAGAGGCGGCCATGGGGGGAGGAGGAGAGAGCAGCGCGATGAGAGGGAGGATAAGGACCAGGGGCTACCCCGAGGCGTGGCGCTGGCGTTCTTATCCCCTCCACGGCGCTGTAGCGGCGCGGAGCGGGGATGTGGCTCGGTGGCAACGGCACCCGGCGTCAGTCGCATAGGAGAGAGGAGGGAGACGACGGGGAAGCGGGCTAGGCCAGGCACTGTGCACTAAGGCCCAGTGCAAGTGGCCTTTCTCTTTTCTTTTTCTGTTTCTTTTATTCTTTTCTGTTTTGCATTTTTATTTAGCTAGCAAATGAATTTTGTAAAATGTGGGACTTGGCCACATAATTAAAATGCAATATTTGGCACTGCCACAAAAAGTTTGGGACAAGTTTGAGTTGATTTGAATTTTGCATAAATGAAAAGGCATTTAAAAATGCTGATTTGGCACTGTTTTAATTGCTATAGCCCATTTACGCAAATAAGTGATGTTGTTTTCCTTAACAAATAATTATTATGGAATATTTGCTAAATGATGAACTATTTTGCAACCATGTTTTTGCAACTTTAAATCACTTGCAATTTGAATTGATTTCAGTGGTGGAATTTGAAATGAGATATGATTCTAAAGGTGATCAAGCACTGCAAACAAAGTGACTTAGCATAATCATGATGGATTACTATAGCTCAATACATAGGGGTGTTACAGTAATCGAGTGTGAGAGTTATATAATAAAGAGTAGTTTGAGTTGAGTTGTTTTACTTTTGTTGATTCAATCTTAGAAATAAAATAAAGGGAATAAAAAAAGGGGGATCATATGCTTATCCCATGGGGAGTGATGACTTCACATAAAAAACTATAATTGATGAAACTTGTTGGAAGTTAACAAACATAGCATTGGTCATTGTTGCAATCCATGAAAAAGTAATAAAGGAAGAGTGGTCTCACATATAAATATACTATCTTGGACATCTTTTATGATTGTATGCCCCCATTAAATATTCTATGTCAAATAGTTGACGTTGGACAAGGAAGACAACGTAATGAGTTATGTTTGCTTATATTCACATAGAAGTTATATTGTCATCGATCATCTAACATGTGGTCCTTGCCCATAATATTTTGCTAGCCAAAATTTCGTACTAAGTAGAGATACTACTTGTGCATCCAAAAACCCTTGAACCCAGTTTCATGCCATGAGAGTCCACCATACCTACCTATTGATTGAATAAGATCCTTCAAGTAAGTTGTCGTCGGTGCAAAAGCAATAAAAATTGCCTCTAAATACATATGAACTTTTATTGTGAGGGAAAATAAGCTTTGTACGATCTTGTGATGGTGAAGAAATAAAAGAGGCAAAGTGCATAATAAAGTTTACTATCACAAGGGACAATATAAAGTGACGTTCCTTTACATTAAGAGTTTGCACATCCAAAAATAAAAAGCACATGACAACCTCTGCTTCCCTCTGTGAAGGGCATATCCTTTACTTTATGTATTTACTTTTATGCAAGAGTCAATAGTATTCTCCTCTATTCCGTTTTTATTTTGTCTCTTGGCAAGCATCATGTGGTGGGGAAAGATCCAGGCATATATATCTAGTTGGATGTAGGTGATCATGAGTTATTATTGTTGATATTACCCTTGAGGTAAATAAGTTGGGAGGAAAAATTATAAGGCCCTATCTTTCTATCTGTTTGACTGAAACTTTTGCTCCATAAGTATGCAGTGAGTGTCAGCAACATACAAGACTAAATGATAGTTGAGTATGTGAGCTTGCTAAACAAAGCTCTTACATAGACTCTTCCTGATAATATGAGATCATAGTTTTTTAGTTTTCAATACGGTTTATGGTTCATACTTTATCCTGTGGATGAATTGTCACTTATTCATGAGAAGTTTTATGACGATATATTGCTGTTATGATAATGATCATCATGCTTTCATGTTAGTATTTTGTTTTATCGACACCTCTCTCTCTCTAAACATGTGGTCATGATTATCGATTTCGGTTTTCGCTTGAGGACAAGTGAGGTCTAAGCTTGGGGGAGGTGATACGTCCATTTTGCATCATGTTTTCCTACTGTTATTTATTATGTTTTGGGTCATTATTTCACTTTATGATACAATTCTTTAGCCTTTTCTCTCTTATTTTGCAAGTTTCACATGAAGAGGGAGATTGCCGGCAGCTGGAATTCTGGACCGGAAAGGGCTACAGCAGAGATAGCTATTCTGCACAACTTCAAATGACCTGAAAATTTACAAAGAATTATTTTGGAATATATAAAAAATATTGGCGGAAGAAATACCAGGAGGGGATCCACCAGGAAGCCACAATCCTGGGGGGGGGGGGCCTATCACCCTGGGCATGACCCCGAGCTTGTGGGGCCCCTGGCTGGCCTCTGGCCCCCTCCTTCTGCTATATGAAGCCATTTGCCCTAGAAAAAATAAATAGAAGACTTTCGGGATGAAGCGCCGCCGTCTCGAGGCGGAACCTGAGCAGGAGCACTTTTGCTCTCCAGCGGAGCAATTCCGCCAGGGAAACTTCCCTCCGAGAGGGGGAAATCGAAGCCATCAACATCACCAACGATCCTCTCATCGTGGGAGGACCAATCTTCATCAACATCTTCACCAGCACCATCTCATCTCAAACCCTAGTTCATCTCTTGTATTCAATCTTTGTCCCAAAACCTCAGATTGGTACCTGTGGGTTGCTAGTAGTGTTGATTACATCTTGTAGTTGATGCTAGTTGGTTTATTTGGTGGAAGATTATATGTTCAGATCCTTCATGATATTCAATACCCCTCTGATCTTGAACATGAATATGATTTGTGAGTAGTTACTTTTGTTCTTGAGGACATGGGGGAAGTCTTGTCATAAGTAATCATGTGAATTTGGTATTCGTTCGATATTTTGATGATATGTATGTTGGTGCTTCCTTTAGTGGTGTCATGTGAACGTCGACTACATCACACTTCACCATACTTGGGCTTAAGGGAAGGCATTGTGGAGTAATAAGTAGATGATTGGTTGCTAGAGTGACAGAAGCTTAAACCTTAGTTTATGCGTTATTTCGTAAGGGGCTGATTTGGATCCCTATGTTTCATGCTATGGATAGATTTATCTTAATTCTTCTTTCGTAGTTGCGGATGCTTGTGAGAGGGGGTAATCATAAGTGGGAGGCTTATTCAAGTAAGAACAGCACCCAAGCACCGATCCACCCACATATCAAACTATCAAAGTAGCGAACGCGAATCAAACATACATGATGAAAGTGACTAGATGAGAATTTCCATGTGTCCTTGAGAACACTTTTCTTTATATAAGAGGCCGTCCAGATTTTTCTTTGCTATAAAAGGGATTGGGCCACCTTGCTGCACTTTGCTACTTTTGTTACTTGCTACTCGTTATGAATTATCTTGCTACAAAACTATCAGTTACCACTACTTTCAGTGCTTCCATAAAACACCTTGCTAAAAACCGCTTATCATTTCCTTCTGCTCCTCGTTGGGTTCGACACTCTTACTTATCGAAAGCTTAAACCAATTTGAACTAGTGGATCTTTCCGCTCAGGGGTAGAACAAGGATTTTGTGTTTCTGGATTTCGCAGGAGGAGGGAGTTTTCGCGCGCGTTGTAATTTAGGGATAGCAAGGCTCGGGTTGAGAAGGAGGGAGTCATCATAGCACAAAGAGACAAAGAGATATCTTGAAATTTCGGCATAACACGGCGCTGGTTGAAATATCGGGACAAGGCTAACGTGTATGGTACCATATCAATTCACACTTCCCTCAGCCAAAAAAATAAATAAATCAATCAATTCGCACCACACAAGAGAGGGTCTTGTCCCGTTTTACTGTATGAATTAATACAAATGTCATTCAAAACTTTGAATCCATGTTATGTTCAACTAAAATATTTTGCTAGGTGTATAATGCATGTAACCTACTCAAATGAACATTTTAGTGCATTCTAAATGTATATAATATCGGCTGCAATATGAACTAAATTTAAATTCATTTCTCTATTTGAATAAGAATCTATGGTCATGATTGTTGTCAAGTTAAACCATCATGTGTATATTATGTTCACAACACACCGCATGATTACTGTCAAGTTAGATATGAACTATGTGTACTATATGAACTCAAATTCAAATTTTTGAATCCACTTTCTGCTGATTTCAAATAATAGTACATTTCAAGCTCTAGCTAGATCTTCATAATCTAAACCATGTTTCATATGTATAATGTGTTTATCACACAATGTATAGTGCCCCGTCCCCTACGCCTACAAGTATTTAGCTATGAGCTTCAAAAGCCACACATTATCACAAATTCAAATAAATGTGAGATTGTTCGATATATATATATATATATATATATATATATATATATATATATATATATATATATATATATATATAGATATATACGCTTATTCTGCCAACTCCTTCAGACCCATCCGGCAGCTACAAACTAACCACAAAAACACCCACCTTATCCTGCCACCCACCCCACTCCTCTCTCTCTCCCGATGCTCCGCCTCACCCAAGTCCCCGCGCCGCCGCCTCCCCCACGCCCCCGCCGCCGCCTCCCCCGCGCTCCCGCCGCAACTCCGCCTCCCCCAAGTCCCCGCGCCACCGCCTCCCTCAAGCCCCCGCGCCACCGCCTCCCCCGCACCGTCGCGCTGCCGCCTCCCTCAAGCCCCCGCGCCGCCGCCTCCCCCGAACCGTCGCGCCGCCTCCCCCGCACCGTCGCGCCGCCGCCTCCCTCAAGCCCCCGCGCCGCCGCCTATCCCGCACCATCGCGCCGCCTCCCCCGCTCCATCGCACCACCTCCTTCCCCTCGGATCGTCGCGGTGCCACCGGGCCACCCGCGCCACGCATCACAGCCCCCCGCCGCTGTTGGTCGCCTCTGCCAGATGAGGAGGTTGGGGAAGGAGTGGAGACCGAGAACCGGTGGATACGCATACAGGGGGTGGTCGTGGCGCGTGTCCCGACGTCGGGGATCGCCGGGGATCCGCGTACAAGGTGGGTGGCAGGGGGATCCAAGTGCGCGAGGTTCCCAGGGATCCCCCCATCTCTCACTATCTCTCTCTCTCTCTCTCTCTCTGCCCAGATTGATGTCCGTTCACCGCCACCCCTCGTCCCTCCTCTGCGGCATCAACGCCTGGACGTCCAGCACGGCGGCGAGGGTGCCCGGGTCAACGTCATCCCGCCCTCCTCTGCCATGTGCAGTGCACACCTCGCCGCGCTGCAAGTCCTCCACCCGTTGCGCCAGCATCGACGGTGGAGCCGGAGTTTGCCGCAGCCCATATCTCCAACGGGGGCAGTTCGCGGCCCGCCGGCATGCAGTTTCTGCAGCGGTTGTTTGCAGTATTATTTCCCAAAGCTCACATTTTTTGTCTGGACCCATTTTCATCTAAGTGTAGTTCGCTTCGTCGTCGTCCGCGGTTCACTTCTTTTTAGAAAAACAAAAAGGTGAAAAACTTGATGAAAATCTCTGCAGTTCATTGTGGGGATCCTGGTGGTTCTCTGCAGTGCACATCTTTGAAGGATTATTTTTTGCGTGCAGCTGCAGTCCGTTTCGTCTCGGCGTGTAGTGAAGTTCGGGCGAGCCGTCACGGCAGAAGTTACTTCTGTTTTTCTATTGTGGGGATCAGTTCACCTCTTCTGTTGAAAAAAAGAAGGAAATTAAAACCCCAATCGCCGACGAGACAACAACCCACGAGCATCATGCGCGTGCAGTTCCTTTAGGGTATGCTTGCAATGTGGTGTGTGTATGCGTGCAGTCCACCCCATCTGTCATCTGTGTATTTTTTGAGAAAACATGTTTTGTTGTCACATGTGTTGGTTTCACTTGTTTTGTGGATATGCTAGCAATGCGGTGTGTGTATGCGTGCAGTGCACCCCCGTGGTTTCCTTTGTAAAAACAATAAAGAAACATGGCATTGCTATCATGTGGCGGTTCTATTTTTCAGCCACGCGGTTCACTTGTTGCCTTTGAGTGTATGCAGTTCACTCTTTCATCATGTGCAAAATAGAAAAAACACAAAAAAAGGATGTAGAAGATAATACACTGTTGCAGTTCACTACGAGAAAAACTAACTCTAAAATGCAGTGCACTTTGATCTTAAAAAAGTCCACTTCAAAGGACTCTGCAGTACACTTCATTTGAAAAAGTTTATGTTGTTCACTTTTTTGTTCTTTGAAGAAGTTTGAATAAGGACACAATTTCACACAAATTGATGCGGTTCACTTGCCCTCGTCTTGCGGTCCACTCTCGTTCATAAAAAATGTAAAACTCAAAAAAAATCGTCTGAGAAAATTTACGTCCGACAAAAGAAATCATGAAGTTCACTTGACCGTCGGATGCAGTCCGGTTTTTAGTCTGAAGCAGTGCGGTTTTCTGTCTGATGCAGTACACTCGTCGATTTTGGTGTCGCGAAAAACAGTGTCCGCATTTCGGTAATTTCAAAACTGCTCTTAAACCGTAAGGAATTAGAGAGGGTGTTCTACATGAAAAAGTTGTGTCTCGTCGATATCTTTCCAACGGCATATCATTTGAATCATTCCGAGCAGCAGTTTGTAAAAATTCGCGGAAAAACGGCCGCTGCCACCCGTCCTCCGCCGCACCATTTTGAAAATTAATTTAAAACCGTAAGGAATCTCAAAAACATTTCTACATATGAAAGTTGCGCCTCGTCTGTAGCTTTCCAACGGCGTATCACACGCCTCATTTCGACAAACGGTTAAAAAATTGGAGCGAAAACAGTTCCGAAAAATTGATTTTTTTTGAAAAAACAGAATTCTGCGATATAGTAAGTTTGAAACTGCTCTTAAACCGTAAGGAATTAGAAAAAGTAATATATATCAAAAAGTTGCGCCTCGACGATATCTTTCCAACGGCATATCATTTGCTTCATTTGGACAAGCGGTTTGCAAAAAAATGCAAAAATACGCTCGCTGCCACTCGTCAGGCGCCCACCGTTTCGAAACTGCTCTTAAACAGTCAGGAAACTCGGAAAAATTTCAACATGGCGAACTTGCGACTAATCCATAGCTTTCCAACGGTATATTACACGCCTCGTTCTGACAAACGGTTTAAAAACTAGCTCAAAAACTGTACCGAAAAACACCGCGTGCAGTTTTTTCGACGAGAAGTTCACTAGTCTCTGTATTGCAGTGCGCTTGCTTCAGAAAGTGCAGTGCCCTCGCGTTGAGCGTGCAGTTCAGAAGTGGGCAGAATAACTATTCTGCCAATATTGGCAGAATAGACGGGCTGTATATATATAGTATAACATGTTCATAACCACACCTTGCGTATCACCATTATATTCATGCATGCATGGGTTTAAAACACTATGATCTCTTGTTCAAATTCTGAATCCACTTTTTAATGAATTATGATCTTTGTTAGTCTTTTACACCCACACAATCCTCTTCTCTTTGTAGCTAGCACTAACTTTCTCTCGTGCATGCACACGCCCTCCTTGCCCCTCCCCCTCCCTCAACATTCTCTCCATCGCGCACATTCGTTATTTTTCTTTATGTCGTTCTCCCGGGGTCTCTGTAGGTCTCCCCAACTCCTTTCCGGCACACACCGATCGATATACCTCTCTATAGCCAGGTCTTCCAACCACATACACACACTTTCCCTCTTCTGCTCTCACCGTCCATGACCCCTATCTCTCATACGGTCCCACACACATGCACACTCTCGCCCCTCTTTTCATCGATCTCGCACTCGCACACTCATCCCCCTTTCTATATAGTTGGCCTCTCGCACCACCTCCTAGACGCATCCCTCTCTCTCTCTCTGTCCGTCTCTCCGGGCCTTATTTGCCTCTAACACATGCGTGTATACCGATCGATCTCCCTCTTTACATATAGCTAGGTCGACTATAACTCTTTTTCCCCACGCAACGATCGATCTACCTAACTAGATATGTCTCTCCCATTCTGTGACACACGACGATTGATCTACCTATCTAGTTAAGTCTGCTTACCACAGACATATCACCCCCCCATCATCCATGCATGCCTCCCGACTCATCTGTCACAAGCACACGCATACACAGACAGACATCCACTCTCTTATTGATATTTGCAGTCGTACCCTCCGTTTGTCTAGTAGGCCTCTCCCACCATCTCTGAGAAGCAACTCCACCACCACACTACCTCCGACACTCTAGCTCTGTCTCTCTCCCAACCATATTCCTCTCCTACACATATGTATGGATGTCGGTCGATCTCCCTCAATACATAGCTAGGTCTCTCCTTCTCCACACATATACCAGTCGATCTACCTCTCTACTTACGTCTCTACCCCCCTCCCCCCCCCCCCCCCCCCGCCCACACACACGCACCGATAGTCGAATGCTCTAGTTAGGTCTCCCTGCCACACACAAACTGCACCTCTCCCCTCTCACCTTCCAATAGGCCAGCCACCCTATATCTTTGAGGTGCGCACACACAATTTCACTGGCTCTCTTTATAGATCTCGCACCCATACACCTTCATCCCTCTCTTCGATTCTATCGACATCTCACGCCGATCATCCCTCCCCTCTCTTCTCGTGGATCGCCCCCTCTATATATGATATATCTAAGCCTCTATTTCACACACATTGCATATGTTACATTTTTTTGAGATATCATCGACACATATTCCCTGTCTATCTCTCACGCACACAAATACACTCACGAAATCACCCCCCAAAAAAACACTCACGGACACACTCACCATCTCTCTCTAGGTTTGTATCTCTCTCACACACACCCACGTAGGTGGGGTACGAGCATGAAGAGAAGAGGTGCACGCATGACACACGTACTCACGTCTCATTCCCAACCACACCCAGGCGGGTGGGTACATGGTGGAGCTCATTTCTGTACGAAAAGGCATCCCACGTGATAATTTGACGCGTGTAGCGGTTGTTCACTTGATGGAGGGTCGTGTACCATGCGTCAACGAAACAAAGTGCGACTTGACGCGTTTGCGCGTTATTTTTAAATAAAGTTTTATTCCTCAATGGCACGTACAGAATATAAAACGATTGTTATCAAGAGAAAAAATAATACCGCTCCACTATACTATAAAATATAGGCAGGAGCCTCAATGCTTGCTTGCTGGGGTTCGTCTCTTCACACTCTCTCACACAAGACGGCGGTGGCCAATCTCTCTCTCTCTCTAACCGCTGGTCACTGATTCGGCCGGATCCCGTCCGCCGGCGGAAAGGGAGGATGTGTAGCGTTGCTCTGATCACCGGCGTCGAGGCAGGAAACCCTCTGCCGGCGCGTCCCGATCTGCGGTACCCGCCGTTCTCTCTGACCAAGCTCCGGCGCGGTAGGGCCTTCGCCCCTTGCTCGCTGCCATAGCAGTTCCTGCCCGCCGCCGCCCTCCTACTTGCATGCCGATGACCCTCAGGTACAACTTCCTCTGGAATCGGCTTTGCTACACTGCCCAACTTGCCACGTCGCTGCATGTGGATCTTCTCTAGTTCTCTGCCTAAAACATACTAGCACGGCCGGCGTACTTTCCATTTTGCAATCTCGTCCTCACACCGTTTGAGAGAAACCACTGTGCTGTTATCTTTCCCTTAAGACAATGAATATGCTTCTTTTTGTCGGTGTATGTGTCATGAACTATCATTGGCAAGTAATTGTTTCCTTTCTACCTCTTTTTGCAAACAGGGATATCCATTTCACCTCGTTGTTATTGCGACCTTTTGGTGAACTGCACAAAACACTTTTTTCTTAAGACTGTTTTGTGCAGTTCTACTAAAATGCCACATGGGCAATGTTTCTACATTTCAGTGGGACAACACAAAGGGAGATTGGAGTTCCTATCCTCCTCATCCAACTCTGAGCCTAATCTTCTCCAACAAGTAGTTAGTCTTAAGAGAGACTGCAAAGGTGACCGGCTTCTATTTGTGTGTTTATTGTTTTATCAACAGTGCCACTATTATTGTAATTACACTTACTCAATATCTTTGCGAACAGGGATGCTCAGCTCCATTTTAGTGGAGCTGCACAAAATGATCGAAATGTTCCATGGACCTAACAGCTCCTTTCTTTGCCAACAAGTCTTGTCGATTTTGATAGAGCTACGCTAAAGTAGCTGCCAAACAATGACCATCGTTGTCAGGAAATGAATGCATGCCTATGGACAACATCGATCAATTTTTATTTTTTCTTTATTTGTACACCTTCTCACAACTTTGTCTTCAGTTGTGATGTAAATATCGGCTCTGATCTGTGAATCCTTGAGATGCATTAGCATGGAAGTTAGTTTTTTTTTGCGAAAGAGCATGGATGTTAGTTTCCTTTGTATTTGTTGGAATGTTGTAGCGAGACAACCTTCCAGCAGGCAAGACACATGAAACAAAAGCTCAAAGCTTCATAGAAGTGTGCAATTTCATCTCGCTGACAAATTATGTGTACATATATTATGTAAACAAATGATGAAAGCTTGATAGTATTGCTAGAAGCCATTGTACTACTTTCTTTCACAAAAAAGAGGCCATTCTACTTCATGTCGCCGACATGTGGGACGTCCAACATCCGGCTCCACGTGCCATGCACCAAATTATGCACAACCGCATGGGAGAGACTCACCCCGGTCGTTGCGCCGCAGTAATAATGACTAACGAGCAGTCAAATTAGAAAGCCCCACCCTTTCCCATAGTAAGTTGCTCGGACAAAGCAACCATCAATTCACTCTTCTGTGAATCCGCTCCTACTACTAGTAGTACTCACCACACGCGAAGATTGGATGGTAGTACTAGAAAACAAATATTCCCTCCCTTCCGGTGGGGCTCAGTTCATAAATCTAAACCAATCAATGAACTACTAGGCTGTGAGCATTTATGTACGTATTAGTTGCAACGCATGCATGCGCGAGCAATACAATGACCATGAACATTTACATGCATTGGTTAGTTTTCTCTTGATAGTTGCACACAAGGATTTAATGTGATTGAGAGGTACAAAATGGTGGTAATACAAAAATTTGGAGATAAACCCTAAAACCATATGTGAGCGATCTACTATAGTAGGACGGTTGACGGGATTAGTAGAAAGCGAAGCGCCTTTTTAGCCGGGATTTGCATCGACCTATGAGGTGCAAAACCAAGTGTTACTACACTAAACAAGTTCAAAATGAGAAACTGGACCCACTCATGGCACGCCTGTCGCGTTTTGGCCCGTCGGTCAACGCGCTTCCTCTTGGCATATCACTGACATGTGGGAGCGAGTGTGAGCAAACCGACCGCAATTGATGGCAAAATGGCCAACCCGCCGCTCCTTGAGAGAGAAGAGGAGCGACAACACTGCAAACGAGCTAGGTGTCGCACGGAGGCCAAGAAATATGGTGATAGTGTGAGGTGGGCCATGTAGTATCATACATGATGTATGAATACTTGACTGGGCTGCCGTGTTTCTCACTGCTCTGGAGTAAATGTGGAGAAGATTGCTTTATGATAGGTTAAAATAAAATAAGAGTGCATACGCTCCACCGTGCGGTTCCTAGCTCCTTCTCGGTCATCGGAACTCGTTCTTCTTCCTTTCGCCAACACGTGGGACAGTCAGTATCCGGGTCCACGTTTCATGCAACAAATCAGAGATAAGTAGTGGGTACAAGTGAATACCTGGTTTTCGTAAAGTGACTATGCACCTGGACGGAGGGAGTAGGTGGAGTACGTGCAGGGACACAGTAATAATGACTAATGAGCAGTCAAATCACATAGGCCTAGTAGTAGTAGTACTAGTAAGTTGCAAAGACAATGCAACCATCATTTCAATCTTCGTTGAATCCGCTCCTACGTCCTTTTATTCAAGAAAAAACACCACACGCGTATATTGGACGGTATCAGCAAAGCATCAAGTGTATGGGGATGGTTCCAGAAAACAATATTCCCTCCCTTTTGGTTTATGGGGCTCAATTCAAAAATCTAAATGACTAAACCAATGTGACACCCCGATTTTTGGTCCTTTCTTTTTCTTTTGGATTTCATTGGATTTTTATTTGGAATTACTTTTCTGTGGCTCCATGGTCTTAAAACCTGGGAAGATCATTTCTTCTTCCTCTCCCAAGTGGCTTGTCATTCTCAAATCCATCACAAGACCATGTCATTTCCATCTTAGCCAACCCCTAATTTTTATTTCTTGAGAATATTCCTTTTTCTATTAAAGGAATAACCCTGTTTGCTCTAGGTTGTGAAGCAACCTATATTTCTGTCTTGCCTAAAATTCCCACAAAATTCTCAAAATTCCTTTGGACCATATGGACCTTGGATATGTAAAAATATTTAAGATTCCATGCTCATGGTGAGCACACCATCAAATCTTTGTTTCTGGTCATAATTTCAGTTTGTGAAGCAACTATATTTTATATGGCTTCATAAATTCTGAAATTTTACCAGGACATTATCCTACCTATATAACCTCCCTCCACCAAATTTGGGCTTATTTCATTCATCCAATATTTCTCAATAATTTCCCCAAGCTTCTGTCCAGAGGAAAGCATTGTGAAGGAAGTACCATTTTTGTTTATCCAAATGGTATGAAATTTTTACAGTGCCTTCATATGCCAAAATGATCATTCTCCACCAAATTTAAGCTCAATCCAATCATCTATGTGAGTGCAGCTTCAAGATCTAGTTTCTGGACCAAATATGCAGTTGTGAAGCAACTATGATAAATATTGGTCCAAATCATTTCATATTTCACAGGACTGTAGTCCTTCTTACCCTAGACCTCAGTGACATATTGTTTCTCCTTTTACCCATCCCATTTTACTACAACTTCTAGTCCAAGTTTGCTACAACAAACTTTAGATGATCCCTCCCATCAGCAAATTGTTGCTTTCATCGAACCAAGCCCATAGTGGTGCTCCAGCAAGTAGGGTCCATGCGGTAGACAACTTTTTCCTGACCAGAGCGCACCGCGTGTGCCTATTCACATGGTGACCACACGTAGAGCATGTGCACTGCACGTAGAACGCGTGCTCTGGACTTTGGGGCCCTCGGCCGCCGCCCAAACCACGAGCTCTCGCCACCGCACCTTGTCTACAGCGTTGCCTGGTCTCCCCTGCGTCCACGCGTACCTTGGTCCCCTCCTTGTTCCTTCCCGGCGCGCCACGCCGCACCGTGTGCCCGCGGCCGCCGTCGTTTTCTTCCTGGCATCTTCTTCCTCGAGCTCTCCCGAAGCCCTCCGTGGCCTCTCCGCGTCGAGTGAACCCTCTAGACCCTTCCCCCCTCCCATACGCGTGTCCTCATCACCTAGTGCACCGGCGCACGCATCGCCGTGGCCGCACTCACCCCTCGGCTTGGCCGGGCTATAAATAGCCAATCCCGAGCTTCCCCAAGCACACCAGCCTCCTTTACTGCCTCCTAGCAACCTCCCAGACTTCTCCATCAACCTCAAGGAGCTCCCCTGCCCTCCCATTGCCGCCATGGGCTCCGCTCAAATTCGAGCAAGCTGAAGCTCCTCCCTCCTTTCTGTCGCCACCAGCAGCCTCCCCGAAGCCCCATGGAGCCACCCTTCGCTTCATTTCATCTCGGGGGTGCTCGTGGAGTTGACTTTGAATCCGGCCGACGCCCTCGCCACGGGTGCTCAAGCCGCCACCGCTCCAGACCTCCTCGGTGTCCGTGTCCGGGCAGGATGGACGCGGCGCTCGTCCCGATCCCGCCGGTGCCTCCCCCTCGACCGGAGGTGGCCGGAGCCAGCGCCGGCCGCGCCCTGCCTCGCCCTCCTCTGTTTCTGTCGGGAGGTAGGAGAAGACAGGGGAGAGAGGGAGAGTCAATGCAGGCCCCACCCGTTAGCGACCCAGCGCCCGGGCCCAGCCAGTTTAAGTGGAAGCGGTTTTGAGAAAATACGCCTTCATTAAACGAAAGCGTATTCTTGTGCTTCTTCGGACTAGAATACGTTTTCTCCGTTTGAAAGCGTGTTTTCCTAAAGGCACTTTCTGTTTTCAGTCCGCTGGCCGAAACCCTTAATTTGCGGATGTTCATCCGTTAGCAGCAGAAAAGCATAGTTTTTATTTGTTTTCTGCCTAACGAATGAACGACCGTATCTCCGCAACCGTAACTCCGATTCAGGTGATTCAAAAGCCCACATTCTCTGTTCATCGAGCCCGTTCTGTTGGCACAATTTTCATGATGTTTTCACACTCTAAAAATGACCATTTTTCCCTTGCCCTCTAATCAGCTCCGCCGGAAGAGAAACTTTTCCGGCAAAATTTTCCGCAAGCTTCTCGCACTTCTTCCCGGTGATTCCATCAACACCTGGCAAGCCACAACAGCCACTTGCATGATGGCTTCTCAATAGCCATGGTTTTCACTTGAATGTTTAAATAATTACTTTGAAATTATTTTGTAAATGCTATGTATATGCTTGTGGATTCATGCTCATCCCTATGCCATGTTCATGTGCATCCAGATATCTACTTACTAGTAGTATTATTCTCATGTTTCATTCTTGTATTCAGTTCATATGCTAGTGATCATGATATGCTCACATGGATTGCTATGGTTCATTATGAAAATATGCTTGTGATATTCATGATCATCGCTATGCCATGCTCATGTGCATCCCGTAGACTAAATGATTTATTGTTGTTGATGTTATGATAAATGGTTATATTGCACCTCCATGTTTATGTTGATATCATGCTCATATGCGTTGTCATGTTATTTTGTTATGGCTCAGCTCATCACCATTCATGTTAAACCTGACATTAATCAAACTTGAACAAATCTGTTGGCTGAGTCATAGTGCCACCGAATCGAGCTCACCAGTGCAGCCACATTTGCCTTATGGGAGGCCCTAATGCGGTCTATTGTCATGCCTCTCGCCGGTGCCTCCAACTAGGGAAGGTATGTGCGCGCGCTACCCTGATCAGGTAGGCGGCCATAATATTGTGTGCCCAAGTTGTATGGTACCATTGTCCCCGTTTGGGACCGTTTGTTTTGTTTTGCCACGACGGTGGCCGGCCACGAGGTGGCAGGATGTCACAAGTTGACATCGGGGCGACCCATGACATAGCCCAAAGGGGAGTTTGTTGGAGTGGCCGGGAGAGTGTCATGCAATAGATTGGTTTTGTCGGAATGTCATTGGTCCACCCGAATGGGTGCACGAGGCCATGAGTTCCGTGGTGTGGGTACAGTGTACTAACCTCTGCAGAGTGTATAATCTATCGATAGCCACGTCCTCGGTCATGGACACAGTTCATAGTAGGTCACACTATGGGTCAACAGTAATATTAACCTGAATAATAAACAATCCCGGTTCCATGAGAAAAGAACTTGGTTGATCTTTATGTGGTCATGCGATGATCACATGTAGAGATCAAGCTCCGTGTGGTCATGTGATGATCATGATGGTATAGTTGATACTGAGCTTGGTTGATCCTGAGGTGATCGTGTGATGTTCATGACGGTAAGTTTGTTATATATGGTGGTTACGAGATAACCTCCGAGAAGAGTAAGTTGGTCCAAGGGACCTTAAACATCGACCCCCCCCCCTCTCATGCTAGTGCTAGTATCATCATGTTCATATCCCGATTAACATGTACATGTCATGCTCATCTCATATTGTTCTAGTTGTATCATGCTCATCAATTAACCTATAAATGCCATGTTGTTGGTTGTCTTGATTGCTTTGGTTGCTATCAGCTTGCGAGTACATTCAAAGTACTCACCTGGCGTGTCATGCCAGATTGTAGGTGATGCCATGATTGATTGCTTGTCGAGGATCCCGATTTTGCGCTCTAGGACGTGTCCCGGCTAGAGTCCCTGCGGAGTGGAGTCCATCACCGTCGTCGCTGTTCCGCTGCTAGAAGCTATCCCGCTGCTATGAGTTGTTCCGCTGCTAGCATAGAGCTATCTGAGCAGGCGTAGTATCGCCGTGCCCCTGTAACATTTGTAATATCGGACCCTTGTACCCGATTATTTGTAATAAAGAGCTGATTTGTTCTATGCCAAGCAGTGCCATATTCCAGAAGACTTGATCTCTGGGCTGGAATACGGGGTGTTCCGGTTTCTCTGAGCAGGGGTGCCACAACCAACCAATGAACTACTATATGGTGAGTGTAGTAGTATCATGTACATGTAGTATTAATTACGACAAATGCATGCGTGAGCAATACAATGACCACGTACGCATGCAACATAACTTGCATGTCATATATCTCTAATTGTCATAGTTTGCCTCGAAAAATGCATTAGACCCTATTTATATGGTAGAGGGAGTACATGCATTGGTTAGTTTTCTCTTACACTGGGCTTCCTCTTGGCATATGTCGGTGTATAAAACATGGCCATTTTATACTCTAACTTGTGCACAAACAGTGGTAGCATTCCTGATGGCCAGGGCTTGCCAGAAGAATACGAAGATCAAGACTCAAGACTTGGTTGCGAAACCATAGAGAAGAAATCAAGACAAAGCATCAAGAAGCACTTGGCTAGTGCTGAAGATGAAGGCAACATTTGCCGGCAAGGAATGAGTTGGCAAGTTGAAGGCCTGGCAAGCTCCGTACCGGCAAGCCATTACTGACCCCTCTTCGCTCCACCTCATCGGGCAGCTAGTCGCTAACCGATGAGGTGTCGAGCGGGCAGGCGGTTTGGTGAGACTTGTCGGGGAACGTGTCAGCGTGCTGGAAGGAGGATTAACTTTAATGACACCCGTCCGTGAAGCGTGTCAAGATTATAGGAGGTAGCTGGGCGAGCGGTGCAGGAACCTTGTCGGGGCTCCCCCTACATGACACCTAATGGCGCATTTATTGTGTTTGTCTTAAACCGGCAGAGTTAGGTATGATAGCACTATTGGCTATCTAATCAACATGTAAAGACTGTTTTGCCACTGTGGTTACCCCTTGATCTATAAAAGGAGGGCCAGGGCAACCTTTACAAGGGTCTACACTTTGCTCATTTTGCATGCGTAGCTGCACTTCCTGCACCTTGCCGGCAAGTAGCGCTCCTTGTACTTGAGCTCAAACACACCCAATACAACAAAGCAGGAGTAGGGTTTTACACCTCACGGTGGCCCGAACCTGGGTAAAATTTTTGCGTGATTGCTGATTTTGCTCTTTGTGCTTGCGCATCTCCTTAGCCGAACCGCAAAGGGGCCTGATGGTCCCATAGATGGTCATACACACGACATCTTTGGTGCGCCAGATAGGGGGATCGCTTGCGCGAACCTGATTCGGTAGTTTGCACGTCAGCTTCATCTTCATCATCTTCGATGGCGCCCAAGAAGAAGGGCGCATCCGCAGCAGCTCCAGCAACCTCCAAGCTTCCGTCGTAGGCGCCCACAGGCGACATAGCTGGTGCGGCCAGTGTGGGTGGAGCGGCGGACGTGACCGGTGCAGGCGGCATAGCCAGCACGGGTGGAGCAGGCGGAGCGCACAATGTGGAGACCCAGCTTCCTTGCCGTTCCAGCGATCAAATCCACAATGGTACAGGTGGCGCGGATGGCCAACTTCCGCCTCCTCAGCGCCTTGGTGAGCGTAGCCACCAGAGCAATACTGTCCGGATTGGCGCAAGCCAAGATCCAGCCGCTACAGCATCTAAGGATGCCATGTCGGGGCGCACACCGCGACCATCGCAAGATGGGCACGACGCGACTCCGAACGGCGCTGGTGGTTCCGGACGACGACGACCACATGGCAAGATGCCTGTAGATCAGCCACAAGATCTTCAGGCACCACCACCGCAACTGCATCAGCACAAGGGCAAACATGTGCCACAGCAGCAAACATGGGGCAGAGTTCCTTCTGGTTCAGCCAGAAGTCGAGCGACGTCTCGCGCTTCGCTTCCGGCCATGCCAGCCACGGCAGCAGAGGCCATGGCGTGGGCGCAAATGCTATTGAACTTCCCTCCGGCTGCAGACAAGATGGATGAGTGGAGAGCCACCATCCAGAGCCTCATTGGATTTGCTAAAGCCAGCAATTCGCAGCGGGCGGGACCTTCACGGCGTCCACAGACGGCACCGGCAGCTCCAGCTGGTGGCCGTGTCGGAGATGATGTGCCAACGGTGCAGTCACCTCCACGGCAACAACCGTGGCAGAATCACCGATCCGTCGAGCCTGATGAGATGTCGATGGCTTCTTCGAATCCGCGAGCGCGGCAAGATCAGCGTCAAGTACTGTGGCAAGTGGAAGACGCCTGCAACACCATTGAACGGCGCCGGGAGGCGTGCCGTCAATCTGACGCGCGCAATGGCCCAGTCGTTGACAAGCCTGTGCCCGAGGTTGGCGTATGTGCCGTACGAGGTTGGATGCCCGGCCATCACTCGTGAGCTGCGGCAAGTCCGCTGGCCGTCAACCCGGGCCTTCAAGCCAGAGTTGCCAGAGAAGTATGACGACAAACTCAACCCGGCAGAATTCCTGGGCATCTACATGATTGCCGTACAAGCTGCCGGAGGACAGGATGAAAAGATTCTTCCCAACTATTTTCCATTGGTGCTCAAACCCAATGTGAGATCTTGGCTGATGAATTAGCCGAAAGGCTCCATTTCTTCATGGGTCTGATTTGTGCAATGAGTTCATTGGTGCTTTCACCGGAGGCCACAAGGTTCCTGGTTAGCCCAGTGATCTGCACGTCATCCCACAAAGAGATGGCGAGTCTTTGTGAAAATATATACAAAGATTTAGTCACGTGCACCACAACATTCCTGATGTGCACCCCGCGGCTGTGATTTTTGCCTTTCACACGAATATGCGCAATCATAGGATGCGGGAAAGGATGAACATCCGGCTGCCCAAGACTATTAACAAACTTTATACGTTGGCAGACAAGCGTGCATGGACTGAGGAATAAAGGAGGCTTCCCTGGAAGGATTCTGGCGCCGAAGTTGATTCTGAGGATGACGACGCCACCACCCCAAAGAAAAAGGGCCGAAAGCGCAACAGAAAGCGCAAGGGCAAGACAGTGAAGGCCGTTGAGGCTCCGGCAATGCCAACGCCGCCAAGAAAGCCAAGACAGAGGGCTCTGGCAAGGAAGCTACTGTATGCGCTGATTGCCAGGAGGCCAGGGTAGGCGAGAAGGCCGGCAAGACTGACGGGCCGTATTGCAAGATTCACCGCACCAAGGGTCATGATCTCCAGGAATGCCGGCAGGTTCAACAACTTGCCGAAAAGCAGAAGTCTAGATATGAAAAGCGCGACAAGAAGAAAGGCCAAGATGGTGCTGGAGGATCCGGCAAGAGGGGCCGTGGTAGCCGAGGAGGCCGCCATGGCAAGGCTAAGCAGCAGAAGGAGAAACCTGCTCGAGGCTGCGACAAGAAAGAAGAGGATGATGACGAGGACAATGACGAGGATGAAGAAGAGTCTATTGAACAGGAATTCCAGAAAGCAACAGAAGCCATGTGCATTGACGGAGGCACATCTTTGCACTCCTCTCACCACCAACTTAAGCAGTGGGCGTGTGAGGTTAATGCGGCAGAACCGTCAGTGGGTGCTCAGAAACCACTCAAGTGGTCCCAGAAGCCCATCATTTTTTATGCTGAGGATCACCCAGATCGCACAACCGCAGTCGGGTGTTTTCCTTTGTTGGTTTCACCAATGATACGCAACCTCAAAGTCACAAAGATTCTGGTTGATGGTGGGGCCGTCCTGAACTTGATTTCACCATATGTGATCAAGAGGTTGCAGATTCAAGGGGTCAATCCAGGAAGAAGCCAGCCTAAGGGAAAAATGACTCTGCCAATGACATTTGGTGGGGAATTGAATTATAGAACAGAGAAGATTATCTTCGATGTGGTTAAGATTCCCTTGCTATACAATGGAATTCTTGGCCGCCCAGCTTTGGTAAAGTTTATGGCCGCATCACACTATGCTTACAACATGCTCAAGATGCTAGGGCCGATGGGTGTCACCACCATCATCTCCGACAAGAAGGATGCGGTTATCTGTGTTGACAAGCTTTACAGAGAAGCAGCTGCAGTGTCTGCCGTCAAAGCACCCACTTCTGCTAGCAAGAAGAAGAGCAAGAAAACTGGCAAGACTTCTAACAAGGCTTTCGGGAAGCAGGCCTCTTCGGAGTGCTGCGCACCCGTCGATGACGTGCCGGAGAGCTCTACCAGTAAAAGCAAGAAGTCCAAACCTGCTCCACCAGAGACTAAGAAGGTGTCTACGAAGGAGGACGGCACTGGCGGTACCTTCACCGTCAGTTCCACCCTTGGTAGCAAATAGGAAAGCGCGCTCGTTGCCTTCCTGCGGGCGAATGTTGATGTGTTTGCATGGCAACAATCCGACATCCCCGGCATTCCCAGGGAGGTAATCGAGCACCACCTTGCTGTATGTCCTCATGTGCGGCCCGTCAAGCAGAAGGTCAGGAAGCAAGCTTTGGAATGGCAATAGTTCACTGCCGAGGAAATAAAAAAGTTAGAAGCGGCAGGTTTAGTCAGGGGAGTGCTACATCCAAGATGGTTGGCAAATCCAGTTGTAGTACGCAAAGCAAATGGGAAGTGGAGACTTTGTATTGATTACACTGATATCAACAAAGCATGTCCAAAAGACCCTTTCCCTTTGCCACGCATCGACCAAATTGTTGATTCCACTGCTGGCTGTGATTTACTTTCCTTCCTTAACGCATATTCTGGTTACCATCAGATTTTCATGGCCAAGGAGGATGAGGTGAAAACTGCATTCATTACTCCATGTGGCACATACTGCTTCGTGCGTATGCCTTTTGGATTAAAGATTGTTGGTTCAACATTCGCAAGAGCAGTCTAGATTGGTTTTGAGCCCCAGCTGCACAGGAATGTGGAAGCATATATGGATGATATAGTGGTCAAAACCAAGGACAAATCAACCCTCATTCAAGACTTAGAAGAGACATTTGCGAACTTGCGCAAGATCAATTTGAAGCTCAACCCCGAGAAGTGTGTGTTTGGCGTCCCATCCGGCAAGCTTCTCGGGATCTTTGTATCTCAACGTGGAATTGAAGCCAATCCCGACAAGATCAAAGCTATTGAGCAAATAGAAGCACCAAAGCGCGTCAAGGATGTGCGACGCCTTGCCGGCTGCATAGCTGCATTGAGCAGGTTCATCTCCAAATCTGCTGAGCGCGCCTTGCCATTTTTCAAGATTTTGAAAAAGGCAGGTCTAATGAAATGGACTCCGGAAGCATAGGTCACGCTGTAAGATTTGAAGAAGTACCTCTCCTCTCCGCCAACACTAGTTGTGCCTAAGCCACAAGAACCGTTGCTGCTGTACTTGGCAAAGAGAGAAGTTGACGACGAAGAAGCAGCAGTTACAAGCCCGTCAAGCGACAAGCCGGAATCTTCTCCGGCAGGATCTAGTGCTGACAAGTCAGAATCAGCGCAAGCAAATGAAGCAAATCAGCAAGTAGTGCCGAAGAAGAAAATGGTGCAGCGCCCAGTTTACTTTGGTAGTTCCCTTCTGCAAGGAGCTAGGTCAAGGTACTCTGGTCGCAGAAATTGCTTTTCAGCCTCCTTATGATCTCGAGAAAGCTGCGCCATTACTTCCAAGCACATGAGATTACCGTCGTCACTCGCTTTCCGTTGCAACGTATCTTGAGAAATCCAGATGCAGTTGGTAGGATAGTGGAGTGGACGTTGGAATTTTCAAGCTTTGCACTCAAGTTTGAGAGTACTTCAACCATTCAGAGCAGAGCCTTGGCGGAATTCATTGCAGAATGGATACCAATGTAAGACGATGAGATTCAAGAGGCTTCTCTCCCCGGCAAAGAAACAGCTAAGGAATGGATCATGCACTTTGACGGTGCCTTCTCGCTGCAAGGCGCTGGTGCCGCAGTGCTGCTTGTCGCACCCAACGAAGAGCACCTCAAGTATGTGGAACATATGCACTTTCCCAGGGAGAAAGCTACAAACAACACTACTGAGTACGAAGGGCTCCTTACCGGTCTCAGGATCGTAGTGGACCTTGGAATCAGAAAGTTGATCATCCATGGTGACTCGCAGCTCGTTGTGAAGCAAGTTAACAAAGATTACCAGAGCCCATTGATGGAAGCTTATATAGAAGAAGTGAGAAAATTGGAAGAGCACTTTGACGGATTGCAAACAGAGCACATCCCTCATGCGGAAAACAACATTGCTAATCATCTGTCGAAGTGTGTCGCCCAGAAGCTGCCTGTGGAACCAGGAACTTTTGTGCTCCATTTGACTCAACCATCTGTCACACCATCAATGCAGTCAGGCAAAGAAGAAAGTTGAACACCGGCAAATCCTTCCGAGCAGAACTCCCAGAAGCCGCCGACAAGGGGGTTGCCGGAGACAAAACTGCACTTGCCAGTGAGCAGCGGCCTCAAGCAGAACTCCAAGTTCTTGCCGTCGAGGCAAGCGCTCCTGCAGCAGAAGAGATGCCTTTAGTCCTTGTCGTCAAGCCACAGGCCTCTGCATGGGCGTAGCAGATCGTCCTTTTCCTTCAAACAGGAGAACTTCCCGATGATCAAGAAGAAGCTGAAAAAGTAGCCCGACGGTCAAATATGTACCAGTTTGTTGACAACATTTTGCACAGAAAGAGACCAAATGGGGTGAAATTGAAATGCATTTGCCGGGAAGATGGACTGAAGCTGTTGGTGGAGATACATGGAGGCATGTGTGGTTCTCACATCGGATCAAGAGCTCTTGTCGGCAAAGCTTTCCGGCAAGGCTTCTATTGGCCCACTGCCCTCCAGGATGCAACTGAGCTAGTAACCAAGTGTGAAGTATGCTAGTTTCATTCAAAGAATATACATCAGCCAACTTAAGCCCTTCAAATGATCCCTCTCTCCTCGCCCTTCTCGGTCTGGGGGCTCAATATTTTGGGTCCTTTTCCCCGTGCTACCGGAGGCTTTGATTTCTTGTACGTTGCGATCGACAAGTTCACAAAGTGGCCTGAGGTAGAGCCAGTGAGGAAGGTGACAGCACAGTCAGCCGTCAAGTTCTTCAAAGGATTAGTTTGCCGTTTTGGTGTTCCCAACAGAGTCATCACCGACAACGGCACACAATTCACGAGCTGCACCTTCATGCGGTACATCCAAGACCTTGGAAGCAAGATCTATTTTGCATCTATTGCTCACCCAAGAAGCAACGGCCAAGCGGAGAGGGCAAATGCTAAAGTGCTGCGAGGCCTCAAGACGAGAACCTTTGACAAGCTGCACAAATGTGGAAGGCGCTAGATTGATGAGTTGCCGGTAGTTCTTTGGTCACTCAGAATGACACCAAATCGGGCCACCGGCCAGACACCCTTCTCCCTAGTCTATGGTGCAGAGGCGGTGCTCCCCACAGAACTCATGTACGGGTCACCTCGAGTGCTTGCCTATGATGAGGCAGAGCAAGAGCAGCAGTGGCAAGATGACGCCACGCTCCTTGTGGAAGATCGTCTTCGGGCGGCTGTGCGAGCTGCATGCTACCAGCAAGTTTTGTGCCGCTACCATAGCCGCAAAGTTCATGCTCGGAGCCTTGAGGAAGGCGACCTTGTTCTTCGACGCATCCAGTCCGCCAAGAAATCAAACAAGTTGACGCCAAAGTGGGAAGGCCCTTATCGGGTAGTGTGAGTCACCAGACCTGGTGCAGTCCATCTGGAGACCGAAGATGGCACCCCAGTGCAGAACTCATGGAATGTTGAGCATCTTCGCAAGTTCTATCTGTGAGGTGCAGTTGCCGGGCTCCCCGGCAACACCTTTTGTACGAGCCTTGTCGGCAAGACATGTAACCCTTTGTACAAAGCCAAGCGCAGACCCTGTGCATAAGTGAAATAAAGCTAAGTGTTTCACAACTCTTTGTTAAGATACATTTTCGCTTGTGTATGATTATATGTGATGTTGTGTTGCACTTTGCCTTGTATGAAATGATTAACGAGCCATCAAGGCATCCAACCACTTTTTTCTCTTCTTTCTTTTTCTTAAAAGGACAGAAGGTTCCCTCACGTGCAAATTTCTTGGGGGGGATGATGGTGTGGATACCACCAAATGATGTTCAAGTGATCATTTTTACAACAAGAAGTACAACAAAGAAAAAGCTAAGTTGAAAAACTTTGAAATAAATTCTTTGTTGTAGCAATCTTCCTTGAACGATTTTTGTCTTTGTATGAGAAACCTGCATGCAAAGGAACCTTATCGTAATCGATTGTGCTCTTACATTCTTTCGAGTCCGCTCAACAACTTAAGTAGCCACATTGAGAACGTCAAGGGTAAACTTGCCGGCAGCGGCACTTCTGGCAGGCTGCTAAGGATCTGTTCCTCAAGCGCTCGCAGCAGGAGTGTGCACACCGACAAGCTTTCGGCAAGCGTAGGGTATAAAAAAGCATGCAAAGACAAGATAAGACAAGGAAAATAACATACATCCATTCGAACAACAAGTTGCATTACATTACAAGTACAGTGCAAATCTAACTTAAGATCAAATTTGTCTTTTACATGATAGCACTGGTGATGAATACAATGACAAGATTAATTCTGAAGATTTCCTTGGTGCCTAGGAACGAGAAGGACTTTGTCAGTATTCTGCGACAAGCTCTTGAAGGCCCCGGAGAGATCAACGTCAGGATTGCGATACACAACTTTGAGAAGCACCTTGTAAAGGACGTCGCGACCAAACTTCCGGGATTCATTGGCGAATGAAGTAGATCTATCTTCATGATAGGTTTTCAAGGCATCAATAAGGCCGTCAAAGAATTTGGTCAGTCTGGCGCTGGCGTCTTCCTTGTCGTTGACTGTGAAGCTCCAACTCTTCATATCCATGACGGCAAGCTGAGTGGTTATGCCTTCCGCAATGTTGACAAGCCTGTTGGTCCAGAGGGAGAGAACTTCTTGCAGCTGCGTGAAGTTGTTTTCGGCATCTTCTCGCAAGGTCTCCTCTGTTTCAAGCTTTTTCGTCAGGATTATCTCCTTCTCCTTGGCGGATTCAAGATCTTTCTCCAAAGTGGCAAGTTTGGCTTTTAGATCTTCTACTGCCTTGGCGGCCGTGTTAAGATCTTGGCTCTTGGATGTTAGCTGCGTCGGCAGCTCCCCTAGGGTATGAGCTGTGTTCTGCGCTTCATCTTTGAGGGCCTCGATCTCTTTACTATTGCCGGCAAGATCTTCCTTTAGTTTGCTCACTTGGGATTCTAGTTCTGCCTTGGCAGAAGCGGCTACAGCAACTTCATCAGTGGCTTCCTTGAGCTTGGTAGCACTTTCTCGAGCCTGGGTCTCGATGGATTCCTTGTGATTCTTCTCCAGCTCTTGTGTCCTTTGCTCAAGGAGTTTTCCAATCTCTTCATCCTTGCCACGGAGTTTGGCGGCAAGGGCCTCTTCCTGTGCGGCAAGATCCTTCTCCCTGGCATTGAGCTGCGCCTCGCGCTCTGCCAGCTTGCCGCCAAAAGCTGTTGCTTTCTCTTTAGTAGCGGCAAGCTTTTCTTCCCACCTTCTAAGATTGCGGGATTACTCATTGTACCACGTGCGGATATCCTCCACCTTCTCCTTTAGTTTCTCTTTGGCCAGTTCCAAAACTTTGTGCCCATCTTGAAGCTTGTCCCAACGCTTGCTGTAGTGAGCTTGCACATCCTTAAAACTGGCAGCCATGGTTTTTAGGAAGGCAAGATTTGCTGCTCTGTCGGCAGCATTCTCTGCTTCAGTGGAACTTTGGGAGAAGGGGGCTAAGATTCGAGCAATCTCGTCATCAAAGTTTGGCCCTTTAGTGCCAGACGAGCTGGGGGCTACGGATATCTACTGAAGGGCGACAAGAGCCAAGTCATCCGGCAAGATTTCTGTATCTGGTGCCGCAGGGCGGTTGTCGGGGTTTGGTTCATCAGCACCAACCAACACCATCTCTCTGTCCACACTGGCTGAGTCAGATGTGTTACCGGAAGACTTCTCTAGTCCTTCGGAAGCTTTCCTGATCTCCTCAGTGGCAGATGCAATGGTCTCGTCAGCAGAAATCTTGGCGGCTTCGTCACCGGCACTCTTTGTGATATCCTCTAACTCTGCAATTACTTCCCCTTCTTTGGGTGAAGTTGGACCTGCAAAATTGGACAGAAGTGAAAGCGTAGGTTATCTCCGAGAGGGGGGGGTGAATGGGAGATTATTAGAAATTTGTCAAACTCTGATGAATTTGACGAAGATCAGAGTGAAGAATTAGAAACGCAAGGGGAACTAAGTCATCATAGAATCAGAGTACATGCGAACAGAATATATAAGGGTGAAGAACATGCAATCATACAATCATACATGCATGAAGAATATGAACTGAGGAAATAAACAATAGCATGATCAAATACTTCAGTTCAAATTCGTCAGAGGAAAGATCACAAATTCTTCAGCAGCGGAATAATGTAAGAGAGGGTGAGGAATTTGAAACCAGGTTGGCTCGGTGAAGAAAATGATATTTGGTAGAGCAGTTCCAGTTGTTGCATCAACTGTACGTCTGGTTGAGGCGGCTGAGTCGCGACTCAGAGAACACTTAGTCCTCATCGTATTCCTCTTGAGCTAAGGTCACTTAGACCTCACCCAATCACTCATGGTAAGTCTTCAAGGTAGACTTCCAAAACCTTCACAGACTTGTTCACCGGCACACCACAATTACTCTTGGGTGCTGAGAACATGACGCCTAACCATCTGGAGGAATGACAGTCCTCAAAGGTAACAAGCGTCGGATCACACAGATCAATCTCTTCAGTGATGCTCAGCCACTTAGGCTCTGGTTGGGTTTTTCCTCACTTGGGTTCTCACAAAGTCGTCAGAGGATGGGTTGCTATCAAATGATAAGTGTCAAGTTCTCTCGGAGCAGCCAACCAACAACTGGTTGGGGGGCGGCTATTTATAGCCAGGGGGCAACCCGACATAAAATGTCATAAATGCCCTTGTCTGATTCGACCGTTGTCAGGATAAGGATCCACTCGACAGCTGGCACTCGGCGCAGCAACGGTCAGAAAATTGTACTCTCAATTTTGTCAGGGCACTCAATTTCCTCACGGTAGGCAGCTCACACTGGCGAACTCCTAACTCCTCAGCATGACCAAATTCGTCAGCGACCAGATGAACTTCGTCACTGTCGCTAGCAAATGCGTCAGCTGTACTGGAGATTTCCAAAGGCTTCACTCGAAGCGGCTTGTGTGTATAGGTTTGAGAAGTTATGAGCATCACTTTTGGAAATGTGAAATATGTTTCACCTAGACCCCCTTTAACAATACGGTTTTTCCTATGACTCAAATAAGAAGAAAAGAAACTATGAAAACCAAAGTCTTCAAGCTTCAAAGTCTTCACATCAATTTCTTCAAAGGCCGTACCAATTTCATCATCAAATTCTTCACTTGAAGAAATCTATTTTTAGGGGTCGTCTTCCATGTGTTAAACCAAATCTTCAGGGGCTCTATCTCCTGTGTATACTCACAAACACATTAGTTCCTCAACCTATTTGTCTTCAATACTCCAAAACCACTAAGGAGGCACTTGATGCACTTACAATCTCCCCCTTTTTGGTGATTGATGACAAATTGGTTAGGCTTTCAACGGGAGTAAAAATAATTGAAAAGTAAGTACAGAGTTTGAAGAAATTGATTACAAGATATTAAGGAACTCCCCCTGAAGATGTGCATATGAGGAATTTGCTTTGGATTGCAAATGCACATGACAGGTTGAAATTGTGGAGATCTCCCCCTATATCTTGGAATCCAATCATGCATGATCATAAGATATTTGAGGAATATGAATGCATGATGAAAATTGGTGTCTGCCGAAATTGTGCATGCATAATGAACTGATATATTAGGATCACAGCATGCATCATAAATGTAGCAAAAGATTCAGACGACCAACAGTATTTAAGTTACAACTCATCAAAGAGCAAATCCAGCAAAGTCCAAGAGTTGCAACTTAAGCAAAAAGCAACCCATATATCGACCCGCTTGAAGACTAACTAACTCTTCTCCCCCTTTGTCATCAAATGACCAAAAGGAGACAAGGGTGAGGACTAACGCCCCTGAAGAAAAACATCGCGATGAAGACTAGGGAGCGCCAGTGGTGTCGGGGTCGCGAGAAGCAGATGGACCAGCCGCAGTGTCTTCAACAGCCTCATTTTCGTCAGTGGTGCGTGATGAAGACTCTGAACTTGGCATGAGAGGAGGAACTTTGGTGCTCTTGAACTTCTTCCTTGGCGGTTCTGCCCAGTCAAAGTTCATCTGGAAGTCCAAATCAGCAAGTTCTTCATCGGTCTTGAGATGCGAAAGGATGGCCCATGATTTGTCAAATATCTCATGAAGATAGTAGCGGTTTTTGCGGACTGAGTTATGCGTCACAGTCATGTTGGCTTGAACTGCAGCAAACTGACGCTTAACCCATCTGTGATTCCTGTCCACTTTCTAGTGAAGGCTTATAAGCAGCTCACGGTCCGTCATGACGCGTGGTGCTTCTGGTGAAGTAGTTGGCCTTGAAGCTTTTGCTGCTATATCCTGGCTAGCAGATTCATCAGCATTGGAGCTAGAGATTGGTTGACGAAAATGTCCATCCAGAGGACGTAAGCCTTCATCTACGGGAGTCTTGCCCTTGCCAGGAACTGAGGAGATGGTGCTCTGAAGAACTTCTACTTCAGGCAAATAGCTCAAGTGATTCTATCGGTCAGCCTTGTAGTGAATAGCAGATCGGGATCTGATGAATCTCATGATCCATGGAGCATATGGCTTCAGATCAAAAGGCGATTGTGCCACGGTGACCAAAGTCCTCAGAAAGAAGTCATGAATGTTTATGGGAGTGCCATGAATTATGTGGAACAACAAGTTCTTCATAATTGCCACAACTTCTTCAGTGTTGGAGTTGTGACCCTTAATTGGACTGAGGGTTATGGACAGAATGCGAAAAACAGTCTTTGGCTCATAGAGCAAGTCCTTCACGAGGAAGGTTGTCCTAGGAGCATCTCTTTCAGCCATTGGCTTCATCAGCACTTGCATCAGGTGGTTTGGCAGTTCAGGTTCTTCATATATTCTTTTTGCGTCATCTTGGGGCGGATCAACTGGGAGAGCACGAAGAAGTTCTTCAATTGGTACTTTATAGTGAGTGTCTTCACTCATCCATTCCAGTGCCTATGTTGCAATGTCTTCGGCCTCTCCAGAAAAATGCACAGTAGCGTAGAACTGAAGAATGAGTTCTTCATTCCAATCGCACATGTCAGAGTAGAAGCTAAGTAATCCTGCATCGTGAAGAACAGCAAGAACTGGCCGAAAGCACGGTAGAGACTCCATATCCACGTGAGGAATATGGCGATAAGGAAATACTTTCTTCTTGTCAAACAATAGCAATGCATAGAAGTTCATCTGCATCCTTGTCCAGAATCGCAGGCGCCTGATCTTGGCTGAGTCATATGGGGACCCACCTATGAAGAAATTCTTCTCTTCGAAGAATTTGGCATTATCGAACTGAGGCCGCCTGAGGGTTCTGCCAATCTTGGGCATCACTGGCACTGGCTGAAGGTTATGCATCTTCTTGCGAACATCAAACACTGGTCGTGGGGACCAAATGGAATCATTGGGATCGGTCACAGCAAGAGACTTAGCAATTTCCTCAGAAGTGGCGGTAGGAACTGTATCTATGTCTGCTGAAGGAATTGAGTCTGTACGAGGAAATGTATTGACGACATCAACAGTGGGCTCATCTTGAGCAGTTTCATCAGCTGCTGCAGCTGGTATTTCTTCAGGAATGCTCTGGAGGGGTGATGGTTGTTTCTCCTCAGAGCCCGTATGAATTTCTTCAGCGGTGGCGGGTGACGGTGGCACTTGCGACAGAGGTGTGGTGAGGGGCGAGTTTGGATGGAAAGCTTCCCAAAAGTCATGAACGATCGGTGGGGTTGTAGCACCATCTATATCCACATCCTCTTCAGTTGCTTCACTACTTGCAGACAAAGCAGTGTCATTTTCTTCAGTCAACGGAACCTGTGAGGGCTTCCGTGACACAACTTGGTGAAGCGAAGCATCATCTTCGACTTCAATCTCTTCATCCACTTGCTCTGTGCTAGCAGCAGAGGGGGTTTCAGTGACATCTATGTCAGCCTGAGGAATTTCATATTCCACCCCATATGGAACAAGTTGAAGATTTGCAGTGGCAGGAGTAGGGGGCGCTGATGAGATCGGTATGGCATCAATTGGATCTTCTGAAGACAATGGTGTCGTCTTCACTTTCTTCACTAGTGCAGTGTTGGCAGGAGGAGCTGAAGCTTTTCTCTTCTTTGATTCCTTCTCAGCAGCTTTGGTTTTCTTCACTTCTGATGCAGAAGGAAGTGTGATATGCCTTACAAATGAGGACGCTGGTGGTACTGCTGCTGAGGAGTTTGTTGGTTCAGTTTCTTCAGGAACGACTGATGCAGTCGCCCTGGCTGTTTCTTCAGGAACAACATTGTCTGTTGCCCTGTCTTGTTCTTGCGGAGATAATGGCGCAGTCTCAGTGGCCGAAGCAGGTGGTGGTGAAGCTGAAGAACTTGTGGGTGGCACAGTACCAAACTTGGCGGCTTCGCGCTTGTTGTGGTCTTCAACAACCTGGTTGGTTGCAGTGATGAATCTGTCGCGCACACCACAGCAGTGACTAGACTGTCTTTCAAATTCCTCAGACAGCTGTTGAATCTCAGTCTGTAAAGCTACAAGCTGCTGAGGGGAAATGGAAAGCATGTTCTTCCACAGCTCTTTCTCTTTCTGCAGCTGTTGTTTCCTCACCAGTTTAGCTTGAGCAATTTTATGCTTCTCGTTCAAGATGAAGGCAGACAGCACATGACTCGGACCAGGAGGCAGGTTCAATTTGTCAAGAGGCATGTCTGGCTTGGTGCACCAGATGTCAATGAAGTCTAGTAGCTTCTTGGGATCAAGCATCATTGGAACTGAAGAATTCTTAGCAAGGGTAGCTTGCTCTTGCTTTCTTCTGAGGAACTCCGCCAGCTCATTTTCGTCAGCCAGCCCATGTTCATCAGCCTGAGGCACGACGGCCTTGTTCTTGGGACTGGGCCTAGTTCCACGGCTAGCAGTTCCCTTTTTCTTCAGCATGGGCAATGAAGATGATGACTGCCCACAAGCTGAGGCACTTGATGTAGCGACTGAGGCTGTTGCAAAGCCCTCGGTGCGCTGGCAAGATGCGAGCATGACCGGTGTTGAAGATTTTGCTGCTGCCACTAAAGAACTTGTAGCAGGAGGAGGCACTGAAGATTTTGATGCCTTGGGTGCTGAAGCCTTTGGGACTGACGGCTTTGGTTTGCTGGCAAGCTTCTTCTGCATGGCTTTCTTCGGAGCACTTGCACTGCCACTAGCACCAGCTTCAGCTGAGGCCTTTGTGGCCTTATTGAATTCATCAACGGCCTTTTTGGCCTGTTTCTGCAATTTAGCCTGTTGCTTTGCCCATTCTTTGGGGAATTCTTCACCCCTACGGATGCTAGTTGGATGAGCAGTTTGGCCTTCAGCAAGAGGTGGCCTATTGCACGGTGGCTTTACAGCAAAGTCCTTCATGTACTTGGAGGTGACGAAATTGTAGTCCCTCCACTGGTATGTCCAGTACCTCTTGATCTTTTGCATGCGCGTTTTGCGCTCCTCCTTTGTTTCCTTTCCGTGTGTTTCCTCATCTGGAGTGCAATATCCATCATACAGATCGTCAAGAATCTCAAAGGCTGTATGTTCTTTTTTCTGCTTGCCTCCCTTCTGAGGCCTTTTCCCATCAGCCATTTTCTTCAGCTGAGGTTTTTGAACTTTTGAGGACTCTGAAGATGTTTGAAGATTTTCCTCAAGCAATGCTGCAAATGAATTAATTTGATGAGAACCTAGTGATTCGTCTGCAGACATTGTACCTATGAATAGAATATAGTTGCAAGGAAATAGGGAAGAGTCACATGCGTTCTCAGAGATTTTTCCAAATAAACCAGGTGAGAAAATTGACCCTTATCGTCTTGACGCATTTCACTAAGTATTCTTGACAAAGATTCCAGAGTTGTACAGATTGAAGCAATTGCACAATTGAGGAATCTTGTTGTTAAGTGTAACTTAGGTGAAAATACTCAAGACTGGCCAGAAGGAAGTACTGAAGAATTGGAAGAGTGGTAAAAACAGCACTTGATGATTTTGTGGCAGTAAAAAGATCAAACTGGGGCGGTAAAAATAACTTTTATTTACCCCAAGGATGAACTCGACGAACTGGACGACGAGGCGATGGAAATCGTCAGTTCAGATCTTCCGTGCCCTAGCTTGGCGATGAAAGACATCTACGGCGGCCGTGGAGGTGAAGAAATCCGCGGCCGGCACGAGTACGATGGCGAAGAAGTCCAGGCAGTGAAGCTCTTCCTCTCCGGCGACGATGAGATCCAGCGGCGGCGCTAGGTTTTGAGAGTGACAGGGGCGAGAGTGAAAGGAGTTGAGGTTGACGGGGTCAAGCCTTTATATAGGCGCGGTAAAAACCGAGCGGCCCGAAGATTTTGGACAGATAAGCCCCTGGTGATTCGCATCT
This sequence comes from Elymus sibiricus, assembly GCA_039707655.1. Taxonomy (NCBI): domain Eukaryota; kingdom Viridiplantae; phylum Streptophyta; class Magnoliopsida; order Poales; family Poaceae; genus Elymus; species Elymus sibiricus. The sequence goes on from CM077676.1 coordinate 280,193,883, forward strand.
GAGTGACACGCGTCATACATGCATTTTCATCTCTATCCTCGCGTGCGAAGCGCGGGATGAAGTTACTGTGGCAACCACCAAAAATGATTAGAAAATTTTCAAAAGGTGTTCGCAATTTCTTCAGCTGTCAAGGACACAGTGAAGACTTTGAACAGTGTCAAGTAGAACGCATATGAAGAATTTGTGAACAGAGTGGGTTGAGCTTAGCACAAAGGGGAGCGGGTCCGATCACATGCACATAGATGAAGAAAAACACCGAACGAAGAAATAGCTATATGTGGATGCTGTTGAGGACATGAAAATCTCAAATCAAGATAAGCAGTGAAGAATAATCTCAAATGACGAAATTGAAAAGATTGACGAAATTGCAAATGACGAACAACTCAAATTTGAAGAACGGCAAAAAGAGGTGGTGGCGTTACCCACCGTATAAGAACTACCATGATTTCAGACACCGCGTACAATTGTCATAGGGTTCTGAGAATCAAGTTCTTCATTAATTTCTTCACACTTAGAGGGTTAGTCTTCATTGATTGAAGAAAAACGTTACTTCGTGTGTTGTGCATCAAGGTCATCAAGAATGCATAAGCGTTAGGATGTGTGTCCATTTCAAAGGACATTCGAAGATTCTAAGATGTTTAGCTCACACCGCAACATGCAAAACCGTCTCTCATCCAAGGGCTTTGTGAAGATATCTGCAAGCTGGTCTTCAGTCTTCACGTGGTCGATGACGATGTCTCCCTTCAGCACATGATCACGAAGAAAATGGTGATGAATCTCAATATGCTTCGTCCTTGAGTGTTGCACTGGGTTGTGGGCGATCTTGATGGCGCTCTCATTGTCGTAGTAGTGTGGCACTTTCTTCACGTTGACGCCATAGTCCTTGAGAGTTTGCTTCATCCACAGTAATTAAGAGCAGCAGGCGCCAGCAGCAATGTACTCAGCCTCGGCAGTAGAAAGTGAGACGCAGTTCTGCTTCTTTGAGGACCAACATACAAGAGATCGTTCGAGGAAATGGCATGTGCCTGATGTTGACTTGTGATCCACTCGGTCACCAGCATAATCAGAATCGGAATATCTAGAAGAATTCATTTCACAGCCTGGTCATGTGATTCCTTCGGTGACGTTTGAAAGCGGGCACACATGCAAACGCTAAGCATAATATCTGGCCTAGATGCAAAGCAGTGAACCAATGATGGAGCAATATACCTTCTGATCGAAATCTTTACCATTTTCATCAGTGTTGAGTTGGCCATTTGTTGGCATTGGTATCTTGAGGCCTTTGCAATCTTGCATTTCGAATTTCTTCATGCAGTCTCTGAGGTATTTCTCCTGAGATATGAAGATGCCATTGGGTTGTTGACGAATTTGAAGCCCGAGGAAGAATTTCAACTCCCCCATCATAGACATCTGATATTCTTCTTGCATCATATGAGCAAATTCGTCACTGTATTTCTTGTTAGTGCAACCAAAGATAATATCATCAACATATATTTGGCATATGAACAGTTCACCATCATAAGATTTAGTGAAAAGAGTAGGGTCAAGTGAACCGGGCTTGAACCCATTTTTCTTCAGGAATTCCTTCAGTGTGTCATACCAAGCCCTCGGGGCCTGCTTGAGGCCATAGAGATCCTTGTTGAGTCTGAAGACTTTGTCAGGATGCTTTGGGTCCTCAAAACCTGGTGGTTGAGCAACATATACTTCTTCCTCAAGCTTACCATTGAGGAATGCACTTTTCACATCCATTTGATATAAGAGGATATCATGATGGTTAGCATATGCAAGCAATATACGAATGGCTTCAAGCCTAGCAACAGGTGCAAATGTTTCATCGAAATCAATACCCTCAATCTGTGTGTAGCCTTGAGCTATAAGACGGGCCTTATTCCTCACCACTTGACCATTTTTGTCTTGTTTGTTGCGGGAGATCCACTTTGTGCCGATGATATTGTGCTTGCGTGGATCAGGACGCTTGACAAGCTCCCACACATTGTTGAGCTCGAATTGACGCAATTCATCTTGCATCGCTTGAATCCATTCAGGTTCTAGAAAGGCTTCAACAACTTTGGTGGGCTCTGAAATAGAGACAAACGCATAATGCCCACAAAAGTTAGCCAAATATGAAGCTCTTGAGCGAGTGAGGGGACCAGGTGCATTGATGTTGTCGAGGATCTTCTCAATCTACACTTCATTCGCCACTCGTGGATGTGCTGGACGAGGGCCTTGTTGTTGTTGTTGCCGTGCAGAGTCCTCAGCATCATTTTCTTTAGGATGTTCATTTTCTTCATGACAAGGAACAACCACTTCTTCATCAGCTGCTATTTCTTCACTGGGCACAATTTCACCAGTGCCCATCAGCTTGATAGATTCCTCAGGTGGCATTTCATCTAGCACAGGAGGCAGTGCTCTCTTTGCGAGCCATTAGTTTCATCGAACCGCACATCTACAGTTTCAACAACCTTGTGGTGGAAGGAGTTGAAGACTCTGTAGGTCTGCGAGTCCTTTCCGTAACCAAGCATAAAACCTTCATGTGCTTTCGGTGCAAATTTAGAACTGTGATGAGGATCTCTAATCCAACATTTTGCACCGAAAACTTTGAAATAACTCACATTGGGTTTCTTGTTAGTGAGGAGTTCATATGAAGTCTTCTTGAGGAATTTGTGAAGATATACCCGGTTGATGATGTGGCATGCAGTGTCAATTGTTTCAGGCCAGAAGTGACGAGGAGTCTTGTATTCATCAAGCATAGTGTGCGCCATCTCGATGATGGTTCTGTTCTTGTGCTCCACGACTCCATTCTGCTATGGAGTGTAGGGAGCAGAGAGCTCATGAGTAATACCAAGTTCATCAAGATTATCATCGAGGCCTGTGTTCTTGAACTCAGTGCCATTGTCACTCCTGATGTGCTTGATCTTGAGACCATAATTTGTCATGGCCTGATTGGAGAATCATCTAAAGACATTCTGAACTTCAGTTTTGTAGGTAATGATGTGCACCCAGGTGTAGCGAGAGTAGTCATCAACAATGACAAATCCGTAGAGAGATGCTGCATTGGTTAGTGTGGCATAATGTGTAGGCCCAAACAAATCCATATGAAGCAATTCAAAAGGACGAGTAGTGGTCATGATTGTCTTTGCTTGGTGCTTGGCTCTGGTCATCTTTCCAGACTCACAAGCGCCACAAAGGTGATCCTTGACGAATTTGACACCCTCGGCGCCAATGATATGCTTCTTCTTGACGAGAGTGCTCAAATTTCTCATTCCAGCATGTCCAAGTCGTCGATGTCATAGCCAGCATTCTGAAGCTTTTGCCATTAGACATGTTGCAGGCTGAGGACCTGTAGAGAAATCTACAATATACAGGTCACCTCTCCTAAAGCCTTCGAAGACTTTGGATTTGTCAGATTCCAACAGCACAATGCATCTATATTTGCCAAAGATGACAATCATATCAAGATCACAAAGCATTGAGACAGACATGAGGTTGAATCCAAGGGACTCGACAAGCATCAACTTTTCCATGTGTCGGTCCTTTGAAATGGCAACCTTACCTAGACCCAATACCTTGCTTTTTCCTTTGTCAGCATAAGTGATATGCTTCAGATGAGACGGAGTAAGGGGAGCATCAGTGAGGAGATTCCTATCTCCAGTCATATGATTCGTGCAGCCACTATCCAAGACCCATTCAGTGGCTGAAGGTGTTTCATCCTGTAGGAGCATTAGTCTGACTTACAAATTCATATGCTTCAAAGTGAAGAATATGATGATGATCAATTTCATCAGACAATTTCATCAATGAGTAATATCAAGCAGCATAAGGGATGTGTGAAATGAAGCATTCATTCCAACATGATTAGCCTGCATCCCAACAGGCATTATGTCAGGTCTTCAGCAAATTCATCAGACATTTAGTTGTCTGAAGACCTGACCCTGCAGAAGAGATTAGTTCTTCTTCTTAACCACCCACATCTGAATGGGTGGCTGAGAAGCAATCTGACGAAGTGCATTGATGGAGAACTTAGGCATTGAAGAATATGCATTTCTCTTCACAGGAGGGTTATAGTAATTGAATGAATAGGCAGAGAAATTCTTCGATGATTTGTGAACATAGTGGTTTGAAGAATAATGCTCATATTCATCAAATCGCTGTTTGTTTCCCTGCGAAACAGAGGCATTAGTGCGACCATAAGTGGGTCTGTGTCCATTTGACGACTTTGATCCCTGTGAAGAATTTGCCCTAGGAAGTTTCTTCTTCATCGGTGGTGTCATGATGACATTCACCTGAAGATTTTCCAGAAGGCTTTTAGGAACCCAGATTTTCTTCACAGGTGGACCGTTCCTGTAGTTAGTACCAATCAATCTGGCAAAGACCTCACCATTCTGATTCTTGAACAGTTTATAATTTGAGTCAAATGACTCATCTGAAGAATATGAAGAATCACAAGTGTAGCCAGATAAAGTGGATGGGTCTACTGGAGGTTCCTTTGCAGCAACCCATGTGGTTTTGGGATACTGCTCAAGCTTCCAGTATGAACCATCAGCATTGAGCTTTCTCTCAAAGGCAATACCCTCTTTCCTAGGGTTCCTATGAAGAATTTGCTTTTTGAGCACGTCACACAGGGTTTGATGCCCTTTGAGGCTTTTGTACATGCCAGTGACATACAATTCCTTCAGCCCTGCATTTTCATCAGTATCACTGGTGGCTTCCTCAGATGAGGGGTTAGTGGCCACCGTAGAAGTTGAAGCAATTGCAAGTACAGAAGCATTTGAACATTCAGCTGAATAATTAGCATTATCACGTTCAAGGCATTTTAGGCATGGTGCAACAAATTCTTCCTGAGCGGTACTGATCTGTTGAGTGAGGAGTGAATCGTTTTCCTTTTGAAGATCATCATGAGACGCTCTCAGCTTCTCGAGATCCATCCTTTGAAGAAATTCATAGGATTGCTTCTCATGTTCAGCTGAGAGGGACACATGACGACTTTCAAGTGTGTCATATTAAGACTTGAGCCTTCTGAGATCCTCAGACAAGGCTTGACTACAATCCATTTCCTCGTCCAACAGGTCATCGCTTTTGTCTAGCAGTTTTTGAATCTTTTCCATGGCATGTTGATGCTCAGTTGCAATTTTAGCAAGTTTCTTATAGCTTGGTTAAGATTCACACTCAGAGTCATCATCACTGGAGGTTTCAAAGTAAGCTTCTCGTGATGTTACCTTAGCACCTCGAGCCATGAAGCAATAGGTGGGAGTGTAGTCATCAGGACAGTCATCATTGTTGGTGGAGATACCATTTTCCTCAGTGTTGAAGATGCACTTGATGACGTACTCAGTAGCGAGTGCAAGGCTCGCCACACCAGTGTCTGACTCCTCAGATTCCTCAGCTTGCTGATCATCAGATTCTTCTTCAGAATCCATTTCCTTCCCAAGGAATGCACGAGCTTTGTTAGAACTAGATTTCTTGTGAGATGAGGACTTTGATGAAGACTTTGAGGACTTATTTTTCTTCCCATCAGACTCATCATCAGCCCTGCTCTTCTTCTTCTTCTTCTTCTGATAAAGAGGGCAGTCGGTGATGTACTGGCCTGGTGTCGGGCCCGTGGCACCCGGGGTATCCAGGCCCGTCTGCCTTTGGCCCAGGGCGCAACGCCTGGCGTGGGCCCAGTGGGCCGTCTCCACCGAACTCTCACCAAGACCCCTCATGAGGCCCCTCCTCAGGGAGTAGCAATCAACGCTCAGCACCACCGTCAACGGCCTCGCGAGGTCCTCTCGCTGGGCGGCTTCCCGAGTGGCCTCGCGAGGCGGTTTTCCGAGGTGGCCTCCCGACGCCCCCTCCCGCAGGCGCTCGAGGTGAAGGTTGTTCGCCTTGCCGCGTGGCCTGGAGCACGTCACGTGGGTGCTGCGCGCGGCGATGAGCGGCAGCAGAGGCCGTGCCAGCAGGCGCGGATGAAGATGGTTTCCTCTTTCGTGTTAAGGGAGCAGGCCAGCTATCTACTGTCCAAAGCAACCCCAAAGATTGCCCGATCGGCGAAGGAAGACCAAGACGACGGGCGCGCAGGGCGGAAGTCATCACCGAGCCCACCAGCGCGTCATGGATCATGCTTTGGCAGGCGAAGACCACCTTTAGTCAGGATAGCCTGAGCGCCTGTCCCCTTTCGAAATCGCCAAGTGTGGCAACCCTCCCCGCCTAAGTTTCCAGGGGGAAGAGGACCATGGCTGATATAAGGGACAGAGCAGCCGAGATAGAGAGTGAGACCGAATCGATTCCTTCATCTCCTACCTTGTACCTTGTACGCAAGAACTCTCTGACCCTTGCAATCCCAACCACAAGTAGGAGTAGGGTCTTACACCGCAAGGTGGCCCGAACCTGGGTAAACCGCCGAGTCCTCGTTCCGTCCCACGCTAGCGCGCCCTCGCCGTCGCCTCGCCGTCGCTTAACCGTGGTAGGAGGCGAAGTAGGTAGAACAAGCTCACCCCAGTGTTCGAACCTTTGGGTCCCCGGAGCCCGACTTCCGACATTTGGCACACGAGGTAGGGGTGCGCTACTGTTCTTCCGCTCTGCCCTTAGCTCCACCAACCCCATGGCCGACGCACGTCGCGAGCGCGCCGAGCGCAGGGCTGGCCGCGTGGCTCAGACAGAGCCGGTGGCCCGCGGCAATCGCCGCCATCCCGAAGCTGAAGCCACCGCTACCGACCCCGCTGCCCGCGAGCAGCAGGACTCCTCCTTGCACCCCTCCGTGCGAGCGAACGGCCACACTGCCACAGCCTCCTCCCTCGCCCACCGTGGGCCGCCGAACCCGCAGGCAGCGCTGCTCAGGACGCGTGAGCTGCTCCGCTACCGTCCGACTGATGCCGCCTACGATGCCTGGCTCGGTCGCATCGCCGAGCTCGTCAACGTCGCCGGGGACGCTCCGGCACCTTCTCACTCGTTCCGCCCGCCGCCATCTCGTGCTGGGGACCTGGCGCACGACGCTCCCCCGCCGCCTCCTCTGCGCGACGAGCGCGCCAGGCCCCAACGCAGCGCGCGGGCTCGTGAGCCGTCACGTGGCGCATCCTCGCCAGACCAGGACGAGGCCAGCTGCCAGATCATCCGCCGCGCGCCCCCCGACACGCGGGTGCTCCTCGAGCGGCAGCGCCAGCGCCAGGACCAGGCTGTTCAGGACGTCGCAGCGGCCGAGCATCAAAACCGTGCCGCCCTCGCTGGCGGCGTCCCCTCGAGCGGCGTGGGCTGCCGTGCCTTCACCCGCGAGCTGCGTTGCGTGGTCTGGCCCGTGAAGTTCAAACCTGAGCTGCCTCCGCACTATGACAACACCCCCAACCCCACGGAGTTCCTCCAGCTCTACGCGTTGAGCGTCGAGGCGGCGAACGGCGACGACAAGGTCATGGCGAACTGGTTCCCCATGGACCTCAAGGACGGCCCACGCTCCTGCCTCATGAACCTCCCCGAGGCCTCCATTTCGTCGTGGGCCGAGCTCTGCAGCCAGTTCATTGCCAACTTCAACGGCACACAGGACTGCTCCCTAACCATCAACGACCTTCGGCGTGTTCGACAGCGCCCAAACGAGACCCTCTGCAAGTACATCCAGCGCTTCAGTCAGGTGCGTAACAAGATCCCGCGCGCTTCCGACGCGGGCATCATCTCCACGTTTTCCACCGGCATCACGGATATCAAGATGTGTGAGAAGCTCGCCATCAACGGTGAGCTCGACTCCGTGCTCGAGCTGCTCGACCTCGCCGACAAGTGCGCCAAGGCTGAAGAAGGCCGCCTCTTCGTCCACAACGACCATGACGCGGCGCTTGACGGCGCCAAGGCCAAGAGCAAGGACGTCAAGCACAAGGGCCCTACCGTACTCGCGGCGGAGCCCGAGCAGAAGCGCGGCCGCGACCACGATGAGCCCAGGAAGGACAACCGGCCGCTCTACGTTTTTCACAACGTCCGCTCCCACAGCACCAAAGACTGTCAGGAGCTCAAGCTGCTCCGCGACGAGCGCCAGAGCCGCCGGGATGACCGCAATGGCCGCGGCGCCGGCCGCGGGGGTGGCCGCAACGGCGGCCGCTGGGACAGCCACAACAATAATTGCAGCTACCGCCAGGGCTGACGCGATCAGCCTCGTGAGGCCGCCTGGCCCGATCAGCCTCGTGAGGCCGCCTGGCGCGACCTGCCTCGTGAGGCGAATCCTCAGGCCAATGCTGCTCTCCCACCGCTGCCACCGCCACCCCGAAGGAACGACGTCAACCAGCCTGACGAGGGCGCTGGGGGCTACCAGGAGCCTCGTGCGGTCGCCTGCATCCTCGGCGGGTCCCAAGCCCCCGCGTCCATCTGCCACTTCAAGCAACTCTCTCGCGAGGTGTATGTCGCCCTCCCGAGGCCGGAGGCTTCGCGGCCCCTCAAGTGGTCGCAGTACGCCATCACCTTCGACTCCAAGGACCACCCCAAGTCCACGGCCTCCGCAGGCGCACTCCCCATGCTGTGCACTCCCACCATCAGCAACGTCGCGGTCACCAAGACCCTCATCGACGGGGGTGCCGGCCTCAAGGTGCTCTCCGTCGAGACCTTCGAGATGCTCCAGGTGCCCTACGACCAGCTAATGCCGACCAGGCCCTTTTCCGGAGTGACCGATGGCTCCACCATTCCGCTGGGACAAGTGCGCCTCCCCGTCACCTTCGGCACCCGCAAGAACTTCCACACCGACCTCATCGACTTCGACGTGGCACACATCGGCCTGCCTTATAACGCCATCTTGGGCTACCCAGCTCTCACCAAGTTCATGGCGGCCACCCATCACGCCTACAACGTCCTCAAGATGCCCGGCTGCAGCGGCATCATCACCGTCGCCTGCGACGAGAAGGACGCGGCCAGCACCCTCGAGCGCGCCTACAAGGCTGCCGCTGTCGCGCACCCAGCCGACGAGGAAGCAGCCGAGCCTTCTGAGGCCGCGCCCGCGAAGAAGAAGCAGTTGTTCTCTCAGGACCGCGCCGAGACGAAGAAGGTGTCGGTGGACGGCAACGGCTCCGGCCCTGCCTTCACCGTCGGCACAGGCCTCCCTCCTGCATAGGAAAGCGCGCTCGTCACCTTCCTTCGGGCAAACTCGAATGTTTTCGCCTGGAAAGCATCTGACTTGTCCAGTGTGCCGAGGAAGGTGATTGAGCACCACTTCGCGGTGTGCCCCAATGCACGCCCGGTCAAGCAGAAAGCACGGCGCCAGGCGCCAGAGAAGCAAGACTTCATCGTCAATGAAGTTCAGAAGCTCCAAGAAGCCGGAGTCGTTCGTGAGGTGCGCCATCCCGAATGGCTCGCCAGCCTAGTCGTCGTCCCCAAGAGGGGCGGCAAGGAGCGCATGTGCGTCGACTTCACCAGCCTCAACCAGCTCTGCCCTAGTGACCCCTTCTAGCTGCCGCGAATTGGCCAGGGCATTGGCCCCGTTTTCGGAGGCACGCGCATGCCCTTCGGGCTGAGGAATGCCGGCGCCTCTTTCCAGAGGTTGGCGCCCTTCGTGCCAGGGCCTCGTGAGCCTCCTGCTCCTCGCGAGCTCCCGAGGCCTCGCGAGCCCCCTGGCCCCGGAGGGGCGGACTCTCTCGGCGTGCCTCGCCAAGTGGTCTGACGTCACTACAGCGCGGTTCTGCCAGGTGCGCCCGGCGCGTCGCCTCTTGCCGTGCCTCTCGAGCTTCGCTCCCGGAACCTTATCCTTTTGGTTGTGTAATGAATTTTACTGATTTCCCCCTGATGAGTTATGTTACCTGCTTAATCGCCTGTTAAGTTCGGTGTTGACCGGAGAGCGCCGCATGCTCGCGACCCCTCCCCTGACCGTTTTCGTGAGCGGGGGCTAGGCACGGCGCCTGTGCTTGGGTCCGTCCCTGTAGCGCCGCCAAATCCAAGTGACTGAGCTCTGGCTCGCGGGCCTGCTCCTGCACACGTCACCTCACCAAGGTCCTTGGTGCCTTGTCTCCTCACGCAACGGCCACTGGCGAGTTAGCGAGCTTGCGCCGCTCCCCCCATCGTGAAATCTATTGACTTGCAGCCCCTCAGGAGTCGAGCTGCGCAAGAACCTCGCGGGTGGCCTCTCGCGAGTCGGCCTCACGAGGCGAAGACGCTTCAAACACCGAGCCTCGTGAGCACACCTCACGAGCTGCGTGAGCCCCTCATGAGCCGTGGCTCACCCGACACCGTCCTCCGCCAAAAGCTAAGTGTGATTGCCTCGCAAGGCGCCCTTACCATCACTCGAGCCCTCTCCCCTCGCGATCCCGTTGAGCGCTGCGTTTTTCTTCTGCGGAAGCCGCTTGCACGCTAAAGGGGGGCATCCTAAGCATCGCGCCTCAGGAGCCCTCACTAGCTCCCGGTGCCCCTCACCTCCTGGCCTTGTCCCGGCATCGCGACCGGACATACCAGCGGCGGCTGAGGCCCGCCCAGGGGCTGGGTCCTAACGGCGTAGAGCGCCGAGGCGAGCAAAGAAAAAAAAACCCTAGCCTCACGAGAGGATTTCGGGAGAGAGTGCATACACCCCATGTCACAAAAACACTAAGTTAAACATAGAAGATACTGTTTTCACGTCCCCGCGGGACTACATCTGTTCAATGCACGAAAATGAAAAGAAAGAAGGGGACTAGGCGAGGCGCCGTCGCCCTCAAGACTCCAGCGCAAGGTGCCGCGTGCATCCCCAAGCAGACGCTGCGGGCACGAGCGGCTCCGTCACCGTGCGCGCAATCGCCGCCATCGGTTCCGGAGTCCTCGCCGCGTGCGCCTAGTCGTCGTCCTCGTCCTCGCTCTTGATGCGGGGGGAGTCGCCGTCGCTTCCGCCCCGGCCGGAGGGGGCGACACCGTCGGAGGAGTCGTCCTCGCTGGATGAGCCGCTGTAGCTGCCATCCTCGCTCTCCGCGCAGCACTCCAGGCGGCTACCGGAGAGCCCGAAGATCTTCACGAAGAGCGTGGCGGCCCAGTCGTACTTGAACTGGAGGACGTGCCCCCGCTTCAGGCCGCGGGCGAGGGCGAACAACTTCCACCCCTGCCTCAGGAACATGAAGCCCGAGGGGGTGAGCTCCGTCACCACCCAGGAGGGGCCGTTGCAGGAACCGTCAGCCTGCACCCACAGGCCCAAGGGCGCGCGGTCCGCCATCGCCGCCGCGAAGGAGTCCGGGAGCCGGAGCCAGGTGCAGGGGCTGCGGTGCATGTTCACAATGAACTCACGTGCCGCCTCCGCCGAGTGGCTCCCTGCCTGTGGCGGGAGCGCGGCCGCTCCGCCGCGGCCGCCTCGGCCTTGCGCGCCTTGCCCGCCACGCCCGCACGTGGCGCCCCTTCCGCGACTGCCGGGCCCGGCGTCGGCAACCGTCGGGGAACGACTGCGCCCCCGGGGCGGGACTTGCGATGTGGTGGCGGAAGCACGGCCGCGCCCACTTCCCCTCGCCATCTTTGTGGCGAATCTAGCAGGGAGGTAGAGGAAGCTGGAAGAAGGAGAAGATGGGTGGGGGACTCCGGCCCTCCCCTCTCCCTCTTTATCTCGGCGAGGAACTCTCCTCGTCGCTCCGCCTTCTCCGGCGTTGGGAGTTGGAGCACTAGCAAGTATGAAGGAAGGCAATGATGGCCTCACGTCGCCCGCGCCAAGATTTATGTCAGCGCGGCGGTTACCGAGGCGTCGTGGGGAAGTGGGGGCGTCCCCCATCGCATCGTGCGCCACGCGTCGCGCCTGGCCGCCGGCGGTTAGGGCCGCGCCGTTTCGCCCCTCTGTAGGCGGGAACGTGCGTGCCGCGGGCCCGGGGGCTACTGTCGGGCCCGTGGCACCCGGGGTATCCAGGCCCGTCTGCCTTTGGCCCAGGGCGCAACGCCTGGCGTGGGCCCAGCGGGTCGTCTCCATCGAACTCTCACCAAGACCCCTCATGAGGCCCTGGCCTCCTGAGGCCCCCTCCTCAGGGAGTAGCAATCAATGCTCGGCACCACCGTCAATGGCCTCGCGAGGTCCTCTTGCTAGGCGGCTTCCCGAGTGGCCTCGTGAGGCGGCTTTCCGAGGTGGCCTCCCGAGGCCCCCTCCCGCAGGCGCTCGAGGCGAAGGTTGTTCGCCTTGCCGCGCGGCCTGGAGCCCATCACGTGGGTGACGCGCGCGGCGACGAGAGGCAGCAGAGGCCGCGCCAGCAGGCACGGATGAAGATGGTTTCCTCTTTCGTGTTAAGGGAGCAGGGCTAGCTATCTACTCTCCAAAGCAACCCCAAAGGTTGCCCGATCGGCGAAGGAAGACCAAGACGACGGGCGCGCAGGGCGGAGGTCATCACCGAGCCCACCAGTGCTTCATGGATCATGCTTTGGCAGGCGAAGACAACCTTTGATAGCCTGAGCGCCTATCCCCTTTCGAAATCGCCAAGTGTGGCAATCCTCCCCGTCTAAGTTTCCAGGGGGAAGAGGACCATGGCTGATATAAGGGGTAGAGCAGCCGAGATAGAGAGAGAGACCGAATCGATTCCTTCATCTCCTACCTTGTACCTTGTACACAAGAACTCTCTGGCCCTTGCAATCCCAACCACAAGCAGGAGTAGGGTCTTACACCGCAAGGTGGCCCGAACCTGGGAAAACCGCCGAGTCCTCGTTTCGTCCCTCGCTAGCGCGCCCTCGCCGTCGCCTCGCCGTCGCTTAACCATGGTAGGAGGCGAAGTAGGTAGAACAAGCTCACCCCAGTGTTCGAATCTTTGGGTCCCCGGAGCCCGACTTCCGACACCTGGCTTCTTGCATTTGTGACAGGTTCTTTTGTTGTAGTCTCAAGCAGACGCTTCTCCAGTGTTCTTCGAGTCATACTTTGAAGATTTTCCGAATCTGTTCTTCTTAGAAAACTTCTGGAACTTCTTCACGAGCATAGCCAGCTCTCTGCCAATTTCCTCAGCACCGTCAGGACTTCTCTCATATTCCTCTTCTTCTTCTTCAGATGAAGAAATAGCCTTGGCTTTTGCTTTAGCCTTCAGAGCGCGAGGGCGACCATAGCTGGGTCCATACATATCTATCTTCTCAGCTTGCTGAAATTCATGTGTGTTGAGCCTCGCAAGAATGTCAGCAGGATCCAGTGACTTGTAATCAGGGCGCTCTTTTATCATCAGTGCCGAAGTGTCGAAGGAACTATCCAGAGACCTCAGCAATTTCTTCACCACCTCATGATTGGTGATGTCAGCAGCACCAAGAGCTTGGAGCTCATTGGAGATATTAGTGAGGTGGTCGAAGGTTTGCTGCACGTTTTCGTTGTCGAGTCTTTTGAAGCGATTGAAGAGATTGCGCAGAACATCAACTCGGGAGTCACGTTGAGTGGAAACACCCTCATTCACTTTTGAAAGCCGGTCCTAGATAAGCTTCGAGGTTTCCAGTGCACTCACTCTGCCATACTGTCCTTTGTTGAGATGACCATAGATGATGTTCTTCGCTTGAGAGTCCAGTTGCTTGAATCTCTTCACATCAGCAACATTGATACTTGGTGAAATGGTCGGGACGCCGTTCTCAACGACGAACCAGAGATCATTGTCAATAGCCTCAAGATGCATTTGCATCTTGTTCTTCCAGTAAGGATGTCTGTGCCATCGAAGATGGGGCACGCAGCGAAGACCTTGATCATACATGCGGTCGACATAACTAAAACTCCAGGTGGTTAAACCAAAATCACACAGAACAAGGGAGCACCTTGCTCTGATACCAATTGAAAGCGCAGGTTATCTCCCAGAGGGGGGGGGGTGAATGGGAGATTATTAGAAATTCGTCAAAGTCTGTTGAATTTAACGAAGATCAGAGTGAAGAAATAGAAACGCAAGGGAAACTAAGTCATCACAGAATCAGAGTACATGCGAACATAATATATAAGTGTGAAGAACATGCAATCATACAATCATACACGCATGAACAATATGAACTGAGGAAATAAACGATAGCATGATCAAATACTTCAGTTCAAATTCGTCTGAGGAAAGATCACAAATTCTTCAGCAGCGGAATAATGTAAGAGAGGGTGAGGAATTTGAAACCAGGTTGGCTCGGTGAAGACAATGATATTTGGTAGAGCAGTTCCAGTTGCTGCATCAACTGTACGTCTGGTTGAGGCGTCTGAGTCGCAACTCAGAGAACACTTAGTCCTCACCGTATTACTCTTAGCTAAGGTCACTTAGACCTCGCCCAATCACTCGTGGTAAGTCTTCAAGGAAGACTTCCAAAACCTTCACAGACTTGTTCACCGGCACGCCACAATTACTCTTGGGTGCTCAGAACATGACGCCTAACCATCTGGAGGAATGACAGTCCTCAAAGGTAACAAGCGTCGGATCACACAGATCAATCTCTTCAGTGATGCTCAGTCACTTAGGCTCTGGTTGGGTTTTTCCTCACTTGGGTTTTCACAAAGTCGTCAGAGGATGGGTTGCTCTCAAATGACAAGTGTCAAGTTCTCTCGGAGCAGCCAACCAACAACTGGTTGGGGGGCGGCTATTTTTAGCCAGGGGGCAACCCGACATAAAATGTCATAAATGCCCTTGTCTGATTCGACCGTTGTCAGGATAAGGATCCACTCGACAGCTGGCACTCGGCGCAGCAACAGTCAGAAAATTGTACTCTCAATTTTGTCAGGGCACTCAATTTCCTCACGGTAGGCAGCTCGCACTGGCAAACTCCTAACTTGTCAGCATGACCAAATTCGTCAGTGACCAGATGAACTTCGTCACTGTCGCTAGCAAATGCGTCAGCTGTACTAGAGATTTCCAAAGGCTTCACTCGAAGTGGCTTGTGTGTATAGGTTTGAGAAGTTATGAGCATCACTTTTGGAAATGTGAAATATGTTTCACCAAGACCCCCTTTAACAGTACGGTTTTTCCTATGACTCAAATAAGAAGAAAAGAAACTACGAAAACCAAAGTCTTCAAGCTTCAAAGTCTTCACATCAATTTCTTCAAAGGCCGTACCAATTTCATCATCAAATTCTTCACTTGAAGAAATCTATTTTTAGGGGTCATCTTCCATGTGTTAAACCAAATCTTCAGGGACTCTGTCTCCTGTTTATACTCACAAACACATTAGTTGCTCAACCTATTTGTCTTCAATACTCCAAAACCACTAAGGAGGCACTTGATGCACTTATAAGAAGCAAAGAGCAAGGAAATATTCAATTTACAAGTCAAGTTCAAGAAAACAAAGCTTGGAGAGTGCTTGGAAGCAAGTGGATTACCTGTTGGGTTCTGTTGAGAAGAGATGCAACCTTCCCCGACAACTGTAGTTGTTGTCGCGCGGTTATCGGCAACCTCGCTTGCCGGTACGACCTCATTGCGGACAGGCTCATCAGCGGAGTCCCTTGCCAACGAAGCGCTTTTCGGGATGATGGTTGACGGAGGAGCCATGGTGGGATCCGCCTCAGGGCGCTTTTCCTCCTGGTGAACTTGTCCCATCTCCTTGTCGGGTTCAGAAGGAGGAACATCAGTGCTGGTGTTCGCAAGCGGAAACTGCACCCCAATCTCGTGCTGGGGGCTGGGCTGGGGGCTGATAACAGCAACATCATAGGATGTCACCCCCTGCCCAGCACCTGCCGCTGGTTCGTGTCCTGTTGCAGCTTTAGTTTGCTTCGCCTTGTGCACGAGCATTTCTGTATCTCTGCAAAGACAAAGGATATTAAGTTAAAATGACAGTCAAGTCAATATCAAGATTTGACAAAGACAGATGTTTATACTTACTCCTCGTCTTCGGGTTCACTGAGGACGGAGAGGTCATATCTCACTGGCAGAGGCGATTCCCTGGCCCTCTTGATTGCCGGTGGAGACGTAGTTGCCAGTTGAGAAGACCCAATTTCCCCGGCAACTTCTTGCCGGGATGAAGCACGTCGAGCTCGAGGACGCTGGGTCACT
Organism: Elymus sibiricus; assembly: GCA_039707655.1. Classification (NCBI taxonomy): domain Eukaryota; kingdom Viridiplantae; phylum Streptophyta; class Magnoliopsida; order Poales; family Poaceae; genus Elymus; species Elymus sibiricus. The sequence goes on from CM077676.1 coordinate 280,209,722, forward strand.
TGCCATTGAACTTCTTGCTACTGGCCAGTTTTGGTGGTCGTCTTCTTCACGGCAGGGCCTGCCTCGGAAGAAGAAGGACGCACTATTTCTTGGCTGGCTGTCTTACGAAGAACACGTGCTTTCTTCTTCGCAGCTTGGGGTTCTCCCTCTTCTTCAGATTCATCGGCAAGCTCTTACCCGGCAGGTTCCTCTTGATGCTCTTCGGCAACTTATTCTTTGGGGTTCTCCTCCTCCTCTTCAATCGCCGCAGCCCGGGAACCACCTTGCTGCCTTTTAAGGCTTCCTCGGCCCTATGGGCGATATACGCCAGCTCCTCATCTCTGGTGGCCCGGATGAGAACCTTCTCTTCTCGAGTGGCTCTCTCCATCAAGTTGGAAGCCCAAGCCATTTTATCTTCAAGTGAGGGCAGCTCCCAGTTAGCTTCAACTCCTTGAGCGTTGCACGCTGGCATCATCGCCATGATGGAATCCTTGGCGGAATTAATGTGCAGTGGAATGACTTGGGCTGGCAAGTGAAATTTGCCAGAAGTTCTGAACAGCTGATGGCAGAGGCTGATGTGCTACATGACTGTCAGATTGTTACCCAGTCCTGGATACAGCCGCATGATGTCAGCAGCGTTCTGGTACTCCCAAGTGTACCTCTGTCTCTTCTGCAGCGGCGCAATGCATCGTCGGAGGAAATCAGCCCCTACCATCTCAATGGTCAGGCCGGCAGCCTTGAGGCGGGCGATTCGATTCAGTGCCGGGGAGAGTTTCTTGTTGCAAGCAACATAGTCACTTCAATCCTTGCCGCGCTCAATCTTCTCCGTCCGAGGCACACAGAAGTTGGGCAAATCCTTCTCCTTGATCCAGCACCACTCTGTCTGCCACTCTTCCTACTTCAGATGTAGCATCCCGGCAAGGTACTTCCCTTTGGCCTTGGCTCGAGGAATCCATGTCACACTGCCGAAGAGCGCATCACCCTTGATGCGGGGAATGAAGAAGTGGCGGAAAAGTGCGACATTGGGAATGACTCCGACAAAATTCTTGCACATGTGGGCAAAGACTGACATACACGTCATGGCGTTGGCAGTGAAATCCAGCAGTCGAAACCCAAATGTGTACATCAGCTCGCTGAAGAAATCTGAATAGGGAGGGACCAATCCGTAGTAGAAATACGCGCAAGTGAACGGATATGCATCTCCAGAAATTTTGGTGTCAGCAGGAAGCACTACTGGAGCTGTGTGGTCCTGGGTGTCTCTCCCCCACATGTACGCGTACCTATCAATGAGGGTGCTCTTGTCTAGTGCGGCGGCGAGAAGACCGCGTTCTCCCTCCGCCGCTGCTCCAAATCCGCCTTCCTCTTCTCGGCTTTGGGATCGACGGGCTTGGTGGGTTTCTTTCCCTCCGTCTCGGCCTTTTTGGGCGCCATGAGGGCTTAGAAGGGAAGGGAGGAGTGTGGAAGAGATGCGAATCGGCAGCAGCGGCAGAATCTGCTCTGGCGAGAGGAAGAAGACGATGGAGCGAAAGGCGGGGGTGAATGAGCAGCGCCCCCTCGCGTTGCCTTTTACGGGGAAGGCGCGGGGGGCTGGCTCTTTACTGTCTGATGTGGCAGCACTTTTGCAAGCACACTACTACAAAACCGCTGCTCCAGCCCACCTCTCCCACGACTCGCATTAAATGCACGACGTGGGCGTGCGAAGGAAAATCATCATCACAAGATTCACGACAGTGATTCATCACCACGTGTCTGCGCATTGTTTGGGCCTAGCCCAACGACGCTTCGGACGCGCGTGTGGCCCAGGCCCGGGGGCTCCTGTCGGTGTATAAAACATGGGCATTTTATACCCTGACTTATGCACAGACAGTGGTAGCGTTCCTGATGACCACGGTTTGCCGGAAGACTACTAAGATCAAGACTCAAGACTTGGTTGCGAAACCATAGAGAAGAAATCAAGACAAAGCATCAAGTAGCACTTGGCTACACTACAAAAAAATACTTCTGTGATGATACGTCTTTGTCACAGTAGGTCAAGTTTTCTGTCATGCATGTACATCCGTGACAATTTTATGATAGAATCAAGATAGTCATACCTGTGCTGTCATAGAAGTGTTCCATGACAATAGTGAAATTATCATCACGGAAGTGTCCACTTCCATGACGATAAATGTCGCGTCATGGAAGTGTTTTCGTCAAGGGTGACTGACACATGGCATCCACCGTAATGGGTCGCCGTTAAGCTATCGGGTTCTGGTTTGGATCCAATAACCCGTTAACAGCTCGGACCAACGGGGATTTTCCACGTGTAAAATTCTCATTCGCTGGTGGATCCACGTGTCAACTCGGCGTTGCGACAGATGTCATCCATTCATTGGACGAGAGACGCCTATGATACGTCGACACGTGGCACGGCCCAACATTGGCCCTTTTAGGTTAAAAAGGCCAGCCCGTTTGACTTGGTCAAAAGTTAGCAGGCCAGCCCATGGAAAGCTTGTTACTGGCCTGTTCGCATACAGCCCATTTACGGCCCGGGTACTCACGGCCCGTTATGGCCTTTCAAAATTCGGCCAGGTAGCATCATGTGGGCCGTCCCATATGATTCCAGCCCGTTGTCACTTTCGACCCATCTATGGTCCGTGAAGTCTTTCAGCCCATATGAGGCCTTTTGCATCTCTGGGCCCATTAACGGCCCGTGATGAATCAGGCCCATCATGAACAGTAAACTGCTTTGAGCCCATTAGCGGCCCATGATTCAGTTGGGTCGTTTCCAGCCCGTGTTTTCTTTGGGCCTTCTAAGGGCCCATAAATTCTTGGGCTCATTTTCGGCCCTCGATTACTTATGGTCGGTTACTGGCCTGTTATGCTAATGGGCCAAATTCAGCCCGTTGTAACAATCGGTCCGTTTGTGGCCCGTTAACCCGTTGGGCCATTTTCATACTCTCCTGTAATCCGGCCCATTAAGGACCCGTCATGCCTGTTGATATAATTAAGCATGTGTTGTCTTCCGGCCTGTTAATGGCCCATTATGGTCTGGGCCCATAAACAGACGGTTCCAATTTTGGCCCATTTATGGTCCATATTGCGGTCCGGTTTTGGCCCACGAACAGTACGGTCCATGGATCCTACAGTGCGTACGAGGCCCGTCGTTACCACGGCCCGTATGTGGCCCATGGTTATTGCGGCCACTAGCAAACTGAGGAAAAAGAACTGCAGTGACTATAAGGAAACAAATAAATTAGACTATAAGTAAATAAATAAGCAAGCAACTAACGCTAGGCTATTATGGCGATTACAGACATTACATCCACTGGGCGTCAAAGTTCGCCACCAGTGCAAATAAAGGGAACAACAAAGCACCATATTAGATACATTGGGCATCTAAATTGGCCACCAGTGCAGATAAACGCGGCAGCAAAACAAGTCCAGAACTAAAACAACTTCAGAAGAGCTCAAGAAATGTTATCCTGGGTATCCACCATGCTGGCAATAAGCTTAGCAAGCTTATTAGCTTTCTCTTGCTTGGCGCTAAAATCCTCAAACGCTTGCTGTTGCACCAGAAAGTATGCATCTGAATTCTCCAGGGACTTCCTCAGGCCTTCGGCTTCTTGTCGCAACATAGCTGACCGATGTCTTTTAGCTTGTAGTTCAGACTCAAAAACCAAACTGATTCAGACAGCGAGTTTGAAGAGCTTGTGCAAGCGGTAGTGGCCAGTAACACGAACACTACATCAAGACAGGACTTTGGGGTTGTCTCACTGTCTTCAAGATAATTTTCCTTATCTGTTTTATCAGCTTTGTTGGAGACTAGCAAGGTTCTCTCACTATCTTCAACCTTATCTGCATTACTTCCTTTACCATTGCTTAATGTGGTACTCTTCTCCAATATTCTGTCAGCATTCTAAAAGAAGAAACAAGCAGACACATAACAGGTTTAGCATTTAGTATATGAAACTCATTTTGGTGAACCAGTTCAGTAGTAAGGTGGACAGGATTAAACTATCAAGTCTTCTATTGCAAAGTAGTACATTATAAAAGCATCAAACAAACATATATCAATGTGCTACTATCACTGCATTGTCTTGCCAAATCAAAATAGAGCGACAGTTCAAATCATATCAGTTCAAGACAAAATAGCATTGAAAGAATATAAGTGTTGGAAACTTTTCAGATGGGTACCACGGGTATACATGTACAACTAACAACATTATTGGCTCTGTTTTGATGCTAGTAATGTGCATGATATGAGAAGACAACTGTCTACACAATTGAAATTGAAATCAACATAGAGCAATTTACAAGAGCAAACCAGTTAAAGAAACATGTTTAAACATACCTGTTGTGCCATTGGAGTTTCGATTGGATCCTTCTATTTAAAAATTAGTTGGTATGAGTAAATACAGTGATACAAGAGCAAAGCAGTATGCACCACAGCTATGGAATCTTACCTGAGAACAGTTGTTCTGCAAGTTTAAGCACTTGTTCTACAAGAAGAGAGTACAGTAAGATGCAGCCATATAGTACTTCAAAATGAAATATGATCTCATAGACCCTACCAGATTCATGGGACTAGACCAATACAGAACAAGGCATTCCCAGTCATCGTCTCATAAATGTGTCTCCGGAGAAAGTAAGGGAATTTGATGAGTTTCTTTGCCAGTGAAATACGTTTTCTTCATGTAATTCCGAGACTACCGCAAACCATTCTTGAAGATAGCAGAGGTATTAGCATAGGTTACCTCATCCTGAGTTTCCAAATCGGTCGTTCTCTACACAGAAATATGGGAACATTAGCTGTGTTACATCCAGCAGGGAGGTAGAAAGTATGGGACAAAGCAAAGTAATTGCCATGAATACTTACACATAACTCCTGGAGGAACACCTGCAACTGGCTTTTTCCTTCATCTTCAGTATAATATTTCCATGAGGGGAAGATACGCACAGGATTTAACAACATCAAATGCGATAGACGCTAAACTACGGATGACTGGTTCTGCTTCGTCCACAGGAATAGGTGTACTAACTGGTGGAGTTGGGGTTCGCCGTGGTACTCCTGGCGCTTTGGGCACCGGAGTTGCCTTACTAACTGCTCTTGTTTGGCAGCTCTGTCGTGGAGATTGTGATGTGTCAACTGGAACTGGGTTACTATCTGCTAGGGTTGGGGTTAGATTGGGTGAAGCTGGTTCTCTGTCCATCGGAGTAGGGGTACAATCTGCGGTAGTCTGGGTTATGTGTTGTAGGGTTGGTTCTTGTGCAAGTACAACCGGGGTGCTATCTCCATTGACAGGTAGCACTGTTTTATTTGAAGACCGTGTTTTTACTCCGCTAGATACTGCCATCACACCCTCACAAATCGCTGATAAACAAGAAAAGTAGTTGAATGTACAGACCTTGTATGAGACAGATGCAATAGATAGTGAGGAAAAAAGAGGGCATGAAATAGTTCACATATATGTTGTTTAACTAAACAGGATAGCATGACATAATTTCACATATATGATGTCTATCTAAACAGTATAGCATGACATAATTCAAAGATATGATGACTAACTAAAAAGGATGGCATGAGATAATTATATGATGTCTTTAGTAAATAGGTTCGCATGACATAATTCACATACATGTTATCTAAGTAAACAGGATGGCATGATATAATTCACATATGTGATTTATATACTAAGCAGATGGCATTCGCATATATGATGTCTAAACTAAGCAGATGGTGTTGAATATTGTGTATATGATGTCTAAACTATGCAATGCAAGACACCATATGCATGATACGAGCAGTATAACCCTGCCAAGTTAGAGCATACACCTTGGGGGGGGGAATAGGATTGGTCATCTGTCTCTGAATCCTCCTCTGAGGAGCTATCTGGACCCAGCAAGAGATCTGCTTTGACAAGTAACACTGTCTGCTCTGAAGAACTTGTTTTCACTCCAGATTTTTTCATCACCCACTCAAATGGCTGATTCACAGGAAGAGTAGTTGAATGTACAAACATTGTCAACAAATGGAAATGTAATGAAAAAAAGGAATGGCAAGATATAATTCAAATATATGATGCCTGGCTAAACAGGATGGCATTGCATATTTCACATATATTATGGCTGGCTAAAAAAGATGGCATTGCATAATTCACATATATGATATAGAAACTAAACAGCATTAGGGAACATGTCTAAACTAAGTAGATGACATATATGATGTCAAAAGTAAGCAAAGCAAGGCACCATATGCATGATATGAACAACATCATCATGCCAAGTTAGAGCAAACACCTCAGGGGGTAAATAGGAGTTGTCAGCTCCCTCTGACTCCACCTCTGAACAGCTATCTTCCTCTGGATTACAATCTGGAGGAGGGGGTGGGGTTGCCATTGCACCCACCATGGAGTGATGTCTGCATGACATTGTATTGCCGCGCAAGACTCTTCTCTTTTTCTCTACATGTTCAGCATGACTGTGTACAATAACTGACATGCATACAAAAAATATATAGTGAGATTAAGTAAGGAGAGCATGCAGAAATCTAGAGTGATGGTAACAACCAGTGGATAGATCCAAAAATAATGATAGCAGGCAAATGATAGCTTAATTTAATAAAAACACAGATGATGGCTACTTTACTGTTTGTTTCCCACCCAAGATGAACGACATAGTAGATACCCTAAATGAAACAGATAGTAGATCAATATACTATTCATTGCTGCCTTGATATGTGCCCCACAAGCATTTTAAAACTCAAATTTGAACATTAATTTGGACCTGACTTTGTGTCTAAGATATGAACAGGATGATAAACTAGCAGGTAATATTAAGCAATGCATAAAGTGATCAGAAACAAAAGAGTGCGACCTCTCTTGCCGACCCATGTACTCCTCAGGTTCATCTGCTGAGTCGATGATGGTGATGCAGTTGCGGTGGCTGCCGGTGGTGGGGAAGGAGATCTGAGGCGGCGAAACACGGTAAGGAGTCGTGATGTCTGGTGTGGTGGACGCTTCTGTCGATGGAGTAGCTCAGGTGAGGTGGACGATGGCACAGCAGGGGTAGGACAAACCACACAAATTTTTCTTCGACACCTATCTTTAACTGAAGTAATTCTGTAAGTGCTCCTTTGGCTTGCAGGAAGAGCACAGGAATTCAAAGAAACACGGCCAAATTAAAGTCAAACTACCTGCAAATGTGTAAAGTTAGAATGTTATTATGCCACTAATGCACTTAGTCTTCTTTTCATGCATATGATTTTGATAAGTAGGTCCAGGTGGATGTTAAAAATTTTGTGTTTTTCCTTTGAAACAGACACGAAAGGAGAATATCCTTGAGTTTTGTTTTGCTCCATTTCTTTCAACCAAATGCATGAATAATTGAATAGTAGAGTACCATAGGAAAAGTTCCAATTGCTATGTTTTCCTTCACTAATTCCTTTGAACCAAAATAGCCCTAAGGGGTCGACATGAATGTAGAGTAAAAAGTGATGCGACAAGTGTACAATCTCTTTGGCGTAGCCTTCTCAACCTCAGCATCATTGGGTCGGTTGCTAAAGATGTTGCAGTAGAGGTGGCTGTCGGAGCATAGGAAGAAGATCTGAGGTGTCTATAGATGGCATCGAGGGTACTGCTCTGTTGTGATGGATGGTTCCGTCGTTGGAGCAGCTCCGGCGAGCTATGCGATGTCGAGGCTGAAGCAGTACAAGACGGACATCGTTAATCTGAAGTGGGATTCTAATACCATCTCCAATAGATGATGTAAAATACATCACGAAAAAGTGCTAGCTGTAAAATTTACATCACCAAAAAACAACCAACTCCAACCGAAGATGTAAAAACCATTGACTCTGAACTTAACTGTCGAAACTGAATTTTACTATCGAAACTGAATTTTACTATCGAAACTGAACGCACTAGTAGCAGAGAAGCACTTCATTGGTAGTTTTGGCCGCTCGAGCACTTGTGGTAGCAGAGAAGCAGTGATCTAAATAAGCAGCTGCTCAACAGGGAACGCACTAACAGATAGCAGCCGGAGCAGTAGCGCGAACAAGAGCTAGAGCAGCAACTCATGTAGCTGCAGCAGCCCATGTACCAGCATCAGCAGCGCGAGTGAGAGCAAGAGTAGAGCAGCAGCGCGAGCAAGAGCCGGAGCAGCAGCAGCAGCTCCGGCTGGTACGGACGCTGCCACCGAGGGAGCCTCGCAATGGGGGAGATCCACCGTGGAGGATGTCGCCGGCGGCGCCGGCGTCGAGGGAGCCATGATACGTCTCAAACGTATCTATAATTTTTGATTGTTCCATGCTATTATAGTATCAATCTTGGATGTTTTATATGCAATTATATGCCATTATATATCATTTTTGGGACTAACCTATTAACCCAGTGCCCAGTGCCAATTGTTGTTTTCTATTAGTTTTTGCCTTTTCAGAAAATCATTATCAAAAAGTGTCCAAACGATAAAAAACTTTGGATTAGTTTTTTCTGGACTAGAAGAGACCCACGAAGCTTCGGCAGAAGACCAGAAGAGCCACGAGGAGGCGGCAAGCCTCGAGGGCGCGCCCAGGGGGGTAGGCGCTCCCCCAGGCTTGTGGGCCCCTCGTAGCCCCTCCTGATCTCATTCCAGCGCTATAAATTCCAAAATATTCCCAATATACCAGAAAGACAGAAGAGAAAACCTTTCCGCTGCCGCAAGCCTTTGTTCTTCTGTGATCCCATCTGGAGGCCTTTTCCGGTACTCTGCCAGAGGGGGAATCGATCACGGAGGGCTTCTTCATCAACCTTGCTGCCCTTCCGATGATGTGTGAGTAGTTTACCACAGACCTACGGGTCCATAGCTAGTAGCTAGATGGCTTCTTCTCTCTCTTTGATCTTTAATACCATGTTCTCCTCGATGTTCTTGGAGTTCTATCCGAAGTAATCTTCTTTTGCGGTGTGTTTGTTGGGATCCGATGAATTATGAGTTTATGATCAGATTATTCATGAGAAATATTTGAGTCTTCTCTGAACTCTTTTATGCATGATTATTATAGCTTTGTATTTCTCTCCGATCTATCGATTTGGTTTGGCCTACTAGATTGATTTATCTTGCAATCGGAGAGGTGCTTTGTGATGGGTTCAATCTTGCGGTGCTCAATCCCAGTGACAGAAGGGGACATGACACGTATTTGTATTGTTGCCATTTAGGATAAAAAGACGGGGTTTAATCATATTGCTTGAGTTTACTTTGTCTACATCATTTCATCTTGCTTAAGGCGTTACTCTGTTTCATACTTAATACCCTAGATGCATGCTGTATAGTGGTCGATGGGTGGAGTAAGAGTAGTAGATACAGGCAGGAGTCGGTCTACTTGTCTCGGACATGATGCCTATATACATGATCATTGCCATGAATCCGTCATAATTATTTGCTTTTGTATCAATTGCCCAACAGTAATTTGTTTACCCACCGTATGCTATGCGTTCAAGAGAGAAGCCTCTAGTGAAAACTATGGCCCCCGGGTCTACTTTATCATATATAAAAAAACATAAAAATACCTTGCTGTAATTTATTTACTTTTATTTTATTTAGTATTTTAGTTTATCTATCTACCACTATTAGAATTAATCCTTGCAAATAACCGCTAAGAGGATTGACAACCCTCTTATTTGCGTTGGGTGCAAGTGTTTGCTTTTGTGTGTGTGCAGGTGCGCTTAACGGAATTTTGCTTGGTTCTCCTACTGGATTGATAACCTTGGTTCTTAACTGAGGGAAATACTTATCTCTACTATACTGCATCATCCTCTCCTCTTCAGGGAAATACCAACGCAATCTACAAGTAGCAAGAAGAATTTCTGGCGCCGTTGCCGGGGAGACATCGTCAAAATTACCAAGTGCCTTCGCACAAACTATCATCCACTTGCATTTATTTTATTTACCTTTTTATTTGCATTTGCCTCTAGTTTTCATCTCCCCCACTTCTAATTTTGTTTTACAAAAAACACAAAAATATTTTTATTTTCTTGTTTGCTAGTTTGCTTGCTTTGTCGCGATGTCTCAAGAAAATACAAAATTGTGTGACTTTTCCAATACTAATAATAATGATTTTATTAGTACTCTTATTGCTCCTCCCGCCACTAGTGCAGAGATGTGTGACATTAGTGCTGCTTTGTTTAATCTTGTTATGAAAGAACAATTTTCTGGTAGTCCTAATGAAGATGTTGCATCCCATCTAAATACTTTCGTTGAGCTTTGTGATATGCAAAAGAAAAAAGATGTGGATAATGATATTGTCAAATTAAAATTATTTCCATTCTCACTACAAGATCGTGCTAAAACTTGGTTTTCATCCTTGCCTAGAAATAGTATTGATTCTTGGGATAAGTGTAAGGATGCTTTTATTACTAAGTATTTTCCTCCCGCTAAGATTATTTCTTTAAGAAATCAGATTCTGAATTTTAAGCAACTTGAGCATGAACATGTTGCACAATCTTGGGAGAGAATGAAATTAATGATAAGAAATTGCCCAACACATGGTTTAAATTTATGGATGATCATACAAAAAATTTATGCGGGGCTAAACTTTGTTTCTAGAAATTTGCTAAACTCTGCCGTAGATGGTTCATTTATGGAAATTACATTGGGAGAAGCTACAAAACTTCTTGACAATATCATGACAAATTATTCTCAATGGCACACTGAACGAACTCCAACTGGTAAGAAGGTAAATTCTGTCGAAGAAATTAATATTTTGAGTGATAAGATGGATGCTTTGTTGAAATTGGTTGCTAGTAAAAATGCTCAAATTGATCCTAATGATGTGCCATTGTCTACTTTGATTGAGCAAAATAATGATGCTATTGATGTGAATTTTGTCTCTAGAAATAATTTCAACAACAATGCTTATAGGGGTAATTTCATTCCTAGACCGTTTCCTAGAAATTCTTCTAATAATTATGGTAATCCTTATGGTAATTCTTATAATAATAATAATAATAGGATGCCCTCTGATCTTGAAAGTAATATTAAAGAATTTATTAATTGCAAATGAATTTCAATGCTATGATAGAAGAAAAATTGAATATAGTTGATGAATTGGCTAGGAACATGGATAGAATTGCTCATGACGTGGAAAATCTCAAAACTAAAATTTTGCCACCCAAGCATGATATAAATGAGTCTATTAAAGCTATCTATGTCGCCATTAGGTTGAGAGTAATGAAAGGACCGCTAGGTTGAGAGCTAAGCGAGAATTCCTAGAAAAAGCGATTCCACCCGGTTTCTATCGTAGTAATGATGAAGATATTAAAATGATTGGTGTTACTCCTATTGAATCATTATTTAGTAATATAAAACTTGATGAAAAAGGGACTGAAGAAGAGTCAACTTTAGTTAGAGGGAGTCCCAATTGCTTGGAGGGTGATAATCTTAATGATAAAAATGAGAAAAGTGGGTTTGGAGAGGTCAAAACTTTAAATAGTAATGCACCCGCTACTTTGGATTACAAGGACTTTAATTATGATAGTTGCTCTTTAATTGAGTGTATTTCCTTGTTGCAATCCATGATTAATTCACCAAATGCATATGAACAAAATAAAGCTTTCACTAAACACATTGTAGAAGCCATGATGAAAGCGCATGAAGAAAAACTTGAGTTGGAAGTTTCAATTCCTAGAAAATTACAAGATGAATGGCAACCTACTATTAAATTCAAAATTAAATATTATTAATGCAATTCTCTATGTGATCTTGGTGCTAGCGTTTCCACTATATCAAAGTCTTGGTGTGATGTGCTAGGTCTCACCGACATGGATCCTTGTTCCCTTAATTTGCATCTTGCAGATTCCACTATTAAAAAGACATTGTGTAGAATAAATGATGTGCTTATTCTTGAAAATAGAAATTATGTGCCCATGGACTTTATTTTTCTTGATATTGAATGCAATCCTTCTTGCGCCATAATACTTGGTAGACCTTTTCTACGAACAATAGGTGCTATTATTGATATGAAAGAAGGTAATATAAGATTTCAATTTCCATTAAAGAAAGGGATGGAACACTTCCCTAGAAATAGAATTAAGGCACCTTATGAATCTATTATGAGGACTACTTATGGAATTAACTTGGAGGATGACAACACTTGAAACTATGCACTATGCCTAACTAGGGGCATAAAACAAAAGCGCTTGTTGGGAGGCAACTCAATGAATAAAATAAATTTTTGTTTTTACTTCCTGTTCTTGTGTGTTTACACAATTATAGCCTCTGTTATGATTGTGTTTTTATCTTTTAATTAGTGTTTGTGCCAAGTAATGCCTTTGGGATGATGTTAATGATAGTATAATTGATGCTGTTTGGAAAACAGAAAGTTCTGCTTCCAGTGCTAAAATTTTAGTTCTGTACTGAAGCGTCAGAAAAATCTGAAATTTGTACACAGTATTTCTATATGAAGTTTTTACGTTGTCCTAATTTTTCAGAATTTTTGGAGTTACAGAAGTATGGCTTTTAAATAGATCTTTACAGACTGTTCTGTTTTAGACAGATTCTGTTTTTGTTGCATAGTTTGCTTATTTTGATGAATCTATGGATCGTATCGGGTGTATGAGTCATGGAGAAGTTGGAGTACAGTAGCATTATGCCAATATTAAATATGAATCAATTTACAACAGTACCTAAAGTTTAAGATTTGTTTGTTATACTAACGGATCTCACGAGGTTTCTGTTGAGTTTTGTGTGCTGAAGCTTTCAAGTTTTGGGTGAGACTACGATGGATAAAGGAATAAGGAGCGGCAAGAACCTAAGCTTGGGGATGCCCAAGGCACCCCAAGGTAATATTCAAGGAAGACTCAAGCGTCTAAGCTTGGGGATGCCCCGGAAGGCATCCCCTCTTCCGTCTACAATCTGTCGGTAACTCACTTGGAGCTATATTTTTATTTATCACATGATATGTGTTTTACTTGGAGCATCTTGTGATATAGTTTGTTTGCTTTTTAGTTTGTCACAATCATCTTTGCTGAGCACACCTTTTTGAGAGGGACACACATTATTCGTGATTTGTTAGAATACTCTATGTGCTTCACTTATATCTTTTGAGCTAGGCAGTTGCTCTAGTGCTTCACTTATATCTTTTAGAGCACGGCGGTGGCTATATTTTAAAGAAATAGTTCCACTCTCATGCTTCACTTATATCTTTTTGAGAGTCTAATGAATAGCAATGGTAATATGCACGGGTTATGAATTTGGTCCTGATATGATAGGTATTCAAGAGGGATATAATAAAAACTTTCATGTAGATCACTGAATATGATAAATTTGATTCCTTGCAATAGTTTTGCAATATTAAGATGGTAATATGTGGGAGGTGCTAGTAGATAATTATGGTTTAGTAAGAATATTGGTGTTAAGGTTTGTGATTCCCGAAGCATGCACGTATGATCTGTCGTTATGCTAAGAAGTTGGAGCATGATTTATTATTGATTGTCTACCATATGAGTGGCGGTCGGGGACAAGCGATGGACTTGTCCTACCAATCTATCCCCCTAGGGGCATGGGTAGTAGTACTTTGCTTCGAGGGCTAATAAACTTTTGCAATAAGTATGTGAGTTCTTTATGACTAATGTGAGTCCATGGATTATACGCACTCTCACCTTTCCGCAATTTGCTAGCCTCTTCGGTACCGTGCATTGCCCTTTCTCACATCGAGAGTTGGTGCAAACTTCGCTGGTGCATCCAAACCCCGTGATATGATATGCTCTATCACACATAAGCCTCCTTATATCTTCCTCAAAACAGCCACCATACCTACCTATCATGGCATTTCCATAGCCATTCTGAGATATATTGCCATGCAACTTCCACCGTTCCGTTCTTATGACACACATCGTCATTGTCATATTGCTTTGCATGATCATATAGCTGACATAGTATTTGTGTCTCAGCCACCGTTCATCATTTTTATACATGTTACGCTAGTATCATTGCACATCCTGGTATATCGTCAGAGGCATTCATATAGTCATATTTTGTTCTAATATCGAGTTGTAATATTGAGTTGTAAGTAAATAAAGGTGTGATGATCATCATTATTAGAGCATTGTCCCTGTGAGGAAAGAATGGTGGAGACTAATGAGTCCTCGAAAAGGTGGGGATGAGGTCCATGAGACCGTTCTAAATAAAAAAAAAGAGGCCAAAAAGAGCCCATGAAAAAAATGAGAGAAAAAGAGAGAAGGGGCAATGTTACTATCGTTTTTCCACACTTGTGCTTGAATGTAGCACCATGTTTTTCATATAGAGAGTCTCCTGTTTTGTCACTTTCATATACTAGTGGGAATTTTTCATTAGAGAACTTGGCTTGTATATTCCGATGATGGGCTTCCTCAAATGCCCGAGGTCTTCATGAGCAAGCAAGTTGGATGCACACCCACTTAGTTTTCATGTTGAGCTTTCATACACTTATTGCTCTTAGTGCATCCATTGCATGGCAATCCCTACTCCTCGAATTAACATCAATTGATGGGCATCTCCATAGCCCGTTGATTAGCCTCGTTGATGTGAGACTATCTTCTGATTTTTGACTTCCCCTTATTGATCTCTACCACCATACTCTATTCCACCCATAGTGCTATATCTGTGGCACCCTGGCTCAGAGAGACCGGAACACCCCGTATTCCAGCCCAGAGATCAAGTCTTCTGGAATACGGCACTGCTTGGCATAGAACAAATCAGCTCTTTGTTACAACTAATATGAGTACAAGGGTCCGATATTACAAAAGTTACACGGGCACGGTGATACTACGCCTACTCCGATAGCTTTATGCTAGTAGCGGAACCTCTCGTAGCAGAATAACTTCTAGCAGCAGAACAACGACAACAGTGATGGACTCCACTCCGCAAGGACTCTGGATGGGACGCAATGCTAGCTCGCAAACTCGGGATCCTTGACAAGCAAGCATTCACGGCATGACCTGCAATCTGGCATGACACGCCAGGTGAGTACTTTGAATGTACTCGCAAGCTCACAGCAACCAAAGCAATCAAGAGAAACAATAGCACGGCAATTACAGGTTAATTATCAATGATGAACATGATACTGCTAGAACAACATGAGCATGGCATGTACATAATTCATGATATGAGCATGAACATGATGCTACTAGCACTAGCATGAGAGGGGGGGTCAATGCTTAAGGTCCCTTGGACCAACTTACTCTTCTCGGAGGTTATCTCATAACCACCATATGCATCAGACTTTCCATCGTGAACATCACACGATCACCTCAGGCTTAACCAAGCTCAGTATCAACTATACCATCGTGATCATCACATGACCACATGGAGCTTGATCTCTACCTGTGATCATCGCATGCCCACATAAAGATCAACCAACTTCTTTTCTCATGGAACCATGGTTGTTTATTATCCAGGTTATTATTTCTATTGACCCATAGTGTGACCTACTACGAACTGTGTCCATGACCAAGGACGCGGCTATCGATAGATTATATACTCTGCAGAGGTTAGTACACTGTACCCACACCACGGAACTCATGGCCTCGTGCTCCCATTCGGGTGGACCAACGACATTCCGACAAAACCAATCTATTGCATGACACTCTCCCGGCCACTCCGACAAACTCCCCTTTGGGCTATGTCATGGGTGTCCCCGATGTCAAGTCGTGACATCCGCCACCTTTGTGGCTGCCACCGTCGTGGCCAAAACAAAACATCATCCCAAACGGGGACCTCGGTACCGTAAAACTTGGGCACACAAGGCTATGGCCGCCTACCTGATCAGGGTCGCGCGCACCCATAACCTTCCCTAGTAGGAGGTACCGGCGAGAAGCATGACAATAGACCGCATTAGGGCCTCCCCATCTAGGCAAGTGTGGCTGCACTGATGAGCTCGATTCGGTGGCACCATGACTCAGCCAACAGATTTGTTCAAGTTCAATTAATGTCAGATTCAACTTGAATGGTGATGAGCTGAGTCATAATAACATAATGAAATAACAATGCATATGAGCATGATATCAGTGTAACCATGGATGGGCAACATAACCATTTAACATCATTACAATGATAAATCATTTAGTCTACGGGATGCAAATGAGCATGGCATAATGACGATCATGAATATAACAAGTATTTTCATAACAAACCCTAACTATTCATATGAGCACATTGTTATCACTAGCATCGGAAAGGATTACAAGAATGAAACATGATATTAGCAATTAATCATTTCACTTACTAGATGAACATGGCATAAGAAATGAGCATGGATTCACAAGCATATAACCTTCACAAAATAATTACGTGAGCAAACAATTATTCAAATATTCAAGTGGAAACCATGGCTATTGTAATGCCATCATGCAAGTGGTTGTCGTGGCTTGCCTGGGGGTGAAGGATTCATCGGGAAGGAGTGCGAGAAGCTCACGGAAAAAAAAATTCACTGGAAATGGTTCTCTCTCAGAGGGGGCTGAATAAGGGCAGGGGCAAAATGGTCACTTTTAGAATGTTACCACATGATGAAAATGATACCAATAGAACGGGCTCGACGAACAGAGAACGTGGCCTTTGGAATCACCTGAATCAAAGTCACGGTTAAAAAGTTGTGGCCGTTCGTTCGTTAGGCAAAAAACAAATAAAATCTGTCCACTTCTGCTGCTAACGGGTGAACGTTCACAATGTAAGGGTTTCACTCGGCGGGGTTAAACAGAAAGCGCCTTTCGGAGAAATACGTCTTCAGTCAGGGAAAACGTATTCTCCACTAACACAGCACCGGAGTACGATTTCTCTTGCGGAAGTCGTATTCCTAGGAATACGCCTCCACTTGTCCAGCTGGACCTGGCCGGTGTGTAGCTCATGCGTGGGGTCGAGGGGAGGTGGGGCCCGCCTGGCCCGTCCTTCGTCTTCAACCTCTCGCGCCTGCGCTCGGTCGAGTGACAGGGGAGCTCGACCAGCGATAGCCGGCGACTCGGGCCGTCTCCCGCGACGCTCCTCCCACGGATGAGCTCGCCAAGGAGAGCCGCATCCAGCGGGGTAGGTCGCGGCCGCCGGGAAGGGCTGAGGTGACGGTGGCTTGGGCGTCCGCGGCAGAGGCCGTTGGCCGTATTTGAAGCCGCGCCTATGGGCACTCCGTGGAGGAAACGAAGACATGGGGATGCTCGCCGCGTCCAGTGGAAGCCGTTGATGGCGGTGAGAGGGAGAAACGGAGCTCGGGCGGTCTGAATTTAGGTGGACTATGACCGCGGCCATGGTGGCAATGGCAGGCGGGCAGGGCTCCTTGAGCTTGATGGAGTGGCTGGGCAGGGTGCTAAGAGGGAGAGGGGGCTGCTGGTGAGGAGAGAAGCGGCCGGGAGCGGCTTAAATAGCAGTGGCGACGATGCCCTCACTGGATGCCGCCACGGACGTGCAAACGATGCTCCGGCGCGACCACGGACGCGTGGGCATGTGAGAGAGCTCGGATGGGACTCGAGCTAGTTAGTGGGGTGCCAGAGAATCATCGAGGAGGAAGAGGACAGCGGCAAAGCGACGACGGCCACGGACACGCGGGGCCGCGTGGCGCACCGGAGAGGAAAGAGGAGGGGGAGAGGGGTCTAGAGGGGGCGCGTGGACGCAGAAGGGGAAGAGCAACGCTGTGGACATGACGCGGTGGCGCGGGGACGACGTTTGGGCGGCGGCATAGGGGTCCCAGTGTCCAGAGCACGTGTTTGGCCTGCCAGCCCATGTGGTCACCGCATGCATACCAGAAAGACAGAAGAGAAAACCGTTCCGCCGCCGCAAGCCTTTGTTCTTCCGCGATCCCATCTGGAGGCCTTTTCCGGTACTCTGCCGGAGGGGGAATCGATCACGGAGGGCTTCTTCACCAACCTTGCTGCCCTTCCGATGATGTGTGATTAGTTTACCACAGACCTACGGGTCCATAGCTAGTAGCTAGATGGCTTCTTCTCTCTCTTTGATCTTCAATACCATGTTCTCCTCGATGTTCTTGGAGTTCTATCCAATGTAATCTTCTTTTGCGGTGTGTTTGTTGGGATCCGATGAATTGTGAGTTTATGATCAGATTATTCATGAGAAATATTTGAGTCTTCTCTGAACTCTTTTATGCATGATTATTATAGCTTTGTATTTCTCTCCGATCTATCGATTTGGTTTGGCCTACTAGATTGATTTATCTTGCAATGGGAGAGGTGCTTTGTGATGGGTTCAATCTTGCGGTGCTCAATCCCAGTGATAGAAGGGGACATGACACGTATTTGTATTATTGCCATTAAGGATAAAAAGATGGGGTTTAATCATATTGCTTGAGTTTACTTTCTCTACATCATGTCATCTTGCTTAAGGCATTACTCTGTTTCATACTAAATACCCTAGATGCATGCTGGATAGCGGTCGATGGGTGGAGTAATAGTAGATGCAGGCAGGAGTCGGTCTAATTGTCTCGGATGTGATGCCTATATACATGATCATTGCCATGAATCCGTCATAATTATTTTCTTTTCTATCAATTGCCCAACAGTAATTTGTTTACGCACCGTATGCTATGCGTTCAAGAGAGAAGCCTCTAGTGAAAACTATGGCCCTCGGGTCTACTTTATCATATATAAAAAAAACCTAAAAATACCTTGCTGTAATTTATTTACTTTTAATTTATTTAGTATTTTAGTTTATCTATCTACCACTATCAGAATTAATCCTTGCAAATAACCGCTAAGAGGATTGACAACCCTCTTATTTGCGTTGGGTGCAAGTGTTTGCTTTTGTGTGTGCAGGTGCGCTTAACGGAATTTTGCTTGGTTCTCCTACTGGATTGATAACCTTGGTTCTTAACTAAGGGAAATACTTATCTCTACTATACTGCATCATCCTCTCCTCTTCGTGGAAATACCAACGCAGTCTACAAGTAGCAAGCCGCGCCATGGCGGAGTGGGATCGAGCACCGGCGGCGCCGTGAGGTGAAATGAAGGAGAAGATGCGATGAGTGTACAACCTCTTTGGTGGGGCCGAGTAGGCCTCGGCTTCATCCGAGGAGTCAGTGAGGATGATGTGCTTCCGGTGGGGCAGGTTAAGGCGGCGCTGTGGGAATGGAGCAGCCGCGATAGACGAGGCGATCGTCGGAGCAGCTCCTTGAAGGTGGAGGACGGTGCGGCTGAACCGGCGGGATGATGAGATCGACGACGGATCCTCATCCGGTGCGGTGGATGAGGGACGTCGAGCTGTTGCGGTGGACGATGTCATTGGGGAAGAGGCTCCGGCTGGGCGGCGATGGGGGGCGGATGGAGGAGGGTGGGGTTTCGCGGCTGGTGGAGAGAGGTTTTGGCGGCCTCGGTTTTCGAATGGGAAAAAGAAGGGGATTGGAGGGGGGAACCCTGACTTAGGGACATGCTTGTCCGAAATGTAGGGTAAGTTACAAAAGTACCCCCACCAATTTGAACTAGCAGCTCTTTCCGATCAGGGGTAGAACGGGGATTTCGCGTGTCGGGATTTCGCAGGAGGAGGGAGTTTTCGCGCGGGTTGTAATTTCGGGATAGCAAGGCGCGGGTTGAGAAGGAGGGAGTTTTCAGAGCACAAACAGACAAAGAGATATCTTGAAATTTCGGGACAAGGCTAACGTGTACGGTACCATATCAATTCGCACTTCCCTCAACCAAAAAAACATAAAACAAAAAAAAACAATTCGCACCACACAAGAGAGGGTCTTGTCCTGTTTTACTATATGAATTACTACAAATGTCATTCAAAACTTTGAATCCATGTTATGTTCAGTTAAAATATTTCGCTAGGTGTATAATTTATGTAACCTAATCAAATGAACATTTTAGTGCATTCCAAATGTATATACTACCGCTGCAATATGAACTAAATTTGAATTTGTTTCACTATTTGAATAAGAATCTACAATCATGATTGTTGTCAAGTTAAACGATCATCTATATATTATGTTCACAACACACCACATGATTGATGTCAAGCTAGATATGAACTATGTGTACTATATGAACTCGAATTCAAGTTTTTGAATCCACTTTATGCTGATTTCAAATAATAGTACATTTCAAGATCTAGCTAGATCTTCATAATCTAAATCATGTTTCATATGTATAATGTGTTTATCGCACAATGTATACTGCCCCGCTCCCTACGCCTACAAGTACTTAGCTGTGAGCTGCAAAAGCCACACATTATCACAAATTCAAATAAATGTGAGATTTTTCGATATATATATAATATATATAGTATAACATGTTCATAACCACACCATGTGTATCACCATTATATTCACGCATGCATGGATTTAAATCACTATGATCTCTTATTCAAATATCTGAATCCACTTTTGTAATGAATTATGATCTCTGTTAGACTTTACACCCACACAATCCTGTTCTCTTTGTAGCTAGCACTAACTTTCTCTAGTGCATGCACATGCCCTCCTCGCCCCCCCTCCCTCTGCATTCTCTCCGTCGCGCACATTCATTATTTTTCTTTAGGTCGTTCACCCACGGTCTCTATAGGTCTCCCCAACTCCTTCTTTCTGGCACACACCGATCGATATACCTCTCTAGCTAGGTCTGCCTACCACATACACACACTTTCCCTCTTCTCCTCTATCTCACCTTCCATGCCCTCTATCTCTCATACGGTCACACACATATGCACACTCTCGCCCCTCTTTTCATCAACCTCGCACTCGCACACTCCTCCATCTCTATATAGTAGGCCTATCGCACCAACTCGTAGCCGCATCCCTGTCTCTCTATCAGTCTCTCTGGGCCTTATTTGCCTCTAACACATGCATGTATATCGATCAATCTCCCTCTGTACATATAGCTAGGTCGACTATAACTCTTTTTCAGCACGCACTGATCGATCTACCTCACTAGATAAGTCTCTCCATTTCCCCGACACACGACGATTGCTCTACCTATCTAGTTAGGTCTGCTTACCAGAGACATATCGCCCCCCCCATCATCCATGCATGCCTCCCGACTCGTCTCTCAAACACGCGCACACAGACACACATCGCCTCTCTTATTGATATTGCAGTCGTACCCTCCGTTTGTCTAGTAGGCCTCTCCCACCATCTCCGACAAGCAACTCCACCACCAACCCTCCGACACTCTAGCTCTGTCTCTCTCCCAACCTTAATTATTCCTCTCCTACACATATGCATGGATGCCGATCGATGTCCCTCAATACATAGCCAGGTCTCTCCTTGTCCACACGTCAACCTATCGATCTACCTCTCTAGTTAGGTTTCTGCCCCCCCCCCCCACACACACAATGATAGTCGAACGCTCTAGTTAGGTCTCCCTGCCACACACAAACTGCACCTGTCCCCTTTCATGTTCCAGTAGGCCAGCCACCCTATATCTTTGACGTGCGCACACACAATTTCGCTGGCACTCTTTATTGATCTCACACCCATACACCTTGATCCCTCTCTTCGATTCTATCGATATCTCACGCCGATGATCCCTCCCCTCTCTTCTCATGGATCGCCCCCTCTATATATGATATATCTGGCCCTCCATTTCACACGCATTGCATATGTTACATTTTTTTTGAGATATCATCGGCTCATGTTCCCTGTCTATCTCTCTCACACACAAATACACTTACAAAATCACACCCCCCCCCCCCAAAAAAAACACTCACGAACGCACTCACTATCTCTCTCTAGGTTTGTATCTCTCTCACACACACCCACGTAGGTGGGGTACGTGCACAAAGAGAAGAGGTGCACGCATGACGCACGTACTCACATCTCGTTCCCAACCACACCCGCGCGGGTACAAGGTGGAGCTCATTTCTGTACGAAAAGGCAGCCCATGTGATAATTTGACGCGTGTCAGTTGTTCACTTGATGGAGGTTCATGTACCACACCTGAACGAAACAAAGTGCGACTTGACGTGTCGGCGCGTTATTTTTAAATAAAATTTTATTCCTCAATGGTACATACAGAATATAAAACGATTGTATGGAGAGAAAAACAAAAACCACTCCACTATACAAATATAGGCAGGAGCCTCAATGCTTTCTTGCTGGGGTTCGTCTCTTCATACTCTCTCACACAAGACGGCGGTGGCCAATCTCTCTCTCTAACCATTGGTCACTGATCCGGCCAAATCTCGTCTGCCGGCGGAAAGGGAGGATGTACAGTGTTGCTCTGGTCGCTGGCGTCGAGACAAGAAACCCTCTGCCGGCGCGTCCCGATCTACGGTACCCGCTGTTCTCTCCGACCAAGTTCCGGCGCGGTAGGGCCTTCGACCCTTGCTCGCTGCCGCAGCAGATCCCGCCTGCCGCCGCCCTCCTACTTACATCCTGACGACCCTCAGGTACAGCTTCCTCAGGAACCGGCCTTGCTCCACTGCCCAACTTCCCACATCGCTGCATGTGGATCTTCTCTAGTTCTTTTCCTAAAACATACTAGCTCTGCCGGCGTACTTTCCATTTTGCAATCTCGTCCTCACACCGTTTGAGAGAAACCACTTTGCTATTATCTTTCCCTTAAGACAATGAATATGCTTCTTTTTGTCGGCATATGTTTCATCAACTGTCATTGGCCAGTAATTGTTTCCTTTCTACCTCTTTTTGCAAACAGGGATATCCATTTCACCTCGTTGCTATTGCGACCTTTTGGTGAACTGCACAAAGCACTTTTTTCTTAAGAGTGTTTTGTGCAGTTCTACTAAAATGTCTCACTGGCAACGTTTCTACATTTCAATGGGACTGCACAAAGGGAGTTTGGAGTTCCTATCCTCCTCATCCAACTATCAGCCTAATCTTCTCCAACAAGTAGTTAGTCTCAAGAGAGACTGCAAAGGTGACCGGCTTCTATTTGTGTGTATATTGTTTCATCAACAGTGCCACTATTATTGTAATCACACTTACTCAATATCTTTACTAACAGGAACGCTCAGCTCTATTTTAGTGGAACTGCACAAAATGATTGGAATGTTCCATGCTTCTGACAACTCCTTTCTTTGCCAACATGTCATGTTGATTTTGACAGAGCTGCGGGAAAATAGCTGTCAACCAATGAATATTGTGGCCAGGAAATGAAAGCATTCCTATGGAGAGCATCGATCATTTTTTCTTTTTTCTTTATTTGTACACCTTCTCACAACTTTCTCTTCAGTTGTGATGTAAATATTGCCTCTGATCTGCGAATCATTGAGATGCATTAGCAAGTTAGTTAGTTTTTGTTTTGTTTTTCGAAAGAGCATGGATGTTAGTTTCCTTTGTATTTGATGGAATGTTGTAACGAGACAACCTTCCAGCTGGCAAGACACATGAAACAAAAGCTGAAAGCTTCATAGCGTTGTACAATTTCATGTCGCCCAAAAATTATGTGTACATATATTATGTAAACAAATGCTGAAAGCTTGATAGCATTGCCAGAAGCAATTATACTACTCTAGCATCCGAGTCCACGTGACATGCACCAAATTAGAGTGCACAACTTCACGGGAGACTCCTGCCCGGTCGTTTCGCCGCAGTAATATACTAGTAGTAATGAGCACTCAAATCACAAGCCCTACCTTTCCCACAGTAAGTTGCTCGGAGGAAGCAACCATCAATTCAATCTTCTTTGAATCCACTCCTACTACTAGGAACAACTACAAATACTCTACTAAGGAGAACACAGACGGGCTAGGTGTCGCACGGAGGCCATATGGTGATAGTGTGATCTGAGGAGTAAATACTTCACTGGGCTCCGGAGTAAATGCGTACTAGTAGTAGTAGAAAATTGCTTTATCACAGATTAAAATAAAATAAGAGTGCAGACACTCCACCGTGCGGTTCCTAGTGTACCTGTATACTGTACTACTCGTACGATTAAACCTTGCGCTTGGCTCTTCGCCTCTTCGTGAAGTCGAACAATTATGGTAGTACTACAGTGTATGCTTCTGGCAATCTGACACCGAATGAACTGATGCACGTCCACCGTGTGGGCGAGGAGAGTGCGCAGTAGTCAAAAGCTTCTCCTCGTCCTGCGAGCCACCGCGCGTGTGGGAGAGGGAGAGGGCGTAGTAAGCAAGCTTCTCCTCGTTCTCCTCATCTTGCGAGCCACCACGCGTGTGGGGGAGGGAGAGGGCGTAGTAAGCAAGCTTCTCCTCGTTCTCCTCGTCCTGCGAGCCACCGTGCGTGTGGGAGAGGGAGAGGCGTAGTGTAGTATTAGTACTACTACTAGTCCACTACTAGTCCATACTGCCTCCTTTTCCGGTTAATATTGCTTAATGGCGGTCACTTGACTTCATAATACGCTCATTACGATCAATATATACATTTTGCGGTGTTTATACAGTCACTAGCTCACCGTAGAGCACCGTATTGCACTTTGTTGACCAGCCAAATAGCCTACGTAGCACTTTGTTGACTGGTTAAATTGACACGTGGACTGTGGGTCCCACCTGTCAGTTGGCAGAGGAAAGAAATAAGTTAAACAAAATTTTACACAGGCGCGGCAGGAGTTCAACCCTTGCGCGGGAACCACCCTGGTTGTGTATGTGTGCGCATGCACGTGTAGGCTGAGCACTTGAGCATGAGCGTGTGTGTTGCGTCGTGTGCTGTACACATGCATGCGTGCGTGCATGTGTATGTGTGACTTGCACATGCATACATTAGGGCATCGCGTGCGTTTTTGTGTGCATGTGTACGTGTGACTACTGCATGCATGCATGAGGGTTGTAGTCTTCACATGTTCATATTTCATAATGTACTTCGTGGACGGAGTTTTAGACGGCATTACCCCTTGCTGAAATGATGGATGTTAGAGCAAGTAGGGTACATGGGAGTGAGACAAACCTGCATGCAGGGGTATTTTGGTTGATAGCATAACAAACAGCTCATGCATCGTAAGATCCGTTTGCATGAAAATACTACTTCTCGGTCATCGGAACTCGTTCTTCTTCCTTTCGCCGACACGTGGGACATCCAGAATCCGGATCCATGTGTCATGCAAGAAATTAGAGATAAGTAATTGGGAGTACAAGTGAGACTCAGGAACGGTCACACACGTAGGTGGAGTACCAGCAGGGGACGCAGTAATAATGCCTTATGAGCAGTCAAATCACACAGTAAGTTGCTCGGACGAAGCAACCATCATTTCTCTCTTCAATGACACGTACGCAATATAAAAAGGTTGATATGGATAAAAAATGAAAACCTCTCCACTATATATACATAATATAGCCAGGAGCCTAAGCTACACGCTTGCTTGCTGGGGTTGCTCTCTTCACACACTCTCGCACAAAACAACGGTGGCCACACCGCTGTTCACATATCCGGCCGGATCCCGTCCGCCAGGGGAAATGGTGGATGTTTTGCATAGATGCGGTCGCCAGCGTCGAGGAAGAAAACACACTGTGGGCGCGTCCCGATCAGGGGTCCCGGCCGTTCTCTCTCACAAAGCTTCGGCGCGGTAGCCTTCGCCCCTTGCTCACTGCCGCGGTATGAGCTGATGCCGCCTCCCACCGCCCTCCTAGCTACATCCGGACGTCCCTTAGGTACAACTTCCTTTCGAGCCGGCTTCCTCCACTGCCCCAGCTCCCCATGTCACTCCATGCAGATCTTTCTCTACTTCTTTGCCCCGCACGTTGCTCTACCGGCTTCTATTTGTGATGAGTTTATGTCTCATCAACTAGTGCCACTACTACTATTATTCTAATCACACTTCTTCAATATCTTTGCCAACAGGGATGCTCAGCTCGATTTTAGTGGAAGTGCACAAAATCATCAGATGGTCCATGGGTTCCAGACTTCTTTCCGTCAGAAGTTTCAACCTCGCCAGGACATTAAAGCCTGTTTAGGGTTTAGGGTTCAAGGCCTATGGACTGCATCGATCGTTTTGTTCTTTATTTGTACACCTTCTCACAACGTTTGTCTTTAGTTGTGAAGTAAATATTGGCTATGATCTGTGAATCATTGAGATGGATCAGCATGCATGTTAGTTTCCTTTGTATTTGATGATGGAATGTTGTAACGGGGCAACCTTGGAGGCAAGATACATGAAACAAAAGCTGAACGCTTCATAGCATTGTAAGTACAATTTTATCTCGCTGAGAAATTATAGTAGTATGTACTACTCCTACTACTATTACTAGAGAGCTAGGTGTCGCACGGTGTCCAAGGAATATGGTGATAGTGTGAGGTGGGCCATGTACTACTCACTAGGCTGCCGTGTTTCGCACTCCTCCGGTGTAAGAGTGGATAAAATTAGTTTTATCACAGAATAAAAAAAAGAGTGCACACGCTCTACGACGCGGTTCCTGGCTCCAAAATCATTCTACCTCCTTTCGCCGAAACGTGGGACATCTAGCATCCGGGTCCATGTTCCATGCACCAAAGTAGAGTGTAGTACTACAACTGACAATCACGACGGTCGTACCGCTGCAGTAATAATGACCAATGAGCCGTCAAATCACATAGACCCGGCAGGAAGTTGGACGAACGAAGCAACCATCACTCTCCGTTGAATCCGCTTCTCCCTCATGCAGTACAGTATACTACAGTGTTCTTTCGGAAACCAATGTTTCTTGTCGATGGATCGCGCCATGGAGCAAAACTAACGTCTATATAAATCACGTCTGTCGCGTTCGCGTCTCACCCCACACGGTTGCTTGGCACGCCGCTCATCGCAAAGCGAGTATACGCAAACTTCCCCGCCCGTGTGTCGATGGATAGCGCCATGGAGTACTACTACTGGAAGAGATAGACGAGGGGGCAGAGGACATCTAGCTATAGCACGGACTCCCAAGAACTTTTTTGCATGCATGTTGTGGCCGGCCGTGGTGTCGTTTGAACGCGGAGCAGTCGCATGCACCGGGAAGCGGCGTGGGCGATGCTCTCTTGGCCGGCGCCAGTGAGAGGTCGCATCTGCTCTGGCCGGGCATGAATGCGGCACTGACCATTTCGGGCCGGGAGCGCGCGCGGGTGATGGAGATGGTTTTGTTGGGCCGGGGCGGTCAGGAGCGGGCGTGGCAGCCATCCGGACGCCCGCAAACGAGAGACACTGGACCTACGTAAATATTGCTAGGGTTTAAGGTTTACGTTAATTATTACGTAATTAACGTAGTAATGAGCCAGTTGGACAAATATGATTGGAGATGAAAGGAGGACGAGCCAACCCCCCTGAAATTCAGCGGGGGGTTGAAGATGAAAGTAGGAATTTTACGTAAACACGGATATGTATGTGTATGTGTGCGCGCGCGCACACACACATAGTCATGACTCTTGCGGCTACTCCTACACACCATCTCTCTGTAGGTCGATGTCTCATTCTCTCTAACACACACACGCGCGCGCGCACACACACACACACACATAGTTCGGCCTCATTTTGTTCCTAGGATAGGAATATCATAGGAGTGGGAAAAACAATAGGAAGTGAGATAAAAGTAGTAGTACTACTAGTTCAAAATAAAATAAAATGGTGTAGTACTAAGTACAAGAAGAGAAGAGGTACACGCACGAACTCTGCCTCTGACACACCCGTGAGTGCACGATGGAGCGCGTTTGTACACGAAGAGAAAGCTTACGTGATAATTTGACCCTTTAATTTGGTCACTTAATAATGGAGGGCCGGGGACCACACGTGAGCGATACTCCTGGAAGCGGTGGCGTGTTATTGTTCGAGTTTTCTTTCCTTGTACGTTAAAAAGAGATTCCTCCACGAGTTTTCGTTTTTGTTTCCGGGAACGCGCGTATTCTATTTGAAACCATTGCTATGGAGAGATTTGTTTACTCCATTGTATATGTACACTTGAGAGGGCTTGGTTGATAGGGTTTCTCGCGTCTCACTCTCTCACCCTCTCCAAATCGAAACAAGACGATAGTGTTCACTCTGATATCTCTCCTCGCCGGTGGTCACAGATCCGGCCGGATCCCGTCCGCTACGGGAGGGGAGGAAGTGCAACATTGACGTGGTCGCCGTCGGCGAGGGA
Organism: Elymus sibiricus; assembly: GCA_039707655.1. Taxonomy (NCBI): domain Eukaryota; kingdom Viridiplantae; phylum Streptophyta; class Magnoliopsida; order Poales; family Poaceae; genus Elymus; species Elymus sibiricus. Next base: position 280,237,619 of record CM077676.1, read on the forward strand.
GGAAGCCGACGCGCACCGTCCTCTCTGAGCTGGCGCCGGCGTAGACAAAGGTCCTCCGTGCCCTTGTTCGCTGCCGTCGTGTGGGCAGATCCCTCCGCCTGCTAAGCCACATGTCGCCCATCCGAGGTATAACTTCTTTTGGATTTCATGCTTCGTTCTACTGGTCCAGCTCCCCACATCGCTGCATGCAGGTTTTGTATGTACTAGTACTGCCTAGCTTGCCATGTACAGTAGCTAGGCTTCGTATGCTGGTCCAACATCACCTAAATTTTTTGGTTACAGGAAAGGCCACTCCAAAAGTTGTCCTAGTTTTTCCGTCAAAAAAAATGCTGTCCTGGTTTATGCCTCGGTGGAGGTACATGATGGTCGTGCGCTCACTGTCCATATGCCCCTATTGGTGCTGCTAATCTAATATCACTGGTAAAATGAAGCAATGCCCATGTTAAAGTGACGTCCCTTTTAAGCAATGCTGCTGCCAATCTAGAGGCGTCGATAAATAGAAGCAATGACACTGTTTTAAGAAATGCTTCTGTCCTGCTTTAGTCCGCATGAAGATAATCATGATGTTTCTATTTGTGGGGTACATTTCATTAATTCTTATTGACAATTCAGATGCCGCTGTTAATCTTGTACCACTACCAAAACAATGTAATGACACTACTTAAATATCCCCTTTATATTTTTGCAAACAGGATGCATATCTCAACACGAGGGCATGTGTTCCTCAATTTTAGTGGAACTGCACAAAATTGGATGGCCACTGTTGCTTCGCCTCATTGTCCTCTGCCACATGGTTCTACCTTTCTCAAGCTTGATTACCGAGAAGAAACAGACCATAGCGAGGATTTATCAAGCCTCAGTGGTGCCGCACCCAAATTTGATGCCAAATGGATGATGCATCACCACGATGACCAATCGATGCTCATGGTTCAGTATCATGGTTGTATCGGCTGGTGAAGCTGATCGATGCTTGATGAAAAACGAGCTATCTTCCATTAGTGCTCTTTGCTGGGTAGCCACGAAGACAAAGATATCATTCATTAGTGCACCTCGGTTGCGTTGAAGACACAGCCGTCTTCCACCTTGGTGCAAATATGTCTTTCGCTATGAACCAAATGTTTCCTCGGAGAAGCATCGATGTTGGTACTAAGAGCAAAAGATTTTTATTGGTTGTTAAGCCTTCTCACAACTTTGTCTTCAGCTCCCCTGTATTGGTTTCTAAATGTTGGCTATGATCTTTCAATCATTGAGTTGTATATAAACATTTTATTTATGAGTTGGTTCTGATTTTTTCCGACTAGTTAATTATGCTGCCAAACTTTGATAAAATATATTACTCACATAACTACATAAGAAATATGAAGCCAATTGTTGGCATGTATTAGCCGTTTGCTAGTTAAATATGTGGTCAAACTTTGATAAAAAATATGATGTGTAGTAAAAACCCGGACGGAGGTACCACATGTCAACGATAGAAAGTGTGACCAGGACATGTGGAGCATTAGTTTGATCGTAGTTTTCTTCACTGGTACGTTAGATAAAGAGTTTCATTTCATACACAATTTAAAACGATTGTTATGGAGAGAAAAATAAAACCACTCCACCATATAGTACTATGCAAGCTGGAGCCTCAGCCTTTGTTTGCTAGGGTTTGCTCTCCTCACACTCTGTCTCTCCACTATATATATTCACGCTGGAGCCTCAGAGTTTGTTTGCTAGGGTTTGCTCTATTCACACTCTCTCACCCTCTCCAGATATAAACAAGACTGCGGTGGCCTCTCTCTCTCCCCTCACCACTAGTCAAAGAGCCGTCTGGATCTCGTCGGCCGAGGAAGGTGAGGAGGTGCAGTGTTGACTCTGTTACTGTTGGCAAGGGAGGGAATCCACTGCCAGCAGCGCTGTTCTCTTTCACCCAGCGCCTGCGCGGGAGGGCCTCCAACCCCGTCTTCACCGCTGCTGTACGTAGTGTGGGCAGATCCGGCCTCCCGCCGCCCACCTAGCCACATCCCGACGACCCTAAGGTGTAACTTTACTTTGAAACCGGCATTGCTCTAGCTTCATGTGGATCTTTTTTGCTTCTGCAGTCTAATCTAGGTCTGGTTCAAACAGGAAAGAAGGGGGGGGGTGAGTTTTATAGCATGAATCTAGGATGTGGTTCAAAGAGGAAAGGAAGGGGGGAAAGTAGTACAGACTGGCTATCCAGCCGCTCTGTTGGTCGAAAAGGGAAAAAGGGAAATCGAAGTACACACATCTGTAAGGAACTGATCTCTTTCTTGAAAAAGGAAAGAAACTGGGGGGTGGGGGACAAGGCAGTAGAGTTTGTGCAGGACTAGATTTGCTGCCCTCACATAGGAAAAAAGTTTAAAGAGAACAAATATGGGACCAACACAGATATGCTGCTTGGTTCTTTGTTGCAACATACTCTGCATCACCCATTTATATGTGTGGAGGCACATGGTGCTGGTGTGTTCCCTGTCCCATACAACTGTTTAGCTGTTGTTAATATCATAATGCCGATGGAAAATTGAAGCAATGCCACTATTAAAAGTAAATTACATGTATAACGAATGTTAATTTTAAGAGAATGTCTCTATTCATATGAATCAATGCCACTGTTTTAGAAATGCAACTGTCCTTCTTTGTTTCCCATTAAGGTAAGGTAGATGCTTCTTTTTGTGGCCGTATGTGTCATCCTCCGTTATTGGCCAGTAATTGTTTCCTTTTTACCTCTGTGCAAATAGGGATCTCTTTCACCTCGTTGCTATGGCGACCTTTTGGTGCACTGCGCAAAACACTTTTGTTTGAAGACTATTTTGTGGAGTTCAACTAAAATGTCACACAAAAGGAGATCAGATTTCCTATCCGTGTTGGCAGATTGGTATTTGATCTTGAGGTCTTTCAAGTCTGCCTCATGAAACGTCAGTACCGGCCTTCATCCACATGATTGTGCAGTGTGCTTTGAGATGCTGTGCTACTTGTATTTGTACTGTTTTGAATAAATGTTGAATTGAAGCTATTGTATTGTTGTCTTCTCCCATCAAGTGAACAAAAATGCTACCAACCCAGATAAGCTGTTTCTTTCTTTGTTGCAACAAACTCTGCATCAGCCCTTTATACATCGATGGAAGCACATGGTGCTGTTGCGCCCACTCTGCCATGCAACTGTTTAAGCTTTTTTTTATTCTAATACCACTGGTAAAATAAAGCAATGTTAGTCTTAGAAGTAACTACTGAAACATAGTTCAGAACTGCAACACTTATTACATATCGGCGGGAGTACATGTTGAACCAATGTATTGTTAAGATGATGTCTCTGTTAATATGAATTAGTTACACTGTTTGAGAAATGGTACTATCCTGCTTTGTTGTTCTTTCTACATGTTTGAGCAAGGTATTGTTAAGATAATGTCTCTGTTAATATGAATCAATGACACTGTTTGAGAATTGCTACTGTCCTGCTTTGTTTCCCATTAAAATAAGGTAGATATTTTTTCTTGGGGGCGTATAAGTCATCAATCATTATTGGTAAGTAATTGTTTCCTTTATACCTCTTTGTGCAAACAGGGATATCAAAACTTCTGCTCGTTGCTATTTCGATTTTGATTTCAGTTGAACTGCACAAAAGGAGCCAATGTATTTAAGGGAAATTTTTGCATTCTTGGGCCCAGTTGATCCTTCCACTTTGCAGAAATAAGCAGTCACTGGTTGTGGTACATTACAGAAGGAATAATCGAGAAGCTTTACAGAGTATTAGTAGACACTGGTGACATGACCAGTCTGTAGAGCTCATGTGGCAACTCAACAGCATGTGAAGTGCAAGATTCTACAACCAGGAAAGGTATGACCAAGTCACTCGTAGACGCAGCTGTAACAAACGAGGTCAAGTGGTCAGCATCGACCTTCATCCACATGATCGTGCTTTGTTATGTTGTGCTACTTATATTGTGGTACTATTTTGAATAAATGTTTAATTGAAGCTATTGCCTTGCTATCTTTTCCTGTTAAGATAATGAAGATGATTATATTTGTGAGCGTATGTTTCAGCAACTAGTACCACTATTATAGTAATCACACTTTTTCTGTATTTATGCAGACAGGGATGCTCAGCTTGATTTCAGTGGAACTGCACAAAATGTTCGGATTGTTCGTGCCCTCCATAATACTTCATCATGCACAATACATCGAATGGTTCTCTAATCATTCATTGTCACCTTGAGCCACTAAACTAGCTACATGAAAGGAGCTGCCAACGTGTTCAAGGCCTTGCAACATGTAAATACGAAATCCACCAAGCTACGCATGACATTGCTTGATTTCAGTGGAACTGCACAAAAAGATCAGCTGGTTAATCCAGCACGAGGTTCCATGTCAATGTGCAAACTGATGACAAACACCTCCCTTTCCACAATCGTAGGATTTGATATTTTGCAATGGGAAAACCTTCTCAAAGTTTGCTCATTGGTGTTTGCAAGAAGACATGCATTTGATATTTTGGAAAGGGAAACCTTGTCAAATTTTGCTCATTGATGGTTAGCAAAAAGACATACATTTGATATTTTGTAATGAGACGCCTTTGCTGTCAACAGCGTCGATCGATTTTTCTTTATTTGTGTCTTTAGTTGTGAAGTAAAAATATTGGCTCTGATCGATTGTTGTGAATGTTATGAATTGCCAGGCCTGCGAGTTTGATTGCAATGTACAGCCATGCTAAAAAACTTTATGGTACATGTGAAACTGCGGCAAACAAAGTGATCACTGTGCGTCCTGACAAAAAATCCTACTCCCTCCTTCCCAAAACAATTGTCTCAAGCTTAGTACAACTTCATACTAAAGTTAATACTCCCTCCATACCGGTGCATAAGTCACATTACGAAAACCAAATAATCCCAAAACTACCCACCTTGTTTTCTGTTTTTTGCCACGAAAAAAGAAATTAGCCAATAGGAGACGTGGGGCGTGCGTGTATGCATTCAATTACTTGATACAACTTAGCACAACATGAAGTGGTTAATTCTCTGGATGCAATGGCATTAATTAGCAAATAAACATCAAGTTCTCTTGTTTTTCCCTCACCTTGGTCGCGATGCGCAATCTAAGATGACTTATACACCTGGACAGAGGGACTATAAAGTTGAGACACGTATTTTAGGACGAAGGGAGTAGTACGTATTGTTTTGCATGTTCGTCTAATGCCTCTGGTACAATAATTTGAACTAACCGGACTAAATTCATTCAAACACGGCCGGATTTCAAACATGCCTGGATCTCATTACATTTCGGACATTCTTTAACTAAATAGCGGTGCTCATCCGGCTCTGGATGTATAATTAATTAACCTAATCTATGATCTCCAGCGCCCGTTCCCCATGTCCGGTGGCGCCGGCGAAGTCCTCCGCTTCGTTGCCGGCGGGGCGGGGCCTCGGCGGAGTCGGCGATGTCCTCCACTTCGTTGCCGGCGGGACGGGCCCTCGGTGGAGCCAGTGATGTCCTCCGCCTCTTTGCCGGCGGGGTGGGGCCTCAGCGGAGCCGGCGAAGTCGTCCGCCTCGTTGCCGGTGGGGCGGGGCCTCGGCGGAACCAGCCATGTCCTCCGCCTCGTCGTCTGTCTTGCCAAACAGCGCCTCGCCTGCCTCGTCGCCCTCCTTGTAGGTGGTCGCAACCTCTGCCACCCGCTGGCGGTACTGCCAGCGCTCGAGGTGGCTCTCGCATGCGGAGCTGTAGGACTCGAGCAGTGCTGCCTACTCCGCCAGGTCCGCGCCGATCTGCTCCTCCGCCTGCAGGTGCTCCTGGAGGAGCTGGTGGTTGTAGGCGGCGTCGGCCTATGCCTTCCGGAACTGCTCCTCCCGCTACTCCTGCACCATGTCCATGTATTGGGCACGGGCCTCGCCGATGGTCATGGTGCAATGCACCGGCGAGGATGGCGCGGACGAGGGTGGCGCCGGCTCGTCGACGACCACGTCCTGCATTGGGACGTCGTCGTCTTCCGGCTGCCTACCGGCCAGCCAGTCGGCAGCAATGGCATTCATCTCCTTCTTCTGGTCCGCCGTCCGCCCGTCCCGGAGAGTGGTGGAGCGCGAGGAAGCCATGGTGGAAGTGGTGTGGAGAGGAGAAAGGGAATAGAGGCGGATGACTGCGGCTATGGCCGGGGCAACAGTTTATATAGCAATGGTGGACGGCAGAGGGATGGACGGGTGGCGCCGGAGTAGCCACCTCGACAACCGTGTGTCATTAATGTGGGCGGCAGACGGACGGATGGACGGCAGTTGTGTCGTTTGAACGCGGAGCAGTCACCTTCTCCTGGAAGCGGCGCGGGCGGCGCTGACTATTTCGGGCGAGAAGCGTGCGCGGGCAAGGGAGGGGATTCGGGTGGGCCAGGGCATTCAGACGCGGGCTTGGCAGCGGTCTGGTGCAGCAGCCGGACATGCTGGCTCGCCAGCGACTCGCCGAGCTAAGCGACGATGACCAGACGATGGACGAGGCTTCCAACCAAGAGCCGGCGCCACCGCCCGCGCCGGTTCATGCCATGTTCACCATAGAGCAGGTGCGGCCGCACTTCGACGCCCTAATGGTGGAAGAGCTACCAATGCCGCCGGTGCCGGCGTTCTGGCAAGCTCAGGAGGACCAGTGCTACAACCTCTGTCTCCTCAACGAGCATCGGCTTGCGGAGGGACAAATCGCCGGCGAACAGGCGAACGACAATGCCATCGCGAACATAGGGGCAGATGATCCTGGCTTCCTGGATGAGCAGCGGGCGCTGTACTAGACCATCTGTAGGGCCTGCGAGGCCCTCTCCATCATCCTTCGCCTTGTTGCGCTTGTCGTGGCGCCGCCGTCTCGCGTTGTCAACATGGTGAACAAACGAGAGGAATCAGGAGATGATTGTACGTGGTGAGGACGACAGTAGGAACCCACCAGGGCCATGGCCGTACTCAGGCAAGTTCCTCCTTATTACTACAAGAAAAAAAAACTTCCCCCTAATGGTTTGCTGACATCTGGGTCCGACGCCATTGTCAACGTACTCAATAAAGGAGAGAATTGCACAAGGAGTTGCTGTCAGCAGGGACCCAGCAGATCATGCATTTTTTTAGAGATGTTTTTTTGTTGCTGAGACGCAGTAGGGTATCAACTGGTCTATGCGGGGGCTGTGGCCCGTGTACCCCAGGCTATTATTTTATGTCTACCAAATAACCAGCCCACTATATTTTTCCTTTGTGAAAATGGCTAGCCTAGTTTTTTTTTGATGAATACCCAACGCAGGCCAACTTGTTTTTCTCCGCCCGGCTGGGTTGCAAAAATGAGGAGGGGTGCATTCGGCTTGCCCAGAAAATGGGCTTTAAGTAATAATAAATGGGCTGTAAATATAAAAAAACACAGCGAACCGGCAATTAGTTTGAAAAATATATATTTTTTTCGGATTTTGAGATTTTTAATTTCATTACATTTTTTTGTTGCGTGCGCAAAATTTCATTGGATTTTAACCTAATATAAAATAGTTTTGAAATTAGATTGAATCTGAATCGAAATTTCGGGATAAAAATAATTCAGACCCCATCAAAATGTGGGAAGTTTGGTTGAAATTTTTAACCCTGGACCTGGCTAGAAAATGGGCTGTACTGTTAGAAACAGTAAATGGGCTGCAGTAAATTCCATAGGAATTAAAAAATGGGCTGTAAATTATTAAAAATACTAAATGGGTTGTATGATGTCCGCCACTGATGTGATGCTGATTCATTGGCCTACAAAGTTGACGCGAACGCAAGGCTTTGTCAACTTATAGTCAACACACGATTCTAGCAGTAGAGGCCGCTGGATGGACATCCAACGGCTGTCGTGCTTCTTCAATCTCAGATCTTCTTGCTTCAGCTGCCCAAACCACCACCGGCGGGACCGCCTGCTCCCGCCGCCCGTGGCTGGCTGTGTTGCCGCGCAGGCCTCACCGCCCCACCCTACTCGCATCGCTGGCCAGGCCATCCCTCTACTTACCCACACCTCCTATTATTCTCCGGCAACGGCAGCCTCACACCGCAGCCGAACCAGTCAACCCTCGTACTCCCCTTCGCGTTGGCATCCACTTCTGTGTCTTCGCCGGCTACCGGTCGTTCCTTCCTAGGATTTGCCGTCGTCCACCGCGTTGGTTCTATCGGCGCGGCGTGGTCAACGTGGTCAACAAATGACAGCCATCGGAAGAGGGATGTATGTGGAGATGCTGACAGTAGGGACCCACATGGTCCATGGCCGCACGCAAGCATGTGCCTCCTTATTACGAATAAAAAAATGATTCCTCCCCCTGACAGCTAGGACCCACCAGCTATATCTTTGCACGGAAGGAAGTGCCTCCTTATTACGCAAAAAAAGATTCCTCCCCATGACAGCTGGGGCCTACCAGATTTAGAGGCTGACTTGTGGGACTACTAGGTTGACGTGTACGCAGGGCTTTGTCAACTTAGTCAACGAACGATTCTAGCAGCAGTGACTGTTGGATGTTAATCCAACGGCCGTGCTGCTTCTTCAATCTCTGATCTTCCTGCTCCAGCCGCCCAAACCAGCGCCGGCGGGACCGCCGGCTCCTGCTTCCCGTGGCCGGGTGTGCTGCCGCGCAGGCCTCACCGCCCCACCCTACTCCTACCGTTGGCCAGGCCTTCCCTCTACTCACCCACATCCCCTGTTAATCTCCGGCGACGACAGCCTCACACCGCAGCCGAACCAGTCAACACTCGTACTCCCCTCGGCGTGGGCATCCACTGCCGCATCTTCCCTGACTACGTGTCGTTCCCTTCCTAGGCCTTGCCGTCGTCCACCGCCTTGGTGCTCTCGGCACAGCATAGTCAACCTGGTCAATGAATGACAGCCATCGGAAGAGGACTGTACGCGGTGAGGCTGACAGCTGGACCCACCAGTTACATCTTCGCACGCAAGGAAGTGCCACCTTATTACGCGCAAAAAATATGATTCCTCCCTCTGACAGCTGGGACCCACCTGCTATATCTTCGCACGCAAGGAAGTGCCTCCGTATCCTCCCTGACAGCTAGGACCCACCCGGTCGAAGCGTACGTAGCGTTGTCTGTCTGGTCACGAACGTGTACGTACATACTGGTCGATCGGTCTCTCTGCAACGATGAACCGTGGGCTTGTAAGGAGCGGCACATCACGTCAAAAAAAAGGAGCGGCACATGTCATATTAGAGCCCCATTCGTAGCAGTTCAGGCAATCCTGTCTAAATCTAGTACACGTACGTACAGCCACGCTGCAAAAAATACGGCCATGTACGTACTTACGGGCGGGGTCTCAAACGCGTACTCACGCATACGTACGGCCAGGGCTCGTGTACAAGGAGAGAGGTAATGGATGGTAACAACGGCCTCCTGTTCATCGGCAGCCAACCGGCTGGGTCGGAACGGAGGAAACGGCGTCGGGAGCTAAGCGACTGGGTCGAAACATGTCCTGTTCATTGAGAGCCAACCTGCTTGGACGGAACAGCCGAAACGGGGTCCTGTTCATTGACTCAGGGTCTGGCATACCGCAAAACAGAGGAAACGGCCTTTTGTTCGACTGCCTACGGTCGAAACGGGGTCCTGTTCATTGGCTGGTGGTTTGGCGTACCGCAAAACGGAGGAAATGGACTTTTGTTCAACCGCCTACGGTCGAAACGGGGTCCTGTTAATCGGGAGGGGTCTGGCGTACCACAAAACGGAGGAAACGGACTTCTACCCAACTGCCTACGGTGGAAACGGAGTCTTGTTTATCGGGAGGGGTGTGGCGTACAGCAAAACGGGACTCCACGGGCTACTGTTCATCCACAGATGACCTCCTCCAGCCTCCACCAGCTACTGTTCATCCACTGTCGACTTCCTCCAGCCTCCACGGGGTCCTGTTCATCCACCCCCAACCGGCTGGGGTGTGGTGGCCTCCTCTCGGGGTCCTGTTCCTCTAGCGCCAACCACCTTCACACGGCCAGGGTACTGTTCATCCACAGCCAACCCACCGGCTGGGCTGGGGCGTACGAGCGGGCGGCAGCAACGGGAACTGTTCATCCACAGCTAACCAACCGGCTCGATCGATGCAAGTCTCGACTCGTTCTATGTGTATCGCGCGCGCGGCAGCAACGGGCACTATTCACCAAGAGGCAACCCAGCACCGGCTGGCTACGTCTCGCACGGGGGCTCGATCGGCTTTAGTAAGCAGTGAGAAGGATCGATCGGGTTTAGTTAGCAGCGAAGGAATCGCTCAGGTTCAGTTAGCAGTGAAGGGATCACTCGGGTTCAGTTAGCAGCGAAGGGATCGATCGGGTTTAGTACGTAGTGCGTGGGATCGATTGCTCATGTTCAGTACGTAGTGCGAGGGTGATCGATCGCTCGGGTTCAGTAAGCGAACGTATGCCTCGCTCGGGTTCAGTTAGCGAGCGCCTCGTAGACACGCACGCGTACGAGAGAAATGCACAAACCACACTGCATCGCTCAGCCTCGACCACCCACCGTAACCGGGAACTCCCCGAAAATTTCCTCGCCCTCACTTCCACCACGATTTTTTACGTCATGGACAGCCCAAAGAATGTCATGCGGGTGCATCACCGGCCCGCCCAGGACGAAAAGACCATTTTCTATCATAATTTTTTGTCATAGAAGTCGGAGCCCACCACATCTATGATGATACGTGTTTTTGTCACAATTATTGTCATAGAAGTGTCACAACCATGACAGAAAAAGTTTTTGTTTGGGCCATAATGTCACGGATGTGTCTTTGTTTGGTAGTGCTAGTGTTGAAGATGAAGGCAACATTTGCCGACAAGGCAGGAACTGGCAAGTTGAAGGCCTGGCAAGCTCCATACCGGCAAGCCTTTACTGGCCCCTCTTCGCTCGACCTCATCGGGCAGCTAGTCGCTAACCGATGAGGTATCGAGCTGGCAGGTAGTTTGGTGAGACTTGTCAGGGCATGTGTCAGCGTGCTGGAAGGAGGATTAACTTTAATGACACCCGTCCATGAAGCATGTCAAGATTATAGGAGGTAGCTGGGCGAGCGGTGCAGGAACCTTGCCGGGGCTCCTCCTCTACATGACACCTAATGGCGCATTCATTACGTTTGTCCTAAACCGGCAGAGTTAGGTATGATAGCACTGTTGGCTATCTAATCAACATGTAAAGACTGTTTTGCCACTGTGGTTACCCCTTGATCTATAAAAGGAGGGCCAGGGCAACCTTTACAAGGGTCGACACTTTGCTCATTTTTCATGCGTAGCTGCACTTACTGCACCTTGCCGGCAAGTAGCGCTCCTTGTACTTGAGCTCAAAGACACCCAATACAACAAAGCAGTAGTAGGGTTTTACACCTCACGGTGGCCCGAACCTGGGTAAAATCTTTGCGTGATTGCTGATTCTGCTCTTTGTGCTTGCGCATCTCCTTAGCCGAACCACAAAGGGGCCCGATGGTCCCATAGATGGTTGTACGCACGACAGCATATCTTAGCGAGTGTTAGCAAACTGACCAATTGACAGAAAAATTGCCAACCTGCCGCTCCGTCAGAGACAAAGAGAGACGAGGAGGGAGAAGGAGAAGGAGAACACATCCGAGCAACTACAATAGGGCGATGTTGGTGGGCTGTACGCTGGAGCTCATTTATGTACGAAGAGGCAGCCCACCTGATAATTTGACGCGTGTAGTAGTTGTTCACTTAATGGAGGGTCGGGAACCACGCGTTAACGAATCCAAGTACGACCATGACACGGTGGCGCGTTATTTATACTACTAAATATAGTTTTGTTTCTTCAATGGCACATACGCAATATAAAAATGTTGATATGGAGAGAAAAAGGAAACCGCTCCACTATATATACATACATACACATAATATATCTAGGAGCCTACACGCTTGCTTGCTAGGGTTGCTCTCTTCACACTCTCTCGCACAAAACTGCTGGTCACATATTTGGCCGGATCCCGTCCGCCGCTGGAAGGGGAGGATGTTTTGCGTAGACGCGGTCGCCGTCGGCGAGGGAGAAAACCCACTGTCGGCGCGTCCTTATCAAGGGTCCCCACCGTTGTCTCTCACAAAGCTCCGGCATGGTAGCCTTCGCCGCATGCTCACTGCCGCGGTGTGGTGTGGGCAGATGCCGCCTCCCACCGCCCTCCTAGTTTACATCCCTACGTCCCTCAGGCACAACTTCCCTAGCTCCCCACGTCGCTCCATGTGGATCTTTCTTTACTTCTTTGCCCCACACGTAGCTCCACGGGCTTCTATTTGTGAGTTTATGTCTCATCAATTAGTGCCACTACTATTAGTCTGTTCACACTTCTTCAATATCTTTCCTAACAAGGATGCTCAGCTCGATTTTAGTGGAACTGCACAAAATGATCGGATGGTCCACGGGTTACAGACTTCTTTCCTTTGGAAGGTTCAATCTCGCCAGGAAATTAAAGCCTGTTTAGGGTTTGGGGTTCAAGGCCTAGGGACTGCATCGATAGTTTTTTTTCTTTATTTGTGTTGGAAATATTAGCACTTTTCCGACTAATCTAATCCACAAGTATACTACACCTTCTCACAAATTATGTCTTTAGTTGTGAAGTAAATATTGGCTATGATCTGTGAATCATTGAGATGCGTCAACATACATGTTAGTTTCCTTTGTATTTGATGGAATGTTGTAACGGGGCAACCTTGGAGACAAGATACATGAAACAAAAGCTCAACGCTTCATAGCATTGTTGTACAATTTGATCTCGCTAAGAAATTATATTATGTACTCCACTAAAGAGCTAGGTGTCGCACGGTGTCCAAGAAATATTGTGATAGTGTGACATGGGCCATTTACTGCCCATTTACTCACTGGGCTGCCGTGTTTCACACTCATCCGGTGTAAGAGTGGAGAAAATTAGTTTTATCACAGAATAAAAAAAGAGTGCAGACGCTCTACGACGCGGTTCCTGGATCCGAAATAATTCTACCTCCTTTCGCCAAAATGTGGGACATCCATCATCCTGGTCCATGTGTCATGCAGCAAAGTAGAGTGTAGTACAACTAAGACTCACCACGATTGTATCGCCGCCATAGTAGTGACCAATGAGCCGTCAAATCACATAGACCCGGCAGTAGGTTGGACGGACGAAGCAACCATCACTCTTCATTGAATCCACTTCTCTCGCATACAGTACAGTAGTAGTACTACAGTAGTGTATTCTTTTGGAAACCACAAGTCGTTATGATTGGACAGTAGCACCCACTGAAAGGTAACGGTGGGTCCATCTCTCACTCTCCAGTTCTCCAGGTATATGTCCATCGCACAACCCCCTCTCTAGGCCCCTTAAAACTACGTCCACTACACATTCACTCATGTTACTCCATTTTATCTTGTCCTCCGAATGATCTAAAGGTGTCCACTACACATTCACGAAAAGAAAAAAGGTACGTACATCTCTCTCTTGCTCTCTCCGTCAAACCGACTAGGCGAAACTGCCCGGCCCTCGCCATTCAAATCTGGTTTTGTGTCGATGGATCGCCATTGAGCAAACCAAGTGTTACACTTTACAAGTTTATATAATATAAAAGCAAAAGGCATACATTTACAGCATGTCTGTCACCTTCGCGTCTCACCCCCACACGTACGCTCAGCACGCCGCTCACCGCAAACCGACTATACGCAAACTTCCCCACCCGCGCGTCGGTTGAGTTGTACTCCTAGACGGGGAGGGAGAGGACAGCTAGCTGTAGCAGGGACTCCCAAGAACTTTCTTGGATGCATGTTGTGGTGGGCCTTTGATAAGGTGGCATGTGCGCGTGCTAGGGCTTCTCCAACGCTGACCCACAAATTTGCTCTGGCCGTGGACACTAATGTCGGAGGCTACTATCCACCGCTGCCCGCATGGTACATTTCAATCACATTTTGAACTAAACGGCCGAAATTCATTCAAACCGGTCAGATTTTCATATAAACCGGAACATATTCATGCAAACACGTTAGATTTCATATGAATATGATGAAATTTATTACATTTCGGACATACTTCAACTAAAAGCGTAGCTCGTCCAACTCTATTCTAAACCTAATCTAAATAATTCCCCGTGTCCGGCCATGAGCTCTGAGATAGGCTCCGGCACTTGCCTTCGCCTTCTCCAGTTCCGCCTCGGCGCTCTCCAGCTCTGCCTCCGTAGCCTCCACCACCGTAGCTTGAGCAAGTAATCGGCCGCTGATTATCAACCCACCAAGCTTGGCTTCAGGCAGAGGGGAAGAGCCGTGGCATTCCTGGGACCCGAGCGGCGGCGACCTACCATGCACTACTCTTCCTCACTGCCGGCGACGCCCGGGGACGTGCCAGCTTCGTGGTCGTGGCGGCGGGGCACGGCCTCCGTGGAGCCGACAGCAATGGAGGCCATCTCCTTCTTCGGCTATGGCGACAGTCCATCCTAGAGAGCTATGGAGCACGAGGAGGCCATGCTTGGAGTGGTGGGGAGAGGTGAAAGGGACGGGAGGAGGATGAATGCGGCTATGGCTGGCCCTGCAGTTCATATAGCGGGCGAATGGTAATGATATGCGGCAGATGGATGCATGGGTGGGGCCGGAGTAGGTTCCTCGGCAACCGCATGTCATTACTGTGGTCATTAGACGGACGGCCGGACGGCCGTGTTGTCACTTGAACGCTGAGCAGTCGCGTGCACCGGGAAGCAGCGCGGGCGGCGCTCTCTCGGCCATCGCACCACTTGAATGCCGGCGCCTGTGACAAGTCGCGTCCGCTCTGGCCGGGCATGAATGCGGCAGTGACGCTCTGGAGCGGCGCTGACCGTTTCGGGCGGGAAGCGCACGCGGGCGATGGAGGGGGTTTGGGTGGGCGAGGGCGGTCAGGAGCGGGCGTGGCAGCGGTCCGGACGACCGGAAACGAGAGATGCTACATCTTCGTAAATATTTCTACTATCTTGGCTACGATCTTGCAATCATCGAGTTGTATAAACATTTTATTTATGAGTTGGTTCTGAATTTTTGCCACTAGTTAATTATGTTGCCAAACTTTGATAAAAAATATTATATAACTACATAAAAAAAATAAGAAGGCAATTATATTTATTTTTTGTTGGCACGTATTAGCAGTTTACTAGTTAAATATGTGGTCAAACTTTGACAAAACATATGATGTGGAGTAAAAACCCGGACGGAGGTATTACGAAATACGGTGGCACACTAATTTAGGCCGAATACAATAGCCCATAATTACTGGAAGAGGGCAAACTATACATACAAATTAATTTAACTTTAAATTCTCAAAAAGAATTTAAAATTGAAGAATGGTGGAGCCCACCTTTCCGATAATTTGACCCGTGTGTGGTTGGTCGTGTACCACACGTGAACAATAGAAAGTGCGACCGGGATGCGTGGAGCGTTAATTGATCGTAGGTTTCTTCACTAATACGTTAAAAAAAGTGTTTCGTTTCGTACACAATTTAAAACGATTGTTATGGAGAGAAAAAGAAAACCACTCCAATATATATATATATACACGATGGAGCCTCGACGCTTGTTTGCTAGGGTTTACTCTCTTCACACTCTCTCACCCTCTCCAAATCTAAACAAGACTGTGTTGGCCTCTCCCTCCCTCTCTCTCTCTTTCCCCTCACCGCTGGTCAAAGAGTCGGCCGGATCCTGTCCGCCAGGGAAGGGGAGGAGGTGCAGCATTGACTTTGTCGCCGTCAGCGAGGGAAGGAATCCACTGCCAGCGGCGATGTGCTCTTTCACCCAGCGCCAGCGCAGGAGGGCCTCCGACCCCTTCTTCCTCGCTACCATACGTAGCGTGGGCATATTCGGCCTCCCGCCGCCCACCTAGCCACATCCCGACGACCCTAAGGTATAACTTACTTTCAAACCGGCATTTGTCTAGCTGCATGTGCATCTTTTTTGCTTCTGCAATCGAATCTAGGTCTTGGTTCAAACAGGAAAGTTAGGGGGGAAAGTTGTATAGCATAAATCTAGGACATGGTTCAAAGAGGAAAGGAAGGGGGGAAAGTAGTACAGACATCCAACCGCTCTGTTGGTCGAAAAGGGGAAAAAGGGTAAACACAGTACACACATCTGTAAGGAACTGATATCTCTATGTTGAAAAAGGAAAGAAACCGGGGGTGGGGGACAAGGCAGTAGAGTTTGAGCAGGACTAGATTTGCTGCCCTCACATAGGGAAAGGTGGCTAAAGAGAACAAAAATGGGACCAACGCAGATATGCTACTTGGTTTGTTGTTGCAACAGACTCTGCATCACCCCTTTATACATCGGTGGATGCACATGGTGCTGGTGCGTCCACTGTCCCATACAACTGTTTAGCTGTTGTTAATCTAGTAATGCTGCTGGAAAATTGGAGCAATGGCACTGTTAAAAGAAAATTACATGTTTAACAAATCTAGTTGTTAATATCATCTATCTATTAATAAGAATCCATGACACTGTTTTAGAAATGCTAGTGTCCTGCTTTCTTTCCCATTTTGATAAGTTAGATGCTTCTTTTTGTGGGCGTTTGTGTCATCCACCGTTATTGGCCAGTAATTGTTTCCTTTCTACCTCTGTGCAAATAGGGATATCTACTTCACCTCATTGCTATTGTGACCTTTTGGTGCACTCCACAAAACACTTTTGTTTTAAGAGTGTTTTGTGCAGTTCAACTAAAATGTCACACCGACAACGTTGCTTGATTGCTTGATTTTAGTGGAACTGCACAAAAGGAGATCGGACTTCCTATCTGTGTTGACAGATTTGTAGCAGATCTTGTTCGTGTGAGTTGTTTGAATTCTGCGTCCTGAGAGGTCAGTTTAGGCCTTCATCCATATGATTATGAAGTGTGCTTTCACATGTTGTGCTACTTAAAAGGTAATGTTGCTTGATTTTAGTGAACTGCACAAAAGGAGATCAGACTTCCTATCCGTAATATCCCATTGAGGTAAGATAATGATATTTCACAACTGTTTGCCTCTATTTTGCTATTGTCATCAGGAAATTAGTGCTATTGTTTTGTGGTATACTTGTGCTCTCTAAATGACATGCCAAATCTTGCATTGAAGGCGAAGCTTGTCAGTTATTGGACCAAGTGATGAAGTGGACGAACAAGGGGAAGAAGAACAAAAATCAAATCCTGGTGCTGTAATGAAGCACTGGAACTGTGATGACACAAGTAATGATATGGTTTTGCATTTTAATTTATTGCTACTCATGGAACGAGCCATTGTTTTGCTATTGTTTTGCCACTATGATTTGATGCCACTCTTAATGTAATATGCAATTGTCTCTACTTCTACAAAAGGGATCTTGTTTGAAGATAACATATATTTTAGTGGAACGACCCAAAAAAGTTCTTGATTGATAATTCCCCTGACAAAGGTTAGTAACGACCTTCATCCACATGATCGTGCTTTGTCATGCTGTGCTACTTGTACTGTGGTTCTATTTTGAATTAAATGTTTAATTGAAGCTATTGTGTTGCTATCTTTTCCCGTTAAGACAATGAAGATGCTTCTATTTGTGAGCCTATGTTTCATCAACTAGTATCATTATTATTGTAATCACTTTTTCTGTATTTGTGCAGACAGGGATGCTCAGCTTGATTTCAGTGGAACTGCACAAAATGTTCGGATGGTTCGTGTGCTCCATAATACTTCATCATGCACAATACATCGAATGGTTCTCTAATCATTCATTGTCACCTTGAGCCACCAAACTAGCTACATGGAAGGAGCTGCCAACCTGTTCAAGGCATTGCAACATATAAATACAAAATCCACGAAGATACGGATGACATTGCTCGATTTCAGTGGAACTGCACAAAAAAATCAGCTGGTTAATCCAGCACGAGGTTCCATGTCAATGTGCAAACTGATGACAAACCCCGCCCTTTGCACAGTCATAGGCATTTGTTATTTTGGAATGGGAAAACCTTGTCAAAGTTTGCTCATTGATATTAGCAAGAAGACATACATTTGATATTTTGGAATGGGAAAACCTTGTCAAATTTTGCTCATTGATGTTGGCAGGAAGGCTTGCATTTGATATTATGGAATGGGACCCCCTTTGCTGTGAGCAGCATAGATCAATTTTTCTTTTTTGTATGCCTTTAGTTGTGAAATAAATATTTGCTCTGATGTGTGAATCATTGAGATGCATAAGCATGCATGTTTCCTTATATATGGTAATCTTATGAGTTTGTTCTGAATGTTGTCTATGATTTGCCCGCTTGTGAGTTTGATTGCAATGTTGAACTTCGAATGTTGTGGCACACGGCATGATGATGCAGGGTGCAGCCATGCTAAAAAGCAGCCCAAGCTTTTTGGTCCATGTGAAACTGCGGCAAATGAGCTGATCACCGTGCTCCTTTAGAATAAAAATTAGTAAAGTGCCCATGTGGAGCCACAGCGTCATCAAGCGTAGTAGGAAGGTCTAGATGCTGGTTTAGTTTGTGCGCTTAATAGTTCATCATCTTACTGTTTCATTGTCAATTCAATGAGCAGTTAGAAATGACAGGAAATGCTAGTGCGTACACTCTTACGACCGAAGAGTACGAAACATGGCCCACCCGTTTATTGAAGCCCAATACAAAGAGCTCATATTTACTTGGAGAGAGGCGCTCACATGGCGGCCCAGTGACTAACGCTCATGTGACTGGTGCTCGTTTTTCCCATCCAATGCATCCAGCAGACAGTTCGCTTCCCTCAGTTCGCGGCATCTTCAACGCACGCCGGGTGTCGCCGAAACACTGGCCGCAGCTCTGGCGGCGGTCTGTAGCACTGGATGCAACACCGGCGACCTCCCGCAATGCAGCACCGATGACGTTCCGCAACACCAGCGACTTCCTCGCGGCACGGCGGTGCCCCACAGTGCGTCTTCTGCCGCCTCCAAACTGCCCCGCTTCAGTCTCCTCTATCCGCTGCAACTCAACAGCGCGCGTCATCGCTAGAAATATTAACTCCCATGAGGCCCTCTCCGTCGTTCTCTGCCTTGTACCTGACCATCTGTAGCGCACGCGAGGTCCTCTGCGTCGTCCTCCGCCTTGTTGCGCTCACCGCGGCGCCGCCGTTTGGCGTTGTCAACATGGTGAACAAATGAGAGGAATCAGGAGATGACTATACATGCAGAGGATGACAGTGGGGACCCACGAGGGCCATTGCCGTACGCAAGCAAGTGCAACCTTATTACAAGCAAAAAATACTTCATAGTAATGATTTCCAGACATCTGGGTCCCTCGCCATTGTCAACGTAGTCAATAAATGAGAGAATTGCACTAAGGAGTGGCTGACACCAGGGACCCAGCAGCTCGCGCAGTTTTTTTTGAGATGGTGCACGGTATCAACTGGGCTATGCGAGGGCTGTTGCCCGTCTAGCCCAGGCTTTTATTTTATGTTTACCACATGACTAGCCCAACTCTTTTTTTTCTTTGTCAAAATGGCTAGCCAGCTTTATTTTTTTTAAGAATATCTGACCGAGGCCAACATGCTTTTCTCAGACTTGCTGGGCCACAAATCTTCAAGACGAGGAGGGATGCATTCGGCTTGCCCAGAAAATGGGATATAAGTAATATGAAATGGGATGTAAATTTTTAAAAATACATTAAACCGGAAATTAGTTTCAAATTTGTTTTTTTTGGATTTTGAGATTTTAAATTCCATTGAAATTTATTGTGCGAAAATTTACATTGGATTTTAAATTAATATAAATTTATTTTTAAAATTAGTTTGAATCTGACTCGAAAATTCGGAATTAAAAACAGTTCCGACCGTACCAAAATACGCAAAACTTCGTTGTAATTTTTAACCTGGCCAAAATATGGGCTGTAATGCTAACAAAAAGAATGTGGGCCTCAATAAATTCCCTAAGAATTAGCAAATGGGCTGTAAATTATTGAAAATAATAGCAAATGGGCTGTCTGCTGTTTGCCACAGATTTGGAGGCTGACTTTTGGGTCTACTAATTTGACGCCTACGCAAGGCTTTGTCAACTTAGTCAACAAACGATTCTGTTGGCAGTGACCATTGGATGTCAATCCAACGGCCGTCGTGCTTCTTCAATCTCTAATCTGCTTGCTCCAGCCGCCCAAACCAGCACCGACGGGACCGCCTGCTCCCGCCTCCCATGGCCGGCTGTGCTGTGGCGCAGGCCTCAACGCCCAACCCTACTCCCACCGCTGGCCAGGCCATCCCTCTACTCACCCACACCTCCTATTATTCTCCGGCGACGGCAGCCGAACCAGTTATTCTCCGGCGACGGCAACCTCATACCACAGCCAAACCAGTCAACCCTCGTACTCCCCTCCGCATTGGCGTACATTGCCGCATCTTCCCCAGCTCCGGGTTGTTCCCTTCCTAGGCCGCGCCGTCATCCACCGCCTTGGTGCTCTCGGCATGGCGTCGTCAA
Source organism: Elymus sibiricus (assembly GCA_039707655.1). NCBI lineage: Eukaryota > Viridiplantae > Streptophyta > Magnoliopsida > Poales > Poaceae > Elymus > Elymus sibiricus. The sequence continues at coordinate 280,257,980 of CM077676.1, forward strand.
CGCGGTGAACGAATGGCAGCCATTGGCAGAGGACTGTACGTGGAGAGGCTGACAGCTCGGACCCACGAGGTCCATGGTCGCACGCAAGGAAGTGCCTCCTTATTACGCGCAAGAAAAATGATTCCTCCACCTGCTAGCTGGGACCCACCACATTTGGAGGCTGACTTGTGGGCCTAATAAGTTGACGCGTACAGTGACCATTGGATGTTAATCAAACGGCCGTGCTGCTTCTTGAATCTCTGATCTTCTTGATCCAGCCACCCAAACTAGTGAACCCTCATGCCTCCCGTGGCCGGCTGTGCTGCGCTGCAGGCCTCGCTGCCCCACCCTACTCGCACCGCTGGCCAGGCCATCCCTCTACTCACCCACAACTCTTGTTATTCTACGACGACGGCAGCCTCACCCCGCAGCTGAACCAGTGAACCCTCGTACCCCCCTCCACATGGGCAACCACCGTTGCGTCTTCCCCGACTCCGGGTCATTCCCTTCCTAGGCCTCGACATCATCCACTGCCTTGGTGCTCTGGATATGGCGTCGTAAACGTGGTCAACGAACGACAGCCATTGGAAGAGGAATGTACATGGAGAGGCTGACAGCTGGGACCCACGAGGTCCATGCTCACGCGAAAGGAAGTGCTTCCTTGTTACGCGGAAAGAAAAGTTTCCTCCCCCTGACAGCTGGGACCCACCAGCTACATCTTCGCACACAAGGAAGTGCCTCCTGTCGGAGTCTAGGATCTGCGTCCAAGAAACTTCTCGAAGAACTTAGGATTCGAACTCTGGGGGACTTTGCTTGGCGACCTATGACACGAGGGCCACTACGGCGGGAACACGACGGGCTCGCCGGCTCTCACCGGACACAAAGGGGACGCGCGAGCTACCCAGGTTCGGGCCACCGTGCGGTGTAATATCCTACTCCTGCTTGTGTTCGATTGCCCTGTGGTGGAGAGCTTGTGCTCGAGGTACAAGAGGTGTGGGGGAGAATGGGTCCCTCCCCTTACATGGAAGCAGCCCTGCCCCTTTTGTAGTGCCTTGGTCCTCTTCCCCGAAAATATCAGCGGGAAACGGTTGCCACAGGGCGGCAATTCAAAAGGGGGACAAGAGCGCAGGCTTATCCTGACTAAAGGCGGTCTCCGCTTGCTAAAGCAGCTCTTTGTGATGCGCTGGTGGGCTTGGTGATGACCTCCGTCCTGGCGCGCTGGTCTGTCCTGATCTTCTATCACCAAAGAGGAAAACCTTTGGGACTTGCTTTGGGGGAGGCAGATGCCACTGCTCCCTTATCACTAAAATGGAAACCTGTCTGGGATGTACCCTGCTGTCCTTCCCCTGGCATCGGGACGTCACCCACGTGCGAGGCCAGCTGGCGCCGTACGTCACGCCCCGTGAAGCGACCTTGCGAGGGGTTGCCTCGTGAGGTGATTTGGGGCCTGCCGGCCTCACCAGGGCTTGGCCTGGTTTGACACCCTGGTTTTTGGCAACTTTTTCTTTTCAAAATCTTTCTGGCTTTATTTGCAATTTGGATGGTTTTTGAATCTTTTCAGTTGACTTTGGACTTATGAATTTCTCTCAGTGATCCAAAGCCCTCACCATCTTGCCAAAACCTTGTCACTCACCTTCTGGATCAATTCTAATTCTTCATCTTTCCCAAATATTCATTTTCTTCCTTTGGGGAAAATCTGTCACCACTATGGGTTATGAAGCAACCTATAGTTCTGATGATCGGAAAAATCCCAAATTAATACCACACCTTCTTGTCATCATCTACTCCCACAATCTTCAAAAACATCTCATGGTCCAGTACAAAAGTTTTTCCAGAAAACTCTATTTGCTCTCTGGACAGTACTGGCCATTTGTGAAGCAACTCATATTTTCCCAACTCAGAAAACTCTCAGATAATTCCCTGAGATACTAGGGAACCTATCTTGCTACAATATCCAAAAATATCATCTGGTCCAGTACAAATTTTCAGCCCCAATATTCTGCCAAGTTTCTGCTCATTTTGAACCTCTGTGAAGGAAGTACCATCTAGAGGTATCCAATTGAGCTGAAATTTTTGTGGCATTTTCTATCCACCAAATAACCCCACCCCCACACCAATTTTCAGCTCTAGCAGATCAACCATATGAGTGCATCAAGCTCATCTTGTTTCTGTTCCAGTAACAGCAGTTGTACATGAACTCCATTCAAACTTTGGTGAAAGTTTCTCAAACTTTGCCAGCTTGTAGTCCTTCCATAGTAGATCATCCCAAACATCTCCTCTGGCTCCATTTCAAGCTCACCTCTCCTCTAAACCCCTCTCAAGTTTTCTGTCAGAAACTGTAGTTGAAGCTACACTTCGCATCAGAGTGAATCTAGTCGAACCAGAGGCACAAGGGGACTAAGTGATCAAGGGTCGACGTGCTGGACAAGAAACGCCAGGCTCGCATGGCCTCTAGAACCCAATGCCCGTGGAGAGCACGACAGTGGCATGCCAAACCACGCGCGCTGCACTGCGCCCGATCCTTCCTTGTCCCAGCTCGCCGACGTCTTCTCCTTCATCCACCTGGCCGTTCTGGAGCCCTCCCCTCGCCGGAATCGTCCCCGGCGGCCGCCACGCGCGCGGGCACTGTGGCACCCGTGCGGCCACAGTGGCCCTGTCGCTCGTCGCCTTCCTCCGCATGCCGCCACTGCACGCCATTACTCTCCCTGCCCTCCTCCGTCCCGTCGCCGCTCCCAGCCAGCTAGTGCATCGTCCTCGCGCCGGCGACGTGTCCTGAGCTCCGCCGTTCCATAGAGGTCGCCTCCTCCTATAAATAGGCCACAGCCAGCCTCCCGAGCTCCTCACCCCACTCATCCATCCCCGAATCGGCCCCCCGAGCACCGAGCCAAGGCCGAGAGGCCCTCTGGCCTCACATCTCGTCGGAGAACCGCCGCCACCTGAGCTCCACCACCTCACCGATTTGCTTCCTCCCAGCCTCAATCGACTGCACACACGATCTCACCTCACTCCCCTGACCACGCTCGAGCTCTTGCGCGACCGGAAGCTCGCCGGAATCACCGTCTCCGACGACACCCGAAACCCGCCGCCGCCGGATAAGAAGGGGACGACGCCATCCGGCCATCTCCCGCCAAGCCACGGGTACGTGCGTGTTCGTCTCGATGAGCTCATTCGATTCCCGTAGTCGCCGGACCTCGCCGCCGTCTGTGTCGCCGGCGACCATTGCTGGAGCCCCGCATCTCTCTGATCTCTCTCTCCCCCGTTTAAATCTGACCACTGGGGCCCCCTCGTCAGTGGCACGCCGAAGTGGTAAGTGGAGGCGCCCTGGCGAAATACGCCTTCGACGTGGCCCTTCGCTGGATTTTCTATTTTCTGTTTAATTTCAAATTTTGACCAGAAACTTTGACCGTCCATAACTTTTTAACCATAAGTCCAAATCAATTGATTCTTTTTGCTCTGGGTTTGTCTTGAGCCCCTTTATTTGCTGGAAAAATTTGGTATTTTTCCCATACTCCCAGATTTTCTGGTGCACAGAACAGTAGTATGTGACATTTTCCTTTTCATTTTAAAAATATTTTCAGAAGGAAATACTTTTGGATTTGAAGCCCAGGAGTTTGTGGACAACCCAATAGAGCAAGGCAAGCCATGTCATCCACTGCATGAAGCATCTCAATAGTGTTGGTTATTTAATTGAATCATATGCATTATTTTGATATGTGATAATTTAGAGTAATTTTATTTTGATGCCTAGCTACTGCCATGCTAAGTTACTCATGATAAAAATCCATGCTTGATAAATGCTGGACAACACTAAACCTAACTGGTTGATCTAGTGTCACCTATCCGGACTTTCCCGTGCAGCCACATTTGCCGGTATGGGATGGCCTTGACTTTGTCTGGCTTTGTGCTCTTTTATCGGTACCACCACACTAGGGAGGGTTATGCGTGCGTGCTGCCCTGATCAGGTAGACGACGATAATCCTGTGAGCCCAGTTGAGTTATTTTGCTGGCGTCCCCGTTTGGGACAGTTATCTGGCCACGACGGTGGCAGGTGTCACGAGGTGACATAGGGGCCACCCAGGACATGACCCTGGGAGGGTATGATTGTCGTTGGTACGATAGAGGGGTCACGGGTTAGGCAGGTTTCGTTGGAGCAGCACCGGTCCACCCGAATGGGAGTACGAGGCCGGGAGCGTCATAGTGTGGGTAAAGTGCGCAACCTCTGCAGAGTGTAAGAATCTATTCGAATAGCCGCGTCCACGGTATTGGACAGTCCGTACTAGGCCACTGAAAGGTCAACCGTAATAATGATAATAATGATCGAAGAACTTGTCTTATGTTCGGGAGTGCTCAGTGAGTTATGAGCATTCCGAGGGTTGTGGGACAGCCCAGAATAGAGTAAGTTGATATTCGGTATCAGTGAGTTAGCCACTTAAGTATTTTAGCATGTTAATTGCCATGCTATTGTTTGCTGCATTGTTTTGGTTGCCATGAGCTTGCGAGTACATTCCAAGTACTCACCTGGCGTATCATGCCAGATGCAGGAGAAGCCGAGGATGGAGTTCCCGATTGTTCATGCTACGCTAACTAGGCCGTGTCCACAACAGTGTCCCTGTGGATGGAGTTGTCCGCGCTATGTTCCTCTATGTCGTAGTTCTACCCAGTAGTATCGAGGCCCTGCTATGTTCCATAAATAATGTAGATACTGTCATAGCACCTGATGTGCTTCTGGCCTCGCTATCGATGTAAATTATGTGCTTGTACTCGAGATATATCAACAAAGTTCAGTTCTGTTCTGTTCCAAGTTGTTGTTTGTTTCCAGAAGACATGATCTCTGGGTTGGAAACACTAGGAAAACCGGTCCTCTGAGCCGGGGTGCCACAACGCTTGGTATCAGAGCCATGCTGACTGTAGGACACCCTAGTTAACCCTGCGCTAGAACCGCGAGTAGTTTAGAGTCTTGGTGTGTCTTGGTTGTTGCATCTGATTGCTGCATTGCATGCATATAGCTTTTATTGTGCTAACCGCTCGTTTGATGAGTGTAGATGGCACCAGTTCTGTACCACTACAACCATGAGCCGGCACCATTCACTTTTCCTGTACTGCTTCCTAATGTCTGGCTTCGGCTGTATCCCAACGGCGAAGACCCAGTGTATCAGGTGTTCCGAGAGAAGCTTGATGGTTCAGTGTACAAGTATCACGCGGAGGCTTTTCTGACTGCGAGTTCAGATATTGGCAGCTACTCCCATTCTTCCAAGGGCGGAACTGCTTCTACTCCGGAGTTGGCGATCCAGTTTGCTGCGATGGAGGCTCTCACTGACTTGCACTTCCACGAGGTCGAGATGCAGACTCATCCAGGTTTCTTTCACTACCCCACCCTATCGCCTGCGACAGGGCGAGTCCTTTTCGCACCTGTTGACCCAGCGAGTGATCGTGCTACTGGGGTGTTATCTCGTTATCTGAACGCCAGTTACCGCATGATCACTTCACTAGCTGAGGAGCTGACTCATGCCCGTGAGGCAGTTGCAGCTGTTGCAGCAGCACAGTCTCCTCCTCCACCTCCGTTTTCACCCATGTGAGACCCCGGCAGAGTGGGCCTCACTCCTAGCTACTCCAGCTGCTCCGATGCTGCGGCATCGTGCTCCTTCTCCCTCGGAGGGGGAACCTTCCCGTCAGCGTCGTCGTGTTTCCTTTGATCCGGAGGCCGAGGTGCACATCATCAGCTAAGATTCCGAGACAGGATCAGACGACGAGGAGTCTTCAGTTTACCAGTGTTCGTGCCACCGGCGTCACTAGAGTGGAGGCTTGAGTTTTAGTGCTTGCATCATAGCATCCCTGCATATGTCGACTGCCGTATGAGCAGTCTAGCCATGATAATCCCCCTACTAGCTTGTCATGTATGATGTTGGGTTGCCTTGTATAATAATGTTGTTTTCTTTATTTTCCCTCTTTTTATTTGGCTTTTTTTCTAGTGTCGTACTACCCTGCTTTCCCCTTATGGATATTGCTCAATGATTCGGTATTTTGCAATGGGAACAAATTTAGGATGAAGAGGTGTAGTAATCAAGGCGGCGATGGAACTCTCGTTCGTCGATCCGCCAGACAAGCAGGACAGCCACCAGAAGATTTACCACCTCCAACACCACAGGCACCAACCACTGATCAGATTATAAGAATGTTTGAGGAGAAAACAAATCAAGATCTCATGGAATTTCTGAAAAGTATGCAGACTATGGGGGGCCAGAATAACAATAATGGGACACACTCTAAGTTGTCTGATTTTCAGCGTACCAAGCCACCCAGTTTTGGTCAGGCTGTGGATCCCATGGAAGCTGATGACTGGCTAAGGACTATGGAAAAGAAACTAGACATTGCCCGCTGTGACGAGCTAGACAAGGTTCCTTTTGTTACACACTACCTGGAGGGACCGGCAGCTATATGGTGGGACAATACAAAAATAATGTGGCCTTCTGGAGAAGATATTTCCTGGGAGAAGTTCAAAGACGTATTCCGCAAGTATCATATTCCTACCGGCATAATGAAGGTGAAGCAGAGGGAATTTCTTGCTCTTACTCAAGGGAATATGTCAGTGGGGGGGTATCTAAACAAGTTTAATAATCTGGCACGGTACTCTACCCATGACGTGTCCACAGAAGAAAGGAAGATTGACCCATTCCTAGGAGGGCTCAATCATACCCTCCGTTGTCAGCTCTGTATGCTTGATTTTCCTGACTTCCAGACTTTGGTAAACAAGGCTTTCATAGCTAAACGAGAGCATAAGTCAGGATATGACGATCGCAAGCGGAAGTTTGAACCCAAGAAGGACAACCGTGAGAAGTTTGCGCAGAAGCCACACATTTGGCAACCAGGGCCGTCTGAATACAAGCCTGCCTAGAACAATGGCAACAACAACAATAAGCCTGTCAGCCAGGACAACACCTTCGGCAAACAGCTAGGTATGGAGGATTGCCGTCACAACAACACATGCTTTACTTGCGGCCAGAGCGGGCATTACTCCAAGCAGTGCCCCGCAAGAAATGGGAAGCCACCATCCGACTTCAAGCCACAAGTCAACAGTGTAGGACGCCGCCCCAACCCGAACTTCTATCGCGGCCAAGTCCATCATATCTCCGCTGAGGAAGCCGGCGAAGCACCAGATGTGGTCCTTGGTATGTTTTCTGTTAACAACATACCCGCAATAATTTTATTTGATTCTGGGGCTTCTCATTCATTTATTTCGCGGAGTTTTGCCACCTTGCACAAATTTTCTCCTTCTCTTTTGGACAAAATCATGGTGGTACAATCCCCTAGCTCCATGCTCAGAACAAATGTGATATACAAGAATCTGGAAATTTTGATACACGGAGTTAAGTTTCCAGCTACTCTTGTTGCCATTGAGTCCCCTGGACTGGATATAATATTGGGAATGGATTGGTTGGTACCACATCAGGTGTGTATCAACTGTGCCACCAGGAAGGTGACATTGGTTAATCCGGCAGGCCAAACAGTGCAATTCACTGCTAGCAGAATGATGTCAAAGAAAGGGATGGCATTCAAAGCCACAGCTACAGATATAAGTCTGATTCCAGTAGTCAGTGAATTTCCGGACGTATTCCCGGAAGAATTACCAGGAATGCTACCAGATCGAGAACTAGAGTTCGCTATTGAGGTTGTTCCCGGAACAGCTCCAATCTACAAGAAGTACTATCGCATGCCTTCCCCAGAGCTGGTGGAATTGAAGAAACAGTTGGATGAATTACTGCAAAAAGGTTATATTCGTCCAAGCACATCACCTTGGGGATCACCCATGCTGTTTGTCAAGAAGAAGGATGGCAGCCTACGAATGTGCGTGGATTATCGCCAGCTGAATGAGGTCACTATTAAAAATAAATATCCGCTCCCCCGCATTGATGATTTGTTTGACCAGTTGAACGGGGCCCGGGTATTTTCCAAGATTGACCTTCGAACGGGGTATCATCAGTTAAAAATCAGGAAAGAGGATATCCCCAAAACAGCCTTTACTACAAGATATGGCCTGTATGAATTTATAGTCATGTCATTTGGGCTGACAAATGCTCCCGCCTATTTCATGAGCATGATGAATAAGGTCTTCATGGACTTCTTGGACAAATTTGTGGTAGTCTTCATTGATGATATCCTTATCTATTCAAAAGATGAAGAGGAGCACAAGCAACATCTCCGCACTATCCTGGAAAGACTAAGGACCCATCGCTTGTATGCCAAATTCAGTAAATGCGAATTTTGGCTAAGAGAGGTGGGATTTCTAGGCCATGTTCTGTCAGAACAAGGTGTGGCCGTCGATCCCAGCAAAGTGACAGCTGTATTAAACTGGAGGACCCCAGCCACAGTAACAGAAGTCCGTAGCTTTCTGGGATTGGCAGGCTACTACCGTCGCTTCATTGAAGGCTTCTCAAAAATAGCCAAGCCATTGATAGAATTGCTGAAAAAGAACCACAAATTTGCCTCGACGGAAGAATGTGACAGCAGTTTCATGGAATTAAAGAGGAGGCTGACCACAGCCCCTGTCTTAGTTCTTCCAGACATCCACAAGAGCTTTGATATATATTGCGATGCTTCCAGGCGTGGAATCGGCTGCGTTCTAATGCAAGAAGGAAAGGTTGTAGCATATGCATCCAGACATCTACGACCCCATGAAGAGAACTATCCCACTCATGATTTGGAACTGGCAGCCGTGATTCATGCATTAAAGATCTGGAGGCACTATCTCATTGGGCAGCGATGTGAAATAAACACTGACCATAAGAGTCTCAAGTATATTTTCACCCAACCTGATCTGAATCTCAGACAGAGAAGATGGCTTGAACTAGTCAAGGACTATGACATTGGGATTAATTATCATCCGGGAAAAGCCAACTTGGTCGCCGATGCCCTTAGCAGAAAACAAGGTGCCCTAAATGCCTTAATGGAGGGAATCCGTCCGAGGCTACGAGAAGAGTTTGCCAAGCTGAACATGGTGCTATGCGGCCCAATAAGCCCGGATACCTTGGAAATTACTCCGACACTTATGGAAGAAATTAAGGCCGCTCAGAAATCAGATGAGGGTATACAAGAGATCAAGGAACGCATTCCGCAAGGAAAGGCCAAGTCCTTCCATCTTGATGATCAAGGTGCCCTATGGTTTGAAAACCGAATATGTGTGCCCGATCAAGACAGCTTGAGACAGCAAATACTCAGAGAGGCACATGAATCTGCCTACTCTATTCATCCGGGAGGAACAAAAATTTACCAGGACTTGCGAGAAACCTTTTGGTGGCTAGGAATGCGAAGGGACATAGCATACTATGTCGCCTGTTGTGACATCTGCAACAGAGTCAAGGCTGAACACCAGAAACCCGCTGGGCTACTGCAACCTTTACCAGTTCCTCAATGGAAATGGGATGACATATGCATGGACTTCATTGTTGGACTACCCAAGTCAATAAGAGGCCATGATGCTATCTGGGTCATCGTGGATATACTTACGAAAGTGGTTCACTTCCTTCCGGTAAAGACCACTTTCAACGCTTACCAGCTGGCACAGCTCTACATGTCTCGGATAGTCAGCCTTCACAGAGTACCCAAGTCTATCACATCGGATAGGGGCTCCTTGTTCACTTCAGCATTTTGGGTGCGATTGCATCAAGCCCTGGGAACCGTACTAAAGCATAGTACGGCATATCATCCACAGAAAGATGGATAGACCGAACGTGTGAACCAAATTTTGGAAGATATGCTTCGGTCCTGTGCTCTTGCCTATGGATCCAAATGGGAGGATAGTTTACCCTATGCAGGATTCTCCTATAATAACAGTTATCAGTCGAGTCTCAAGATGTCAGCATTCGAAGCACTGTACGGACGGAAATGCCGCACTTCATTAAATTGGTCTCAGAAAGGAGACAGCCGCATCTTTGGCATGGATTTGATGCTCGAGGCTAAGAAGCAAGTCAAGGATATTCAGGAACGTCTTCGAGCAGCCAAGTCCCGTTAAAAGAGTTACTATGATCCGAAACATCGAGAAGTAACTTTTGAGCCCGGAGAATATGCTCCGAGTTACCCCCATGAAAGGAATAAAGAGGCTTCATACCCGAGGAAAGCTTGCACTGAGATATATCAGTCCCTTTCCAGTAATGGCTAGGAGAGGCAGAGTGGCATATCAGTTAGAGTTACCACCGGAGTTGTCTGGCATCCACGATGTTTTCCACATATCACAGTTGAGAAAGTGCATTGCACCTCCAATCAAGCAGGCAGATATGAGTGAGCTAGAGCTGACCAAAGATTTGACCTATGAGGAAAAACCCGTCAGAATATTGGATGAAATGGAAAGAACTACCCGGAGTAAGACAATTATATTTTTCAAAGTGTTGTGGGATCATCACACTGAGGAAGAGGCTACCTGGGAAAGAGAGGATTTTCTGAGATCAGCGTATCCGCACTTGTTCCCTGAGCAACCGAATCTTGAGGACGAGATTCATTCTAAGGGGGGTAGGTTTGTGACACCCTGGTTTTTGGCAACTTTTTCTTTTCAAAATCTTTCTGGCTTTATTTGCAATTTGGATGGTTTTTGAATGTTTTCAGTTGACTTTGGACTTATGAATTTCTCTTAGTGATCCAAAGCCATCACCATCTTGCCAAAACCTTGTCACTCACCTTCTGGATCAATTCTAATTCTTCATCTTTCCCAAATATTCATTTTCTTCCTTTGGGGAAAATCTGTCACCACTATGGGTTATGAAGCAACATATAGTTCTGATGATCAGAAAAATCCCAAATTAATACCACACCTTCTTGTCGTCATCTACTCCCACAATCTTCAAAAACATCTCATGGTCCAGTACAAAAGTTTGTCCAGAAAACTCTATTTGCTCTCTGGACAGTACTGGCCATTTGTGAAGCAACTCATATTTTCCCAACTCAGAAAACTCTCAGATAATTCCCTGAGATACTAGGGAACCTATCTTGCCACAATATCCAAAAATATCATCTGGTCTAGTATAAATTTTCAGCCCCAATATTCTGCCAAGTTGCTGCTCATTTTGAACCTCTGTGAAGGAAGTACCATCTAGAGGTATCCAATTGAGCTGAAATTTTTGTGGCATCTTCTATCCACCAAATAACCCTCCCACACCAATTTTCAGCTCTAGCAGATCAACCATATGAGTGCATCAAGCACATCTTGTTTCTGTTCCAGTAACAGCAGTTGTACATGAACTCCATTCAAACTTTGGTGAAAGTTTCTCAAACTTTGCCAGCTCGTAGTCCTTCCATAGTAGATCATCCCAGACATCTCCTCTGGCTCAATCTCCAGCTCACCTCTCCTCTAGATCCGTCTCAAGTTTTCTGTCAGAAATTGTAGCTGAAGCTACACTTCGCATCAGAGTGAATCTAGTCGAGCTAGAGGCACAAGGGGACTAAGTGATCAAGGGTCGACGTGCTGGACAAGAAACGCTAGGCTCGCGTGGCCTCTAGACACCATTGCCCGTGGTGAGCACGGCAGCGGCATGCCAAACCATGCGCTCTGCACCGCGCCCGTGTCTGTTGAGTTGCGTCCGACTGCCTCGCATGATTCTTCCTTGTCCCAACTCGCCGACGTCTTCTCCTTCATCCACCTGGCCATTCTGGAGCCCTCCCCTCGCCGGAATCGTCCCCGGCGGCCGCCACGCGCGCGGGCACTGTGGCACCCGTGCGGCCACAGTGGCCCTGTCGCTCGTCGCCTTCCTCCGCATGCCGCCACTGCACGCCATTACTCTCCCTGCCCTCCTCCGTCCCATCGCCGCTCCCAGCCAGCCAGCGCATCGTCCTCGCGCCGGCGACGTGCCCCGAGCTCCACCGTTCCAGAGAGCTCGCCTCCATCTATAAATAGGCCACGGCCAGCCTCCTGAGCTCCTCACCCCACTCCTCCATCCCCGAATCGGCCCGCCGAGCAACGAGCCAAGGCCGAGAGGCCCTCTGGCCTCGAATCTCACCGGAGAACCGCCGCCACCCGAGCTCCACCACTTCACCGATTCGCTTGCTCCCAACCTCAACCGACTTCACACACGAGCTCACCTCACTCCCCTGACCACGCTCGAGCTCTTGCCCGACCGGAACCTCACCGGAATCACCGTCTCCGACGACACCCGAAACCCGCCGCCGCCGGAAAGGAAGGGGACGACGCCGTCCGGCCATCTCCCGCCAAGCTACGGGTATGTGCGTGTTCGTCTCGATGAACTCATTCGATTCCCATAGTCGCCGGACCTCGCCGCTGTCTGTGTCGCCGGAGCCCCGCATCTCTCTGTTCTCTCTCTCTCCCGTTTAAATCTGACCGCTGGGGCCCGCTCGTCAGTGGCACGCCGAAGCAGTAAGTGGAGGCGCCCTGGCGAAATACGCCTTCGACGTGGCACTTCGCTGGATTTTCTATTTTCTGTTTAATTTCAAATTTTGACCAGAAACTTTGACCGTCCATAACTTTTTAACCATAAGTCCAAATCAATTGATTCTTTTTGCTTTGGGTTTGTCTTGATCCCCTTTATTTGCTGGAAAAATTTGGTATTTTTCCCATACTCCCAGAATTTCTGGTGCACAGAACAGTAGTATGTGACATTTTCCTTTTCATTTTAAAAATATTTTCAGAAGGAAATACTTTTGGATTTGAAGCCCAGGAGTTTGTGGACAACCCAACAGAGCAAGGCAAGCCATGTCATCCATTGCATGAAGCATCTCAATAGTGTTGGTTATTTAATTGAATCATATGCATTATTTTGATATGTGATAATTTAGAGTAATTTTATTTTGATGCCTAGCTACTGCCATGCTAAGTTACTCATGATAAAAATCCATGCTTGATAAATGTTGGACAACACTAAACCTAACTGGTTGATCTAGTGTCACCTATCCGGACTTTCCCGTGCAGCCACATTTGCCGGTATGGGACGACCTTGACTTGGTCTGGCTTTGTGCTCTTTTATCGGTACCACCACACTAGGGAGGGTTATGCATGCGTGCTGCCCTGATCAGGTAGACGACGATAATCCTGTGAACCCAGTTGAGTTATTTTGCCGGCGTCCCCATTTGGGACAGTTATTTGGCCACGACGGTGGCAGGTGTCACGAGGTGACACAGGGGCCACCCAGGACATGACCCTGGGAGGGTATGATTGTCGGTGGTAAGATAGAGGGGTCACGGGTCAGGCAGGTTTCGTTGCAGCAGCACCGGTCCACCCGAATGGGAGTACGAGGCTGGGAGCTTCATAGTGTGGGTAAAGTGCGCAACCTCTGCAGAGTGTAAGAATCTATTCGAATAGCCGCGTCCACGGTATTGGACAGTCCGTACTAGGCCACTGAAAGGTCAACCGTAATAATGATAATAATGATGGAAGAACTTGTCTTATGTTCGGGAGTGCTCAGTGAGTTATGAGCGTTCCGAGGGTTGTGGGACAGCCCAGAACAGAGTAAGTTGATATTCGGTATCAGTGAGTTAGCCACTTAAGTATTTTAACATGTTAATTGCCATGCTATTGTTTGCTGCATTGTTTTGGTTGCCATGAGCTTGCGAGTACATTCCAAGTACTCACCTGGCGTATCATGCCAGATGCAGGAGAAGCCGAGGACGGAGTTCCCGATGGTTCATGCTACGCTAACTAGGCCGTGTCCACAGCAGTGTCCCTGTGGATGGAGTTGTCCGCGCTATGTTCCTCTATGCCGTAGTTCTACCCAGTAGTATCGAGGCCCTGCTATGTTCCATAAATAATGTAGATACTGTCATAGCACCTGATGTGCTTCTGGCCTCGCTATCGATGTAAATTATGAGCTTGTACTCGAGATATAAAAATAAAGTTCAGTTCTGTTCTGTTCCAAGTTGTTGTGTGTTTCCAGAAGAGATGATATCTGGGTTGGAAACACTGGGTAAACCGGTCCTCTGAGCCGGGGTGCCACACCTGGCGGAGAGGGGCCTCGCGAGGCTAGCTCCTCGCGAGGCGACTCCCTCCTGGACAACGGTGCCAGGGCCGCCTTGCCGGGGCCCGCCCAAGCGTCCCCTCCTGGGCTAGAGGCAGATGGGCCATGGTACCCTGGTTCCCACTGGGCTGACAGTAGCCCCCGGGCCCGCGGCGCGCACGTCCTGCCCGTCGGGGGCGAAGCGCTGCGGGGCCCACCGAGCCGCCGGGCCCAGGCGCGACGTGTGGTGGCCTTTGCGGGCGTGGCGCCTCCACTACCTGTGACGCCTTGATAACCGCCGCCGAGAAAGGGAAGAGGACGGAAGAGAAGGTGGAGCCACCGAAGCCGTCGGCGGTGTGAGGTAGAGGCCGGGCCCGTGGCTTGGCCGCGGCGACGAGGGTTCCTCCTCGGGGTCGAACGCGCCCCACGGCCGCCGGCGCGGAGGCCGGCCCCAGCACCCGTGGAACAGGCGTGACTCGCGGTCGCAGGAGAGGTGCTGCTCGCGGGCGCGGAGGCCGCGACGGTTCCGCCGCTCTTCCTCCCCAGGCGGGGAGGCACTCGGCAGAGGCAGCCCACGAGTTCATCGTGGACATGCTCCGCTCGCCCTGCACATGGCTTCAGCTCCTGGACTCCTTTGCGAGGGCGATGGAGGAGCGCGCGCCCCTGGGCCTGTGGCTGCAGGCGGACGGCTGCTGCAACGGCCCCTCCTGGGTGGCGGCGGAGTTCACCCCCTCCGGCTTCATGTTCTTAAAGCAGGGGTGGAAGTCCTTTGCCCTCGCCAGGGGCCTGAAGCGAGGGCACCTTCTCCACTTCAAGTACGATGGAGCCACCACCATCTTCGTGAAGATCTTGGAGTGCTGCGCGAAGAGCGAGGACAACAGCTACAGCGGCTCCTCCAGCGAGGATGGCAGCGACAGTGCCACCTCCCTTGATGGAAGTGGGAGCGACGACAGCTCCCCCCGCGTCAAGGACGAACACGAAGACTCTGATTAGCCGCGGGCGGGGCTCGATGCGGACTCTTGGGGATGATGGCGCTGCGGCTGCCCCTCCCTCTTCTTTTTCTTTTTCCTGCATTGGATCGATGTAGCCCCGTGGGGGAGTAAAAACATCTTGTACGGCACCATATGCCTAAGTGCTTGATGTTTCCCGCATTTTTGCTTTCTTCCCGAGACTTTTCTTTCCTTCTTACACTGCCCTTGTGCCCTGCGTCACTGGGACCCAGCCCCCGAGCTAGCTACGACCATCGCTGGTGTGCTTGGAGCGTGCACTCAGCAAGGCCAGAGGTGAAGGGCTCGATGACGGTAGGAGTCCCTGAGGCGCGATGCCCAGGGTCTCCCCTTGACACGCAGGCGGCTCGTGCCAAGGAAATCCGGTGCCTCGAGGGGAAAACGAGAGGAGGGAAACCCGAGAGGCGCTTAGACTTAGCTCTTTTGGAGATGCGTGGCTCGGAGCGATCCCTTCGCGGGGCGCCGCACGTAAGGCACGGTCCCTCACGAAGCCTTCTACCTGCGGGGCACCGATCGCGGGTCCTCCCGAGAGGGGCTCCTAAGGCCCTGCACCAGGGAAATTGCCAATTTTTTTGCAAAAAATGTAGCGGGGAACGCTCGTGAGGCCGCCTGTGGGTGTTACACGAGGAGGCAAGAGCACCAAGGACCTGGTTGTCACACCCAATATGCGATCCTATTCTCGAGGAACTCGGAGGTCCCACCAAGAGTAGAAGCGCATATTGAAGTCGCTTGCAAGGTGGATATCATTACATCGTACCATGTACATAATAGATGGGGATACATACAAATACATACAATCCTCACATGAATACATCAATACATAGCAAACGCCATACAGAAGAGCAGAATCCGTCTACGGATAAAACACAAACGAAAAACACGAACGACATCCGCCCTGCTAGCCCAGGCTGCCGACCAGGAACCAATCCCAAGATCGATGAAGAAGAAGAACTCCAAAAGCAGACGCGCATGCTTTCACGTCAACTCATCGCATTACCTGTACCTGCATCTGTTGTTGTAGTAATCTGTGAGCCACGAGGACTCAGCAATCCCATAACCATGGGTAACAAGACTATCAAAGCTTAATGGATATGGAAGGGGTAACGTGGTGAGGTTGCAACAAGCACTAAGCATTGTATGGTGGCTAACTTACGAGTACAAGAATAAGAAGAGTAAACTACGCATAACGGTCGCAAACTAATAATGATCAAGAAGTGATCCTGAACACCTACTTACGAGTCAAACATAACCCCACCGTGGTCACTTCTTGGTTCAAACCTCACAAGAAGAGACGATCACGGTTACGCACGTGGTTGGTGTATTTTAATTAGATTTAGTGTCAAGTTCTCTACAGCCGGAGGTTATAAATATCCAAGTCGCCACATAACCGCGGGCATGGCTTCGCGTAAGATTTAACCCTGTAGGGGTGTTCCAACCTGGTCCATCACAAACCAACACAAGCTGCGGTGGAAGACCTCAACCTCAAGAAAACCCGATCAACCTCGAGTCAGCCCGTAGTATCCTCGGAATCCCGGTGCACAAGACATTTCGACAATGGTAACACAAGTCCAGCAAGACCTCCCGGCGTGCCGACACCCTGATAGTAGCCGCGCGTATCTCATCTCAGGCCACGACCGGATGGGACATCCTACGAGTAAAACCAGATCCTTGAGTTTCCCCGCGGTGGCCCCGTAGTCTACCCGTTTCGGACCAACACCATCGGCACTGGCCCACCTGTATTATGTTGAATTAAGAATCCTCGGGTAGCGCTAACTCCCTATGCAAATTAATTATTTAATTCAGTATTATTATCTTGGCAAATGTTAAAACCAAAGTTGGGCCTTTCTGGAAGCGGTTATTCAAAGCGAACTATCAAGAGGGTCCCATACCCCTGAGCGTGTTAGGAACACAAATCAAGGATCATAACACTGGCATTACAGAAACTAGGGCGGCATGAGTGGAAGAAAACACTAGGCAAAAATGCCGATCCTTCCACCCAACACCAAGTATACAGATGCATTAATTAAATAATAGATATTGTGATATCCCAAGATATCCATGTCCCAACATGGAACAACCTGCAACTAGCAACGTGATAAAAAAGGGCTGAGCAAGGCGGTAACATAGCCAAACAACAGTTTGCTGGGTAAGGCTGGTTAGAGGCTGTATCATGGCATATGGGAGGCTGGCATATATGTGGTAGGAAGCACGACATAGCGATAGCAATGAGACAACTAGCAAGCAAAGATAGTAAAGATATCCAAGGTCATGATCATCTTGCCTGAAATCCCGCTCGGAAGAAGATCGAGTCCATGAAGAAGACGAACCAACATAGTCGAGCGAATCCTCACAATCGCAACGAAACCGGAACTATCGAGAAGAAGCACAACCGGAAAGAAGCAAACAACATGGTAAACACACAAGCATAAACATGGCATGATGCACAACCAAGTATGATGCATGTCCGGTTTAATGAGGCATGGCATGGCAAAATGCAACAAGCAAATACTACACGTTAAGTGAAGCCTTTTATAGCAGGTAGGCTAGGGTTAGAGTGTTTGGCGGGTTTCCGGAGTCCTCTTATCGCGATCCGACGGCTCCGGTCGGAGGGGGGCTAGGTTGGGCTAGGTGGGATGTGTAGGAGTGGTTTGGGCTGAGAGAAGAGAGGGAACTTGGGCGGCCCGACAACAAGTTTTATTTATGAAAAATGTCCGACAATTTGACTGGCTATAGTGCCGCTATAAGTTATCTGTTGGGGCACCAAATGACCTCCGGATGGGACGAAATTTGGCAGGCGATCTACCTACAATATAATAAGACCGCACGCCAACTTTCAACTCATTCCGATAACGTTTTATTCCCACTTATAAAATAATATTTCGGAGGTGCCGCGAGCGCGTGCGAGTGTGTCGGGTCTCGAAACAGACAACGGAAGGGATGCGGAGAAGCCGGCAACTACGAACAGATGCAAGTTTTATGAAAACATGCGGATGCAATGCGCATGATGCCATGATGAGATGCAACAAGTCAAACAACCAACGCGGCGGAACTCGAAAAACATGGAAGGCATCTGGAGCGTCGGTCTCAGGGCGTCACAACTCTCCCCCACTAACAGAAGATCTCGACCCGAGATCTTAGGAAGGAACCAGAAGATGGAAGAGGAAGATGAAAACAAAGTTGCTTCTTTGACAAATGAGTGAAACCAACAAGCCTTGAGAGGTTGAAAAACTCGAAAGAAGGGGTGGAACGGAGATGAACGAAGTTGAGAGCACTCCGGTAGAAAAAAGGAACGGAGAATATGACGAGAATCAAGAGCTCAAGAGAAAAGATAGACTATGTAACCACTCTGGTTAGAACACGATAGAAAAGGAATAAGAACGAAAGAATTCGGATAGCATCCCGGTAGAAAAGAAAAGCCGGGGTTGGCAAGAAGGAAGACTTGTGAAGAGGACACAACACTCCGGTAAGATGGATTAGCAAGGAAATAACATGATCTTGGCGAAACGAGAAAAGGGTCGAAGAGAGAAAGACCACAATGCGTCCGGAATGAAAGAATAGAAGCTAAATCGTTGGAAAGAAAATAACGGAGAAGAAAATGACAACTTCTACCACAAATGAATTTGAAAAGCATCCATACAACGAAAGAATGAACGGGGTTGTTCGAAAATCAACAACGAAAAGAATAAGCTTGTTGTGGGCTTATGGAAAACATCTCGAAATTATGAGGTGACAACCGGCCACTAATGGAAACAACTGATTACTTGAGATCTCGAAGAGATGAAAACCTCTTTCACCGAGAAGAGAAGGAGAAGCTTGGATCATTGATAAGCACCACAATAGCAACAATCCTTAGGAAAGGCTTTAGGTGAAATCTATACCAAGACAACTCCAACGAAGAGATTGGTGGGTTGAAATGATCTCCTGGGCGAAGATAAAATGATGGGTTTAACATATCTCATTCCTGACAACTTGTGAATCATGAGCCACTAAGGGAAATTGTCAAAAACGACATAACACCACCTCAAAGATATGGGAGAATGAATTGCACTTCACAATGCAAGATGAAGAATGCTTGAGCTCCAACAGAATCTTGAAGAACACTTCGATAATGAATTAAATCCTTGATGAACCACCATGTAGAATCTCTTGAAGAACTCCGGAAATTAAAGGATGCTAGAAAAGAAGTGAAGGTTGAAAGGAATAAGATTGAAGCCTTGCGATGAGATAACCGAGAAAACTTGGAACTCCGGAAAAGAAAATATGAACAACATAGAAACCGAGAAATTGATATCTTGAACGAACTCTGGGAGAAGGAATTAAATCATCTTGATGAAATAAGAATAAGAATTATGTCATGCTTCCTCATCAAATTAAATTGATGACAAACAACGGATTGGCATGCCACTTATTCTTATTGAAAAGATTGAAGAGAGATATAGCACAACTCAACGGATCACCGGTAGGATTTTGGAAAGAACGAATGAATTGATATGATAACAAAGGAAGAGGAATCTTGAACGAACCACCGCAATAATTTGAAAATGAACGATGAAAGAGAATGAATCGCTGGAAAGAATTAGAAAACGAATGAAGATACTTGAGGGAATTTAGATACAAGAGAACGAAAAGATCACGAGCTGACTAGAGAATGCTTGAACGATGCACCGGTAAGATTTGGAGAATGAGAGATGAAGTAGAGAATGAAGAATTCTCTTGAAATGATGACCTTCAGAGAATCAAAATGGAAAGAACTCATGAAATGCTTCGGATGGGTATGAAAAGAATTTCTCACGATCGGAACTATTTGAGAGGATAGCATCAAGCTTGAACTACGAATCTTGAAGAGAACGGAAAAGGATTTAAGAGAACTCTCCTTCGGTCTTCAAAGCTGAGAATGACGATGAGAACCACCATGAAAATTTATGAGATACTCCGGAATAATGACGAATAGAAAGGTTGAGCGAAATTTGAAAAGAATTTGAAAGAGATCTTGGAGAGGGATATGACTGATGGAATCCATTCTTATGTCAAGCTTAGAAAGAATTCGAGAATAACTCCAAGAAAATTAGAAGAGTCAGGTAAGATCCTAGGAAAAGACCTGTGGGTTATGGGCCCACTCAAAAGAAACACCGTTGGAACAACTGCTTGAAATAGAGATTGCACCGGTTGAATTAAATGGCTTGAGAGAAATAACAACCTCGAAATATGTCGAACGGATCCTGAATAGAAAGATGAATCTTCTGAGATAATTTCTGCACTCCGGATATGAATAGGGAGAGGTGAATAAACAAGAGAGGCTTGGGTAAGAATTTCCAACATGGGAAATATTTGAATCAATGAAAAAAAAATGATCAACACCGAAAGCTTGAATTAAATCCACCGGAGAAGAAACGAGAACGAAGAATGATGAACTTGTCGCTCCTGAGCATCTTCACGAGAAATCACCGGCTAAGAATGGAGAGACTTCTCACGAATAAAATGGTTACATGATTTGAGATTTTTGACTCCACGAAGAAAAGGGTGGGAGCGTGGGGAAAATAAAGACAACTTAGATGGATGAAATGAACTCCGTTGAGCAAACTAAGAATTGATCGTGCAATGTTGAAAGGGTCGGATTAACTTGAAGAGAAGCACGCCGGTTGCAAAAGAATTGTCATGACAATCTCGATGATCAAAAGGATTAGCACTCCCATAGAAATATGAGAACACCACTTAGGAAAGGAATGGGATCAACAGTTGACTTCGAAGCAACTCGAATACCACAACTCAAAACAAAACAAAGGATGTGGCTTGCAGAATAAGCCGGAACAATCATATGATAGAGATTTCGTCCGAAATTTTTGTGGTGGGGCCCACACGGGCTCGATCGTACAGCGACCATCAAGTACATTGCTGCCCTTGACATACGAAGCATCCCCGGGCCATAGCAAAGCTACAAGGGCTCTTTAAGACACCACGAGACCACTTTAAAACGAACATGGACAGGCAGACCACTAGACGTCGAACCCCAATCTCATCTCAAGCATTTGTCGGAAAGATATCCTAGCTAACTACTTGAATTCCCACCTAAGAACTCCCGAAACTTCTTGGTCATGCGATCAGGTTGCGGGCCCAGGAACCTACTCAGCAATCAACAACCTAGTCAGCTGCAACTGCATCCGCAACCCTTAACACACAACCGAGAAACTTCGCAAATTCGTCTACCTCAGACCTTCGAAAACACAGCGATACTGGTCATGGTGGATCATCCGAGCTATCTCCTCCAGTACTGGGGAAAAGTCACGGCACTATTTGGCACCACAAAAAGTATAGAAGCGTTTCGTTGTCGGCATCCTCTGGTATTCAGGAACTGAAATGATAGCGAATGTGACAAGAACCCCTTGGAGCTCAACTCCCCTGGTCCAATCCATACGGTCAGGAGGCACCAAGAACAGAATTCTGTCACACCGATATCGCAACGATTCCGAAAATACCCGCGTGATTCTAAAAAAAATTTGAGTGAGAAGAGTAGTAGAATTAAAACACCTACGTTACAATTCCTCACCAGAGGGACGATGGGGATGAGGAGTAAAAGAAGTCCTACTCTCCGATATATAACTAGACTCAAAATAGTTTTTCTTCTAGACTTGCCAATGGTTCGATCAATCAAGGGGGCTCCTATGGTCGGTCGAGGCTCTGATACCAACTTGTCACGCCCAATATGCGATCCTATTCTCGAGGAACTCGGAGGTCCCACCAAGAGTAGAAGCGCATATTGAAGTCGCTTGCAAGGTGGATATCATTACATCATACCATGTACATAATAGATGGGGATACATACAAATACATACAATCCTCACATGAATACATCAATACATAGCAAACGCCATACAGAAGAGCAGAATCCATCTACGGATGAAACACAAACAAAAAACATGAACGACATCCACCCTGCTAACCCAGGCTGCCGACCAGGAACCTATCCCAAGATCAAAGAAGAAGACGAACTCCAAAAGCAGACGCGCATCGCTCTCACGTCAAATCATCGCATTACCTGTACCTGCATCTGTTGTTGTAGTAATCTGTGAGCCACGAGGACTCAGCAATCCCATAACCATGGGTAAGAAGACTATCAAAGCTTAATGGATATGGAAGGGGTAAAGTGGTGAGGTTGCAGCAAGCACTAAGCATTGTATGGTGGCTAACTTACGAGTACAAGAATAAGAAGAGTAAACTACACATAACGGTCGCAAACTAATAATGATCAAGAAGTGATCCTGAACACCTACTTATGAGTCAAACATAACCCCACCGTGTTCACTTCTAGGTTCAAACCTCACAAGAAGAGACGATCACGGTTACGCACGCGGTTGGTGTATTTTAATTAGATTTAGTGTCAAGTTCTCTACAACCGGAGGTTATAAATATCCAAGTTGTCACATAACCGCGAGCACGGCTTCGCGTAAGATTTAACCCTACAGGGGTGTTCCAACCTGGTCCATCACAAACCAACACAAGCTGCGGTGGAAGACCTCAACCTCAAGAAAACCCGATCAACCTCGAGTCAGCCCGAAGTATCCTCGGAATCCCGGTGCACAAGACATTTCGACAATGGTAACACAAGTCCAGCAAGACCTCCCGGCGTGCCGACACCCTGATAGTAGCCGCGCATATCTCGGCTTAGGCCACGACCGGATGGGACATCCTACGAGTAAAACCAGATCCTCGAGTTTCCCCGCGGTGGCCCCGTAGTCTACCCGTTTCGGACCAACACCATCGGCACTGGCCCACCTGTATTATGTTGAATTAAGAATCCTCGGGTAGCGCTAACTCCCTATGCAAATTAATTATTTAATTCAGTATTATTATGTTGGCAAATGTTAAAACCAAAGTTGGGCCTTGCTGGAAGCCGTTATTCAAAGCGAACTGTCAAGAGGGTCCCATACCCCTGAGCATGTTAGGAACGCTAATCCAGGATCATAACACCGGCATTATAGAAACTAGGGCGGCATGAGTGGAACAAAACACTAGGCAAAAAGACCGAGCCTTCCACCCAAGACAAAGTATATAGATGCATTAATTAAATAATAGACATTCTGATATCCCAAGATATCCATGTCCCAACATGGAACAACCTGCAACTGCACCTGCAACTAGCAATGCTATAAAAAGGGCTGAGCAAGGCGGTAACATAGCCAAGCAACGTTTTGCTGGGTAAGGGTGGTTAGAGGCTGTATCATGGCATATGGGAGGCTGACATATATGTGGTAGGAAGCGCGACATAGCGATAGCAACGAGATAACTAGCAAGCAAAGATAGTAAAGATATCCAAGGTCATGATCATCTTGCCTGAAATCCCGCTCGGAAGAAGATCGAGTCCATGAAGAAGACGAACCAACGGAGTCGAGCGAATCCTCACAATCGCAACGAAACCGGAACTATTGAGAAGAAGCACAACCGGAAAGAAGCAAACAACATGGTAAACACACAAGCATAAACATGGCATGATGCACAACCAAGTATGATGCATGTCCGGTTTAATGAGGCATGGCATGGAAAAATGCAACAAGCAAATACTACACGTTAAGTGAAGCTCAATATGCAACGAGTTGCATATTGACGAAACTCCACGTAATTATTTAATTCTCTCTTGTTTAGGTACTCATCAATATTAAATGTTGGTTAACATGGTAAGAGGTGAAGCATAATTAAACTACCTATCTAGGCAATTTAAATGAGGCCGGAAACAACAAACAACAATTCCGGAAAATCCCCATATGCAAATTTTGAATTTGGTACTGTTCTGCCTAAAAGACAATTTTGATGTTGTTAAACAGCAAAATAAAGTGCACCATGATAATCTACACATTTTTCCACCCCATTTACATATAAACTTTATTTAATTCGGAGCTACGGTTATTTAGATTTGAAGTAAATCATTTTAACATGTCATTTATGCAAATTAATGCAAACAACCAGTTTAAACATTTTAAATACGGATGAAAGTTGCATATTATTAAACTACACAAAATTCTAAGCATTTTACGTATAAGTTATCCTGGATAAATTCTGATGCATGGTCAATTAATTATTATGTGCATGAACATGAGGGTGTAATCTGTAAAATAGCAATTTCCCTGGATAAATGCTAAAGTCGCAGACAGCAGGAAAAATATATATGGGCCGAATCTGAGCAAACTGGGATAAACAGACATGGTCGCGGGATACAAAAGAGCGCTCAGGGCGAGGGATTGGGTGGCTGCTCACCATGGGCCAAGCCCAGTCGGTGGAGAGGTGGGCCGGCTCGGGCTGAGGCCCACGCGGCGGTGACGCGCTGCGGGCGCGGTCTACCCGCCCCAGTCGGAGAAGACGGCGGCGGCGGTGCTCCTGGACTCCGGCAAGGCATGGACGGAGGCGGGGTGGACTTGGCGGCGGCGGGAACGGGTGGATCGGCCGGATCTCGTCGGGGACGGGCCGGGGATGGCCGGATCCGGTGACCGAGCTCCATGCCAGCGGCTATGGCGGCCCTGGAGAGAGAGAGAGGAAGGTGAAGGAGGGAGAGGGGCATGGCAGGGCGGCGGTGCGTCGACCTGAAGCGGCGCTGGCAGGGCGGCTCCGGCTAGCTGCTCGTCCGGCGAGTGGCGCGAGGCGACGGAGAAGGCCACAGTGAGGAGCAGACGGGGCGGCGGGGCTCGGCTCCCTGGATCCAGATCAGGATCGAGCAGGGCTGGGAGGCTCGGGCGGCTCGGGACCCGGATGGGCTCGGGCGGCTTGGCTTGGGCCCTGCGGGCCCTGCGGTGGTGGGAGAGAGAGAAGGCGAGATGGCGCACGCTGGTTGGCTGGGAAGGCGGTTGCGGCGGCGGCTGGTGGCGGCGCGGCCCGCGGCTGGGCGCCAAGTGGCGGTGGTGGCTGGCTGGGTTGGAGGGGCACGGGAAACGAGGGAGAGGGCTGGGTTTTCCAAATCTGGAGGGCTTGCCCTGCCTTTTATAGCAGGTAGGCTAGGGTTAGAGGGTTTGGGGGGTTTGAGGCTCCGGTCGGAGGGGGGCTAGGCTGGGCTAGGTGGGCTGTGTAGGAGTGGTTTGGGCTGAGAGAAGAGAGGGAACTTGGGCGGCCCAGCAACAAGTTTTATTTATCAAAAACGTCTGACAATTTGACTGGCTATAGTGCCGCTATAAGTTATCCGTTGGGGCACCAAACTACCTCCGAATGGGACGAAATTTGGCAGGCGGTCTACCTACAATATAATAAGACCGCACGCCAACTTTCACGTCATTCCGATAAAATTTTATTCCCACTTATAAAATAATAATTCGGAGGTGCCGCGAGCGCGTGCGAGTGTGTCGGGTCTCGAAACAGAGAACGGAAGGGACGCGGAGAAGCCGGAAACTACGAACGGATGCAAGTTTTATGAAAACATGCGGATGCAATGCGCATGATGCCATGATGAGCTGCAACAAGTCAAACAACCAATGCAGCGAAACTCAAAAAACATGGAAGGCATCTGGAGCGTCGGTCTCGGGGCGTCACACTGGTGAGGTGACGTGCGCGGGAGCGGGCCCACGAGCCAGAGCTCAGTCACTTGGGTTTTGCAGCGCTGGTGGGACTGACCCGAGCACAGGCACCGTGCCCAGCCCCCACTCGCGTGAGACACACGGGGGGGGGGGGGGGGGGGGGGGGAGATCGCGAGCGCGCCGCCGGAAGCAAATCAGCTGCAAGGACACCGGCTGTTATTAGGGAATAGACTTTACTGATACATGAAACAGACTCACACTACAGGAATTAGGTCCTTTGCCATCTGCCATAGCAGACGGCAAAGGACCAGACCACGAACGGCAACCATCTTTGCCGTCTGCTGGCTGACGGCACAACTTTCAGCACTGAAAGTCACGGTAATCATCGTCTTTGCCGTCTGCAGAAGTGCCGCGGACGGCAAAGACTTTTACCGTCCGCCTTCCTGGCACAGCTGACGGCAAAGGTCCTGGACGGCAAAGTGTAGCTATTAGCCCCCTCAGGTGGCTAATGGTAGACTTTGCCGTCTGCCTGCGGACGGCAAACAAACACTTGCCTTTGCCGTCTGCCGAGTGACGTCAGCAAGCCTGTGGCTGCACGTCAGTCCTGCTTTGTCTTTGCCGTCTGCCAGTGTGGTCTTTGCCGTCTGCCAGCTGACGGCAGAATGACCAAATGGGGCAGGGATGGTGCTCCCA
The DNA here is from genome assembly GCA_039707655.1 of Elymus sibiricus. Classification (NCBI taxonomy): domain Eukaryota; kingdom Viridiplantae; phylum Streptophyta; class Magnoliopsida; order Poales; family Poaceae; genus Elymus; species Elymus sibiricus. The sequence goes on from CM077676.1 coordinate 280,284,077, forward strand.
GGTTGCACAGGTTGCTGCCACGTGGCACCTTTGCCGTCAGCCTACCGACGGCAAAGGGATTTGCCGTTCGCTGGCAGACAGCAAAGTGCCTGTATTACCACTTTTTTATCTGTTTTCTATTATTTCCCTGCATTTTCACAACACATATATGATATATATAATTTCAAGTTGAAGCATAGGCCATGTATTCCAACAAATAGTATGTACTATCCAACATCATCGTGAAATATTGAACAAGAGAACAAATAGGCTATTAAAAGAACCAATACATACATAGTTTCACATTGTTCATCCATATATACATACATAGTTTCACATTGTTCATCAATACAAATCAAAACAAAAACTAAACACTAGCAGTCCATCAATGCCAGCTTCCATGAAGTGAATCAAATCTGCAAAATGGGAATAAGAAAGTTAGAAGAAGGAGAAGAAGAAGAAGAATAAGAAGAAGAAGAAGACTAGAAGAATAAGAAGAAGAAGAAGAAGAAGAAGAAAGAGAAGAAAATAATAAGAAGAAAGAAAGAAGAAGAAGAAGAAAGAAGAAGAAGAATAAGAATAAGAAGAAGGAGTAGAAGATGGAGAAAAAGAAAGAAGAGAAAAAGGAAGAATAAGAATATATTTTCTTCTTCTTCTCTCTTCTATCTTTTTATCCTTTTCCTTCTCATTCTTCTTCTTTTATTCTTTCTTTTTCTTCTCTTTCTTCTTCTATTCTTTCTTTTTCTCCTCTTCCTTGTTTTTCTTCTTCTTATTCCTTATTTGTGTCATTTTAGAGCTAACTTAGGTAATTATGCCATTTTAGAGCTAACTAAGCATATTATGTCATTTTGGAGGAAAATAAGGTAAGTATAGGTCATTATTGAGCTAACTTAGGTAATTATGCCATTTTTGAGCTAACTAAGCTTATTATGTCAATTTGGAGGACAATAAGGTAAGTATAGGTCATTTTTGTGCTAACTTAGGTAATTATGCCATTTTTGAGTTAACTAAGCTTATTATGACATTTTGGAGGAAAAGAAGGAAGTGTAGGTCATTATTGAGCTAACATAGGAAATTGTGCCATTTTGGAGCTAACTAAGCTTAATATGTCATTTTGGAGGAAAATATGGTAAGTATAGGTCATTATTGAGCTAACTTATGTAATTATGCCATTTTTGAGCTAACTAAGCTTATTATGTCATTTTGGAGGAAAAGAAGTTAAGTATAGGTCATTATTGAGCTAACTTAGGTAATTATGTCATTTTGGAGCTAACTAAGCTTAGTATGTCATTTTGGAGGAAAATAAGGTAAGTATAGGTCATTACTGAGCTAACCTAGGTAATTATGCCATTTTTGAGCTAACTAAGCTTATTATGTCATTTTGGAGGAAACGAAGCTAAGTATAGGTCATTATTGAGCTAACTTAGGTAAGTATAGGTCATTATTGAGCTAACTTAGCTTATTATGTCATTTTGGAGGAAAATAAGCTAAGTATATGACATTTATGAGCTAACCATGGTTATTATGCCATTTTTGACCTAACTAAGCTAATTATGTCATAAATGAACTAACTAAGCTAATTATGTCATAAATGAACTAAATAAGCTAATTATGTCATTTTGGAGGATAATTAGCTAAGTATGTCTTTTTGGGGAAAATAAGCTAAGTATGTGGCATATTAGGGCTAACTAGCATGTACAAAGCTAAGTATGCATTTGTTAAGCAGAACACTAGAGAAAACTTACCATCGTCGTCATCACAGAGGTCAAGCACCGGGGTTTCTCGGGCCGGTTTCACCTGGAGAAGGTTGCCCTTCAGAAGGGTTGTGTGATGCGGCTCGGGAGTTATGCTGCACCAAAGATCATTTGCAATGTCTCGTTAGCATGATGACACTCAAATGTTAAGACTAGTAACTAATGACCATTCAAATGAAACTCACCGTTCCCACCGGAGTAATGACTGGCATCGGCGGAGGGGTCTGACCGGTCTTCTCGCCCATAGACTGCACATTTGGTTTTGACGAGTCAGTCATATTAGTTAGTAATGAAACGAAAATTACGTGCATGATTTGGCTAATATGTAGAAGAAACTTACCACGAGGAGCTCGTACATGGCCCGGTGAGCCGCCTCATTCCGTGCCCTCTCCTCCTCCAACAACCTAGCCGTCTTCTCCTCCAAAAGTAGTTCCTTCTCCACCGCCACGCGGTCTCTCTCCTCCAGAAGCGCCTGGGTTGTCGCTCTCTCTTTCTGAAGAGCAGCCTGCAACACCACTCCTCGTTAGCATTGTAATCATCGATGGCCGCACACACAATGTGATGGAGGAAAGATATCTGAGTCCGTATAACTAACCTCGATGGCAAGATCGACTGGCCGTGGACGAGTCCTTATCTCAGGCGAGGAGCTCGTTTGGCGCGCCTTGATCTCCGGGAGAGTGAGAGGCAACGTATCAGTCCATCTCCAATGGCTACTGAGCCATGAGGCCTCCCGCGACCAGCTATCATCACCAGCTCTGGATCAATAGGATTCTGGCTCGGGTTATAGTCCTCCCCTTTCCTCACAGTCACTATCAGTAAACTGATCCCCGCCGCCATCAGCATGGCCACTCGGCCCCTGAGACGAATCCGGCCAGGTACCCCATCCGGACGTCTCCTGGGACGTAGCCCGATCCCCGTCCTGGTCCGGAGTCTCGTGGGCCGAAGTCTCGTGGGCCGAAGCCTCTGGGACCGGAGTCTCATGGGCCGAAGGCCCGTCGACCGGAGGCTCATGGTCCGGAGTCCCCGTAGCCTCCACCTCAGACGGGTACACCCTAGCAGTCCTGTGCTCGGGTGAATGAGCTGGGGGTGACGGCGAGGAAGGCATAGCAGTCTTCCTACCTCTCCCGCGGCCATGTCCTCCACCTCTCTTCTTCCCTCCCCGACCTCCTCTCCCGGTGGGCAACGACGCCGACGAAGAAGCGACCTGCGGTGTCCCCATACTCTCTATCAACGCTCTCCGGAGAGGTAGGGGTGGAATGGAAGTAGCCCTCCCGCGGGCCGCCGCCGAAGAAGTACCTGCGGAGCGCTCTCGACCCGCGCCCACCAACTTTCAACACCTGCCATGACAAAGAGTAAACGAAATTAGTACAACATAAAAAAATTGAATACCTGACATGAATAATAATATGTATATAATTTAATTTGGGATGCATACAAACTAATAATAGTCTGGATCGTTTGGATCAATAAATGCGTCATCATCATCACTATCACGCGTGTCGTCATGAATGACGTGCTCATCGGGTTTAGCGGCATCATAATGTGGAAGGCCTTTCTGTAATCGGTCAAGCATTGACAGGTCATCCGCAGCAATAGCCTCTTCTTGTTCCGGCTCTTCTTGTTCCGGCTCAGGGGTGAAGTCGGATTCACTGTCGCTTTCTACTTCCATGTTCTGTGCTGAAGTAGAGCAGTTCTTGAAATGTTTTTTGGAAAGACGTGTTTATCGGAAGAATTCTCCTTCATATGTGTCTGGGTTAATGTGAGGTTCATAATCCTCTTCATTGGGGTGAGGTGGTCTAGCACGTGGCGGCACTTCATAAAGGACATCCCAACCATTTAGATTTATATTAGTTTGGCAGGCCCACGGTAGATAGAAAACTTGGGTCGCCTGTTGAGCCGTAATATAGACATCGGGAACATCTAAATGGGTGCTTTGTTTGAGTTCGACTAGCCCTATATGTTCATGAGTCCTTCTAGTCTCCTTCGGCTGGAACAAATAACATTTGAAGACTACGACGTTCGGTGGGTTTTCACCATAGAATAGAAGTTCATAAATGGCTTCAACTCTTCCATAATACTCGGTACCTCCTTCGCCGATAGCAGAGACACCACAATTTGTAGATTTTCGGTTGGCCATAGATAGCTCTTTGCCAAAGGTACGAAAGCGATACCCGTTGATGTCGTATTTCTCAAATGAACAGACCTTATAGTCAAAACCATTAGTGGCTTGTCTCAATTCGGTGTCCATAGACTCTGAATTAGCCTACAAGTTTAATACGAAAGGATTGTTGCATTAGCCGCAAATTAGATGAAGAAACGAAATGGTCTATTAATGGTAATTACCGTTTGTTTGAACCAAGAGATGAAACCGGGATAGCCGCCTCCATGCTTTGCCAGAAGCTCATACTCTTCGATGGAATCCTTTTGGATCACCGCTCCATCCGAGAATTTGGCGACGTATCGACTGTATCAAATATCCGGGAATAAGAGCAGTTCAAAGGAATTAGATGTTGTGAAACAATGTACCGAGAACTTACTCGATGTACGGCCACACTTCTGTTAGTTTGTTGAACATATACAACGAAATGGTCCGCCATTCTTGGACATCCAACGGTATTGGTTTTGAAGCACCGGCTGGTGCGAGCTTCCCTTTGAATAGGCTGAGCTTGGATCCACCTTTTTTATGGTCGCCAGCATTGTACCGAGGCTTCGGATTATGCAAATGACGATTTTTGGCTTCGTAGTGTGCTATCACGAAGTTTGCCGCATCCTCAGTAATGAATGCCTCGGCCATCGATGCTTCAATTCTACATTTATTTTTACATTTTGCTCGAAGTGTCTTCTGCATCCTCTCAGTTGCATAGCACCAACGATTTTGCACGGGCCCCCCAATCTTTCCTCGGTCGGGAGATGTAAAATCAAATGCTGCATTGGATTAAAGAAGCCCGGTGGAAAGATCATCTCTAACTTGCAGAGCAACTCCGGCGCCAACTTTTCCATGTCATCTAGCACGCCAGGCGATAGTTCTTTCGCACAAAGAACACAGAAGAAATAGCTCAGCTCTGCCAGTACTAGCCATTCATCCTCAGGGATAAAGCCACGCAACATCACCGGCATTACCCGCTCAAGCCATATGTGCCAATCATGACTCTTGAGACCAAATATTTTCAATTTTTCAAGACTCGCTCCCCTCTTTAGATTCGCTGCATACCCATTGGGGAACATCAACTGCATTTTCACCCACAAGATAATTTCCTTCATAGCTCCCCTTCCAAGATTGAACCAGGCCTTTGGCTTCAACCAGTTCTTCTTTCCTTTCGATTGTCGCATGTTTTGTAACGGTCTATCACATAGAGTCTGCTGATCGACTCTAGCCTTAGGATTATCCTTTGACTTCCCCTCTATGTCGAACAATGTACCAAGAAGGGCCTCGCCGATATTCTTTTCAGTGTGCATCACGTCGATGTTGTGTGGAAGAAGGAGGTCTTTGTAGTAAAGCTGATCCCACAAGCATGTCTTGTGAGTCCAGGCATGTTCCGAATTATACCCCTTGAAATACCCTGGACGCTCTGGATCAGGCTCGAGAGCGTTTAACTGATCCAGGATCTGTTGGCCTGTCAACGCAGGTGGTGCCGAGTTTTTGACAACTCTACCTTTGATGAAGTTCTTCTTGTCTTTTCTGAACTTATGGTGAGGATCCAGGAACGGTCTATGCAAGTCGAAGCAAGAATACTTGCGACCCGCCTCCAGCCAACGAAACTGAAGAGCTGCCTTGCATGTGGGGCACGGGAACCTTCCATGCACACACCAGCCAACGAATAGCGCATACGCCGGCAAGTCATGCATCGAGCACATGTACCAGACATGCATTGTGAAGTTTTGTTTTCTAGCGGCGTCGTATATCTTGAACCCATTATCCCAAGCTTCTTGCAATTCATCCTTACGCGGCTGCATGTACACATTCATATTCTTCCCAGGATAGTTGGGCCCTGGAATTATCAACGTCAGGAAAATGTTCTTTCTTTGCATAATCTGTCCGGGGGGGAGATTGAGTGGAATGACAAATACAGGCCAACAACTGTATTGGGTTGCTGTCATACCAAACGGATTGAACCCATCCGTGCCGATGCAGACTCGAGGATGCCTTGGATCTGCCGCTTTATCCTTATGTAATGCATCGAAGTGCTTCCACGCAAAAGCATCCTATGTGTGTACCAACATCTGATTCCCATCTGCATCTAGTTTGGTTCTTTTGCCCAATTTGTGCCATGTTATCTGTCTGGCTGTCTCTTCGACCATGAAAAGACATTGAAGTCTTGGTACGATTGGCAGATACCGAAGAACATTAACGGGGATTTGGTCTACCTCTTCTCACCCATACCGTTGTCTACCACAACATACCTGGAAGACTTGCAAATGGGACAATAGTTCAAGCCCGCATACTCAAGCCTAAATAAGGCACATCCTTTCTCACAGGCATCTATCTTCTCATAGGGCATCTTAAGTACACGAAGGATTTTGTCTAACTGGTACAGGTTAGCAGGCATTACATGGCCTTTGGGTAGAAAGCGTCCAAATAGTGTCATCATCGCGTCGTAGCATTCTCTGCCCAAGTTGAATTGAGCCTTCAGAGCCATTACATGTGCGATGGCATCCAGCTGACAAAGCTCAGTGTGCTCGTGGAGAGGACGTTTTGAAGACTCCAACATTTCATTGAAGGCCTTTGCAGATTCCACCATCTCATCGTCCGAATCCCGAGCATCATCCAAGTCTTGCACCATGTCTTCGATCCCAGTACCATGCTCGTCGGTGCGACGACGAACCACCTCAGCTCTGGTACATTGGGCAGACTCACCATGAAATGTCCACACCGTATAATCAGGCGTAAAACCCCACTTCTGCAAGTGTTTACCCATTTCACCCTCTGTCCTTTGTGAAAAGTTGTCGCACCTAACACAGGGGCACCAGGTTTTTCTCTGGCCATTTGCAAATGCGGCTTTCACAAACCCCTTGGTTTTTGTTAACCATTCATTGGTTGTGTCTTTCTGACTAGTGTGACCGGTGTACATCCACGCACGATCAATCATCTTGCCTACCTACTAAACACACAAGAAATATATATATAATTCAGCATATATATTCATCAGTTAATCAAGTTTGTCAATTTTATTACGTCCATGCAACCTACACGCTAATAGGTAAAGATAGGTCCTAATCCCACCTGAGTATGTGAAGATTGGGTTCGTTTTCCCATGCTCTGCTCCGGATCCGACGCAAAATTTCGGCAGCACCTCCCCGCAGTTCTCTTGATACACGTCTCGGCAATAAACAGAGAGGATGTGTACCCGGAGAACAACAGGGAGGCACTGACGAAATTCTGCATCGGATCCGGAGCAGAGCATGGGAAAACGAACCCAATCTACACATACTCGGGCTGTCCATGGATAACGTTGGACAATTCGAAAGAATCACGGTTATAAATATGCAAATGCATGCATGTTTATAACTGTAACCCTTTTGAACGGGAGACGCATACTGGTCACGCATACTGATGATTGAATTTACCTATAGCTGGCAAGTATCATCGGCACGAAGACCGGAACAGAGCAAATGAAGGGGGGATGAGGAGATGTCATTTGTGCTCACCCACGAACGCAGGGGAGCTCGTCGAACGCACGGGGAGGTCGTCGAACACCAGACCCTCGCAGCGACGAAACAACTGCACATTTAAATCCACCCGATCAACACGAATATTCAATCCCGATAAAAAATCTCTATATATAAAAAATCTCTCTATATATAAAAAATCTCTATTTCTTCTTCTTCTTCCTTCTCTTCTTCTTCTTCTTCTCCTTCTTCTTCTTCTTCTTCTTCTTCTTCTTCTTCTTCTTCTTCTTATTTTCTTCTCCTCTTCTTCTTCTCCTCTTTTTCTTCTTCTTATCCTCTTCTCCTGTTTTTCCTCTTCTTCTCCTCTTCTTCTTCTCCTCTTCTCCTCTTTTTCTTCTTCTTCTTCTTCTTCTTCTTCTTCTTCTTCTTCTTCTTCTTCTTCTTTTCTTCTCCTCCTCTTCTTCTTCTTCTTCTTCTTCTTCCTTCTTTTCCTTTTTCCTCTTCTTCTCCTCTTCTTCTTCTCCTCTTCTCCTCTTCTCCTCTTTTTCTTCTTCTTCTTCTTCTTCTTCTTCTTCTTCTTGTTCTTCTTCTTCTTCTTCTTCTTTTCTTTTCCTCCTCTTCTTCTTCTTCTTCTTCTTCTTCCTTCTTTTCCTTTTTCCTCTTCTTCTACTTATTCTTCTTTTCTTCGTTTTTTTCATCTTCTTATTCTTCTTCTAATTTTGACTAACCGAAAATATGACTAACCTAAAATCTTCTTCTCCTAGTTCTTTTCTAACCTAACCTAGCACTAACCAAACTAAATATGAGTAATATAGCACTAACAGTAGCAATTAAATGAAAAAAAAGAAAAATAACAGAGAATAAGGGGAGGACTCACCGGAGGGAGCATCGGTGGCGGCGGAGCTGCGGACGGCGTGCCGGCGGGGCGGCGGTGGCAGAGTGGAGCGGCGGGGCGGCGGGGTGGCGGCCGCGGACGGTGGGGCGGCGGGGCGGTGGATCTGCACTAGGGCGCGGTGGGGCGGCGGGGCGTCGGATCGTCGGCAGCGACGGGCGCGGTGGGGCGGTGGGTCGGCGGCGGCGACGGGCGCGGCGGGGCGGTGGGTCGTCGGCGACGACGGGCGCGGCGGCGAGAGAGAGAGATAGAGAGAGGGGAGTGGAGGGGCGCGGCGAGAGAGAGAGAGAGAGAGAGTCATGGCGAGAGAAAGAGAGAGAGAGAGAGAGGGTCGCGGCGAGAGAGAGAGAAAGAGAGAGAGAGAGGAGCGCGCGCGGCGCCCGTTACAAATGTTAGTGAAATTTTTCTTTGCCATCTGCTTGTTGATGATCTTTGCCGTCTGCTGCTCTTTGCCGTCCGCTAGCGGACGACATCTAGGCCGTCCGTTTGACCTAACCAGCGCCGCGCTCCAGTGGGGCCCAAATGGGCTCTTTGCCGTCTGCGATTTTGCTAGTTGCCGTCCGCCTGCCTTTGCCGTCCGCTAGCCGACGGCAAAGAATGGACTGATGGCAAAAACCATCTTTGCCATGAGGCCTTTCTTTGCCGTCTGCTTTATGGAAGCGGACGGCAAAGACCATCTGTGCCGTCCGCTAGCAGACGGCAAAGAGTGGACTGATGGCAAATTCTTTGATTCCTGTAGTGTCATTACACAACAGGAAAGGTACGTGCTGCCGTGTTCGACACGGGTCAGCTTGAGGATGTGACGGCCGTGGGGCCCTCAATTATGTAGGCCACCAGCGCCGAGCATGGGGTATCCGCCAGTGCGGAGCATGGGGTGTCCGCATGCGTGGAGCATGGGGCATCCATGAGAGTGGGAGGGAGCTCCCACGTGCCAATGGCAGCGCCGGTAGAGGGAGCTCCGGAGCGTGTACAGCTCCATTTCGTTCGTAACTGTGGGGTCACGGATAGAACTTGCGGAGATGTTGGATGTTCCATGTGTTTTGTACCGGAACACCCTCCTCCGTTTCGAGCCGTGCCGCGCCGGGCCGGGAGATGTGCGTGACCCTGAAAAGGCCCTCCCACATGCGTGAGAGTTTGTGGAGTCCCTCTCTGGAGAGGATCCAGCACAGGACGAGGTCGCCCGCCTCGAGGGTGCGGGGGCGTATGTTGCGGCTGTGATAGCGACGCAATGCCTGCTGGTACCTTCCGCGCGAAGGGCGGCCTGGCGGTGCGCCCCTTCGAGGAAAAGCAGGTCATGGTCCCGCAGGCCGTCTTGACGAGACTCGTCGAAAGCCAAGACCCGCGGGGACCGGTGCTTGACCTCGGCCGGGAGAACCGCTTCTGCCCCGTAGACGAGGAAGAAAGCCGTCTCGCCGGTGGGCTTGGTCGCCGTGGTGCGGATAGACCATAGCACTGAAGGGAGCTCCTCCAGCCAGCCCTTGCCGCATGCCGCGAGCTGCTTCTTGAAGCTCCTAGTCTTGAGGCCCTTGAGGACCTCAGCGTTGGCGCGCTCGGCCTGGCCATTGCTTCGAGGGTGTGCCACGAAGGCGAAGCAGATCTACGTGCCGATGTTGGCGCAGTAGGTCTTGAACTGGCCGCTGGTGAACTGCGTGCCGTTGTCCGTGATGATGCGGTTGGGGATGCCAAAGCGGCACACCAGGCCCTTGATGAACTTGACCGCTGATCCTGCCGGAATGGTCCGGACAAGCTCCACCTCCGCCCACTTGGTGAACTTGTCGATGGCGACGTAGAGGTAGCGGTAGCCGCCAGCCGCACGAGGGAAGGGCCCGAGGATATCCAGCCCCTAGACCGCGAAGGGCCACGAGAGGGAGATGGTCTGGAGCCCTTGTGCCGGCTGCTGGATCTGCTTGGCGTGGAACTGGCAGGCCTCGCATGCCTGGACCAGCTCCGTGGCATCTTCGAGCGCTGTGGGCCAGTAGAAACCACTGCGGAATGCCTTACCTGCGAGGGTGCATGAGGATGAATGGTGGCCGCAGTCGCCTCCGTGGATGTCGGCAAGCAACTCGCGCCCTTGCTCCTTGGAGATGCACCGCAGCGCGACTCCGTTCGGGCGGTGGCGATACAGGTCACCCTCCCTCAAGTGGTAGAGCGCGACTTAGCGAACCAAACGCTCCGCTTCCGCGTCAATCTCCGGGAGGGCGCCCACCTCCAGATAGGCCTTGATCTCCGCGGTCCAGCTTTCAGGCTGCGGCTCGAGCGCCAACAGCAGGCGAGCGCCCAAAGCTGTTCCACAGTCTGGTGCGCCCATGGGTGGTGCGGGAGGGAGCTCTTCGCGAGGCGCTGTGATGCTGGCGATCGGGGGCGCCCCTGAAGGCTTCAGGAGCCGCTCCTCGAAGACACCGGGGCTCTGGGGCTCGCGGCGAGAAGCGCGCTTGGTGATTTCGTCCGCCTCGCTGTTGTCGCTACGAGGGACGTGCTGTAGCTCCATCCCATGAAGCGCTTCTCGAGCTTGCGCACCTCCTCCAGGGAGGCCGACATGTGCTCATCCTGCGGCTTGTACTTCTTGTTGGAGAAGTTGATGAGGAGCTGCGAGTCGCCCTTGATGATGATGCGCCTGACTCCAAGCACGATGGCGGCCTTGAGCCCGGCGATGAGTCCCTCATACTCGGCGATGTTGTTGGAGACCTTGTTGGTGCACCCGAAGCAAAGCTGCACTACGTAGTAAAGCTTGTTGCCTGTGGGTGTAGTGAGCACAACCCCAGCCCCCGCGCCCTGGCGCGCGAAGGCCCCGTCGAAGTGCATGCTCCAGCCTCTGGAGGTAGCCTCCTCGGGCAGGGAGGACTCCTCCTGCGGCTCGCCCTGACGCGTGTCCGTCCACTCAGCCGTGAAGTCTGCTAAGGCCGCGCCCTTGATGGTCCTGGTGGTGAGGAACTCCAGCTCGAAAGGCTGCAGCTCGATGTTCCATTCGGCGACGCGGCCGGTGGCATTCGGGCTCCGCAGGACTTGCTCCAGCGGGTAGGAGGAGATCACTCTGACTTGGTGACCCTGGAAGTAGTGGCGTAGCTTCCTGGAGGCCATGAGGAGTGCCAGGAGGAGCTTCTGCTGCATGGGGTACAGTTCACGCGCGTCTTGCAGCACCGTGCTGACGAAGTAGACGGGGTGCTCGACGAGGCGCGTGACCGTGTTATCCAAGTCGTGCTCGCCGAGGGGCCCAGGCTGCTGCGCCGCGGGGTCTCCAGAGACGGCGCCACGGGGGCCTTCGGAGAAGGGCCCTCGGCAGGCGCCGGCAGGGCCTTGAGGGGCTCCAGCGATGTCTCCGCGGCATCCGCAGGCACAGGCTTGGCATGCTTCTTCTTGACGCAGACTCGCTCCTCCCGCTCTGCCACAAGGGCCGCACTGGCCGTTTGGGGAGTGGCCGCCAAGTACAATAGCAGGCGCTCGCATGGACGCGGGGTGACCATGATGGGAGGGCTCGTGAGGTACCTTTTGAGGTCCTCGAAGGCAGCGTCGGCCTCAGGGGTCCACTTGAAGGGGCCTGACTTCTTCATGAGCTTGAAGAAAGGCAAAGCCCGTTCGCCGAACTTGGATATGAAGCGACCGAGCGAGGCCATGCATCCCGCCAGGCGCCGCATTTCCGTGAGGTTGCGGGGCGGCCGCATCTCCTCGATGGCCTTAATCTTCTCAGGGTTGGCCTCGATGCCGTGATGGGAGACCAGGAAACCCAGGAGCTTGCCGGAAGGGACACCGAAGACGCACTTGGCGGGGTTGAGCTTGAGTTTGACCTTGCATAGGTTGGCGAAGGTTTCCTTCAGGTCCTCGATGAGGGTGCGCGCCTCGTGCGTTTTGATGACGATGTCGTCGATGTATGCCTCCGCGTTTCTCCCCATCTGGCACCCCAGGCAGATGCGCATCAGCCTCTGGAAGGTAGCCCCCACGCTCCTCAGGCCAAAGGGCATGCACACATAGCAGAACACTCCGCAGGGGATGATGAAGGCGGTTTTCTCCTCATCTTCCTTGGCCATCTTGATCTGATGATAGCCCGAGAAGGCGTCCAGGAAGCAGAGCAGATCGCACCCGACGATGGAGTCTACTATTTGGTCAATCCTGGGTAGCAGGAAGTGGTCCTTGGGGCAGGCCTTGTTGAGGTTGGTGAAGTTGACGCACATGAGCTCGCCACCGTGCTGCTTGGCGACGACAACGGGGTTGGCGATCCACTCCGGGTGGAGCACCTCGCGGATGATTCGGCATCTTGTAGCTTCTCGACCTCCCCAATGACGAAGTCCTGCTTCTCGGGCGCCTGGCGCTGTACTTTCTCTTGACGGGGCGTGCGTTGGGGCACACCGCCAAGTGGTGCTCGATCACCTCCCTTGGCACGCCGGGCATGTCTGAGGCCGTCCAAGAGAACATATCAGCATTCGCCCGAAGGAAGTCGACGAGGGCGCCTTCTTGTTCGAGGGAAAGGCCGCTGCCAATGGTGAGGAAAGGGCCTGCGCCATTCCCATCCAACGACACTTTCTCGGTCTCGGCCCGCTCCTGCGAGAACAACAGCTTCTTCTTCGCGGGCGCCATCTCGGCAAGCTCAGGGGCGTCCTCACCGGCCTGGGATGTGGCGGCGGCCACCTTGTGGGTGTGCGCGAGGGCGCGCACCGCGCCCTTTACATCGCAACGGATTGTTAGGGTGCCACTGCTGCCGGGCATCTTAACGAGGCCATAGGCATGGTGTGTTGCGGCCATGAACTTGGAGAGCGCCGGGTAGCCCCGGATGGCGTTGTAGGGTAGGCCGATGCGAGCCACATCGAAGACCACGAGCTCCGTACGGTAGTTCTCGCGGGTGCCGAAGGTGACGGGGAGGCGCACCTGCCCCAAGGGGGGCAGTGGAGCCACCAGTGACGCCCGAGAAGGGCCCAGTGGGCACCAGGCGCCCACCCGGCGCCCGGAGCATCTCGAAGGTCTCCACAGAGAGCACGTTGAGGCCAGCGCCGCCGTCGATGAGCGTCTTGGTGACGGTCACACCGCCGATAGTCGGAGTGCACAGCAGAGGGACAGCCCCCACAGCCTTGGCGGACCTGGGATGGTCGCTGGCTGTCACGCCCAATATGCGGTCCTATACTCAAGGGACTCAAAATCCCACTAAGGATAGAAGCGCATATCGAAGACGCTTGCAAGGTGGATATCATTACATCGTACCATGTACATAATAGATGGGGATACATACAAATACATACAGTCATCACAGGAATACATCAATACATAGCAAACACCATACAGAAGAGCAGAATCCGACTACGGATGAAAACAAATGAAAAACACGAACGACATCCACCCTGCTAACCCAGGCTGCAGACCAAGAACCTATCCCAAGATCGACGAAGAAGAAGAACTCCAAAAACAGACGCGCATCGCTCTCACGTCAAGTCATCGCATTACCTCTACCTGCATCTGTTGTTGTAGTAATCTGTGAGCCACGAGGACTCAGCAATCCCATAACCATGGGTAACAAGACTATCAAAGCTTAATGGGTATGGAAGGGGTAAAGTGGTGAGGTTGCAGCAGGCACTAAGCATTGTATGGTGGCTAACTTACGAGTACAAGAATAAGAAGAGTAAACTACGCATAACGGTCGCAATCTAATAATGATCAACAAGTGATCCTGAACACCTACTTCCGAGTCAAATATAACCCCACCGTGTTCTCTTCCCGAACTCCCTCGAAAAGAGACGATCACGGTTACGCACGCGGTTGGTGTATTTTAATTAGAATTAGTGTCAAGTTCTCTACAACCGGAGGTTATAAATATCCAAGTCGCCACATAACCGCGGGCACGACTTCGCGTAAGATTTAACCCTGCAGGGGTGTTACAGCCTGGTCCATCACAAACCAACACAAGATGCGGTGGAAGACCTCAACCTTAAGAAAACCCGATCAACCTCGAGTCAGCCCGAAGTATCCTCAGAATCCCGGTGCACAAGACATTTCGACAATGGTAACACAAGTCCAGCAAGACCTCCCGGCGTGCCGACACCCTGATAGTAGCCACGCGTATCTCGTCTCAGGCCACGACCGGATGGGACATCCCACGAGTAAAACCAGATCCTCGAGTTTCCCCGCGGTGGCCCCGCAGTCTACCCGTTTCGGACCAACACCATCGGCACTGGCCCACCTGTATTATGTTGAATTAAGAATCCTCGGGTAGCGCTAACTCCCTAAGCAAATTAATTATTTGATTCAGTGTTATTATGTTGGCAAATGTTAAAACCAAAGTTGGGCCTTGCTGGAAGCGGTTATTCAAAGCAAACTGTCAAGAGGGTCCCATACCCCTGAGCATGTTAGGAACGCTAATCAAGGATCATAACACCGGCATTACAGAAACTAGGGCGGCGTGAGTGGAACAAAACACCAGGCAAAGGACGAGCCTTCCACCCAAAACCAAGTATATAGATGCATTAATTAAATAATAGATATTGTGATATCCCATGATATCCATGTCCCAACATGGAACAACCTGCAACTGCACCTGCAACTAGCAACGCTATAAGAAAGGGGCTGAGCAAAGCGGTAACATAGCCAAACAACGGTTTGCTGGGTAAGGGTGGTTAGAGGCTATATCGTGGCATATGGGAGGCTGACATATATGTGGTAGGAAGCGCGACATAGCGATAGCAACGAGACAACTAGCAAGCAAAGATAGTAAAGATATCCAAGGTCATGATCATCTTGCCTGAAATCCCGCTAGGAAGAAGATCGAATCCATGAAGAAGACGAACACGCGTAGTCGAACGAATCCTCACACTTCGCAACATAACCGGGACTATCGAGAAGAAGCACAACCGGAAAGAAATAAACAACATGGTAAACACACAAGCTTAAACATGGCATATGCACAATCAAGTATGATGCATGTCCGGTTTAATGAGGCATGGCATGGCAAGATGCAACAACCAAATACTACACATTAAGTGAAGCTTAATATGCAACGAGTTGCATATTGACGAAACTCCACAACAATTATTTAGTTCACTCCCGTTTATGCTACTCATCAATATTAAAAGTTGGTTAACATTGCAAGAGGTGAAGCACAATTAAACTATCTATCTAGGCAATTTAAATGAGGCCGGAAACAACAAACAACAATTCCGGAAAATCCCCATATGCAAATTTCGAATTTGGTACTGTTCTGCCTAAAAGACAATTTTAATGTTGTTAAACAGCAAAATAAAGTGCACCATGATAATCTACACATTTTTCCACCCCATTTACATATAAATTTTATTTAATTCGGAGCTACGGTTATTTAGATATGAAGTAAATCATTTTAGCATGTCATTTATGCAAATTAATGCAAACAACAAGTTTAAACATTTTAAATACGGATGAAAGTTGCATATTATGAAACTACACAAAATTCTAAGCATTTTACATATAAAGTTTGTTAAATTATGATGCATGGTCAATTAATTATTATATGCATGAACATGAGGGTGTAATCTGTAAAACAGCAATTTCCCTGGATAAATGCTAAAATCGCAGACAGCAGGAAAAATATATACGGGCCGAATCTGAGCAAACTGGGCTAAATAGACATGGTTGCGGGATACAAAAGAGCGCTCAGGGCGAGGGACTGGTTGGATGCTCACCATGGGCCAAGCCCAGTCGGTGGAGAGGTGGGCCGGCTCGGGCGGTCTTGGCTTGGGCCCTGCGGGCCCTGCGGTGGTGGGAGAGAGAGAGAAATCGAGGTGGCGCGCGCTGTTTGGCTGGGGAGGCGGTTGCGGCGGCGGCTGGTGGCGGCGCGGCCCGTGGCCAGCTGCCAAGTGGCGGGCGAGGGCTGGCGGCACGCGGATTTCAAGGAGGAGGCGGCTGGAGGTAGGGGAAGACTAGGGTTAGGCTAGGGTTGCCTGATTTGGAGGAGGGGGTGTCCATTTATAGGCAGGAGGGGCTAGGAGAGGGATTATTGGGGTGTTTCGGAGCCCTCCGATCGCGATCCGACGGTTACGGTCGGAGGGGGGGTCTAGACTGGGCTAGGTGGGCTGTGTAGATGGGTTTTGGCTGAGGAGAGAGGGAGGATGGCAGCCCGGCGTGGTTTTCGGAACACCGAAAAGGTCCAACGTTTTACCGGCTATAGTGCCGCTATAGGTTATCCGTTGGGGCACCAAACAACCTCCGAATGGGACGAAATTTGGTAGTCGGTCTACCTACAATATAACAAGACCGCACGCCAACTTTCACTCCATTCCGAGAACATTTTTCTCCCACTTATAAAATAATATTTCGGAGGTGCCGCGGGCGCGTGCGAGTGTGTTGGGTCTCGAAACGGACAGCGGAAGGGACGCGGAGAAGCCGGCAACTACGAACGGATGCAAGTTTTGAAAAAAAATGACGGCAACGGAGTACCGATGCAATGCGAATGAAACGCACTTGACGACATGGCAAGGTGCAACAAGCAAACGAATCACACGGCAACGACAGAAAATAACTGGAAGGAATCTGGGGCATCGGTCTGGGGGCGCCACACTGGCGTCGAAGGAGACGGGGAACTCAGACCACTTGAGGCGGCTGGCGGGCTCGGGCGCCTGAAGGGCCGCGCTCACTTCGCGCGTGAAGTGCTTGAGGTGGCGGCTGGACGGAGGGGCCTGGGCCCCTTCCGGGATGCAGGCCACCCCTCGGGGCCCCTGGGAACCCCCGCTGGTGGCGATGGCCTTGGTTGGGCGGCGGCCGCCGGCACCGCTCAGCACGGACGGGCCGCAGCCCGGAGGAGGAAGAAGACAGGGAGCGGCGCGCCCAGGTCGCTCAGCGCGCCGCGGTGAAATGGACACAAGGCGAGGGGGCGCCTGGCCTCCGCTGGCGGTGAAGACGAGCTCGGTGATGCGCTCGAGCCAGGCGTCGCGGCCGTCCTTGGAGGGGGGACAGCGCAGCAGCCCCCGAGCCATGAGCAGCGCGGCGCGTGGAGCAAGGGGGCCGCTCCCTGCGGGCGAAGACTCGATGGAGGAGAGGCCGCGGTCCTGCCCACTCGGTGACGGGTGGATGGAGGAGGACGCCCGCTCCCCAACGGGCCCGGCGGCGGCGACTCGACGTGCAGCGCGCTCGCGGCGCGCGGTGGCGTCGTCCATGTCGGTGCTGATGTTGAGGTCGAAGGCGCGAAGACGGCAAGTCCCCCTACCTAGCGCGCCAAATGTCGGAGTCTAGGATCTGCGTCCAAGAAACTTCTCCAAAAATTTAGGATTCAAACTCTGGGGGACTTTGCTTGGCGACCTACGACACGACGGCCACTACGGCGGGAACACGACGGGCTCGTCGGCTCACACCGGACACAAAGGGGACGCGCGAGCTACCCAGGTTCGGGCCACCGTGCGGTGTAATACCCTACTCCTACTTGTGTTGGATTGCTCTGTGGTGGAGAGCTTGTGCTCGAGGTACAAGAGGTGTGGGGGAGAATGGGTCCCTAACCTTACATGGAAGCTGCCCTGCCCCTTTTGTAGTGCCTTGCTCCTCTTCCCCAAAAATATCAGCGGGAAAGGGTTGCCACAGGGCGGCAATTCAAAAGGGGGACAAGAGCGCAGGCTTATCCTGACTAAAGGCGGTCTCCGCCTACTAAAGCAGCTCTTTGTGATGCGCTGGTGGGCTTGGCGATAACCTCCGTCCTGGCACGCTGGTCCGTCCTGATCTTCTATCACCAAAGAGGAAAACCTTTGGGACTTGCTATGGGAGGCAGATGCCACTGCTCCCTTATCACTAAAATGGAAACCTGTCTGGGCTGTACCCTGCTGTCCTTCCCCTGGCATCGGGACGTCACCCACATGAGAGACCAGCTGGCGCCGTACGTCATGCCCTCTGAAGCGGCCTCGCGAGGGGTCGCCTCGCGAGGTGATCTGGGGCCTGCCGGCCTCACCAGGGCTTGGCCTGGCGGAGAGGGGCCTCGCGAGGCTAGCTCCTCGTGAGGCGACTCCCTCCTGGACAACGGCGCCAGGGCCGCCTTGCCGGGGCCAGCCCAAGCGTCGCCTCCTGGGCCAGAGGCAGACGGGCCGTGGTACCCTGGTTCCCACTGGGCTGACACCTCCTTATTACGCGCAAAAGAAAATATTCATCCCCCTGACAAATGGGACCCATCTGCTATATTTTCGCACGCGAGGAAGTGCCTCCTTATCCTCCCTGACAGCTGGGACCCACCCGGTCGAAGTGTACGTATCATTGTCTGTCTGGTCGTGAACGTGTACATACATATTGGTCGATCCGTCGCATGAACCATGGCCGCGTAAGGAGCGGCACGTGTCATAGTAGAGCCCCATACGTAGTTGTTCAGGCAGTCTCGTCTAAATTGAGTACACGTACGTACAACCACGCTGCAAAAAATACGGCCACGTATGTACATACGGGCGGGGTCTCGAATGCGTACTCATGCATACGTACGGCCAGGGCTCATGCACATGGAGAGGCAACGGACGGCAGCACCAGCGTCCTGTTCATCGGCAGCCAACCGACTAGGTCGGAACAGAGAAACAGCGTCGTGTTCATCGGGAGGCATGCCGACTGGGTCGGAATGCGTCCTGTTCATCGGGAGCCAACCGGCTTGGACGGAACAGCCGAAACGGGGTGCTATTCATCGATCCCCCACCGGCTGGGTGTCCGGCGTACCACAAAACAGAGGAAAACAGCCTTCTGTACGACCGCCTACGGTCGAAACGGGGTCCTGTTCATCGGCTGGGGGTCTGGCGTACCGCAAAATGGAGGAAACGGACTTCTGTTCAACCGCCTACGGTCGAAACAGGGTCCTGTTGATCGGAAGGGGTCTGGCGTACCGCAAAATGAAGGAAACGGACTTCTCCCCAACTGCCTACGGTCGAAACGGGGTCCTGTTCATCGGGAAGGGTGTGGCATACCGCAAAACAGGACTCCATAGGCTACTATTCATCCACCGTCGACTTCCTCTAGCCTCCACCAGCTACTGTTCATCAACCATCGACTTCCTCCAGCCTCCACCGGCTACTGTTCATCCAGCCTCCACGCAGTCCTGTTCATCCACCCTCAACCGGCTGGGGTGTGGCGGCCTCCTCGGGGTCCTGTTCATCCAACGCCAACCGCCTACTACCACGGGGTCCTGTTCATCCAACCCCCACCGGCTCGGGTGTGGGGCGTACGAGCGGGCGGCAGCAACGGGAACTGTTCATCCACAGCCAGCCAACCAGCTCGATCGATGCGTCTCGACTCGTGTCTACGTGTATCGCACGCGCGGCAGCAACGGGCACTATTCATCGAGAGGCAAACCCAACTCGCTACATCTCACACGAGGGCTCGATGCAATGCATCGATCGATCGGCTTCAGTAAGCAACAGCAGCGATCGATTGCTCAGGTTTAGTTACCATCGAAGGAATCGGCGGGGTTCAGTTAGTAGTAAAGGAATCGCTCGGGTTCAGTTAGCAGCGAAGGGATCGATCGACTTCAGTACGTAGTGGGATTGATCGCTCGGGTTTAGTACGTAGTAGTGTGAGGGATCGACTGATCGATCGGGTTCAGTAAGCGAACGCCTCATTCGGGTTTAGTTAATAAAAGCCTCGCACACACGCACGTACGAGAGAAACGCGCAAACCACAGTGCATCGCTCAGCCCCGACCACCCACCGAGTGCCCACCGTATCCGGGAAACTCCCCAAAAATTTCCTCGCCCTCACTTCTACCACGATTTTTTATGTCATGGACGGCCCAAAGAATGTCATACGGGTGCGTCTCCGGCCCGCCCAGGACAAAAAGCCCATTTTCTGTCATAATTTTTGTCATAAAAGTAGGAGCCCACCACATCTATGATGATATGTGTTTTTGTCACAATTATCGTCATAGAAGTGTCACAACCATGACAGAAAAATTTTCGTTCGGGCCATAATGTCATGGATGTGTCCTTTTTTGTAGTGGGAGGAGAGGGGGAAGGTCCCCCCTCCTTCTTCTTCTTCCTTTGCCCTCCGGGGGGGAGAGGGAGCTCTCCCTAGATTGGATCTCTCTGTTGTCTTCTGTTTTCGCGGCTGTTTTCGGAGCCCTTCACCGTTTCTTATATTCCCAGAGATCCGTAACTCCGATTGGGCTGAAATTTTGAGGGGATTTTTATCTAGAAATTATCTTTCTTGCGGTGAAGGAAGAACTCCAACCAACCTACAAGGTGCCCACAAGGCAAGGGGGCATGGCCAGGGGGGTTGGTCGCGCCCTGTTGCCCTGTGGAGCCCTCGGACACCGTCTTGCATTGATTCTTTTTCCCAAAAATAACATATATTCCAAAAAAAATCTCCGTAAAGTTTTATCACGTTTGGACTTCGTTTGATATGGATTTTCTGTGAAACAAAAAACATGCAAAAACAGGAACTAGCACTAGGCACTGGATCAATAAGTTAGTCCATAAAAATAATATAAAAGTGCACTAAAACCATACAAAATTATTGTAAACATGGCACGAATACTTCATAAATTATATATACGTATGAGACATATTAGCATCCCCAAGCTTAATTTCTGAGCGTCCTCGAGTAGGTAAATGATAAAAGAAATAATTTATGTAGTGTGAATGCTAGTATAGTGCACAAGTTTGATCAATGATAATTTCAATCACTTTTTCTAGCATCATTATATATCATAAACAGTAGCTCAACTCATAAAACTTCTCATGATCAAGTAGCAAGCTATTCACATGTTAAAGTATAGACCATAAACTTTCTTGAAAACTAACAAACTATGTTCTCAGTCATCAAACAATTGCAATTCATCTTATTTTCAGGAAGGGTCTATGTAAGAGCTTTGGTTTAGCAAATTCCACATACTCAACTATCATATAGTCTTCCATGATTGCTGACACTCAAAGCATATTTTTAGAACAAGATGTTTCAACCAGACACAGAGGAAGATAGGGGCTTAATGTTTCGCCTCCCAACTTATTTATCTCAGGGATAATGTCAACAATAATAACTCATGATTACCTATATTCAACTGGATATATATATATATGCCTGGATCATTCCCTACCAAATGATGCTTGCCAAGTGGAGAATAATTCAGGTTGAAATGAGAATGAATACTATTGAATCTTGCATAAAAGTAAAAGCTGAAAATTAAAAGAAAGGCCCTTCGCAGAGGGAAGCAGAGGTTGTCATGCGCTTTTGATTTTTGGATGTGCAAGCCCTTAATGCAAAGGAACGTCACTTTGTATTGCCCCTTGTGATAGCAACCTTTATTATACAGTCCGTCGCTTTTATTTCTTTACTATCACAAGTTCGTACAAAGCTTATTTTCCCTTGCAATAAAAGATCATACATATTTAGGAGCAATTTTTATTGCTTTGTGCACCGATGACAACATACTTGAAGGATCTTATTCAATCCATAGGTAGATATGGTGGACTCTCATGACAAGAAACTGGATTTAAGGGTTTTGGGATGCACAAGTAGTATTTCTACTTAGTATGAAATTTTGGCTAGCAAAAGATTATGAGCAAGCACCACATGTTAGAGGATCCATGACAATATTGCTTATATGTGAATATAAACAAACATAACCCATCACGTTGTCTTCCTTGTCCAACATCAACTACTTGATCAAGCTAGAAAATAATTAATGGGGGCTCACAATCATAGAAGATGTCCAAGATAGTATATTTATATGTGAAATCTCTCTTCCTTTAATATTCTTTCATGAATTGTTCAAGTGACCAATGTTGTGTTTGCTAACTTTCAATAAATTTTACCACTTATACTTCTTATATGTGAAGTCACTACTTCCCATGGGACAAGAATATGAAGCACATATAATTTCAACTTTATGATATTCAATTCATTCAACAATTTACTCTTAGGATATAAGTGAAGCACAAGAGTAAATGGCAAACTACTCCAAAAGATATAAGTGAAGATCAATGAGTAATCAAACAATTAAGTACCTATGTGCAGACTCTATCCAATTCAAAATTTTCAGACCTAATGATTTTATTAAACGGCAAGCAAAATTAAAATAAAAGGGCACTCCAAGAATAGCACATATCATGTGAACAAGTAAAAACTTAGGCTAACCGATAGGTGTTGATGAAGAAAGGTGGGTTGCCTACCGGGGCATCCCCAAGCTTAGTTGCTTGATACTTCTTGGAATATTTTCTTGGGGAGCCTTGGGCATCCCCAAGCATGAGCTCTTGTGTCTCCTTAATTCATCTCATATCACGGTTTCTCCTAAGTCTTAAAAACTTCATCCACACAAAACTCAACAAGAACTCGTGAGATAAGTTAGTACAAATCAATTGAAAACCTTAACATTCTCTACTGTAGAAAATCAATAAAATTATAATTAAACATTGCATACTAAATGCCTATGCATATTTAATACTCCTATCCACAAATAGAAACATTAAACAAGCAAACATATGCAAACAATGCAACTATAACCAAAATCTGTCTAAACAGAATAGTCTGTAAAGGGGGAATAAAAATTCATAATTACCTATCTCCAAAAATTCTGAAAAATTACCATGTTACATAGAACTCATGAATGCTTACTTTTTAAAAATTTCAGATTTTTATCAAGTTCGGACTATTCAGTAATATTTTGGACATAACAAAAAAACTTTCTGTTTTCAAACAGCAACACATAAACTTGCAAAGTGAGTATGGTAAAGGCTATACTTGGCATTTTATTGAGATAAAAAGATGCAAACATAATTATAAATAACATCAAGCAAATATAAATAAAATAAAATGACGCTCCAACCAAAACACATATTATGTGACGAATAAAAATATAGTTCCGAGTGAGGTTACCGATAGTGTTGAAGACGAAAGAGGGGATGCCATCCGGAGCATCCCCAAGCTTTGACGCTTGAGTCTTCCTTGAATGTTACCTTGGGTGCATTGGTCATACCTAGGCTTAGGTTCTTTCTGCGCCTTATTCTTCTCATATCATTGTCTCACCCAAAACTTGAAAACTCCAATCACACAAAACTTAACGGAACTTGTGAGATAAGTTAGTATTATAAAAATAAATCATCCACTTAGGTACTGTCAAGACAAGACTCATAATTGTTTTCACCTAATTCCTACTTTATTCTATCATTTCCACAATTTATATTACTCAATATAAGCTATGGAAACACTAAAACAAGCAAACTATGCATTGAAAACAGAATCTGTGAAAAACAGAACAGCATGTAGTGAGCGAATTAAAAGGCATACTTCTGTAACTCCAAAAATTCTGAAAAATTAGGACAACGTAAAACATTTGCATATTAGTACTGTGTACAAATTTTAGAATTTTCTCATGTTCCAGTACATAATGTAAAATCGTGCACTGGACGCTAAACTTTCTGTTTTTGCACAGAACCAAATAAACAAACATCTACATCAACCTAAAGGCTTTACTTGGTACTTTATTGAAATAAAACATATAAAACATGATTACTACAGTAGCTTAATCATGTTAAATCACACAAAACATAAAATATAAATATTGGGTTGCCTCCCAACAAGCGCTTTTCTTTAAAGCCTTTTAGCTAGGCATCGATAATTTTATGATGCTCACACAAAAGTAAGAATTGAAACATAAAGGGAGCACCATGAATCATATAGCATACACATTTAAGCCTAACCCACTTCCTATGCATAGGAATTTTATAAGAAAACAATTTATTGTAGCGAGAATCAACTAGCATAGGAAGGCAAAACAAGCATGACTTCAAAACTTTCATCCTAAAGAGAGGAAACTCGATGCTGTTGAAATATATATAAGCATATATACCCCTCTCATAATAATTTTCAGTATCATCATGAACAAATTATACAATATAACTATCACATAAAGCATTATTTTCATGATCCACAAGCATTGAAATTTTATTACTCTCCACATAAGCAAATTTCTTCTTATTCATAATAGTGGGAGCAAACTCAACAAAATAACTATCATGTGATACTTGATTTATATAATCAATTTGAGCATTAAAATCCTGATGACAAGTTTCATGGTTATCATTATTCTTTATATCATAAGTGTCATCACAATAATCATCATAGATAGCAACTTTGTCCTCATAATAATCAATTGAAACCTCTTCCAAGGTAGTGGATTGAACATTAAATAAAGTCATGACCTCTCCAAATCCACTTTTATCATTATTTCAATAAGATTCACCACCCTCCAAATTAGTGGGATCATTATTGCATAAAGTTGACACTCTTCCAAACTCACTTTCATCATTGTAATCATCATAAATAGGAAGCATGCAATCATCATAATAAATTTGCTCATCAAAACAAGGGGGACTAAAAAGATCATCTTCATCAAACATAGCATCCCCAAGCTTATCGCTTTGCATATCATTAGCATCATGGATATTCAAAGAATTCATACTAACAACATTGCAATCATGCTTATCATTCAAAGATTTTATGCCAAACATTTTATTGAATTCTTCTTCTAACACTTTGGCACAATTTTCCGATCCATCATTTTCAAGAAAGATATTATAAAGATGAAGCATTTGAGGCAACCTCAATTCCATTTTTTTAGTTTTCTTTTATAAAACCAAACTTGTGAATAAACAAGAAACTAAAAGATTCAATTGCAATATCTAAAGATACACCTTCAAGCACTCACCTCCCCGGCAACGGCGCCAAAAAAGAGCTTGATGTCTGCTACACAAATTTATTCTTGCAGACTCGGTTGGGCCACCAAGCGCAGAGTTTTGTAGGACAGTAGCAAATTTCCCTCAAGTGGATGACCTAAGGTTTATCAATCTGTGGGAGGTGTAGGATGAAGATGGTCTCTCTCAAACAACCCTGCAATCAAATAACAAAGAGTCTCTTGTGTCCCCAACACACCCAATACAATGGTAAATTGTATAGGCGCACTAGTTCGGCAGAGAGATGGTGATACAAGTGTAGTATGGATAGTAGATATAGGTTTTTGTAATCTGAAATAATAAAAACATCAAGGTAGCAAGTAACAAAAGTGAGCACAAACGATATTGCAATGCTTGAAAACAAGGCCTAGGGTTCATAATTTCACTAGTGCAATCTCTCAACAGTGCTAACATAATTGAATCATATAACAATCCCTCAACGTGCAACAAAGAATCACTCCAAAGTTCTTAGAAAACGGAGAACATAAGAAGAAATTGTTGTAGGTAGCAAAACCACCTCAAAGTTATTATTTTCGATCAATCTATTGAGCCATCCCTATAAGTGTCACAAACAGCCCTAGAGTTCGTACTAAAATAACACCATATGATACGCATCGATTATCTCTAATGTCACCTAGATACTCCAATGTCACCACAAGTATCCATGAGTTAATTATTTGACATGCATCAAACAATTTCAGATTCATAATATTCAATCCAAGACAAAGAACTTCAAAGAGTACCCCAAAGTTTCTATCAGAGAAAGTAGGACGAAAACATGCATCAACCTCTATGCCAAGATTACCCCAATGTCACCTCGGGAATCTGCAAGTGTAGCGACCCGACCTCAGACGGTCAAGCCTCTGTGTATCTGTGTCATCCCTGGATCAATATGCTGGCACACGCAATACATCAATGTATATATATCAAAGTGCAATCACATGTATAAATAACGTAAAACTGATATATACCTCATAAGTCTCAGCGGAAACAAACAAACTGGTGTGGAGTCCCATCAACGCCATCGGCAGGTTGTGTGTAGACCGTAACCCTATACCGTAACTCTTTCTCATGGTAGAAATATCTGCAACATGAAACGTTGCAGCTGTGTAGGTCAGTACATTGAATGTACCGGCAAGATCACAGTATGAAGCAGATGATAAAGACTATTCTATATGCAAAAGGCTTTGAGGCTCTGTGTCTGAGTTTTTGCGTAAAAGTTGGTTTTATTGAATTCTTGTACCAAGTTGGTTGAAGGGGCCGTCGCTCCTGGGGGTCCTTGGGGTCGGGGAGGAAGACGGCAAGGTCCGGCACGTCGCGGCGATGGAGATGGTTTCGTCCACAACGCCGGTTTCCTCCTCTCGCGACGGTGATGAGTGGCTGGAGCAGTGGGTAGAGCCGGCGAGATTCGAGAGAGGTTGGGGATCTTGATCCCTTGTGGTTCTGCGAGGGAGAGGAGTTCAGGGAGATTCAGATTGTCAAAACAGAACGAACAGAGAAGAGGAGGTGCTCGGGGAACCTTTGGTGGTGGCGGAATCATCCAGCAAAAGCGTCAGGTGGCGGTGAACTCAGGTGAGATCGGATCAGGGTGAAACGGTCATGGGAGATCATGATTTTTGTGAAAATCGGATGAGCGGAGGGAGGGCGATATATATAGGGTTCTTGGCGTGAGGGAGGGGCAAGGAATCGGATCGAATCAGGCAAGATTTGAGATCGGGTGCAGTCGTTTGTGAACAGGAGACCGAACGGGAGGTAGGAGATGACGGGCGGGTCCCGCATGTCGGTGACTACGAGGGAGAGGCAGAGAGATCGGGTGCCCGAGGCGTACCGATTCAGCGAGGGAGTGGGCCGTGGGCCTGTTTCCCTAGCTGGGCCAGCGGCTAGCGCCTGGCCTGGCGCTGGGCTCTTCTCTTTTTTCCAAACAAAGAACAAAAGGAATAAAATGAAATAAAAATAAAAGTTTCCTTAGGCATATTATATACCAAAATTCTTAGAATAAAATAAAATAAAAATATGAACTATTTTTCAGAGGCAAATAAAATACTTTAAAAAAATTATTTTTGCAATAACTTCAAAATGGATTTGAATTTGATTTTTGAATCTTTTGCAAATAGTTTCTGTTTTTTTTTCAAATACTTTTCAAATCTTTCTCTGAATTTTGAAGGGTCATGTTTCCTTCACTCAAATATTTCTTTTATCAGAGAATTTTGAAAAGATTAAAACTCAGGATTGAATAGGGATTCAAATGGAAAAACTTCATATGGAAAAAGTTGAAAGTGCTTTCCCATATTTGAAAATGGTCCTCATCACTTCCCACTCTATTTCATATACTTTGAAGAAGTCCTATTATCTTCAAAAGGAATTCAAATCTTTTCAAAACCACTTTTCATTTCTTTAAATGGAAGAAGTCATATTATCTTCACTATAGGGTTTTGTGATGAAATGAATTTGAATTCATGGGGATCAAAATGCAAAGATGAAAGTTTGGGAAAGTCCTTTTATTCCCTCTCATTCAACTTTCAAAAAGTTTCAAATTTCACTCAATTTCACACAATCAATCACACAACAATCAAACAAACGACCAAAATTATTTATTTAATATAACATTCCAAAATTTAGAATTTTGGGATGTTACAGCAAGTTGAAGACCAAAACATACATCAAGTGACTCAATAGAATACCCCATTTTCACCACGGGTATCCACATGCAAGACATACATCAAGTGTTCTCAAATCCAAAATATTCAATCCGATAATAATGAAACCTCAAAGGGAAAGACTAAATTCATCACAACAAGATAGAGAGGGAAGAACACCATATGATCCAAATATATTAGCAAAGCTCGTGGTACATCAAGACCGTGCCAAATCAAGAACACGGGAGAGAGAGAGAGAGATCGAACACATAGCTACTAGTACATACCCTCAGCCTTGAGGATGAACTACTCACACATCACCATGAGAACGGAGGAGAAGTTGGTGGTGATGGTGATGGAGGAGATGTCCCCGGCGGCATCCCGGCGCCACCAGAGGAGAGGGGGAAGGGGCCCCCTCCTTCTTCTTCTTCCTTGGCCCTCCGGGGTGTGGGGGAGAAGGAGCTCTCCCCTAGATTGGATCTCTCTGTTGTCTTATGTTTTCGTGGCTGTTTTGGAGCCCTTCACCGTTTCTTATATTCCTGGAGATCCGTAACTCCGATTGGGCTGAAATTTTGAGGGAATTATTATCTGGAAATTATCTTTCTTGTGGAGAAAGAAGGGCTCCAACCGACCTACGAGGTGCCCACAAGGCAAGGGGGCGCGGCCAGCAGGTAGGCCGCGCCCTGTTGCCTTGTGGAGCCCTCAGACACAGTATTGCATTGATTCTTTTTCCCAAAAATCACATATATTCCAAAAAAATCTCCGTAAAATTTTATCGCGTTTGGACTTCGTTTGATATGGATTTTCTGCGAAACAAAAAACATGCAAGAAATAGGTACTGGCACTAGGCACTGGATCAATAAGTTAGTACATAAAAATAATATAAAAGTGTACCAAAACATACAAAATTATTGTAAACATGGCATGAATACTTCATAAATTATAGATACGTTGGAGACGTATCAGCATCCTCAAGCTTAATTTCTGCTCGTCCTCGAGTAGGTAAATGATAAAAGAAATAATTTATGAAGTGTGAATGCTAGTATAGTGCACAAGTTTGATCAATGATAATTTCAATCACTTTTTCTAGCATCATTATATATCATAAACGGTAGCTCAACTCATAAAACTTTTCATGATCAAGTAGCAAGCTATTCACATGTTGAAGTATAGACCATAAACTTTCTTGAAAACTAACAAACTATGTTCTCACTCATCAAACAATTGCAATTCATCTTATTTTCAGGAAGGGTCTATGTAAGAGCTTTGTTTAGCAAATTCCACATACTCAACTATCATATAGTCTTCCATGATTGCTGACACTCAAAGCATATTTTTAGAACAAGCTGTTTCAACCAGACACAGAGGAAGATAGGGGCTTAATGTTTCTCCTCCCAACTTATTTATCTCAGGGATAATGTCAACAATAATAACTCATGATTACCTATATTCAACTGGATATATATATGCCTGGATCATTCCCTACCACATGATGCTTGCCAAGTCGAGAATAATTGAGGTTGAAATGAGAATGAATACTATTGACCCTTGGATAAAAGTAAAATCTGAAAATTTAAAGAAAGGCCATTCGCAGAGGGAAGCAAAGGTTGTCATGTGCTTTTGATTTTTGGATGTGCAAGCCCTTAATGCAAAGGAACGTCACTTTATATTGCCCCTTGTGATAGCAACCTTTATTATGCAGTCCGTCGCTTTTATTTCTTTACCATCACAAGTTCATACAAAGCTTATTTTCCCTTTTAATAAAAGATCATATATATTTAGGAGCAATTTTTATTGCTTTTTGCACCGATGACAACATACTTGAAGGATCTGTTGGGGAGCATCGCATGGGAAACAAAAAAAATTCCTACGCACACGCAAGATCTATCCATGGTGATGAGCATCTACGAGAGGGAGAGTGAATCTACATACCCTTGTAGATCGCTAAGCGGAAGCGTTAAGAAACGCGGTTGATGTAGTCGAACGTCTTCGCGATCCAAATCGCAAGTCGTCCCTCGATCCAAACACGATCTAGCGCCGAATGGACGGCACCTCCGCGTTTAACACACGTACGGCTTGATGACGCCTTCACCTCCTCGATCCAGCGAGCGATGCTGAAGTAGTGGATGAGTTCTGGCAGCACGACGGCGTGGTGATGGTGGTGAGGAACAATCTCTGTAGGGCTTCGCCAAGCACTACGGAGATTATGACGGGAGGAACTAGAGGGTTTGGCTTGCCAACACACGGCTTGGGAAATCTTGATGTATCCCGTGTGCTAGCCCTGCCCCTCTATTTATATGTTGAGCCCTGGGGTCTAAACTTGGAGAGAAAGCCTCCACAAGGTCGGTTTTGCCCGCACAAGGTCGGTTTGGCCCGCACGGAAAGTGTCCCACTCGGATTCCAGCAGTACCGCGTACAAGCGGTAGTACCGCTCATGAGCGGTAGTACCGCTTGAGCGGTAGTACCGCTTCACACAAGCGGTAGTACCGCTTACGCGGTAGTACTGCCTTACCAGCGGTAGTACCGCTTAAGGCAGCAGCAAAACTTCCTTTTGCACTTTCCAATACCTCGTGGGCTTTACCCCTTTGGCCCATATAAAGTGTTGCTGCACCCGAACACTTCGGTAAACATCCGGAACCCCTTCCAGTGAATTCCGGAACCCTTCCGGAGATCAAAACACTATTATCACATATATCAATCTTTTCCTCCGGACTCTTCCGGAGATCCTCGTCATGTCCGGGATTTTATCCGGGACTCCGAACATCCTTCGGTCACCAACACAATAACTCAACTATACTAATCGTCACCAAACGTTAAGTGTGTAGACCCTGCGGGTTCGAGAACTATGTAGACATGACCGAGACACCTCTACGGTCAATAACCAATAGCGGGACCTGGATGCCCATATTGGTTCCTACATATTCTATGAAGATCTATATCGGTCGAACCTCTATGTCAAGGATTCAGTTAATCTCGTATGCTGTTCCCTTTGTTCTTCGGTATGTTACTTGCCCGAGATTCGATCGTCGGTATCTCTATACCTAGTTCAATCTCGTTATCGGCAAGTCTCTCTACTCGGTCCGTAATACAAGATCTCGTGGCTAACACTTTAGTCACATTGCTTGCAAGGCTCATTGTGATGTTGTATTACCGAGTGGGCCCTGAGATACCTCTCCATTACATGGAGTAACAAATCCCAGTCTTGATCCATGCCAACCCAACAGACACCCTCGGAGATACCTGTAGAGCATCTTTATAGTCACCCAGTTACGTTGCGACGTTTGATACACACAAGGTATTCCTCCGGTGTCTGTGAGTTGCATGATCTCATGGTCATAGGAACAGATACTTGACATGCAAAAAAAATAGCAATAAACTGACACGATCATATGCTACGTTTATAGTTTGGGTCTTGTCCATCACATCATTCTCCTAATGATGTGATCCCGTTATCAAATGACATCTCATGGTCATGGCTAGGAAACCTTCACCATCTTTTGATCAACGAGCTAGTTAACTAGAGGCTTACTAGGGACACAGTGTTGTCTATGTACCCACACATGTATTTGAGTTTCCAATCAATACAATTATAGCATGGATAATAAACGATTATCATGAACAAGGAAATATAATAATAACCAATTTATTATTGCCTCTAGGGCATATTTCCAACAGTCTCCCACTTGCACTAGAGTCAATAATCTAGTTCACATCACTATGTGATTTATATTGTAATGAACCGAACACCCATGCAGTTCTGGTGTTGTTCATGTTTCGCCCTTGGAAGAGGTTTAGTCATCGGATCTGCAACATTCAGATCCGTGTGTACTTTGCAAATATTTATGTCGTCCTCCTTGATGTAATCGCGGATGGAATTGAAACGTCACTTTATGTGTCTGGTCCTCTTGTGAAATCTTGGTTCCTTGGCTAGAGCAATGGCACCAGTATTATCACAAAACAGAGTCATTGGGTTAAGCGCACTAGGCACTACTCCAAGATCTGTCATGAACTCCTTCATCCAGACACCTTCCTTCGCCGCCTCCGAGGCAGCGATGTACTCCGCTTCGCATGTAGAATCAGCTACCACGCTTTGCTTGGAACTGCACCAGCTAACCGCACCCCCATTAAGAATAAATACGTATCCGGTTTGCGACTTAGAGTCATCCGGATCAGTGTCAAAGCTTGCATCGACGTAACCCTTTACGACGAGCTCTTGATCACCTCCATAAACGAGAAAGATGTCCTTAGTCCTTTTCATGTACTTCAAGATATTCTTGACCGCCGTCCAGTGTTCCATTCCTGGATCACTTTGAAACCTTCCGACCATACTTATGGCAAGGCTGACATCGGGTCTTGTGCGCAGCATTGCATACATGATAGAGCCTATGGCTGAAGCATAGGGGATGACACTCATCTTTTCTCTATCTTCTGCAGTCACTGGGCATTGAGTCTTACTCAACTTCACACCTTGCAAAACAGGCAAGAACCCCTTCTTGGATTGATCCATTTTGAACTTCTTCAAAATCTTATCAAGGTATGTGTTTTGTGAAAGTCCTATTAAACGTCTTGATCTATCTCTATAGATCTTGATGCCTAATATGAAAGCAGCTTCTCCTAGGTCCTTCATTGAAAAACTCTTGTTCAAATATTCCTTCACGCTTTCCAACATTTCTATATTGTTTCCAATCAGTAATATGTCATCCACATATAATATTAGAAACACTATAGAGCTCCCACTCACTTTCTTGTAAATACAAACTTCTCCGTAAACTTGTATAAACTCGAACGCTTTGATCACCTCATCAAAGCGAAGATTCCAACTCCGAGATGCTTGCACCAGTCCATAAATGGATCGCTGGAGTTTGCAAACTTTGTCAGCATTCTCTGGATCGACAAAACCTTCTGGTTGCATCATATACAACTCTTCCTTAAGGAAACCGTTAAGGAATGCTGTTTTGACATCCATCTGCCAAATTTCATAATCGAAAAAGGCAGCTATTGCTAACATGATTCTGACGGACTTAAGCATCGCTACGGGTGAGAAGGTCTCATCGTAGTCAACTCCTTGAACTTGCGAAAAACCCTTTGCCACAAGTCGAGCTTTATAGACGGTGACATTACCGTCCGCGTCCGTCTTCCTCTTAAAGATCCATTTGTTCTGAATGGCCTTACGCCCTTCAGGTAATACTTCCAAAGTCCACACTTTGTTTTCATACATGGATCCCATCTCGGATTTCATGGCCTCTAACCACTTCTCGGAATCCGGGCCCATCATCGCTTCTCCATAGCTCATAGGTTCATCGTTGTCCAACAACATGACCTCTAAGACAGGGTTCCCGTACCACTCAGGAGCAGTACGCATCCTTGTCGACCTACGAGGTTCGATAGCAACTTGATCCGAAGCTTTATGATCATCATCAACTTCCTCTTCAGCTGATGTAGGCTCTACAGAAACATCTTTCTGCGCTGCGCTACTCTCAGGTTGAAGTAAAGGTTCAACAACCTCATCAAGTTCTATCTTCCTCCCACTCAATTCTTTCGAGAGAA
The DNA here is from genome assembly GCA_039707655.1 of Elymus sibiricus. Classification (NCBI taxonomy): domain Eukaryota; kingdom Viridiplantae; phylum Streptophyta; class Magnoliopsida; order Poales; family Poaceae; genus Elymus; species Elymus sibiricus. Next base: position 280,317,119 of record CM077676.1, read on the forward strand.
ACTCTTTCTCAAGAAATGTTCCGTTTTTAGTGACAAACACTTTGCTTTCGGATCTGAGGTAGAAGGTATACCCAACTGTCTCTTTTGGGTATCCTATGAAGACGCATTTCTCCGCTTTGGGTTCCAGCTTTTCAGGCTGAAGCTTTTTGACATAAGCATCACATCCCCAAACTTTAAGAAACGACAGCTTTGGCTTCTTGCCAAACCAAAGTTCATATGGCGTCGTCTCAACGGATTTCGATGGTGCCCTATTTAAAGTGAATGCAGCTGTCTCAAATGCATAACCCCAAAACGATAGTGGCAAATCAGCAAGAGACATCATAGATCGCACCATATCTAATAAGGTTCGATTACGACGTTCGGACACACCATTACGCTGTGGTGTTCCAGGCGGTGTTAATTGTGAAACAATTCCACACTGTCTTAAGTGACTGCTAAACTCATAACTCAGATACTCTCCTCCTCGATGAGATCGTAGGAATTTAATCTTCTTGTTACGATGATTCTCAACTTCACTCTGAAATTGTTTGAACTTTTCAAACGTTTCAGACTTGTGTTTCATTAAGTAAATATACCCATATCTACTTAAGTCATCAGTGAAGGTGAGAAAGTAACGATAACCACCGCGCGCCTCAATGCTCATCGGACCGCACACATCAGTATGTATGATTTCCAACAAGTCACTTGCCCGTTCCATTGTTCCAGAGAACGGTGTTTTAGTCATCTTGCCCATGAGGCATGGCTCGCATGTGTCAAGTGATTCAAAATCAAGTGACTCCAAAAGTCCATCAGCATGGAGCTTCCTCATGCGTTTTACGCCAATATGACCTAAACGGCAGTGCCACAAGAAAGTGGTATTATCATTATCAATTCTACATCTTTTGGCATCAATGTTATGAACATGTGTATCATTACTATCGAGATTAAATAAGAATAAACCCCTCACTTCGGGTGCATGACCATAAAAGATATTACTCATATAAATAGAACAACCATTATTCTCTGATTTAAATGAGTAACCGTCTCGCAATAAACAAGATCCAGATATAATGTTCATGCTTAACGCAGGCACTAAATAACAATTATTCAGGTTCATCACTAATCCCGATGGTAATCGAAGAGCGAGCGTGCCGACGGCGATCACATCAACCTTGGAACCATTTCCCACGCGCATCGTCACTTCATCCTTTGCCAGCCTCCGTCTATTCCGCAGTTCCTGTTTAGAGTTGCAAATGTGAGCAACCGCACCGGTATCAAATACCCAGGTGTTGGAGAACGTTGCATGGGAAACAAAAATTTTCCTACGCACACATAAGATCTATCCATGGTGATGAGCATCTACGAGAGGGAGAGTGAATCTACATACCCTTGTAGATCGCTAAGCGGAAGCGTTAATAAACGCGGTTGATGTAGTCGAACGTCTTCGCGATCCAAATCGCCGAGCGTCCCGCGATCCAATCACGATCCTTCCGATCTAGTGCCGAACGGACGGCACCTCCGCGTTCAACACACGTACGGCTTGATGACGCCTTCACCTCCTCGATCCAGCGAGCGATGATGAAGTAGTGGTTGAGTTCCAGCAGCACGACGGCGTGGTGATGGTGGTGAGGAACAATCTCTGCAGGGCTTCGCCAAGCGCTACGGAGATTATGACGGAGTAACTAGAGGGCTAGGGTTGCCGGCACACGGCTTGGGAAATCCTGATCTGTCCCGTGTGCTAGCCCTGCCCCTCTATTTATATGTTGAGCCTTGGGGTCTAAACTTGGAGTAAAAGCCTCCTCCGGGTCGGTTTTGCCCGCACAAGGTCGGTTTGGCCCGCAGGGAAAGAGTCCAACTCGGATCCCTGCCGAACCGTGCACAGCCGCGCACAAGCGGTAGTACCGCTTCACACAAGCGGTAGTACCGCTTGGGCGGTAGTACCGCTTCACACAAGCGGTAGTACCGCTCGGGCGGTAGTACCGCTTCACCAAGCGGTAGTACCGCTTACGCGGCAGCAAAACTACTTTTGCACTTTCCAATACCTTGTGGGCTTTATCCCTTTGGCTCATATAAAGTGTTGCTGCACCCGAACACTTCGGTAAACATCCGGAACCCCTTCCGGTGAACTCCGGAACCCTTCCAGAGATCAAAACACTATTATCACATATATCAATCTTTACCTCCGGACTATTCCGGAGATCCTCGTCACGTCCGGGATCTTATCCGGGACTCCGAACAACTTTCGGTCACCAACATAATAACTCAATTATACTAATCGTCACCAAACGTTAAGTGTGTAGACCCTGCGGGTTCGAGAACTATGTAGACATGACCGAGACACCTCTACGGCCAATAACCAATAGCGGGACCTGGATGCCCATATTGGCTCCTACATATTCTACGAAGATCTTTATCGGTCGAACCTCTATGTCAAGGATTCAGTTAATCCCGTATGCTGTTCCCTTTGTTCTTCGGTATGTTACTTGCCCGAGATTCGATCGTCGGTATCACTATACCTAGTTCAATCTCGTTACCGGCAAGTCTCTTTACTCGTTCCGTAATACAAGATCTCGTGGCTAACACTTTAGTCACATTGCTTGCAAGGCTCATTGTGATGTTGTATTACCGAGTGGGCCCTGAGATACCTCTCCGTCATACGGAGTAACAAATCCCAGTCTTGATCCATGCCAACCCAACAGACACCATCGGAGATACCTGTAGAGCACCTTTATAGTCACCCAGTTACGTTGCGACGTTTGATACACACAAGGTATTCCTTCGGTGTCAGTGAGTTGCATGATCTCATGGTCAAAGGAACAGATACTTGACATGCAGAAAACAATAGCAATAAACTGACACGATCAAATGCTACGTTTACAGTTTGGGTCTTGTCCATCACATCATTCTCCTAATGATGTGATCCCGTTATCAAATGACATCTCATGTCAATGGCTAGGAAACCTTAACCATCTTTGATCAACAAGCTAGTCAACTAGAGGCTTACTAGGGACACAGTGTTGTCTATGTACCCACACATGTATTTGAGTTTCCAATCAATACAATTATAGCATGGATAATAAACGATTATCATGAACAAGGAAATATAATAATAACCAATTTATTATTGCCTCTAGGGCATATTTCCAACAGTCTCCCACTTGCACTAGAGTCAATAATCTAGTTCACATCACTATGTGATTTACATTGTAATGAATCGAACACCCATGCAGTTCTGGTGTTGTTCATGTTTAGCCCTTGGAAGAGGTTTAGTCAACGGATCTGCAACATTTAGATCCGTGTGTACTTTGCAAATATTTATGTCGTCCTCCTTGATGTAATCGCGGATGGAATTGAAACGTCGCTTTATCTTCGCCGCCTCCGAGGCAGCGATGTACTCCGCTTCGCATGTAGAATCAGCTACCACGCTTTGCTTGGAACTGCACCAGCTAACCGCACCCCATTAAGAATAAATACATATCCGGTTTGCGACTTAGAGTCATCCGGATCAGTGTCAAAGCTTGCATCGACGTAACCCTTTACGACGAGCTCTTGATCACCTCCATAAACGAGAAACATGTCCTTAGTCCTTTTCAGGTACTTCAGGATATTCTTGACCGCCGTCCAGTGTTCCATTCCTGGATCACTTTGAAACCTTCCGACCATACTTATGGCAAGGCTGACATCGGGTCTTGTGCACAGCATTGCATACATGATAGAGCCTATGGCTGAAGCATAGGGGATGACACTCATCTTTTCTCTATCTTCTGCAGTCACTGGGCATTGAGTCTTACTCAACTTCACACCTTGCAAAACAGGCAAGAACCCCTTCTTGGACTGATCCATTTTGAACTTCTTCAAAATCTTATCAAGGTATGTGCTTTGTGAAAGTCCTATTAAACGTCTTGATCTATCTCTATAGATCTTGATGCCTAATATGAAAGCAGCTTCTCCTAGGTCCTTCATTGAAAAACTCTTGTTCAAATATTCCTTTACACTTTCCAGCATTTCTATATTGTTTCCAATCAGCAATATGTCATCCACATATAATATTAGAAACGCTATAGAGCTCCCACTCACTTTCTTGTAAATACAAGCTTCTCCGTAAACTTGTATAAACTCGAACGCTTTGATCACCTCATCAAAACGAAGATTCCAACTCCGAGATGCTTGCACCAGTCCATAAATGGATCGCTGGAGTTTGCAAACTTTGTCAGCATTCTCTGGATCGACAAAACCTTCTGGTTGCATCATATACAACTCTTCCTTAAGGAAACCGTTAAGGAACGCTGTTTTGACATCCATCTGCCAAATTTCATAATCGAAAAAGGCAGCTATTGCTAACATGATTCTGACGGACTTAAGCATCGCTACGGGTGAGAAGGTCTCATCGTAGTCAACTCCTTGAACTTGTGAAAAACCCTTTGCCACAAGTCGAGCTTTATAGACGGTGACATTACCGTCCGCGTCCGTCTTCCTCTTAAAGATCCATTTGTTCTGAATGGCCTTACGCCCTTCAGGTAATACTTCCAAAGTCCATACTTTGTTTTCATACATGGATCCCATCTCGGATTTCATGGCCTCTAACCACTTCTCGGAATCCGGTCTCATCATCGCTTCTCCATAGCTCGTAGGTTCATCGTTGTCTAACAACATGACCTCTAAGACAGGGTTGCCGTACCACTCGGGAGCAGTACGCGTCCTTGTCGACCTACGAGGTTCGATAGCAACTTGATCCAAAGCTTCATGATCATCATCATTAACTTCCTCTTCAGCTAATGTAGGCTCCACAGAAACAACTTTCTGCGCTGCGCTACTCTCAGGTTGAAGTAAAGGTTCAACAACCTCATCAAGTTCTATCTTCCTCCCACTCAATTCTTTCGAGAGAAACTCTTTCTCAAGAAATGTTCCGTTTTTAGCGACAAACACTTTGCCTTCGGATCTGAGGTAGAAGGTATACCCAATTGTCTCTTTTGGGTATCCTATGAAGACGCATTTCTCCGCTTTGGGTTCCAGCTTTTCAGGCTGAAGCTTTTTGACATAAGCATCACATCCCCAAACTTTAAGAAACGACAGCTTTGGCTTCTTGTCAAACCAAAGTTCATAAGGCGTCGTCTTAACGGATTTCGATGGTGCCCTATTTAAAGTGAATGCAGCTGTCTCTAATGCATAACCCCAAAACGATAGTGGCAAATCGGCAAGAGACATCATAGATCGCACCATATCCAATAAAGTTCGATTACGACGTTCGGACACACCATTACGCTGTGGTGTTCCAGGCGGTGTCAATTGTGAAACAATTCCACACTGTCTTAAGTGACTGCCAAACTCATAACTCAGATATTCTCCTCCTCGATCAGATCGTAGGAATTTAATCTTCTTGTTACGATGATTCTCAACTTCACTCTGAAATTGTTTGAACTTTTCAAATGTTTCAGACTTGTGTTTCATTAAGTAAATATACCCATATCTACTTAAGTCATCAGTGAAGGTGAGAAAGTAACGATAACCACCGCGCGCCTCAATACTCATCGGACCGCACACATCAGTATGTATGATTTCCAATAAGTCACTTGCCCGTTCCATTATTCCAGAGAACGGAGTTTTAGTCATCTTGCCCATGAGGCATGGCTCACATGTGTCAAGTGATTCAAAATCAAGTGACTCCAAAAGTCCATCAGCATGGAGCTTCCTCATGCGTTTTACGCCAATATGACCTAAACGGCAGTGCCACAAGAAAGTGGTATTATCATTATCAATTCTACATCTTTTGGCATCAATGTTATGAACATGTGTATCATTACTATCGAGATTCAATAAGAATAAACCCCTCACATCGGGTGCATGACCATAAAAGATATTACTCATATAAATAGAACAACCATTATTCTCTGATTTAAATGAGTAACCGTCTCGCAATAAACAATATCCAGATATAATGTTCATGCTTAATGCAGGCACCAAATAACACTTATTTAGGTTCATCACTAATCCCGACGGTAATCGAAGAGCGAGCGTGCCAACGGCGATCACATCAACCTTGGAACCATTTCCCACGCGCATCGTCACTTCGTCCTTTGCCAGCCTCCGTCTATTCCGCAGTTCCTGTTTTGAGTTGCAAATATGAGCAACCGCACCGGTATCAAATACCCAGGCACTACAACGAGAGTTGGTAAGGTACACATCAATAACATGTATATCATATATACCTTGTTTGTTGTTGGCCGCCTTCTTGTCAGCCAAATACTTGGGGCAATTCCGCTTCCAGTGTCCAGTTCCCTTGCAATGAAAACACACAGTTTCTGGTTTGGGTCCAGCCTTGGGTTTCTTCACGAGAGGAGCAACTGCTTTGCCACTCTGCTTGGAGTTACCCTTCTTACCCTTGCCATTTTTCTTGAAACTAGTGGTTTTATTGACCATCAACACTTGATGCTCCTTCTGAATTTCAGACTCAGCGGCTTTCAGCATCGCAAACAGCTCGGCGACTGACTTGTTCATCCCGTGCATGTTATAGTTCAACACGAAGCTCTTGTAGCTAGGTGGCAATGATTGAAGAACTCTGTCAGTGATAGCCTCTGGCGGAAGGGGCATCCCTAACTCAGCCAGGCGGGTGGAGTACCCAGACATTCTGAGCACGTGATCACTGATAGACCCGTTCTCCTCCATCTTGCAAGCATAGAACTTATCGGAGATCTCATATCTCTCGATCCGGGCATTCTTCTGAAAGATAAACTTCAACTCCTGGAACATCTCATATGCTCCATGACGTTCAAAACGTCTTTGAAGTCCCGGTTCTAAGCCATACAACATTGCACATTGAACTATTGAGTAATCATCAGAACGAGCCTGCCAGGCGTTCACAACGTCTAGAGACTCAACTGGAGCGGGTGGATCACCAAGCGGTGCATCAAGGACATAAGCCTTCTGGGAAGCCGTAAGGATAATCCTTAGATTACGGGCCCAGTCCACAAAGTTACTTCCATCATCTTTCAACTTAGCTTTCTCTAGGAACGCATTAAAATTCAGGGGTGCTACTGCGCGAGCCATGATCTACAACATAAATATAGCAAAGACAACTTAGACTATTGTTCTTAGATAATGAGTTTAGTTAATCATATTTTAAAAAACTCCCACTCAAATTGACATCCCTCCGATCATTCGAGTGTAACATGATCCAAATCCACCAACTCAAGTCCGATCATCACGTGAGTTGAGGTGGTTTCAATGGTGAACATCTTCATGTTGATCATATCTACTATATGACTCATGTTCGACCTTTCGGTCTCTTGTGTTCCGAGGCCATGTCTGTACATGCTAGGCTCGTCAAGTTTAACCCGAGTGTTCCGCACGTGTAACATGGCTTACACCCGTTGTATGCGAACGTAGAGTCTATCACACCCGATCATCACGGCGTGTCTCGAAACGACGAACTTTCGCAACGGTGCACACTTGGGGAGAACACAATTTATCTTGAAATTTAAGTGAGGGATCACCTTATAATGCTACCGTCGTCCTAAGCAAAATAAGATGCATAAAAGGATTAACATCACATGCAAATCATAAGTGACATGATATGGCCATGAACTTGTGCTTTTGATCTCCATCTCCAAAGCACCGGCATGATCTCCATCGTCACCGGCATGACACCATGATCTCCATCATCTTGATCTCCATCAACGTGTCGCCATAAGGTTGTCGCGCCGACTGTTGCTTCCACGACTATAGCTAACGTTTAGCGATAAAGTAAAGCATTACATAGCGCTTAATGATTGACACGCAGGTCATACAATAATTAAAGACAACTCTATGGCTCCTGCCAGTTGCCGTACTCATCGACATGCAAGTCGTGATATTCTATACAATACATGATCATCTCATACATCACATATATCTCATCATGTAATTGGCCATATCACATCACAACATACCCTGCAAAAACAAGTTAGACGTCCTCTAATTGTTGTTGCAAATTTTACGTGGCTGCTACGGGTATCTAGCAAGAACGATTCTTACCTACGCAAAACCACAACGTGGTGTAGTGATTGCTTTTTGATCTTCTAAAAGAACCCTCTTCATTGAACCGATTCAACTAAAGTGAGAGAGACAGACACCCGCCAGTCACCTTTATGCAACAAGTGCACGCAGCGGTGAAACCAGTCTCGCGTAAGCGTACGCGTAATGTCGGTCCGGGCCGCTTCATCTCACAATACCGCTGAATCAAGTATCAACTAGTAACGGCAAGCAATATGTATACACCCACGCCCACAACTCGTTTGTGTTCTACTCGAGATCTCATCTACGCATAGACCTAGCTCATGATGCCACTGTTGGAGAACGTTGCATGGGAAACAAAAATTTTCCTACGCACACATAAGATCTATCCATGGTGATGAGCATCTACGAGAGGGAGAGTGAATCTACATACCCTTGTAGATCGCTAAGCGGAAGCGTTAATAAACGCGGTTGATGTAGTCGAACGTCTTCGCGATCCAAATCGCCGAGCGTCCCGCGATCCAATCACGATCCTTCCGATCTAGTGCCGAACGGACGGCACCTCCGCGTTCAACACACGTACGGCTTGATGACGCCTTCACCTCCTCGATCCAGCGAGCGATGATGAAGTAGTGGTTGAGTTCCAGCAGCACGACGGCGTGGTGATGGTGGTGAGGAACAATCTCTGCAGGGCTTCGCCAAGCGCTACGGAGATTATGACGGAGTAACTAGAGGGCTAGGGTTGCCGGCACACGGCTTGGGAAATCCTGATCTGTCCCGTGTGCTAGCCCTGCCCCTCTATTTATATGTTGAGCCTTGGGGTCTAAACTTGGAGTAAAAGCCTCCTCCGGGTCGGTTTTGCCCGCACAAGGTCGGTTTGGCCCGCAGGGAAAGAGTCCAACTCGGATCCCTGCCGAACCGTGCACAGCCGCGCACAAGCGGTAGTACCGCTTCACACAAGCGGTAGTACCGCTTGGGCGGTAGTACCGCTTCACACAAGCGGTAGTACCGCTCGGGCGGTAGTACCGCTTCACCAAGCGGTAGTACCGCTTACGCGGCAGCAAAACTACTTTTGCACTTTCCAATACCTTGTGGGCTTTATCCCTTTGGCTCATATAAAGTGTTGCTGCACCCGAACACTTCGGTAAACATCCGGAACCCCTTCCGGTGAACTCCGGAACCCTTCCAGAGATCAAAACACTATTATCACATATATCAATCTTTACCTCCGGACTATTCCGGAGATCCTCGTCACGTCCGGGATCTTATCCGGGACTCCGAACAACTTTCGGTCACCAACATAATAACTCAATTATACTAATCGTCACCAAACGTTAAGTGTGTAGACCCTGCGGGTTCGAGAACTATGTAGACATGACCGAGACACCTCTACGGCCAATAACCAATAGCGGGACCTGGATGCCCATATTGGCTCCTACATATTCTACGAAGATCTTTATCGGTCGAACCTCTATGTCAAGGATTCAGTTAATCCCGTATGCTGTTCCCTTTGTTCTTCGGTATGTTACTTGCCCGAGATTCGATCGTCGGTATCACTATACCTAGTTCAATCTCGTTACCGGCAAGTCTCTTTACTCGTTCCGTAATACAAGATCTCGTGGCTAACACTTTAGTCACATTGCTTGCAAGGCTCATTGTGATGTTGTATTACCGAGTGGGCCCTGAGATACCTCTCCGTCATACGGAGTAACAAATCCCAGTCTTGATCCATGCCAACCCAACAGACACCATCGGAGATACCTGTAGAGCACCTTTATAGTCACCCAGTTACGTTGCGACGTTTGATACACACAAGGTATTCCTTCGGTGTCAGTGAGTTGCATGATCTCATGGTCAAAGGAACAGATACTTGACATGCAGAAAACAATAGCAATAAACTGACACGATCAAATGCTACGTTTACAGTTTGGGTCTTGTCCATCACATCATTCTCCTAATGATGTGATCCCGTTATCAAATGACATCTCATGTCAATGGCTAGGAAACCTTAACCATCTTTGATCAACAAGCTAGTCAACTAGAGGCTTACTAGGGACACAGTGTTGTCTATGTACCCACACATGTATTTGAGTTTCCAATCAATACAATTATAGCATGGATAATAAACGATTATCATGAACAAGGAAATATAATAATAACCAATTTATTATTGCCTCTAGGGCATATTTCCAACACCAGGCACTACAACGAGATTTGGTAAGGTACACATCAATAACATGTATATCATATATACCTTGTTTGTTGTTGGCCGCCTTCTTGTCAGCCAAATACTTGGGGCAGTTCCGCTTCCAGTGTCCAGTTCCCTTGGAATGAAAGCACACAGTTTCTGGTTTGGGTCCAGCCTTGGGTTTCTTCACGGGAGGAGCAACTGCTTTGCCACTCTTCTTGGAGTTACCCTTCTTACCCTTGCCATTTTTCTTGAAACTAGTGGTTTTATTGACCATCAACACTTGATGCTCCTTCTGAATTTCAGACTCAGCGACTTCTAGCATCGCAAATAGCTCAGCGACTGACTTGTTCATCCCGTGCATGTTATAGTTCAACACGAAGCTCTTGTAGCTAGGTGGCATTGATTGAAGAACTCTGTCAGTGATAGCCTCTGGCGGAAGGGGCATCCCTAATTCAGCCAAACGGGTGGAGTACCCAGACATTCTGAGTATGTGATCACTAACAGACCCGTTCTCCTCCATCTTGCAAGTATAGAACTTATCGGAGGTCTCATACCTCTCGATCCGGGCATTCTTCTGAAAGATAAACCTCAACTCCTGGAACATCTCATATGCTCCATGACGTTCAAAACGTCTTTGAAGTCCCGGTTCTTAGCCATACAAAATTGCACATTGACCTATTGAGTAATCATCAGAGCGAGCCTGCCAGGCGTTCACAACGTCTAGAGACTCAACTGGAGCGGGTGGATCACCAAGCAGTGCATCAAGGACATAAGCCTTCTGGGAAGCCGTAAGGATAATCCTTAGATTACGGGCCCAGTCCACAAAGTTACTTCCATCATCTTTCAACTTAGCTTTCTCTAGGAACGCATTAAAATTCAGGGGTGCTACTGCGCGAGCCATGATCTACAACATAAATATAGCAAAGACAACTTAGACTATTGTTCAACATAATGAGTTTAGTTAATCATATTACTTAAAAAACTCCCACTCAAATTGACATCCCTCCGGTCATTCGAGTGTCACATGATCCAAATCCACCAACTCAAGTCCGATCATCACGTGAGTTGAGGTGGTTTCAATGGTGAACATCTTCATGTTGATCATATCTACTATATGACTCGTGTTCGACCTTTCGGTCTCTTGTGTTCCGAAATTTAAGTGAGGGATCACCTTATAATGCTACCGTCGTCCTAAGCAAAATAAGATCCATAAAAGGATTAACATCACATGCAAATCATAAGTGACATGATATGGCCATGAACTTGTGCTTTTGATCTCCATCTCCAAAGCATCGGCATGATCTCCATCGTCACCGGCATGACACCATGATCTCCATCATCTTGATCTCCATCAACGTGTCGCCATGAGGTTGTCGCGCCGACTGTTGCTTCCACGACTATTGCTAACTCAAAGCGATAAAGTAAAGCAAAACGGCGAAAATAATTAAAGACAACTCTATGGCTCCTGCCAGTTGCCGTACTCATCGACATGCCAGTCGGGATATTCTATACAACACATGATCATCTCATACATCACATATATCTCATCATGAAATTGGCCATATCACATCACAACATACCCTGCAAAAACAAGTTAGACATCCTCTAATTGTTGTTGCAAGTTTTACGTGGCTGCTACGGGTATCTAGCAAGAACAATTCTTACCTACGCAAAAACCACAACGGTGATACAAAAAATTGCTTTTCAACCTTCTCAAGGACCGTCTTTGTCAAATCCGATCCGACTAAAGTAGGAGAGACAGACACCCGCCAGCCATCTTTATGCAACGAAGTTACATGTCAGTTGATGGAACCGGTCTCTCGTAAGCGTACGAGTAATGTTGGTCCGAGCCGCTTCATCCCACAATACCGCCGAAACAAGAAAAGACCAAGGGAGGAAGCAATCTGAATATCAACGCCCACAAACTCCTTTGTGTTCTACCCGAGATCTCATCTACACATAGACCTAGCTCTGATACCAATGTTGGGGAACGTCGCATGGGAAACAAAAAAAATTCCTATGCACACGCAAGATCTATCCACGGTGATGAGCATCTACGAGAGGGAGAGTGAATCTACATACCCTTGTAGATCGCTAAGTGGAAGCGTTAAGAAATGCGGTTGATCTAGTCGAACATCTTCGCGATCCAAATCACAAGTCGTCCCTCGATCCAAACACGATCTAGCGCCGAACGGACGGCACCTCCGCGTTCAACACACGTACGGCTTGATGACGCCTTCACCTCCTCGATCCAGCGAGCGATGGTGAAGTAGTGGATGAGTTCCGGCAGCACGACGGCGTGGTGATGGTGGTGAGGAACAATCTCTGAAGGGCTTCGCCAAGCACTACGGAGATTATGACGGGAGGAACTAGAGGGTTAGGGTTGCCGACACACGGCTTGGGAAATATTGATGTATCCCGTGTGCTAGCCCTGCCCCTCTATTTATATGTTGAGCCCTGGGGTCTAAACTTGGAGAGAAAGCCTCCACAAGGTCGGTTTGGCCCACACGGAAAGAGTCCCACTCGGATTCCAGCAGTACCGCGTACAAGCGGTAGTACCGCTCATGAGCGGTAGTACCGCTTCACACAAGCGGTAGTACCGCTTACGCGGTAGTACTGCCTTACCAGCGGTAGTACCGCTTAAGGCAGTAGCAAAACTTCCTTTTGCACTTTCCAATACCTCGTGGGCTTTACCCCTTTGGCCCATATAAAGTGTTGCTGCACCCGAACACTTCGGTAAACATCCGGAACCCCTTCCGGTGAATTCCGGAACCCTTCCGGAGATCAAAACACTATTATCACATATATCAATCTTTTCCTCCGGACTCTTCCGGAGATCCTCGTCATGTCCGGGATTTTATCTGGGACTCCGAACAACCTTCGGTCACCAACACAATAACTCAACTATACTAATCGTCACCAAACGTTAAGTGTGTAGACCCTGAGGGTTCGAGAACTATGTAGACATGACAGAGACACCTCTACGGTCAATAACCAATAGCGGGACCTGGATGCCCATATTGGTTCCTACATATTCTACGAAGATCTATATCGGTCGAACCTCTATGTCAAGGATTCAGTTAATCCCGTATGCTGTTCCCTTTGTTCTTCGGTATGTTACTTGCCCAAGATTCGATCGTCGGTATCTCTATACCTAGTTCAATCTCGTTATCGGCAAGTCTCTTTACTCGGTCCGTAATACAAGATCTCGTGGCTAACACTTTAGTCACATTGCTTGCATGGCTCATTGTGATGTTGTATTACCGAGTGGGCCCTGAGATACCTCTCCGTTACATGGAGTAACAAATCCCAGTCTTGATCCATGCCAACCAAACAGACACCCTCGGAGATACCTGTAGAGCATCTTTATAGTCACCCAGTTACGTTGCAACGTTTGATACACACAAGGTATTCCTCCGGTGTCAGTGAGTTGCATGATCTCATGGTCATAGGAACAGATACTTGACATGCAGAAAACAATAGCAATAAACTGACACAATCATATGCTACGTTTATAGTTTGGGTCTTGTCCATCACATCATTCTCCTAATGATGTGATCCCGTTATCAAATGACATCTCATGTTCATGGCTAGGAAACCTTCACCATCTTTTGATCAACGAGCTAGTTAACTAGAGGCTTACTAGGGACACAGTGTTGTCTATGTACCCACACATGTATTTGAGTTTCCAATCAATACAATTATAGCATGGATAATAAACGATTATCATGAACAAGGAAATATAATAATAACCAATTTATTATTGCCTCTAGGGCATATTTCCAACAGGATCTTATTCAATCCATAGGTAGATATGGTGGACTCTCATGACAAGAAACTGGGTTTAAGGGTGTTTGGATGCACAAGTAGTATTTCTACTTAGTACGAAATTTTGGCTAGCAAAAGATTATGAGCAAGCACCACATGTTAGAGGATCCATGACAATATAGCTTATATGTGAATATAAACAAACATAACCCATCACGTTGTCTTCCTTGTCCAACATCAACTACTTGATCAAGCTGGAAAATAATTAATGGGGGCTCACAATCATAGAAGATGTCCAAGATAGTATATTTATATGTGAAATCTCTCTTCCTTCAATATTCTTTCATGAATTGTTCAAGTGACCAATGTTGTGTTTGCTAACTTTCAATAAATTTTACCACTTATACTTCTTATATGTGAAGTCACTACTCCCCATGGGAGAATGACCCGCTAGCTCCTCCTCCTCCTCGCCGGCGTGGTGGAGCACGTGGGCGCCGGCATGCACAACGGCGGCGCCGGCATATTGATGAGTGCGTGTATGGGAACTTAGTTTAGTTTTATATAGGGTTGTCAAACTTAAAAAACTCCATACTACACGTAAACATTAGACTGAGGTAGCGCTTTCCACATTAATTAGCACAGCATTGATACAGAATCCTCTACAAGCACATGCACCGCAGCCACGTGGTCGATCGAACGGTGCATCACGGTGTCGCGCTTGAAGGACATCCACCAAACCTTTTTGTGTGTGTGAAAAGAATCCCCGAATATCACGTTACATTTTTTTGCTGGAAAAGTTCTTCACGCTACAATATTTCCATATATTTGAATTTAGCTTCAGTTCGTGCTCATTAGGATTTGGAGGTTTTAAGTGCACCCTAATAATATTTTTTGATGACTTGTGTATATATGTGTCTATATGTGTGTCGTGGCAGAAGGGAAATGTGGAGACGGTGTGCGTGTGATAGAGAGGTGTGAATGTGCAAATGATCGTGTATGATCGAGATATAGAGAGATGTGGAGGTATTGTGTATACATGAGAGAACGGTCTTGTGTTTGTGTTTGTGTGTGTGTGTGTGTGTGTGAGAGTGAGAGAGAGACGCATCCGTAACACAACAACCATCTCTCTCGATTCGTCCCTCCCTCGCACACTCGCATGTAACACATGCATTAACGCACACATGCATTTCACACCCTCACCCGGCCCCTGTCTGCCCAAAGGCCACTACATCGCTCTCTCGCGCACACACAATCTCTTCCTGAAAACCCTATTTAGCTTGTACCTCTCCGTCACATACACCCTATACCACACACACACATCTATCTCTCACTATGTCTCTCTGCCTCACAAACACACTCCACATGGTCCTCTCTTTGTATCCCACACACGATCCCTCTATATTTCTTAAACACTCACGCACACGATGTATCCATATCGTACCATTAGCCTCTCTCACCTACACACTATGCACACACATTCTCTCCCTAGGTTTGATTTCTCTCAATATCTCGCACACAAACACTCCCCCCCTCGGACACTATCTATCCCCGTCCAAGGTTATATAGCGGCCACAGTCGCTTGTGCTCCTCTACACCCCGGCATGCACAACACCTCGATCTTCAAGGAGGGCATCGAGAAGGATGGAGACGCCGACCAGACCGCACTAGAGAATGCGAGGCCATTGGGAGGCAAGATGAGGTAAAAGAGGCTGACTGACTCCTTTGCTCTCTCTCTCTTTCTCTCTCTCTCACAAAAATATCAATCCCTCACCCCAGAAACACACACACAAGCTCTCCACCCCCCCTCTCGTCCATGTTTTTTGAGCTCTCTCTTCAAACCCTTTGTCTCTTCTCCTTCCACATGTACAAAATCTTGATCACACACACGCTTCTCGATCCCTATATATACATGTCTCCATATTTCTCACCAACCTAACTTCTCCCTCCCTATATATGTGTCTCTCTCTCGCACACTTCCTCTCTCTCTCTCTCTCTCTCTCTCTCCCGTGAGGTTTATCTCCTACTCTCTCGCCCACATATATACAATCTTTCCCGCACTTTGTTTCTCTCTTCCATGGAGTGTATATCTTGTGTGTTGCGCGCACACATTTCTCCCCTGCCAATGCTCCATCTTCACACCCTCTCTCTCTCTACACTTCATTCACACACGCAGGAATTCACACATTGGGATGTGTTCAAATGTTGTTTTGGATTGGATCATGTAGAGTTATGGTTGGTTTTGTTGCATCCAACTAATTAATAATTATGAAATGCATTTAGATTTTCATTTGAGTTGAATTATGTGAGTTTGAGTATATTGTCTAGTACTATAGACTTGGTATTCATTTTGGAATTCAACAGTGATTCTAACTATTGAATTGTATAAACCATTACATTTGAAGTCAATAGCTTAATATATTAATTTCACAACTACATCAAATAATTAATGCCACAACATTAAACTAAGAAAATAGATGTACTCAACACGCCAGACGGGGAGTACAGTGTTACAAATTTTCAGGTCGGCGGCAAAATCTCCCGCTTCCATCGAGATCTCCCGCGACCCAGATTCGAGCAATGCGAAATTACCGTCATACCCTTGGTTGAACAGGCCGACGGATGGTGTTGGGTCGGGGGTTGCTTTGGTAACTTCACGTTCACCCCGCCCAGCTACCCCCACCCCCGCACCCAGAGTACACCTCAATAATCCCCATTTTCTATCCCCACCGCAAAATAGACTTCTCCACGGCACCGCAGCACCCCACAATAAGCCGGCTGCGGTTAGCCGGCCTTCCTGCCCCCCCCCTTCTACATCAGCACACTCGTCCACCGCAGCGCATCTTCCTCATCGACGATGTCGTACACCACACTGGAGCCGGTCCACCGTTGTCATCGTACACGTGCAGGAGCCGCTTCCCCGACGCCGCCGTCCACGGTCTCGGATCTGCTTCCCGAAAGCCAACAGCAAGCGCAGCTGCAGCACCATCATCAACAAACCATTCAGTTTTGCGAAGAAAATGTAGGGCAAACCTCATTACCTTTAGCACCCTTGCTCTCACAACAAGGCATTTGATGTGATTGTTATATTGTATCACATTTTCCACTACCGGGCCTAATCTTATCTGCAAAAGAACAGAACGCATTAGTGCCTACATGCAGTTTTGAACACTACAACAGGCCTCTTTGATTTGCAGGATTTCTAAAATACACAAATAGAGGGACATGCCATCTTTGATCCTACATGATTAACATGGCCATTTGATTACAATCTAGAAAAATGTAGGCTTCTTCCCAAGAGGTTGGAGTGGATGGATATTTCCCTACGAGAAGTAGTACAGATGAATCCAATGGAGAAATGCATATGGATTGTAACCTTATGAATCAAGCAACCACTGTAGGGAAAAAACATCTATGTACTGAAATCCTCCAAAATTCCTTAAAAAATCATAGTACATTTGTCATTGTAAACTTAGGAAAAGGTACCAAAAAATTGAACTCCCTTATGGTTAACATTTAACTGGAAAGGAGCATCACCTCGATATATAGCTTCTCCAGGCATGGAAAGCATCTTAGGAAACTGACAACTTCGTCCAGGTTGGGGCCGATAGATTCCAGTGCGAAGACCTTCACTGTGCGCAGATACGGGGTCAAGCTTGTCGCGTTCATTTTCTAGATGACAGACGAACATACATCTTCAAAATTAGAAAAAATGTCAATTTCAAGAAGGAGAAGAAGGAGACTGTTGTACCTGAATGGGTGTGGATCCAATAACAAGTTCGGAGAATTTAACAAATGAGTAGCCCACCACTATCAATTTCGGCACAGAAATGACACTGATTCTTGTTGGACCTTGTTGATCAACTACAAGTAATCTCTCAAGTAAAGGTGTGTCCTCAATGACCATACTGTGATACACCTTATGTGATCTCTTGTTGCAACACCAGCAACACACATAAATTGTCCGCAGAGTCATGGAGGTGATGTGGAAGCTACTCAACCCATTGATCGCCTGAAGACGAAGTTACAAGAGTGCAGTACAGCCACGGAGAAGGCACTCCATGTCATCCTTGGGGATGCAGACGACAACGAGCTCAAGGTGCTTCAGTCAAGGGAGAAAAAGAGTGGGCGCGTCACTAATCGGGGACAAATGGTAGTTCATGAACCTGGCGAGCCGCGGTGTGGGCGCGAGGCGGAGCGTGGACGGTGGTAGCAAGTGCATATGTCCATCATTAAAACTGAGCTCCTTGAGGTGATCTAGGGCAGGGGATCAGAACCACTCGTCAAGCTTAGCTCGGTCCTTGCCATTGGAACAGAACTTGCCCGTGATTAGGCCTTTGATTGGGCCAAGGTGGCTGCTGAGGATCTGGGACAATGTGTCCAAGCTTTTGCGATAGCCATGGCAGAGCTTGTGGATGTCGATGAGGTCAAGAGGGGTGAAGTGCCATAGGGGGCACCACCGCCGGGAAAGTACGGTTGTCCGTGCGCCATATTTGATTGGGAGGAGGGAGATGATGATGATCAACATATCATCGGGGAGGCTGCTGATGAACTCTAGGCCTGCCAGAGTCGCTTACGGTTCTTGCTCGACCCGCCTCCACTGGTTGGCAGCCTTGTCCTCCACCTCCGGAGTCTCCTCGGCGGTCACGCAATCTGATAGGAGTGGAGGAGTGGGAGGATAGGGAATATTTAGTTAGAACAGGGCAGAAGAAAAGTGTATTGGTAATTAGAAGTTACTAGGTAGGTGTTGACGCCAGATTTTGGCATGGTCAAAAACTTAATTAAGAAGACCTCAAATGGAAAAGTTCTCAACATGTGAAACTTCCGTCTCGTCAAAATGAGAAAGCTTGCTGGCGTGAAAGCTTGCCGGCGTGGCTTGTCGGCAGGAAATCTTGCCAGCGTGGCTTGTCGGCAGGAAATCTTGCCAGCGTGAAAGCTTGCTGGCGTGGCTTGTCGGCATGAAAGGTTGCCGGCGTGTAATGCTTCCGGCGTAGCTTGCCGGCCAAGTGGAAACTATCAAGGCTAATCCGACCAGAAGCTGAAAATGGGCTCAAACGATTATCTAGATTGCCTCAGATGAAAAAGTGTTCTACACAGAAGTTGCGCGTATCATTGAAACGGTCAACCTTCCTTTTGGAGTCATAATCATCTGAGATAGTATACGGCCTGCAAAGTTGCTACAAAACTCGGACAGTCCAGAAAACTGCATGACCAAGTCCGACTGGAAGTTAAAGATGGCCCCGTACGGTATTGAAGATGGTCTCGGATCGAAAAACGTTCAACATTAAAGTTGTTCATCTCGTTGAAATGGTTAAATTTTATTTTGGGCGCATCTTTATCCGAGGTCGTTTGTGGCCTGTGAGATACAAAAACCGAACTGTTGTCTCAGACTTACCTAAATCCGAGTTCGGTTTATTTTGGAAAGATTTGGACGGGATTTGGAGTCCTTTTCTTGTACGGGAAGTCCAGCCAAATCATAAATAGATGAGAGGTGACGGCCGATTAAGCAACACACAATCGAACAAATCAATCTACTACTTTTTTGTGTTCATCTACTTTTTATCTCTCTCCCTTGTATCTTGCTTCTCGTTCTTCGTGAAGGAGGGCAGCGAACCACGAGGCTCTAGGGGCGATGAGGTTGACTTAGGGCAGCCCATTGCCGCCGCGCGCCCTGACGGGGTCCCTCCCGGGCATGTGGGGTTTCGGGTCTACAAAAGTGCTCGTCAGATTGCTTGCGTAGCGCGCTTCCGGACGAGTCTCCTTCGACGTGAGCCGCGGTTTATCACCCCCGGCGTCGAGGGTACACGGTGACGTGTTCGTGTGCGAACACACTTTTTGGTGACTCTGTTGGGGACGAAGCTTTGAACAGTCTCCAGCTTGTTCTTGATACGAGGAGAGCATCATCAAGCGGCTGCAATCTATGATGGTAACATGTATCATCAATCTCCTTACATAGATGCAAATAGCCATTATGTTGGTGTCGCTAGTTCTTCCAATGGACATGTCATGTCGGCTAGCCCTAACGAGCAAAGGCCGACTAGTTATTCTATTGGAGAAGCTTGGAATTTACAAAATAGTGACATGCAACTTATGGATCCGAAATTTCGTGCATCGGCAACACCTTTCAATATGTCGGTGAACAACATGATGGGTTCGAGTGATCAATATAAGACACCTCATGTACAGGAGGGCATCTCACAGTTTTATACATCGGCAGCTGGCTCACAATATGCGGGTTCATCCCCAAACATGCCGATGGATGGGGGAATCAGCCATGCTTCAATTAGCTATTTGGCCAGTTATCCTCAGTCATCATATACTGCACCTCAGGAGATTAATTGATCAACATCATATGCAACTAAAAATAGTCATAACTCGGCTCACTTTCCTGGTTATGGCCAAGTGAATAGAGATTCTACAGGAGCATATGTGCCTAATATTGCAGGAGATGAGGTGGCTCTGGCTGCGTTAAAAAGTTTATCCCAAAATAAGAAGATTAGCGCTCTTTGCCTTGAGCAACATTAAAAGGGGTTGGTTCTTGATTATGAGGCAATAAGAGCTAGGGTTTTGAAAGAAGACGAAGTGTTGCCAATTGATCGAATTGGTGAGAGGAAATATGATTCTACAATAGTGCATATTTCTTCACCTATCAATGCAGCATATTATGTACCCCCTGTACAAACTTTCGGCAACAATTCATTGCCGAAAAAGTCTAAAAGTGCCGGGGGGCAATCCTATCCAAGTTGGGCCGAGTTTAAAGAAAAATATATGGCCTGTATGAACAAGGTCAAGCCAAAGCTTTCAGGGAATAGCGCTGACAATTTTACTACACCAACTCCTGAGGAATTACCCACATAATATCGACAGGCTTATGAAGCACTCAAGAAGAAGCGGGAAGAGGAAGATTTGCAGGAATATGTCAAGTTCCTTCCTCCGTGCAGCAACCATGTTGGCCCTTCTGTGATGTTAAGGCAAGATAAAAAAGAAGCTTCATAAGCAAATCAACAAAAGAAGATTGGCTCGGCTAATACTGTTGATTCGGTTGAAGCTAATACAAATATGACTAAGTCATCTACAGCCGAGTCGAATGGTTCGTTTAAAGCCAAAACAATGGTGGATTTGGTTGAAACCGGATCAAGCACTGATACGGTTAAGGCCGAATGCATAGTGACAATACCCAGTGCATCGAGCCAGTTAAGGCCGAGTGCATCGTTCTAGCCGAGTGCATCGAGCCATCCGAGTGCATCACCAGCTAATGCCGAGCCAGTTTTTGCCAAGTGTACCAAAGCAGAAGATGCAAGCTTCACCGAGCAAAGGAACGGTAAACGCAACAAATTGGCAGTGCTCGATATTTCTGGATGTGAGGGAGCTTACATGCTACCCTATGAGTTCTGTGCCAAAGAAATTGATGAGCATCAAGAGCAACGTTATATGGCCGAACAAAGTTCGGTTAATGATGAACATTAAGAACAAGAGCATTCAGCTAACGAAGAGTGTCCGAGTGAAATCTTCTAGGCAAATCCAAATGACATGGCATGAGATCCAGAAGTGGAAGACGAGGCATTGGAGGATTATCCAGAAGTGGAGCAAAGTATTGCTCCAGTTGTGCAACCATCGTGTCATCCAAACGTCTTCACAAAGGTACACCTAGCAGACATTTTACTAAATTTCCAATTCGGTCAAAATCATATTGTTGATGCACCCGTTAGCAAGATTCTAATTAATTTTGAAAGACCAATCGAGATGAGTAATCTGTTTGTAACAAATAAACTTGTCACTAATCATGCTGGTGAATATATGGTACCGTTCATAAAGACTAAGAGTGACAATTTATGGCAACCGAAGTTGTTCCCATCATGTCAGATAAACTTTGTATTCATATTGACAGCTTTTTTTATTTCATGCCTGGCTAACATTTGGTCTCATATGAGACGTATATTCTGTAATTATTTTGATTGTGGAAATATAAAGCCAGGTTCAAAGTTCTCCAGGATATCCGATTCAAGGGCATCAAAAAAGGAGGATGAAAATCGATGCATAGTCGAGTTGGATGATGTTAAGCTGATACCACTCAGTTGTTTAGTTCGAAAGCTGATATCACAGTATCGATTAATGAATGGGCAATATACCTTTATTCTGGGCATAGGTGATCACATTGTCGGTGCATCGCTGACTAATCCTATTATTATAATTGATCAGGATGTCGAGCCGTCAAGACAAGAGCGAATGCAATGTTCGTTCGAGCAGAATGTCAAAGACTGCAACGTGATTCATCAAACCGCACAATTGGCCAACATAGGAAGATTGGATTTTGTTGAGGCACGAGCATATGGCCAGTCGGATCAGATTGGTCATGATGGCGATCAAATATTGACTCGGCTATCTCAAGCCAACTCATCCAAAGATAGACAGGTACACATGAATGATGACAGAATCGAGTCTTTGAGTAAGGATATTGTTAAAAATTGCATCAGAAAAATCTTGAAGACGGGAATTCCATCAAAGCTACAACGGAGACATCTAGCATTGGGGGGAAACAAGAAAATTCAAAGACCGATGCACGCACAACCAAAGAAAGCAAAGTCCATGGTAAGCATAGAGGTAAAAAGCCGAAAGTCACTTTCGCGCAGTTATTGGAAAAATATCAGAAGATAAGTGAGGCGAAGAGTGCTTGTCGGCCGAGTGAACCAAAATCATCAAAGTCACCCCCACGGCATAAATCTAAAGAGCGGGATTGGCGAAGGAAGAAGTAGAACAAGCCGACTCCCTATCCTCCTTTTGGGCCAGCAATGTCGATGTCATACGTACCTCCCCATGCCAACTATTATTCATATCAATCATGGGATAGGTATAAATCAAGGGCAGACCATCCATCATATTCTAAAACACCTCACCAAAATTATGCAACTCCAAGAAGACCAACATTCAGCGAGCAATCATATGTTCAAGACCGTTTCAATAAAAAAGAATCGGTCCAGAGCTCAAGAAAGAAGAAAGAGGTGATCAGGCAAGTATATCGAGTCAAGAGAGATGGTCGTAAGTGTGCTAGTTCAGATTTGGTTTCAAATGAAAAAGAGACAATTAAGATGTTGACATTGGCTACTAAAGACAATGAGATCAAGCAATCAATTGTTAAGAGTCAAAATGCCAAATCTGAAGAAAAGAAGTTGAGGGTGCACAAGGCCAAAAAAGCGTTGCCATTGGTCAAAACAGAATCACAGCCGAGGGGTGCCCACTCGGCTTATCATATTGGCAAAAGAAGGAATTACAAAAGCTTAGTGCACAAGAGCTGAGAAAGAAGAACATGGCATGGGTTCCCAAGGGGGGCAATCAAAACAAAAATGATGTCCAGCCTTCTATTGCAACAAGTGTTTCAAAAGTAAAGAAAGAGAAGGTTGGAAGCGACAAACAATTAAGCCGAAGGTTTGCATCACAACATTAAAATCTTCTGTTAGCACATCATCCATATTCTTTAACCATGCCATTGATGCCTTTACCATGGAACTCATCCTCAGCTACAAGTTTGTTG
The DNA here is from genome assembly GCA_039707655.1 of Elymus sibiricus. Lineage (NCBI taxonomy): Eukaryota > Viridiplantae > Streptophyta > Magnoliopsida > Poales > Poaceae > Elymus > Elymus sibiricus. The sequence goes on from CM077676.1 coordinate 280,340,572, forward strand.
CTGATCCAAATGGCCAAAATACTTGATTTGTCATTTCATTTGTTTATTTCGGCTATACATGCTTTGGTGGATGAAGTATACATGCAACTTATGGTAATGGTCGATATTTGACTATCGCCCTGAGATTCTATCTAAGCATGGCCGGTGCAGTATTCTGACATCGTCGTTAGCACAGTTGGATACCGAGACAAGGCACATATTCATTGAAATTTATACTTATACCTATGTTATGCTTCGATGGAGTTGAGACACTATAACCGATGCCATTCAATATATGTTGCATAAGCCAATTAACAGAATTGACGAGTGGCTCATACTTTGATTGAATATGATTTGGCTTACACTTCTTTGAAATCTATGAGAGGCCAAATCATAGCTGGTTTTATTATTGAACATCGGATTAATGACATGCATGGTATTTATATTAGCCTTGTCTCTCTAGTACTATGGAGATTCATAACAAGGGCCAAGGTGTTGGTGATGTTTATATGTCTCCTCATGGTACTATTTTTTTAAGCATCATGCCGCTTAGAATATTTTTTGCACAAATAATCAAAGCCGAATATACATTGTTATTCGGATTGAAGGTTTTACTTGCTATAGGTGCTATACATATTGAGGCTTTCAGTGATTCATTACTAGTAGTGCGATGAATATCAAAAATTAATCAATGTCTTGACGAATCGCTTATAATTTATCTTGAGGCATGTTTAGATGTAATATTCTCCATGGTGGCTTTCAAATTGTTCATATATCTAGACATGACAATTGGAGAGAGTTGGCACAGCAAGCATCTGGCTACCATGTTGATCATAGTGTATTGCATATCTATCAATAGCAGATGCTTAGTCTCGTCGAAATAGGTAAGGCCAAACTGAAGCACCGCTTCGGCTACTAATGAAATTTTTATGCAGGCGAAAGCAAGGATCGGAGAAAGTTCATTGTTGATTATCTACAAGATCCTAGCAGAAGAGTGGAAACTATAGTTTGGAGGATGCCATTGACATGCATATCTATGGAAGTTTATCGTCGGACTAATGAAGTCGAGAAGGTTTCACCCAAGTTTGTATCAAAAGTTCAAGTAAAAAATGGCCGATATATAATTATTGCGCTAAGCATATAGATGGCCGATATATACTTATCGCCCTAAGCACATACAAATGGCCAATTGAGTGTTTACATCGTCCTTAGAGCAATCACGGTGCAAATTATTATTCGGCACACAAGTTTTGACGAAAAACAGGGGGGCATGTGTTGGCGCCAGATTTTGGCATGGTCAAAAACTTAATTAAGAAGACCTCAAATGGAAAAGTTCTCAACATGTGAAAGATCCGTCTCTTCAAAATGAGAAACTTTGATGTTTGGGTCATCACCATCCAATCTCATCTAAAAGGCCGAAACTGTGATCGAAGTTCTAAGATTTTGGCACTCAGAGTACTGTTCGGCCAATTACACCTTCAAGACGGTCTCATATGAGAAAACTTTCTACATGAATTGTCATCGTCTCATCGAATCGGTTGATTTTGATATAAAAATCATCCCAATTCGAGTTCGTATGCAAAAGTTAGAGGCAACACTCTGTGGACCGGTCCTGAGTGAAAAGCTTGCCGGCGTGAAAGCTTGCCGGCGTGGCTTGCCGGCAGGAAAGCTTGCTAGCGTGAAAGCTTGCTGGTGTGGCTTGCCAGCATGAAGGCTTGCCGGCGTGTAATGCTTGCCGGCGTAGCTTGCCGGTCAAGTGGAAGCTGTCAAGGCTAATCTGACCAGAAGCTGAAAATGGGCTCAAAAGATTATCTAGATTGCCTCGGATGAAAAAGTGTTCTACACGGAAGTTGTGCGTATCATCGAAACGGTCAACTTTGATTTTGGATTCATCATCATCTGAGATAGTATACGGCCTGCAAAGTTGCGACAAAACTCAAACAGTCCAGAAAACTGCATGACCAAGTCCGACTGGAAGTTAAAGATGGCCCCGTAGGGTATTGAAGATGGTCTCGGATCGAAAAATGTTCAACATAAAAGTTGTTCATCTTGTTGAAACGGATAAATTTTCTTTTGGGTGCATCTTCATCCGAGGTCGTTTGTGGCCTGTGAGATCCAAAAACAAAACTGCTGTCTCAGATTTATCTAAATCCGAGTTCGGTTTATTTTGGAAAGTTTGGACGGGATTTGGAGTCCTTTTCTTGTACGGGAAGTCCAGCCGCCTCATAAATAGATGAGAGGTGATGGCCAATTAAACAACACACAATCAAGCAAATCAATCTACTACTTTTTCGTGTTCATCTACTTTTTATCTCTCTCCCTTGTATCTTGCTTCTCGTTCTTCGTTCATTCTTCGTGAAGGAGAGCAGCGATCCACGAGGCTCTAGGGGCGATCAGGTCGACCTAGGGCAGCCCATTGCCATTGCGCACCCTTACAGGGTCCCTCCTGGGCATGTGGGATTGCTTGCGTACCGCGCTTCTGGACGGGTCTCCTTCGACGTGAGCTGCGGTGTATCACCCCCGGCGTCGAGGGTACATGGTGACGTGTTCATGTGCACACAGTAGGAACAGACTTACAGAGTTAGAAAATGGAATCCCAATTGGTTGCTTAAATACTACACAATTAATTTGATATTGCTAGGTAAGTCAACATGCAGATACTTGAAAAAGAACACTTACTTCGAACAAAGTCTGGACGGATGATATCGTCAGGGAAGTTAGCATATATCATATGACCAGGCTTTTTTAGGTGCAGTGCAATTTTAGTGCCAGCTTTCAATACATAAAACTTAGAAATTTTTGTCCAAAGGCCCGCGCCAAAATAGGAGTGACCATGTTCATCAAGTTTTACAGAAGCAACGATTGTAAATCCATGGTTTGTGTTCAATATGACATTCTTGGAGTCTTTAGTTATGTAAAGGCCAAGATTGTGTACTACAGTTGTTGTTGCAAAGCAAGGGATGTACTGCAGGAAATGATAAGATTGTTAAAGAATAGGGTAACATGCAAATATGGGAGTAATTGAAAGAATAGTACACAGCAGTTGAAATCAAAGGACACAAATTTATAATTAAACAGATAGTGTAACCATGATGTCATGCAAATATGAGAGTAATCGAAAGAACATTACGGCATTAATTTGCCTAATATAGAAAGAAGAAAAAATCACCTTTGACGTATATGCTGCTTGTGGCACCTTTTATCCAAATGTAGCAATATATAGTATATGTTCAGAAAAGTAGGCCATGCCAACCAAGGTAGGGTGAGATTGAACATACCGTGCGCTTCCTGAAGTCATGTGGTACGGTGAGATAGAACTCCTCGGCTGTCTGGCCGAGGCCGCATAGGCCTGATGTCTCCTTGCAATGTACACTCTATGAATGAAAGAAAACCCTTGAATTAGCTAGAAGAAAAATGAATTCCCAACGATTTTGGCCGGGTGATTAAAAGGGGCAGACGGACTGGGATAAGAGATGAGCGAATATTTCAGTAAATTAATTACCTGGTTCTCCATGAGAAAAACCTCCAATACTGCAGATTCCCCAATCGGGCGGAGCTGGGTCGATGGCGAGCAGCATCGAGAAATTCATTAGCGATAGGCGGCGGCAAGCGGCAGTGGCGAAATGCGGTGGGGTTTGCCGGCAGCCGGTGGCGGCGACATGCGTCGAGCTAAGTGGTTGCCGTGGCGATAGGCGGTGACATGAAGAGTCATGGAGGAGTACATGTGCGACTAGGGATGGGGGGTGGCGGGCGGGGGTGAGGGTTTTGTGACGAGGGGATGGTGAGGGTTTTCTTTTTTTTCTTTTTGAATTAGGTGGTGAGGGTTTTCTGTCCCAGAATGAGTTTCGGATGCAACGGTTTGGTAGACCCAACCGTGTGTGTTAACATCACTCCGTTGTGAGGGCGATACGGACTGCTATTCGATCTATGTACATCCTACGGTGCAGACGTGCGATCCGTGGGGATGCATTCTGGCCAATCAGACCACACGTGCCGTGGCACAATAAAATTCATCGCACACGGTTCCATGGTCAACATTTCCTTCGTTGGTTGCCCCTGAAATTTTTACCCACGCTAAACATTCACCCTAATATGCACCGTACATGTTCAATTTTTTTGCCAACTCTCCACATGTAGCTATGCATGTTTTGGGCAAACGGTTGCTAGTATAAAATTGTGTGGGAAGACCGAAAGTAACACAGACGATTCGCGCTAATAAGTTGTATGTGCTGTGGGCAATCATAGGTTGGTCTAAGAGAAGCATAAAATTCCATCAACCAAACTGATTGCATACTCGTCCCACATCTAGATATAATTAAGCATAGATATAAACATACTCAGGCATAGATAATAAGTGAGCATAGCTCAACCATAGTCCCACCAATAATAATAAGCATACTCAAGCCTAGATATAATTAATACGCACACACTAGATAGCGAGGGTACTTCTGAACATAACCATAGTTCAAAGGGTCTCCAAGCCTGCATGAAGGTGAAGCTTCTCCAGGTACTCAGCATACGTGGCGTGCGCCACCTTGCGAGAATACTTCTGCTTGAAGGAGCCAACGGCTCTTCCTCTTGCATGCGCCAGAACACTTTCAAACGCGTCATGAAGGATTTGGTTGCAGAACGGGCTTCCAAAGCCCCCATTCCAGGTCCTAACACACCTGTTATGCTCTCCAGCATAAAGCTCCCTGAGCTTTTGCTTCTTGAACTTCCTCTGGCTATCTTCATCCTCGCTATCGACATAGTCAGAGAGCACCTATACATATAGTAGAAAATGTGGCGTCAGTATATTTTATAATGCGAATTCGGCAGGCAGAGTTTATGTAACATAGTATATTCTGTGACAGCGTGAACCCTAAATCATCAAGTGATCTTGATGAAAGAAATGCATAAATTGAGAGCACACAACTTAGTGCAACAAAATTAAGAGGTTGGTTGGTTTGCTACCAACATTTGGCAAAATCAAAAGTTCCCAACATTTCTGAGATTGGCAATGAAAATTGGTATATGCAACCAATCTCTAGCCAACATTTGGCAGTTGCCAAAATTAGGCATGCCAACTTTTGGCACCAAACCAATTTACATGCCGTAAAGTAGGATTAGGATTTGATGGCTATTATTCTAGACAGATCCAAAGATTTTGGTTCAGTTTTTTTAGCACAATCATGTATGTACATTCAAAATCATTTGTAGGACATATATGTAGGACATATATGTAGGACATTAAAAATCAGTTCTCAAGGTCTGGCTATGAAATATTAGCAGAAACACTAACCCTAGTCGGATTAATAGCAAAAATCATTTGTACAGAACAAACAATTAATCACTAACCCTAGACGTGTTATTAGCAAGATTTTGGTTTGATTTTGTTAGCACAATCATCTATGTTCAATCCAATCTGGAAAAAAAAATTGGCACAAACATATATGTAGGACATTAAAAATCAATTCTCAAGATCTAGCTACGAAATATTACCAAAAACACTAACCCTAGTTGGATTAATAGCAAAAATCATTTCAACGGAACTAACAATTAATCACTAACCCTAGACGGAGGATATATTTGCAGAGAACATATAACCATAGGATTTATATTCCAAATAGGGGGAGGCAGGACTAACAAGAGAAAACCTAGGATTAAATTTGCCAAAAAAATGGGTATAGATGACTAACCGGTTCTCCGTCGTCGTCGGAGTCGTCGCCGGAGTGGTCGTCGGATTCGTCGCCGGAGTGGTCGTCGGGGTCGCTGTGGACCTCCAGCTCCGGTTGGGGAAGCATGACGGCGGCGCCGACTTCAAGGCCGCGCTGCTGCCCGCGCGAGACCTCGTCTGCAGCAACGGCAACCTCTGTGCCCGGCTTCACACGGTGCTGTGCTTCACCAGCCCTGGCATCCCCACTCCCTCTCATGGTGCGCTTCGTCAGCATCCTGATACACTTCAGACGGCGGTGACGACTAAGAATGGTGTCGAGGATGCAGGCAGAGAGAGAGAGGAATGTGTGTGTAGCTAGAATGGGGGGATGCGGCCAGTCAAAGGGCTGGCTCGCCTCCCGACGAGCCAGCGCAGCGGACTTCTCGCATGCCTAACGTCAATTCACACAGCTGCTCGCACGTCTCCCGATGACACTACATAGTGAACACGCCTCCCATCAATTCAGTGATTCACACACTTGCTCGCATGCCTCCCGGTCTGCCTGCGCAGCGGACTGCGCGCATGCGTCCCGTCAACTCACGCTCGCACGGCACATGGGACGCGTGGCGGCACGTAGATTGTTTTTCTTTTTTGAGGATTAATTCTGCTGCTTTATTAATTAACCAAAGCATGGCATGTGCATTGTTAGCCTAATGCCCACGGTTCGAATAAATAAACCGTTTGCGATATTGTGTTCCAATTATCAATTATTAATAATCTCCCACTTGCAAGAAACTTATATCAAAACTTGTCTCGAATTTGACCAAAAAAACAACATCACAGTCTATTAGTGTATCATGGCACCACAACAAGTTTCATGAATTTCAACTAAGTCTTGGAATTACTAGAATTTAAAAATGAAGATTCTCAATGTTTGAAATTTCTTGCCATTTCTTGCATGGGGACTAAACATGCACCCAAGGACACACATATGATTTTCCAATCCATTTTGGTGCATGTAGTTCAAATTTGATATTTACTCATTAAATCCCTAGGAAATCAGTCAATTTATAAAAACGTCTGAATGATATCTGAAGTTTTTTCAAATTTCAACACGACACTCCTTTGGTGACATGTTCACTGCAGAAAAAGTTTGACATGCCTCTAAGTGGCGGTGGTGGTGCCGTGGGTGGGGGGGTCCGGCACACTACGCGTCATGAGCCTCCATGTGGGATTGACCGGTTTGTGAGGCAGGTGCCACATAAAGTCATGAATTGGGTATTTAAGCATTACACAACCCTTTCATACATATGTTTGGGCCACATGCAGTCAGTGGTGGTCCTCGGACACTCCCTCGTGTGGTTATTAGCGATGTGCCCATTCGTTAGCCCGCGCAGGTTATCACTTTGACCGACAGCGATAGGCATTTGACCAAAGGTGGATTCATCTTGGCATGTGTTACGGTGTAGATCATGGTGAGATTCTAGACCAAAGTTTGAGTGCGTGCGTACACACGAATCCATCCCACCGGCTCAAAGTGAGGGGAACTACGCGTCGTGAACCTCTGTGTGGGGCGTTTCTAGTTTGCGAAGCAGGTGCCACATCAAAGTTGTGCATTGGGTATTGAAACATCACACAACACCTCTTTGGGCCACATGCAGGCGGTGGTTGTCCTATATCTATCTCGTGTGGTTTATTGGCGATGCTTCCATCCGTGGGCCCGTGAGGTCCATCACATTGACCTACAGCGAGAGAGGTTAATTTGACCAAGGAGAATTCTTTCTGGTTTGTGTTACGGTAGGAGTATATATATAGCACGCGCAGAAGAGGGGGGGCATCATATACTACGCGTTATGAACCTCGCTCCGTGTGGGACTTTACGGTTTCCGAGGCAGGCGCCACTTTAAAGTTGTGCATATTGGGTTTTCAAACATCACACAACACCTCCACTATATATGTTTGGCCCACATGTGCAAGCGGTGGTTGTCCTTTGGAACTCACTCACGCGGTTATCAGCGATGCTTCCATCTGTGTGCGCACTTGGTCCATCACTTTGACCGACAGCAAGAGAGGTTAATTTGACATAGGAGGGGACTAAATTTTGGTTTCTCTTGCATATAGGTCATGCTAAGATTACATATATAGTATAGTTTGAGTGCATGTGTACGCATGAATCCCTCACAATGGATCGAAATGGGGGGACAGCATACGAGGCGTCATGGACCTCGCTCCGTGTGGTGACTTTATGGTTTGTGAGGCAGGTGACACATCAACATTGTGCATTGGGTACATTCAAACATCACACAACACCTCCATACATATGTTAGGGACACATGCATGCAGGCGATGGTTGTCTTCGGACACTATCCATCGCCTCGTTATCGGCGGCAAGCCCATATTCGTGGGCCCGTGTGGACATCCATCACTTCGACCGATGATACGTCTCCAATGTATCTATAATTTTTTATTGTTCCATGCTGTTATATTATCAATCTTGGATGTTTTTATAATCATTTACAACAATTATATATCATTTTTGGAGACTAACCTATTAACTTAGTACCTAGTGCCAGTTGCTGTTTTCTGCCCTGTTTTTGTTTTACAGAAAATCAATACCAAACGAAGTCCAAATGCCACGAAATTTTTTGGAGATTTTTTATTGGCCAAGATAAACACTAGAAGCTTCGGGAGAGGGCCAGAAGACCCAGGAGGTGGCCACGAGCCACCAGGACGGGCCTGGGGGGGGGCAGGCGTGCCCTGGTGCCTCGTGGGCCCCCCTTTGCTCCGTTTGACCTAATTCCAGCACTATAAATTCAGAAAAATTCAGAAACCCTCAAGGGAGTCCACGAAATACTTTTTCCACCGCCGCAAGTTTCTGTTCTCGAGAGATCCCATCTGGAGGCCTTCTCCGGTACTCCGCCGGAGGGGGAATCGATCACGGAGGGGCTCTACATCAACCTTGCTGCCCTTCCGATGATGCGTGAGTAGTTTACCACAGACCTTTGGGTCCATAGGCAGTAGCTAGATGGCTTCTTCTCTCTTTTTGGTCTTCAATACAATGTTCTCCTCGATGTTCTTGGCGTTCTATCCGATGTAATCACTTTTTGCGGTGTGTTTGTTGGGATCCGATGAATTGTGAGTTTATGATCAGATTATCCATGAATATTATTTGAGTCTTTGCTGCACTCTTTTATGCATGATTATTATAGCCTCGTATTTCTTCTCCGATCTATTGATTTGGTTAGGCCAACTAGATTGATTTATCTTGCCATGGGAAGAGGTGCTTTGTAATGGGTTCGATCTTGCGGTGCTCAATCCCAGTGACAGAAAGGGACATGACACATATGTATCATTGCTATTAAGGGTAAAAAGATGGGGTTTATTCATACGTGAGTTTATCTTGTCTACATCATGTCATCGTTCTTAAGGCGTTACTCCGTTCTTTATGGACTTAATACACTAGATGCATGCTGGATAGCGGTCGATGTGTGGAGTAATAGTAGTAGATGCAGGCAAGAGTCGTTCTACTTGTCTCGGACGTGATGCCTATATACATGATCATTGCCTTGGATATCGTCATGATTATTTGCTTTTCTATCAATTGCCCAACAGTAATTTGTCTACCCAACGTATGCTATTTTCTTGAGAGAAGCCTCTAGTGAAATCTATGGCCCCCGGGTCTATCTAAATCATATTACTAAAACCCTAAAAATATTGCTGCCATTTTCTTTTATTTATTTTATTTTGTATTTTTGTTTCAATCTATCTATCTACCATATACAATTTAATCTTGCAATTGACCGCCGAGGGATTGACAACCCCTCGTTTGCGTTGGGTGCAAGGATTTGTTGTTTGTGTGCAGGTGCTGCTAACGAGGTGTTGCGTGATTCTCCTACTGGTTCGATAACCTTGGTTTCATAGCTGAGGGAAATACTTATCTCTACTGTGCTGCATCATCCCTTCCTCTTCGGGGAAATACCAACGCAAGCTACAACTAGCAGGAAGAATTTCTGGCGCCGTTGCCGGGGAGACCTAATCAACATCTATCAAGTACCTTTGCATAAACTCTCATATCCTTGCATTTATTTTATTTGCCTCTCGTTTTCATCTCCCCCACTTCTAAAAAGTTTCTACAAAAATGCAAAAATATTTTCCGTTTGCCTTTTTGTTCGTTTGCTATCTTTGCTTGTGTGCCGTGTGTCTTCTATTTGCTTGCATCTTCGCTTGCTAAAGAATTATTGATATGGATCCTCATCCACTTGCTAATCTTTTCAAAAGATCCAATTATGATGAACCAATTGCTAGTGAGTTGAGTGCACTTGATTTCCTCTATGAAGTTTTGCTTGAAAATCATGAATCTGAAAATTGTGATTAAGTGCTGAAAGAAGAAATTTATAAAGTGATTCATGATAGCTCCTTCAATGAAAAGCATGATTGCAATAATGTTATTATAAATTCTATTAATGTCAATTGTGCTAATAATATGCAAAACTACGAGCTTGGGGATGATAATTTTGTTATATCCACTACTTATTGCAATGATCATGATTAGGGTGATAATGCTTCTTATGATCTTGAAAAAAAAATTAAGCCTCATGATGAATATGCTATTGATCATAATGTTTGCAATAATATTAAAAGTGGGTTTGGAGAGGTCATGACTTTAGTTGATGTTAATCCCACTATTTTGGAAGACTATAAGAATTTTATGCATGTGGATCATGGAGAGAAAATTTTATATGATAGCTATATTGTTGAATTAGATTATGATCCTCCATGTAATTATTATGAGAGAGGAAATATGGTTGTAGAAATTTTCATATTACTAAATTACCTCTCGTTATGTTGAAATCATCAATGTTTTATTCTTCTCCTTTGCATATGCTAGAAATTGCTTGCTTTGATAATTTGTTTGCTTATAAAATGCCTATGCATAGGAAGTATGTTAGACTTAAATATGTTTTTCACATGCTACATGATGCTCTCTTTGTGTTTCAATTATTATCTTTCATGTGAGCATCATTGAAATCTCAAGCCTATCTTAATGGCTATAAAGAAAGAGCTTGTTGGGAGACAACCCAACGAATAAAATAAATTATTTTGTGTTTTCACTTTTATGCTACTGTTATGATTGAATTTTTGTGTTTTTAATTAGTGTTTGTGCCAAGTAAAACCTTTAGGATGATATGGAAGATAATATAATTGATGCTGTTTGGAAAACAGAAAGTTTTGCGTCCAGTGCCCGAATTTTGTTTCTGTACTGGAGCGTCAGAAAAATCTGAAATTTTTACACAGTATTGGTATATGAATTTCCCACGTTGTCCTAATTTTTCAGAATGTTTGGAGTTACAGAAGTATGGCTTTTAAATAAATTGCTACAGACTGTTCTGTTTTTGACAGATTCTGTTTTTGATGCACTACTTGCTTTGTTTTCTTTTTAGTTTGTCACAATCATCTTTGCTGAACACACCGATCTTGAGAGAGCCACACGTTTATCATCATTTGTTAGAATACTCTATGTGCTTCACTTAAATTTTTTGAGCTAGGCAGTTGCTCTAGTGCTTCACTTAAATCTTTTTCAGCACGGTGGTGGCTATATTTTGAAGAAATAAACTCTCATGCTTCACTTATATTATTTTGAGAGTTGATTGACAATTTTGAAGAAATGAATTCTCATGCTTCACTTATATTATTTTGAGAATTGACAAGATTGAAATTTTTAAGAAATATTTGCACTCTCATGCTTCACTTAAATCTTTTTGAGAGTTGATGATAGTAACGGTAATTTGCACGAGATATGAATTTGGTCCCAAAGTGATGAATATTCAAGAGGGATATAATAAAAACTTTCATATAGATCATTGGATATGATAAGTGTGATTCCTTGCAATAGTTTTGTGATATGGAAATGATAATATGTGAGTCATGTTAGTGAGTAATTGTGATTTAGTAAAAATATTCGTGTTAAGGTTTGTGATTCCCCATGCATGCACATTAAGTCAATAGTTATGCAATGAAATTATATCCTACTTATGGTGCATTATTCGGTGTTAGTTATGTTCAATGCATGTTTATGACCGTTTTTGTTTTTTGGTTGGTTGCTTCTCAATCTATTTGCTAGCCTTCATTTGTACTAAGCGGAAATACTGGTTGTGCATCCAAAATCCTTAAACCCAAGTTGTGCCAAATGAGTCCACTATACCTACCTATATGCGGTATTTCAATATCGTTCCAAGTAAATTTGCGTGTGCCAACTCTAATTTTCAAAATAATTCTTCTGTTTTGTGTGCCCGTACCGCTCATGAAGCGGCAGGGGGTGGCCATTATTTTCCATGCTAGGTGTGTTATTCTCACGATGAGTGTTTATTCACTTGTCATTGCACGAGAGAGTGGCTGGTAATAGGGATGCCCGGTCCCGCATGAAATCAAAAATTAATAACAACAAAATTCCTTGGAAAGTAATGGTTTAGAGGGCACCCGTGGATACGGCTAGCCATGGATTGTGAAAGAATGGTGGAAAGGAAATAAACTTTATTTTCTGTTTGGGAACCACCTATGATGTGTCTAGCATGGAAAATATTGGGAATTCTTGGTCGTTTTCGTTGACAGGAAAAGCATGCCTCTCAAAATATTTTTATCTCTTTAATTTCAGCTTTGAGCTCTGCCACATTTGACAAATCTCTGCTTCCCTCTGCGAAGGGCCTATCTATTTACTTTTATGCAATTTTTATTTTTATTTGAATCTCCATCTTCTCTTACAAAAGCACCAACTAGAGAGCACTGTTGTCATACTTGTGCATTGGATGTAGCTAATATTTGAGTGTGTTTCATGAATGGATCAATGGTTGAGCATAATGGGCTAGGGATAACTTTCTTTAGCGTTGATATTTTGAAAGACATGGTTGCTTGTTAGCATGCTTGAGTATTTATATCTTCATGTCAAATTATAGACTATTGCTTTGAATCATTCAAGTCCAATGTCCATGCTACAAAAGAAAAGAATATGTGATGAATATGTTAGGCAGCATTCCACATCAAAAATTCTGTTTTTATCATTTACCTACTCGAGGATGAGCAGGAATTAAGCTTGGGGATCCTGATACGTCTCCAACGTATCTATAATTTTTGATTGTTCCATGCTGTTATATTATCAATCTTGGATGTTTTTATAATCATTTACAGCAATTATATATCATTTTTGGAGACTAACCTATTAACTTAGTGCCCAGTGCCAGTTGCTGCTCTCTGCCCTGTTTTTGTTTTACAGAAAATCAATACCAAACGAAGTCCAAATGCCACGAAACTTTTTGGAGATTTTATTGGCCAAGATAAACACTAGAAGCTTCAGGAGAGGGCCAAAAGACCCAGGAGGTGGCCACGAGCCACCAGGGCGCGCCTGGGGGGCAGGCGCGCCCTGGTGCCTCGTGGGCCCCTCTTTGCTCTGTTTGACCTAATTCTAGCACTATAAATTCAGAAAAAATCAGAAACCCTCAGGGGAGTCCACGAAATACTTTTTCCGCCGCCGCAAGTGTCTGTTCTCGAGAGATCCCATCTAGAGGCCTTCTCCGGTACTCCGCCGGAGGGGGAATCTATCACGGAGGGGCTCTACATCAACCTTGCTGCCCTTCCGATGATGCATGAGTAGTTTACCATAGACCTTCGGGTCCATAGGCAGTAGCTAGATGGCTTCTTCTCTCTTTTTGATCTTCAATACAATGTTCTCCTCAATGTTCTTGGCGTTCTATCCGATGTAATCACTTTTGCGGTGTGTTTGTTGGGATCCGATGAATTGTGAGTTTATGATCAGATTATCCATGAATATTATTTGAGTCTTTGTTGCACTCTTTTATGCATGATTATTATAGCCTCGTATTTCTTCTCCGATCTATTGATTTGGTTTGGCCAACTAGATTGATTTATCTTGCCATGGGAAGAGGTGCTTTGTAAGGGGTTCGATCTTGCGGTGCTCAATCCCAGTGACAGAAAGGGACATGACACGTATGTATCATTGCTATTAAGGGTAAAAAGATGGGGTTTATTCATACATGAGTTTATCTTGTCTACATCATGTCATCGTTCTTAAGGCGTTACTCCGTTCTTTATGGACTTAATACACTAGATGCATGCTGGATAGCGGTCGATATGTGGAGTAATAGTAGTAGATGTAGGCAGGACTCTGTCTACTTTTCTCGGACGTGATGCCTATATACATGATCATTGCCTTGGATATCGTCATGATTATTTGCTTTTCTATCAATTGCCCAACAGTAATTTGTCTACCCAATGTATGCTAGTTTCTTGAGAGAAGCCTCTAGTGAAATCTATGGCCCCCGAGTCTATCTAAATCATATTACTAAAACCCTCAAAATATTGCTGCCATTTTCTTTTATTTATTTTATTTTGTATTTTTGTTTCAATCTATCTATCTACCATATACAATTTAATCGTGCAATTGACCGCCGAGGGATTGACAACCCCTTGTTTTTGTTGGGTGCAAGGATTTGTTGTTTGTTTGCAGGTGCTGGTAACGAGGTGTTGCGTGATTCTCCTGCTGGTTCGATAACCTTGGTTTCATAACTGAGGGAAATACTTATCTATGTTGTGCTGCATCATCCCTTCCTCTTCGGGGAAATACCAACGCAAGCTACAAGTAGCAACCGACGACAAGAGAGGTTACCAAGGTGGATTAATTCTTCTTGGTTTGTTTTATGGTAGGTCATGGTGAGATTCTAGACCAAAGTTTGAGCGCACGCGTACGTACGCATAAATCCCTCTCACCGGCTCGAAGTCGGGCCGGGGGACCGTCATACTACGCGTCGTGAACCCTCGCTCTGTGTGGGGACTTTTCGATTCCAAAGCAGGTGCCACATCAAAGTTGTGGGTATATATATGATTCATACACGCGACAACACTTCCATACATATGTTATCCCACATGCATGTGGTGGTTGTCTTCGAACATTCCCTCACGTTCTATCAGCGGCAAGCCCATTCGTGGACCTGCATGGACGTCCATCACTGCGACCGACAACGAGAGAGGTTACCAAGGTGGATTCTTCTTGGTTTGAGTTACGATAAGCTCGAGGTGGGGGAGCGACATATTGCGCGTTGTGAACCCTCGCACTGTGAGGGGACTTTCCGGTTCCAAAGCACAGTGCCACATCAAAGTTGTGCATTGGGTTTTCAAACACTCACAACACTTCCATACATATGTTTGGGCCACATGCAGGCAGTGGTTGTCTTCGGGCACTCCCTCATGTGGTTATCGGCGGCAAGCCCATCTGTGGGGCCGCGTGGACGTCCATCACTTCGACCGATAACGAGAGAGATTACCAAGGTGGATTCTTCTCGGTCCGTGTTAGAGTAGGTCTTGGTGAGATGCCCTCCCACCGACTCGAAGTGTGTGTGGGGGGGGGCACTACTCCGTACGTCCTGAACCTCCGTGGGGTCGGGGATATCCGGATTGCGAGGCGCATGTGCCACATCAAAGTTGTGAAATGGGTATTTAAATATCACACCACCCTTTTTGATACACATAGTTGTACCACCGGCAGGTGGTTCATAGTCTCACCCATCCCGCACGCACAAGCACATTTGTGAGAGCTCGCACGGTCCACCTTGTTGACCGGAAGCGAGAGGGGGTGGGGGTTGACCATGTTGGATTCCTATAGGTTTTGTGTTACGGTGGGGTGAGATGTCAGACCTAGCTATTTGGGGGCATGCTTTCATAGCTATGATTCCCCTCCTGTCGACACGAAGTGGGGGGCGGACGAGCACTATTGTGCGCTTTGTGAGACAGGTGCCACATCAAAGTTGTGCATTGGATATTTGAACATCAAACCACCCTTTTTATACATATATTTGGTCCACATGCAAGTGTGTTTGTATTTTTACCCTTTCGCGCGTTTTGTTTTGCCAAATTTATAGACGCAACAGACACGGTTCCCTCAGAGTACCCCGTGTGCCATGCCCGTGCCCATGTCACATCAGCACAGTCGATTGGGCTCCACGAGGCTTCCCTCGCAATCTCAAAAATATCTACCCGGGTGGAGGGTTTTTCTGCTTGATAGCACACGATTATTATGTTTGGGCCGTGTGCGATGTTTGTTGCTCCGCTGTGCTTCAATCCCTTCATCAAAATTTTCAGTAGCCCCGGCATTTTACTCCCGCCTGCATCCCTCGCAATCTAAAAAATATCTACCCGCCTGGAGGGTTTTTCTGTCTGATAGCACATGATTATCATGTTTGGGCCGTGTGCGATGTTTGTTGCTCCCGCTCCGCTTAAAAATATCTACCCGCCTGGAGGGTTTTTCTATTTCATACGATTATTATGATTGGGCCGTGTGCGATGTTTGTTGCTCCCGCTCCGCTTCAATCCCTTCATCCAAATTTTTAGTAGCCCCGACATTTTACTCCCGCCTGCATCCCTCGCAATCTCAAAAATATCTACCCGCCTGGAGGGTTTTTCTGTCTGATAGCAAACGATTATCATGTTTGGGCTGTGTGCGATGCTTGTTGCTCCCGCTCCGCTTAAAAATATCTACCCGCCTGGAGGATTTTTCTGTTTGATAACACACAATTATTATGTTTGGGCCGTGTGCGATGTTTGTTGCTCCCGCTCCGCTTCAATCCCTTCATCCAAATTTTCAGTAGCCCCGGCATTTTACTCCCGCCTAGTAAATTTTCACTAACCGCGTCATTTCCTCAAATACCACCTTGGCCCCCCCTCCACACACACACACCAGCCAAAACCACTGCTCACACACACAACACCACTCCCTCTCTCGAAACCCTAGCTAGCCCGCCGCCGCCTCCTCGCCTCGACCGTCAACCTCTGCCGGTCTGCCTGTGTAGGTTACCCACCGATCTCCATGCCCTCGTCACCCTGAGTTTCTTAGAACGTGCCTGCAAAACACCCCCTTTCCCATAGATCCCCATCCCCCTCCCCCAATCCAGAGCATCGCAACCTAAGCCCGACTACGCTTCCAGGTGAGCTCGATGATCGAATGGCCAAAAAGAGGTTTATCGCAGCCTCTTTGCCCAACGATGGTGTGGTGGCCGCCGAGGCCGCCGAGGAAGCTAACGACGATGACTCGCCGGAGGCTTTCCATCAGCGGTGTCGCATATATCGGCATCTCATGGATGCCGGCTATGACATCGAGGTCATCGACAGAGGCGACTTGATGTGGGCTATGTCACAGGTTAAGTGGCCCACCCCCAACCCCTCAGGTTCAACCGCCGTCGATCTCACCCATGGCCCCACCGCTGATCTCCTATGCCTCGCTGTCAAGAATTTGCCATCCTTCATCACCATCGAGCCCCTTTTGTCATATCTGAAGGACACGTTCTACGCCGCTGGCTTGGGATCCTCAACTGCCAAGTCAGACCTCATCAACGGCGACCACGAGGAGGGCACCCTCTCCGGCTCTTCCAAGGGGAAAGAGCCCATCTACGACATCAGGGAGGGCACCCTGTAGCCATGCTCTTCCAAGGGGAAGGAGCCCATATGCGACAACAGGGAGCGCACCCAGAGTCCGTGCTCTTCCAATTGGTAGGAGCCCATCTATGACATGTGAGGAAACCCATGATTTCTTTTGTCGTGCCTCTTCCAAGGGGGAAACATCATATGATCACGCTCGTAGCTCTTGCCAAGCTAAGTTTTAACCATGCCATGTTTCAATTGCTATATTTGGTTGTTCGTAGTATGCCTTGTTTATTTCAGTGATTCACAATGTGATGTTCTATATGTGCAACAATGTACTGTGCAGTTCAATTTTATCAACACCAGTTTCAACGGCCAAAATTGGTTCCTGTTGAATCTAGTCTAGTTAACACACCCCATGCTTATTTCAGTTTTCTCACAATGTGATGTGCAATCATACAATTTGATGTTTAAGCACAAGCTTAGTTCTATGCAATTTCAACAATACCACTATGAGTGACTACATTTGGATGCTGTTAAGCCTGTTGTAGTGAGCATATGCATTGTTTAATGGTTTTTGGTTGTTAGGTTGTTTGTATTGAGCATATGTCCAGTTTCAATTGGTATATTTGGTTGTTTGTAGTATGCCTTGTTTATTTTAGTTATTCACAATGTGATGTTCTATATGTGCAACAATGTACTGTGCAGTTCCATTTTATCAACACCAGTTTCAACGGCAAAAATTGGTTCCTGTTAAAGCTGGTGTAGTTAACACGCCCCCTGTTTATTTCAGTTTTCTCAAAATGTGATGTGCAATCATAAAATTTGATGTTTAAGCACAAGCTTAGTTCTATGCAATTTCAACAATACCACTATGAGTGACTATATTTGGATGCTGTTAAGCCTGTTGTAGTGAGCATATGCATTGTTTAATGGTTTTTGGTTGTTAGGTTGTTTGTATTGAGCATATGTCCAGTTTCAATTGCTATATTTGGTTGTTTGTAGTATGCCTTGTTTATTTTAGTTATTCACAATGTGATGTTCTATATGTGCAAGAATGTACTGTGCAGTTCAATTTTATCAACACCAGTTTCAACGGCCAAAATTGGTTCCTGTTAAAGCTGGTGTAGTTAACACGCCCCCTGTTTATTTCAATTTTCTCAAAATGTGATGTGCAATCATACAATTTGATGTTTAAGCGCAAGCTTAGTTCTATGCAATTTCAACAATACCACTATGAGTGACTATATTTGGTTGTTGTTAAGCCAGTTGTAGTGAGCATATGCATTGTTTAATGGTTTTTGGTTGTTAGGTTGTTTGTACTGACCATATGTCCAGTTTCAATTGCTATATTTGGTTGTTTGTAGTATGCCTTGTTTATTTCAGTTGTTCACAATGTGATGTTCTATATGTGCAAGAATGTACTGTGCAATTCAATTTCATCAACACCAGTTACAATGGCCAAGATTGGTTCCTGTTAAAGCTGGTGTAGTTAACACGCCCTTATTTATTTCAGTTTTCTCAAAATGTGATGTGCAATCATACAGTTTGATGTTCAAGCACAAGCTTAGTTCTATGCAATTTGAACAATACCACTATTAGTGACTATATTTGGTTGTTGTTAAGCCTGTTGTAGTGAGCATATGCCTTGTTTAACGGTTTTTGGTTGTTTGTACTGAGCATATGTCCAGTTTCAATTGCTATATTTGGTTGTTTGTAGTATGCCTTGTTTATTTCAGTTATTCACAATGTGATGCTCTATATGTGCAAGTATTGACCGCGCAGTACAATTTCATCAATACCACTTCAACTACCATATTTGTTTCCTGTTAAGCCTGGTGTAGGTAATACGCCCCCTGTTTTTTCACATTGTGATGTTCAATTATACAATTTGATGTGTAAGCACAAGCTTAGTTCTATGCAATTTCAACAATACCACTATGATTGACTATATTTGGTTGTTGTTAAGCCTATTGTAGCGAGCATATGCCTCTTTTAACGGTTTGTGGTTGTTCGGTTGTTTGTAGTTAGCATATGTCCAGTTTCAATTGCTATATTTGGTTGTTCGTAGTATGCCTTGTTTATTTCAGTTATTCACAATGTGATGTTCTATATGTGCAAGTATGAACTGTGCAGTTCAATTTCATCATTACCAGTTTCAACGGCCATATTTGGTTCCTGTTTAGCCTGGTTTAGTTAACACACCCGCTGTTTATTTCAGTCTTTTTGCAACATGATGTTCAATTGTACAATTTGATGTTTAAGCACAAGCTACGATCTATGCAATTTCAACAATACCACTATGCATGACTATATTTGGTTGTTGTTAAGCCTGTTGTAGTTAACACCCCTTTGCATTTTTATTTTACAATAACTAGTGTGCATAAACCTGCACAACACCAGTTTGAATGACTATATTTGGTTGTTGTTAATTGTTAGGCCTGTTGCAGTTAACACACCTTTCCACTTGTTTGCTTAACTACCGTGCTTATACCTACACATTGACGCTATCATTTGGAGATTACGTTGTCTACCATGGATATATTTGGTTGATGTTTAGCCTGCTGTGCTTAACATGCCTTTCGATGTACTTACACAGGACAATATTTGGAATGACTGTTGTTGTCCATCGAGGTTAGTTTCATCCCATGGCTTATATATACTCCCTCCACCCCATAATATAAGATGTTAATTCATCCAATATGTGAGTATATATTGGATGTAATAAGATCTTATATAATGGGATGGAGGGAGAATTGTACTACATCATTGTGCAATTGCAGTTTAGCTTCTAATATTGACTTGGTGCTTGTAGGTACATATGTCATTGGTAAAGATCCGCGCTTCGACCCTTTTTGCGTATGGGGCAATGCGATATTCATGAACTAGCATCAAGTGAGGAAACTGATAAAGATTGTTAGTAAAATGGGTCAAAAGATGGCAATTAAACTATTTGTTTACACTTTATCCAAGACAACAGTGAACTGCATGATGGTAAGTAAGAAATCTGCAGGCTTCTTTTCACTGCCCATAATGAGTTGTGTTAGATGACAATGTCTGGATCTTTTTCCATTGCAGTGGTTAACAAAGCAGTTTACTCAAGATTACTTCTCAAACTACATGATTGGTGGGCATGCAAAGGTTAAAGTATTTGTACCAGACTACAATGACTATCTAGAAGTCCTCATGAAGACAATGAAGGATGAGCGGTCGACCATCACAAGGGGTTGGACTAGAGTCGTGCGTGCCTTCGGCATGGAGGAGGGCACAATATGGGCATTCCACTTCACCTTGTTCGGCAACCAAAATGTCTTTCGCCTCTTTCTTTACTGTCTTTAATACAAGTATACAACCCTTGTTCATCATTTTTTATTTGGTGCTTATGTAATTCTTTTTTTATGTAATTCTTGAACATATGTACCTGTGAATCGAATAATACATTTTTTGTTGAACCTGATGGATATGAATAAAGTTATTGCCTACTTTCAAATTCAAATTCAAATTTGGTTCAATTTTAAATTGCAGCGATTAAATTAGTTTGAAAATATGCTCTGTAGGTCATTATGCCGCACACGGTCTGTAAAGCACAACGTGTGTGATATACCGCATAATCCGACACGTTTCATAGAGAGAAAACGTGTGCGACCATGCACACAATTGCCGTTTGCAAAGCCTGTGTGATCTCAGACAATATCACAAACGGTGCGAGCAAACCAAATGTTTGTGATAGTCGCCTTATCGTACACGCTTTACAATCATCAACTGTTTCTAATGTCATATGCATCGTAAACGTTGCACCACAGAATAGCATGTGTGATAGTTATCCCGCCCGACACTCGTACGATAGTCGGACATTTCATAAACTCATCCAACATACGTATGATGATTAACTTATCTTCTTAATTATATAATCGCATATGGTTTGGGAAAAGTGAATGTGTGTGATAGTCTCCTTATCATACACGTTTTACAATCGTGAATTGTTTGTGATGGGGCGCGCATCGTAAACGTTGCACCACAGAATACCGAGTGCGATGGTAAAGCGAGCACACACGAGTAGCAAGGAGGGAGCGTTTGGGATATTCGATAGATCACAAACAACTGTGTGACGACTCGCGTTTGGGAAAGATGCGGGCATCGCATATGCTTAGTTCTGCGAAATGTATGATTGTGTGCTCCCTATCGCCGATGGTTTCTGGGTCGTGTGGGAAGGACCCCCCCCCATCGCACACACAGGCAAGGCGACGGTTTAAAACTCTGTCATGGAAAGGGGGTAAAAACCATTTGTATAGCACGTCGCTGCACCATTGTATGGTCAACCTCAAGATCAGGTTTTGAGGCTAGTCCTATGTGCCAGTCCCCAATTGATGTTGGATTACACACAAGGTGCCAGTTCCCTAATGATGCCGGATTAGACACAAGGTGCCAATTCCTAAATGATGCTGGATTACACACTAGCCAGGTGGAGTCATCAAGTGTTTGTGTCCTCGTGGCTCTAGTAAAGGCTGGAAGAAAGCGTGCAACAGCCCTTGAGAATGTAGCTGAGTTCCTGAAGAAGCGAAAAGAGCAATCAGTTGCTCTCTTCACCCAAGCCAAACAAGAGATGGAAGAAGCCAGAAAGAAGCTAGCAGAGGTAGAGCAGGCTAAGCGTCTCCTGTTATCTAAAACTGTTGTCAATTCGAATTTTCATTCATAATAGCTAGGTTCAAATGTTGATCCAGTCAGCATGCATATTGTGATGTGGCGTTGGAGGGTGTCTGTGTATAAAACATGGGTATTTTATACCCTAACTTATGCATAGACAATGGTAGCTTTCCTAGTGACCAGGGCTTGCCGGAAATTACCAAGATCAAGATTCAAGACCTAGTTGCAAGGGCACTAGGGAGAAGATCAAGACAAGATATCAAGAAACACCTTACTTGTGAAAGATATGAAGACGATACTTGCCGGCAAGGCTCAGGTCGGCAAGATGAAGGCCCGGCAAGCTCCGTGCCGGCAAGCCCTCGCTAGCCCATCTGCGCTCCACCGCACCGAGCAGCTAGTCGCTAATCGGTGAGGTGTCGACCGCGCAGGCAGTTTGGTGAGGTCTGTCGGGGCACGTGTCAGCCTACTGGAAGGAGAATTAGCTTTAATGACACCCATCCAGGAGGCGTGTCAAGATAATAAGAGGTAGCTGGGCGAGCGGTGCAGAAACCGTGTCGGGGCTCCTCCTCCACATGACACCTAACGGCGCATTTATTGCATTTGTCCTAAACCGGCAGTGTTAGGTATGATAGCACTGTTTGCTGTCTAATCCACTTGTAATGACTGTTTTGCGACTGTGGTTACCCCTTTGAACTATAAAAGGAGGGCCAGGGCAACCTTTACAGGGGGTCGACTCTTAGCTCACTTTGCATGTGTAGCTGCTCTTCCTGCACCTTGCTGGCAAGAAGCGCTCCTTGTACTTGAGCTTAATCACATCCAATTCATAAAAGCAGGAGTAGGGTTTTACACATCACGGTGGCCCGAACCTGGGTAAATCCTTTGCGTTTCTGCTGATTCTGCTCTTTGTGCTCGCACATCTCCCTAGTAGAACCGCAAAGGGGCTAGATGGCCCCATAGATGGTCGTACGCACGACATCTTTGGCGCGCCAGGTAGGGGGATCGCTTGCACAAACCTGAATCAGCAGTTTGTGCGTCAACTTCATCTTCATCATCGGTGATGGCACCCAAGAAGAAGGGCACGTCTGCAGCAGCTCCATCGACCTCCAAGCTTCCATCGCATACGCCCAAGGCCGGCAGAAATGATCCGGCTGGCGCAGGCGGAGCAGAAGGCGTCACCGGTGCAGGCAGCGCGGGCGGCGTAGCTAGCACCGGTGGCGCAGGCGGAGCGTGCAACACCAACTCCCAGCTTCCTCGCCATTCTGGTGATCAAAGCCACAACGGTGCAGGCGGCGCGGATGGCCAACTTCCACCTCCTCGACGCACCGATGAGCGAAGCCATTGGAGCAACACCGTCCAGTCTAGCACGAGCCAAGACCCCGCTGCTGCGGCGTCCTAGGATGCTGCATCGGGACACACACCACGGCCCTCGCAAGATAGGCGCAACGTGGCTTCGAATGGCGCAGGCGGTTCCGGTCAGCGGCGTCCACATGGCAAGACACCTGTTGATCAACCTCAAGATCTTCAGGCACCGCCTCCACCACGCCAGCCCACTGCTAGACATGAGCCTCGGCAGCAAGATCGCAATGGCGCTCCTGCTGGCTCTACCAGGAGTCGAGCGACATCGCATTCTTCGCTCCCAGCCATGCCAACCACTGCAGCAGAGGCAATGGCACGTGCCCAGATGTTGTTAAACTTCCCTCCAACGGCAGACAAGATGGATGAGTGGAGAGCCACCATCCAAAGCCTCATTGGATTTGCCGAAGCCAGCAAGTCACAACAAGCGGGACCATCTCAACGCCCGCAAACAGCACCAGTTGCTCCAACTGGTGGCTGTGTTGAAGGTGCTGTGCCAACGGTGCAATCACCTCCGCGGCAGCAACGCCAACATCAGCAACAACAACAATAGCCGTGGCAAACTCAACGACCCACTGAACCTGATGAGATGTCGATGGCTTCTTTGGATCCATGAGTGCGGCAAGATCAATGGCAAGTGCTGCAAGATAGGCAGGTAGAGGATGCCCGTACCACCATTGAACGGCGCCGGGAGGCGCGCCATCAGTCTGACATGCGCAATGGCCCAGTCGTCGATGAGCATGCGCTTGAGGCTGGTGGGTATCTGCCTTACGAGGTCGGGTGCCCAGCTTTCACTCGCGAGCTGCGGCAAGTCTGCTGGCCGTCCGTCCGGGCCCTTCAAACCAGAAGTACCAGAGAAGTATGATGGCAAGCTGAACCCGGCAGAGTTCTTGGGTATTTACACGATTGCCGTGAAAGCTGCCGGGGGAAGAGATGAAAAGATTCTAGCCAATTACTTTCCATTGGTGCTCAAGCCTAATGTGAGGTCTTGGCTGATGAACTTGCCGGAGAACTCCATTTCCTCATGGTCCGATCTTTGCAACGAGTTCATTGGTACCTTTACTGGAGGCCACAAGGCCCCTGGTCAGCCCAGCGATCTGCAAGTGATCCCGCAAAGAGATGGTGAATCCTTACGCAAGTATATCCAAAGATTCAGTCATGTGCACCGTAATATACCAGATGTGCACCCCACAGCCGTGATTGCCACCTTTCACATGAATGTGCGCAATCGTAGGATGCGGGAGAAGATGAATGTCAAGTTATCGAAGACCGTCAACGAATTGTACACGTTGGTGGACAAATGTGCACGCGCTGAAGAAGGAAGAAGGCTTCCTGGGGAGGATGCCGACGCTGAAGTCGATTTAGAAGACGACGATGCCGCCACCCCAAAGAAGAAAGGCCGGAAGCGTAACAGGAAGCGCAAAGGCAAAACTGTTATGGCTGTCGATGGTTCCGACAACTCAAATGCCGCCAAGAAGGCTAAAACCAAAAGTTCCGGCAAAGAAGTTGTTGCTTGCGCTGCTTGTTAGGAGGCTGCGGCAAATGAGAAGGCCGGCAAGACTGATGGACTGCAAGATTCACCGCACTAAAGGACACGATCTCCAGGAGTGCCGGCAAGTTGAACATCTTGCCGAGAAGCAAAAGGCTGAATATGAAAAGCACGACAAGGAGAAGGGGCAAGATGGTGCTGGCGGATCTGGCAAGAGAGGCCGTGGTGGTCGAGGAGGCCGCCGCGGCAGGACCAAGCAGCAGAAAGAGAAGCCTGCTAGAGGCCGAGAAAAGAAAGAGGATGATGATGGAAGTGACGAGGAAGACGACGAAGAGTCCAGCGAGCATGAATTCCAAAAAGCAACTGAGGCTATGTGCATTGACGGAGGTGCATCTTTGCACTCTTCTCACCGCCAACTCAAGTAGTGGGCGCGTGAAGTCAACGCAGCGGAACTGGCAATAGGCACCCAGAAGCCGCTCAAGTGGTCACACACGCCTATCATTTTTTATGCCGAGGACCACCCTGATCGCACAACTGCGGTCGGGTGTTTGCCGTTGTTGGTTTCACCAACAATTCACAACCTCAAGGTCACGAAAATGTTAGTTGACGATGGGGCCGGCCTGAACTTGATTTCACCAGAGGTAATCAAGAGGCTGCAGATTCTTGACGAGGAACTCGAGCAAACTGTAATGTTTCAAGGAGTAAACCCGGGAAGAAGCCAACCTAAAGGGAAGATCACTTTGCCGGTGACATTTGGCGGGGAATTGAACTACAGGACGGAAAAGATAGTCTTCGATGTTGTCAAGATCCCCTTGCCGTATAATGGAATTCTTGGTTGCCCAGCCTTGGCGAAATTCATGGCAGCATCCCATTATGCTTACAACATGCTAAAGATGCCAGGGCCGATGGGTGTCATTACCATCAACTCTAATAAGAAGGATGCAGTAATCTGCGTTGACAAGCTATACAGAGAAGCAGTTGCGGCATCTGCCGTCAAGACACCAGTTCCCACTGAGAAAAAGAAAAACAAGAAGTCCAGCAAGACCTCTGGCAAGGACTCCGGGAAGCGCACCTCCTCAGAGTGTTGCGCACCCGTTGAGGATTTGCTGGAATGCTCTACCGGCAAGAAGTCCAAAGCTACCCCACCAGCAACCAAGAAGGTGCCCGCGAAGGAGGATGGCACTGGCGGTACCTTCACCGTCAGTTCCACCCTTGACGACAAATAGGAAAGTGCGCTCGTTGCCTTCCTGTGGGCGAATGCCGATGTGTTTGCATGGCAACCATCTGACATCCCCCGGCGTTCCCAGGGAGGTAATTGAGCACCACCTTGCTGTCTGTCCTCACGCGTGGCCCGTCAAGCAGAAGTTCAGGAAGCATGCTTTGGAACGACAACAGTTCATCGCTGAAGAAATAAAGAAGTTAGAAGCAGCAGGCTTAGTTAGAGGTGTACTACATCCAACATGGTTGGCTAATCCAGTTGTAGTACGCAAGGCAAATGGAAAGTGGAGACTATGTATTGACTATACTGATATCAACAAAGCATGTCCAAAGGATCCTTTCCCTTTGCCGCGCATCGATCAAATTATTGAATCTACTGCCGGCTGCGATCTACTCTCCATTCTTGATGCATATTCTAGTTATCATCAGATTTTCATGGCTAAGGAGGATGAGGAGAAAACCACATTCATTACTCCATGTGGCACATACTGCTTCATGCGTATGCCTTTCGGATTAAAGAGTGCTGGTTCAACCTTTGCAAGAGCTGTCCAAATTGGTTTTGAGCCCCAGCTGCACAGAAATGTGGAAGCATATATGGATGATATAGTGGTCAAAACCAAGGACAAATCAACCCTCATTCAAGATTTCGAAGAAACATTTGCAAATTTGTGCAAGATCAATCTGAAGCTCAACCCCGAGAAGTGTGTGTTTGGCGTTCCATTCGGCAAGCTTCTCGGATTCTTTGTATCTCAACGTGGAATCAAAGCTAATCCCGACAAGATCAAAGCCATCGAGCAAATTGAAGCACCAAAGCGCGTCAAGGATGTGCGGCGTCTTGCCGGCTACGTTGCTGCGTTAAGTAGGTTCATTTCGAAATCAGCTGAGCGCGCCTTGCCATTTTTCAAGATTTTGAAAAAGGCAGGTCCAATAAAATGGACTCCGGAAGCGGAGGCCGTGCTGCAGGATTTGAAAAGGTACCTCTCCTCTGCGCCAACACTAGTTGCGCCTAAGCCACAAGAACCATTGCTGATGTACTTGGCGGCAACGAATCAAGTGGTCAGTGCTGCATTAGTAGCGCAGAGAGAAGTTGATGACAAAGAAACAGCGACAAGCCCATCAAGCGACAAGTCGGAATCTTCTCCGGCAGAGTCTGGTGCCAATAGATCAGAAGCAGCGCAAACAAATGAAGCAAATCAACAGATAGTGCCCAAGAAGAAATTGGTGTAGCGCCCAGTTTACTTTGTAAGCTCCCTTTTACAGGGGGCTAGGTCAAGGTACTCTGGTGTGCAAAAATTGCTTTTCGGCCTCCTCATGGCCTCGAGAAAGCTGCGCCATTACTTCCAAGCACAGGAGATTACCGTCGTCACTCGCTTTCTGTTGCAGCACATTTTGAGAAATCCAGATGCAACCGGCAGGATAGTGGAGTGGGCGTTGGAGCTGTCGAGCTTTGCACTCAAGTTTGAAACTACTTCAACCATTCAGAGCAGAGCCTTGGCGGAATTCATTGCAGAATGGACGCCAATGCAAGACGAAGAGATTCAAGAATCAGCTCTCCCCGGCAAAGAGATAACCAAAGAATGGATTATGTACTTTGATGGTGCCTTCTCGCTGCAAGGCGCCGGTGCCGGAGTGCTGCTTATCGCACCCACCGGAGAACACCTCAAGTACATAATTCAAATGCACTTTCCCAGGGAGAAGGCTACAAACAACACTGCTGAGTACAAAGGGCTCCTTGCCGGTCTCAGGATTGCAGTGGACCTTGGAATCAGAAAGTTGATCATCCGTGGCGACTCGCAGCTTGTTGTGAAGTAGGTCAACAAAGATTACCAGAGCCCGTTGATGGAAGCATATGTGGAAGAAGTGAGGAAATTGGAAGAGCACTTTGACGGATTGCAAACAGAGCACATTCCTCATGCGGAAAACAACATTGCTGATCACCTGTCAAAATGTCCCGCTCAAAAGCTCCGTGTGGAACCAGGAACTTTTGTGCTCCATTTGAATCAACCATCAGTCACTCCATCAACGCAAGCAAGCAAGAGAAGAAAGTTGAACACCGGCAAATATTTTCCGGCAGAGCTTCCAGAAGCCACCAGCAAGAATGTTGCTGGAAACAACACTGAGGTTGCTAGTGAGCAGCGGCCTCTAGCAGAACGTCAAGTTCTTACCGTTGAGGCAAGCGCTCCTACACCCGAAGAGATGCCTTTAGTCCTTGTCGTCGAGCCGCAGGCTCCAACTTGGGCGCAGCAAATAGTTCATTTCCTTCAGTCAAGTATGTATCAGTTTGTGGACAACATTCTGCACAGAAGAAGACCAAACGGTGTGAAGTTGAAGTGTATTTGCCAGGAAGATGGACTGAAGCTGTTGGCAGAGATACATGGAGGCGTATGTGGATCTCACATAGGTTCAAGAGCACTTGTCGGCAAAGCTTTCCGGCAAGGCTTCTATTGGCCCACTGCTCTGCAGGATGCAATTGAGCTAGTAATCAAGTGTGAAGCATGCCAGTTTCATTCAAAGAATATACATCAGCCAGCGCAAGCACTCCAAACAATCCCTCTCTCCTGGCCCTTCTTGGTCTGGGGGCTCGATATTTTGGGCCCCTTTCCCCGTGCTACCGGGGGCTTTGAGTTCTTGTATGTTGCAATCGACAAGTTCACAAAGTGGCCTGAGGTGGAGGCAGTGAGGAAGGTGACAGCGCAGTCAGCCGTCAAGTTTTTCAAAGGATTAGTTTGCCGTTTTGGTGTTCCCAACAGGGTCATCACCAATAACGGCATGCAGTTCACGAGCTGCACCTTCATGCAGTACATCCAAGACCTTGGCAGCAAAATCTATTTTTCATCTGTTGCTCACCCGAGAAGCAACGATCAAGCGGAAAGAGCAAATGCTGAAGTGTTGCAAGGCCTCAAGACAAGAACATTTGATAGGTTGCACAAGTGTGGAAGGCGCTAGATTGATGAGTTGCCGGCAGTTCATTGGTCACTCAGGACGACACCAAATCGAGCCACTGGCCAAACGCCCTTCTCCCTAGTCTATGATGCAGAAGCGGTGCTCCCCACAGAACTCACATACGTGTCACCTCGAGTGCTCGCTAACGATGAGGTAGAGCAGGAGCAGCTGCGGCAAGATGATGCCACGCTCCTTGAGGAAGATCGTCTTTGGAAAGTTGTGCGAGCTGCATGCTACCAACAAGCCTTGCGCCACTATCACAGCCGCAAAGTGCATGCCCGAAGCCTTGAGGAAGGCGACCTTGTTCTTCGGCGCATCCAATCC
Source organism: Elymus sibiricus (assembly GCA_039707655.1). Lineage (NCBI taxonomy): Eukaryota > Viridiplantae > Streptophyta > Magnoliopsida > Poales > Poaceae > Elymus > Elymus sibiricus. The sequence goes on from CM077676.1 coordinate 280,369,578, forward strand.
GCCAAGAATTCAAAGAAGTTGACGCAGAAGTGGGAAGGCCCTTATCGGGTAGCACGTGTCACCAGACCCGCGCGCAGTCTATCTGGAGACCGAAGATGGCATCCTGGTGCAAAACTCATGGAATATTGAGCATCTTTGCAAGTTCTACCCATAAGGCACAGTTGTCGGGCCTCCCGGCAGCCCCTTTTTGTACAAGCTTTGTCGGCAAGACATGTAACACTCTATACAAAGCCAGGCAAAGATCCTGTGCATAAGTGAAATAAAGCTAAGTATTTCACAACATTTTGTCAATGTACATTTTAATTTATGTATGTTTGCATATGATGTTGTGTTATGCTTCGCCTTGTATGCAATGGTTGACGACACGCCAAGGTCTCCGGACTGTCCCTTTTCTCTTCTTTCTTTTTCTTAAAGGTAAAAGGTTCTCTCGCGTGCAAGTTTCCCAGGGGGGTGACGGTATGGATACCATATAATGGCGTTCAAGAGATTAGTTGGCAACAAGAAGAACAGTGCAAGGAAAAGCTAAGTTGAAAAACTTTGAAACAAATTCCTTGTTACATTTGCAATTTCCCTTTAACGATTCGGTATTTCTATGAAAAACCTACACGCAAAGGAACCTTGTCGTAATCAGTTGTGCTCTTACTTTGTTTCGAGTCTGCTCAACAATTTAAGTAGCTGCATTTGAAAACGTCAAAGGAAAAACTTGCCGGCGGCGACACCACCGGCAGGCTGCTAAGGATCCGTTCCTCAAGCGCTCGCGGCAAGTACACGCACCGGCAAGCTTCTGGCATGCGTAGGGTATAAAAAATCATACAAAGACAAAGTAAAACAAGGGAGATAGCATACATTCATTCGTTGACACAAGTTATATTACATCACAAAAGCAGTGCAGATCTAACATAAGATCAAATGTATCTTTTACATGACAGCACTGTGGCGAATACAATGACAAGCTTAATTCCTATGATCGCCTTGGATCCTAGGGACTTGGAGAACCTTGTCGGTGAGAGGAGCAGCGATCTTGTTGGCGGTGGTGACGTCGGTGTTCTGCGGTAACTTTCTGAAGATCCCGGAGAGATCGAGGCCAGGATGGCGGTGAGAGAGCTTGAGCAGTACCTTATAAAGAATGTTGCGCGCAAACTTCCAAGATTCATCAGCAAACAAGGCGGACCTATCATCATGATATGTCTTCAGTGCATTGATGAGGCCTTCAAAGAACTTGGTCAGCCTGACACTGGTGGTTTCCTTGTCGCTGACGGTGAAGCTCCAACTCTTCATATCCATAACGGCAATTTGGGAGGTGATGCGCTCGGCAATGTTGACAAGGTTGTTGGTCCAGAGGGAGAGGTTCTCTTGTAGTTGATTGAACCTATTTTCAACATCTATGTGCAAGGCTTCCTCTATCTCCAGTTTCTCCGTCAAGATTCTTTCTCTCTCTTTGGCGGATTCAAGATCCGCCTCCAGGGTGGTGAGTTTGGATTTCAAATCTTCAACTGTCTTGGCAGCAGTATCAAGATCTTGATTCTTGGACGCGAGCTGCGTTTGCAATTCCCCCACGGCGTGGTCTGCCTTCCGCGCTTCGCCCTTGAGAATCTTGATCTCTTTACTACTGCTGGCAAGATCTTCTTTCAGCTTGACTAATTGGGAATCAAGATCTGCCTTGGCGGCGGCAGCAGCGGCAGCTTCGTCAGAGGCCTCCTTGAGCTTGGCGGCGCTTTCTCATGCTTGGGTCTCGATGGAATCCTTATGGTTCTTCTCCAGCTCCTGCATCCTTTGCTCAAGGAGGCTCTCAATTTCTTCATCTTTGCCGCGGAGCTTAGTGGCAAGAGCTTCTTCTTGCGTGGCAAAATCTTTTTCCCTGGCGTTGAGCTGCGCCTCGCGCTCTGCCAGCTTGCTGTCCAAAGCCTTTGCCTTCTCTTTGGCAGCGGCAAGTTTCTCCTCTTGCCTCCTGAGGTTTTGGGATTGCGCATTGTACCAAGTGCGGATCTCTTCTGCTTTCTTCTTCAACTCCTCCTTTGCAAGCTTCAAAGCTTTGTCATCCTCTCGAAGTTTTTCCTAGTGCTTGCCATAGCGATCTTGCACATCTTTGAAACTGACAGCCATGGTTCCAGGAAGGCAAGGTCCGCAGCGCTGTCGGCGATATTATTTGCTTCGATAGTATTGTTGAGGAAGGGAAGCAGGAGGCGGGCAAGTTCATCATCAAAGTTGGGCTCCTTGGCGCCAGAAGAGCTGGGGGCTTCAAGCCCGTGTTGAGGAGCAGCGACTGTAAATGCATCCACCAAGATTTGGGTGTGTACTGTAGTAGGCTAAGCGTCAGGACCCAGCCTGTTGGCGTCGACTAGCACGATCTCCATGCCTGTCTGGACGGGAGCAGATGTGTTGTTAGGAGATTTTCCAATATCTCCGGCAATTTCCCTTGCTTCCTTGATGGCAGAATTAATGGCCTCTTCAGCAGATATCTTGGCGGCTTCATCGGCAGCATCTTTCGCAATGTTTGCTACATCTGCAAGGATTTCTCCATCTTCAGGAGAAGTAGGAGCTGCAGGATGAAATGAAGACAAAGGATGAAGTAATATTCAATTTACAAGTCAAGTTCAAGAAAACAAAAGTTTGGAAAGTGCTTGGAAGCAAGTGGATTACCTGTTGACGCTTGTTGTGGAGGGACAGTTCCCTCCCCGGCAACCTGGATTTCCGCCACACGGTCACCGACGGTCTCACTTGCCGGAGCGATCTCCGTGTGGACAAGCTCATCGGTGGAAGCCCTTGTTGGGGATGCACTCTCTGGGACGGTGGTTGACAGAGGAACCACAGTGGGATCCGCCTCTTGGCGCTCTTCTCCCTGGTGGCCTTCTCCTACCTCCTTGTCGAGACTAGAAGAAGAAGCATCGGCGCCAGTACCGGCTAGTGGGAACCACATCACAGCCTCGTGCAGGGGGCTGGGCTGGGGGCTGATGACAGCGGTATCAGCAGATATGCCCCCTTGCCCAGTGCTTGCCACATGCTCGTTTTCCGCTGCAGCTTTAGTTTGCTTGGCCCGATGCACAAGTGGCTCTGTGTCTCTGCAAAAACAGAAGAAAATCAAGTCAGAAATCGTGATCAAGATGGAGTCAGGACTTGGTAAAGATAAGGCAATTATGCTTACTCCTCATCTTCTGACTCGCTAAGGATGGAGAGGTCATATCTCGCCAGCGGGGGCGACTCCCTGGCCCTTTTGAGTGCCGGAGGGGATGAACTTCCCGGCTGAGAAGACCCAATTTCGCCAACAATCTATTGCTGGGAAGATGAGCACTAGGCTTGTGGACGCATGGATAATTGCCGGCGCACGTCTTCTTGGCGACCAGTCTTGGTGGTTGACTTCTTCACAGCAGGGTCAGCCCTCGGCGGAGAAGGATGCACTGCCTCTTGACTGGATGCTTTGCGGAGGATGCACGCTCTTTTCTTTGGGACATGGGTGTTGTCCTCTTCGGTAGGTTCCCCGGCGGGCAAGATCTCCCTGATGCTCCTCGGCAACCTCTTCCTCGGGGGCTTCTTCCTCCCCTTCGGTTGCCGTGGCACGAGAACCACTAGCTTTGCCGGCCTTCAAAGCTTCTTTGGCCCTATAAGTGATAAATGCCAGTTCTTCAGGCCTGGTAGCTTGGATGAGGTCCTTCTCTTCACGAGTGGCCCTCTCCGTCAAATTTGAAGCCCAGGTCATCTCATCCTCAAGTGAGGGTGGTTCCCAAGTAGCCTCAATTCCTTGAGCATTGCACGCTGGCATTGCAGCTATGATGGAATCCTTGACGGAGTTGATATGCAACGGCACGACATTGGCTGGCAAGTGGAACTTGCCGGAGACCCGGAACAGCTGGTGGCACAAGCTGATGTGCTGTAGGACCATCAAGTTGTTGCCAAGCCCTGGGTACAGCCGCATGATGTTGCCGCCGTTATGGTACTCCCAAGTGAATCTTTGCCTTCTCTGCAGCAGCGCGATACGTCGCCGAAGAAAATCAGCTCCTACCATCTCGATCGTCAACCCGGCAAGCTGGAGGCGAGCGATCCAGTTGATTGCCGGGCGAAGCTTCTTGTCGGTGGCGCCAAGATTACTCCAATTCTTGCCGCGGTCCATCCTCTTCGTGCGCGGCAAGCAGAAATGGTGGAAATCCTTCTCCTTAATCTAGCACCACTCCGCCCGCCATTCTTCCCATTTCAAATGCAGTAGTCCGGTAAGATACTGGCCCTTGGTTTTAGCCCAAGGGATCCATGTCATGCTGCCAGAAAGCGCGCCGCCCTCGATGCGGGAGATGAAGAAGCGGCGGAACAGATCAACATTGGGTGCAATTCCAACAAAATTCTCGCTCAGATGGGCGAAGACTGACATGCATGTCATGGCGTTCGAAGTAAAATCCAATAGTCGAAATCCGAGAATGGAGGAACCAGGCCGCAATAAAAATATGCACAAAAGAACGGATATGAATCTGACGGGGCTTGCCACCTGCGGGGAGTACTTCTGGAGCCTTGTGATCTTTGGTGTCTCTTCCCCATATGTAGGCGTACCTCTCGATCAAAGTATTGCTGTCCAAAGTCGGCGGCTGGAAAACCGCGTTTTCCCTTTGACGATGTTCTAATTCCTCCAGATCTTTCTTCTTCTTCTCCGCCTTGGGGTCGGCGGGTTTGGCAGGCTTCTTCCCCTCCGCTTCGGCCTTCTTGGGCGCCATGAGGGCTCGAGAAGAGAAGAGGAAGCTGAGGTGAGGTGTTAATCGGCGGCGGCGGCGGTGGAATCTGCTCTGGCTAGAGGAAGAAGATGAGGCAGAGGGAAGCAAGGGTGAATGAGCAGCGTCCCCTCACGGTTGCCTTTTCATGGGGAAGGCGCGAGGGGGCTGGCTCTTTACTGTTTACCTTGGCAGCGCCTTTACAGGCACACTACCGCGGAATAAACGCTACAGTCCACCACTCCTACATCCCGCATTTAATGCGCGGCGTGGGCCTGATTGGAGGGAAATCATCATTGCAAAAATTACGGTGGTAATTTCCTGCCACGTGCCTGTGCATTGTTTGGGCCTAGCCCAACAACGCTTCGGACGTGCGTGTGGCCCAGGCCCGGGGGCTCCTGTCGGTGTATAAAACATGGGTATTTTATACCCTGACTTATGCATAGACAATGGTAGCCTTCCTAGTGACTAGGGCTTGCCGGAAATTACCAAGATCAAGATTCAAGACCTAGATGCAAGGGCACTAGGGAGAAGATCAAGACAAGATATCAAGATGCACCGGACTTGTGATAGATATGAAGACGATACTTGCCGGTAAGGCTCAGGCCGGCAAGATGAAGGCCCAGCAAGCTCCGTGCCGGCAAGCCCTCGCTAGCCCATCTGCGCTCCACCGCACCGAGCAGCTAGTCGCTAATCGGTGAGGTGTCAACCGCGCAGGCAGTTTGGTGAGGTCTGTCGGGGCACGTGTCAGCCTGCTGGAAGGAGAATTAGCTTTAATGACACCCGTCCAGGAGGCGTGTCAAGATAATAAGAGGTAGTTGGGCGAGCGGTGCAGAAACCTTGCCGGGGCTCCTCCTCCACATGACACCTAACGGCGCATTTATTGCGTTTGTCCTAAACCGGCAGTGTTAGGTATGATAGCATTGTTTGCTGTCTAATCCACTTGTAATGACTGTTTTGCCACTGTGGTTACACCTTTCAACTATAAAAGGAGGGCCAGGGCAACCTTTACAGGGGGTCAACTCTTAGCTCACTTTGCATGTGTAGCTGCTCTTCCTGCACCTTGCCGACAAGAAGCGCTCCTTGTACTTGAGCTTAAACACATCCAATACTTAAAAGCAGGAGTAGGGTTTTACACCTCACGGTGGCCCGAACCTGGGTAAATTCTTTGCGTTTCTGCTGATTCTGCTCTTTGTGCTCGCGCATCTTCCTAGTCGAACCGCAAAGGGGCTAGATGGCCCCATAGATGGTCGTACACACGACAGAGGGACTCCCATATAATTTTGTGGAGTTCCACTAAAATTGATGTATCTACTCTGTTTACACAAACATGCCTAAGATGGAGAATGACATCCGTGTTTGGGTACTAGATTGACAGCAGCATATTACTCCGTGTGTGACATTGCATCATTTTTCAAGTGGCATTGGATTGACAGCAATAAAACAATGGCAATATAAGGGCATGGCGATATTGGGCGCGCCAAAACCATGTAAAGTACCTCCACAAATGCAATAAATTGGTATGGCGGAGCTGGTTACCGAGAGCAACAAACATATCAGTGCGAGCACAACAAAACTAGACCGTACGAAATTAATTACATTTCGGACATTTTTTTAACTAAACGCAAAGCTCGTCCGGCTCTGGAGGTAATGGTCTAATGCCGGCCGCCGCGGCCGTCCGTGCCTTCCTCCTCCATGGCCTCCGCCTCCGCCATTACTTCCCTATGTCCGGCTGTGCTTCAGCTGAAGGGATGACTCAAGGGAAGAGTGGCTCCTCTGCTTCCGTGAAGCCGAGGATCCGGCCCACGGTGTTGTGCACTAAACCGGGAAACACACCGGGTGTGTATGCCGGCGACGCAGTGGCGGTGGCCTTAGTGGGATCCAAGCAGTGGCAGCTCCCATGGTCTACTTTTCCTCAGTGTCGGCGACGTCCGTGGAGGTGCTGGCCGCCTCCGCCGGCAAGCCACGGTTCCGCCAACGTTTGCAGCGGATGGTGCGGCCAGCCACGGTGCACTGGATGCCGTGCTCCCCCGCGTGCCGGCGTGGAGCAACTGGCCACTCCTCTGTGAGCTGGCTTGGAGCGGCAAGTTGCTGCACCAGGGGCCAGCTTGGAGCGGCGGCTTGCTCCTCCGCCTGCCCACCTGTAGCCTCGCCCATGGTACTGATGGCCTGGGACAGGGAGGGAGGTGGAGCAGTGAGTTTCCTGGCTTGTATTCGGAAGGCTCGGCTTGGCACCCAGCCGGCTTTTATGCTGGAGAACTCGTCTTCATGCTCGTCGGATGCTATGGCGAGTGTGGAGAAAATGGTGCAAGGAGGAGATGGGGAGCGGAGGTGTGGTGCGGTTCTTGCCAGGCGTCTGGCCTCGTTTAACTAGCGGGCAGATGCGAGGTGCCAAGCGGCGTTGTGTTGAATGCCGGTAGGCTCGCGGTCGGACATGTGGCCGGAGTTGGTTTCTCGGCACACGCGAGGGTTCAATGGAGGTAGGCGGGCCAGTCTAAAGCCGGTTGAATGCGGCGAGGAGGCGTGTTCAGCCTGGCGTGCAGCGGGTGGTGCTCTCTCAGCCGGCGCGCCGATTCAATGCTTGGGCCAGTGAGAGGTCGTGTCTGCTCTAGCACCAGGTGAGAAAGGACGGCACAGTCCGCAGATTGGGACGCACGGACAGTGTGTCTCCTCCCTCACCGACGGCGACCGCATCAACGCTGCATCACTGCCCTTCCCTGGCGGACAGGATCTGGTCGGATGTTTCACCGCCGGTGAGGACAGAGACAATGGCTACCGCCCGTCTTGTTTAGATCAGGAGAGGGTGAGAGTGTGAAGGGAGCAACCCTAGCTAGCAGCAAGTGCTTAAACTCCAGCCTACGTGTATAGTGACAATTTTTATTTTTCGCTCCATACCAATCATTTTAATAAATTTTATAACGCGCCATTGAAAAATGGAACTCTTACCCCGCTAAAAAAATGTATTTTATAAATGTGGCAACTCGATCAGTAGCAAGCCACCGCCTCCAGGTCATTCACGTGTGGTCCCAGACCATCAACACCTGCGGATCAAATTATCACGCGAGCTGACTCTACATACAAAAGTGCATTCCACCACGTACCCGGTACCTGCGCATGCAGAAATCGTGCACCTATGGGTTTATTTGTTTATGGTGCGTTACATAACTCTCATGTGTGCGAGACAGCGAGAGATCGACTGCGTGCGCCTCTTCTCTTCATATATGTACTCCAGTGTTTGTGTGATGTCCAAAAAATAATAATAATACTCCAGCGTTCCTGTGGGGACCGTTGGATCGTCAATCAAACGGACACAGGTAGAGGTCACAAAAAATTGCGGAAAACCCCTCAAAGAGTCTCAAAATTTTGCTCAGGTCCAGAGGTTGTATCCACAATCCAACGGCCCGAGAGCTCTCGTATCATGGGAGCATGGGAGGCCTTGGAGCACCAGATTTTTTCCTACAAGGGATCGTCCTACAAGCAAATGGTGTGTGTGCGTGACAGCCGGCATAGAGAAAGAGAGTAACCTAGAGAGGAGGGGGAGAGCGTGCATACAAGAGATCGACCTCGAGATAGATCGTGTGTCCGAAAGAGAGAGAGACAGACAGAGAGAGAGAGAGAGAGAGGAGGGAGTGCATGTGTGACAAAGACACAAAGAGTGTGTGTGCGAGAGGTATTGTAACACCCCAAAAATTTAACCATGTTTTTATTAAGTAAAATTTGGCCAGAAATAACATTTTGGAATTTATTAGGTCTTTTATTATTTCAGAGCATTTTCTGTTTCTGTTTTTCCAAAATTCTTCCCTCCATATAGAATTTTTAAAAAAAAATATTGTGGGATTTAGTAGCTCTCTTAAAACATTTCATTTATATTTTAATAATAGTAGGAATTATTTTCATAATAAAAAAATTCCCAAGATAGTCATTTTTATAGCATTTTCAATTTTTGCAATGCTTCTATTACACTACAACTATTTTAAATAATTCTTTAAAAATTCCACAAAAATTATGAGGAGTCATGTGATGCCTATAGATCACTTTTATGCAAAAACCTAACCTAGCCTTTTGAAAATTTTGAGTGAAACATCCTCTTCTCAAATCTGTTCCATTCTTGAGTTTTAACTGCAACCCCAATTTTTATTGCTCCAAAAATCCTGAAATTATTTCATCTTATAGTCCTTCCAACCAAACCCTTAAGTCCAGGAGATCACCCCCAATCTCATCATTTTAGTTCACCAAATTATACCCGGCAGTTTCTGTCCAGAAATGAATTTCAGTAAAACTTGCACTTACATTTTTTTTCCTTTGGTCAAACCAACCCTGCCATCCTATTTACCACCTAAAGAGACACCAACCTGCCAAGTCTCACATCCACAAGTGTTTCTTAGCTAGCCCTAGCATTTTATCAAGCACATCGAGTGCATGACAAAAATTCTGCCTCTTCATAAACAGCACTGCACACCTGGTCATTTGGCTAAGAAATCATGTCCATCATCTCCACAAGACCAAGAGCAGCCACTTTACCAAATCTCATCACCAGAAGAGCTTCCTAGGTGACCTTGGCATTTCATCGAGCACCACACGTGCACGTCCAGAGCGCGTGCAGAGCGCTCGTTTGGCAGGCTCGGCCTCGTCCTCGCACCGTTGTTGTGCTGCCTCCCCTGCACGTTTTCCACTTCCTCTAACTTCCCGGGCAAGCCAGAGATCTCGCCGACACCCCGCCTTGTCGCCTGGCGCCGGCCAGCGCCGCCAGCACCGGCCACGACCACCACCGTCTCGGGCACGCCACCGCCCGAGACGTGTGGCTCGTTTCTGAGCCACCAGAGCCGCTCGTGCTCATCCCCCTCCCATTGTAGCCTCTTCATCGCCTCACCGACCACCACCTACCCCAGCTACCTCCTCCTACTGCCATCAATGGCCGCCGCCGTCGTTTCTTCGTCGGGAAGGCACGGAACCGACCTCCCCCGCGCTATATAAACTCACCCTGGGCTCCTGCAGCTCCTCACGACCACTCCTCCCACCCCTACAAACCTCCCACAGCACCCAAATGACCGGACGTGGTCTTCTTCCTCCCCTCCGGTGAGATAAACCGCCGTGGCGCTCCAGTCGAATTCGTCACCGCCCCAGCCTCCCCGCACAAGGTTTCTTCGCCAACAACCTCTACTGATCACCGCAAGTCCATCTCCCTCTTCAATTTTTCTCCAAATCAACCATAACCGGAGTTCCTCTTTCGCCCGACGCCATCGTCCATCGGGGGAGCTTGCCACCGGCAGCCCCGTGCTCCCCGTCGACCGTGACGCCCACTGGAAGGATCTCCATGAACCCCTGGTCACGTCGGTGGCCTCAGCTCCCCAAGAGTTGCCACCGTTCACCGGCAATCGCCGCCGGTAGGGCGCCCCCTCCTGTTCCCACGTGGTTGACCTGACCAGGGTCAAATCCGACAGGTGGGTCCCCTGTCAGCGACCCACGCTACGCCGACTCGTCCATAAGTGGAGGCGTAATTCGGAGAATACATATTCACGTCTGGGAAGCGTATCTTCCGAGCACGCCATCGACGTCATCCGCCCTCCCACACAGCCGAACGATTGGGCTCGGCCCAGTGGCACCACACGGCTATACAGCGCTCAGGGCGCGCTTCTGTCCTTTTTCTTTTTCTTTTTCAGCATATCTCAACTAATTTCCACAGCAACCGTTTCAAATCCAAATTTGATGATTCAAATTTCTGAAGACTTCTAAAATCAAGCTCTATTATTCTAGCTAGGGTAAACATTTTTCATAAGTTTATCTCTGCTGGATTTATTAAATAAGTCCAATTCTTTATTTCTTTTAGTTTAGAAACTCTCTAGGAAATTCATATGAACTCCAAATAACTTGTTTCTTTTTCTGAAATTCCTCATTTTTCATCTAGTTTATTTTAGTATTTATTTGAAAATTTTCCAAACAACTTTTTATTACTGTTTTTGCTTTATGTGGTAATTGCAATATTTTTGAAAATAGGAAATGGAGGGAAGATATAATTTTCAAAACTTTTGGAGTGCACCCAATATTTCTGCATGATCAAGGCAAGCATCTTGAACACTTGATATGGTGATTGCATGGTTAAATGTTTGCAAGAATAATTGAATCATGCATATGTTGAATTCAAATAAAATTTGCATGCATGTAGTGTTGGCATGTTCCCTCGTACCGTGCAATGTGTGCTTGTCATGACTAACTTGCAGGAGCAGGTATAAGAGAAATACCATTACCGGTAGGAGGGTGATCACGTCGGAGCGTGATCATGCCTTGTTGGTTATGCATGTTGGGACATGCAAGGGCTGTGGCCCAGTTTTGGTGTTACTATTGAGAAGAGATTATACTGTGCTAATCAACTGCAGGAAAAACTTAAACTTCTTGAGTCGACCGTAGATCGAGTCTTGTTCCGGTAACCCCCAAACTTGATCCGTGCTACCACATGTCCCTGCCGCAGGTAGGGTATGGTCCAGTAAGTTGTTAACCCCTTTCCTGGACACACCGTACAGAGAGGCCATAGTGAAAGATACCATTGATCACTGGTAGGCATGTCACTTGGTCAGGGGGCATGGGTGTATTCGGTTGAAGCCGAGAGGGGTAGCGCCCCTGATCTTTGCGCACATTATATATGAGATTGCGATCCCATGCTATTCGAGATTGTAGTCTCCCCGTCTTAGAGTTTTACTTTATCATTGTCTTGGGTGATTCCTGGCTTTGGTGAGTTAAGCTGGTGTGTGCTGGTCAGGTGTGTTTTCAATCCAAAGGCCGTAATGGGAATTAGTCAGTGTCTCGGTACTGGCTAAAGAAATCCTTTACTTGTGGGTAAAGAGTACACCCTTTGGAGTGTTATATCTATTCGAATAGCCGTGTCCGCGGTTAAGGACTACAGTCTGGGTTGGTCAAGTGTCGGTCTTAGTGTCTGTCTCCGGAGGAAAATAATAAAAATTGAGCATGATTTATTTTGCAGGATAATTATTGTCGCCACTGACGCTATCATGAATATTATGGTTATCATGAATATTATTGTTATTATTATGGATGAACCGTTTCTCTTATTTTTATTTTCTGAGTATCTCATGGGCTGGCAAGACTACCCGGGATACTCATTTATTTTCAAGACCTCTCGAGGCGTCGCTTGAGTTCTCGGGCGGTCCTGTCTCGCCTGATTCTCTTTTAGACACCCGTTTGGCATTTCTTTTCAAGACCTCTCGTGGCGTCGCTTGAGTTCTCGGGCGGTCCTGTCTCGCCCGATTCTCTTTTATACACCCGTTTGGCATTTCTTTTCAAGACCTCTCGTGGCGTCGCTTGAGTTCTCGGGCGGTCCTGTCTCGCCCGATTCTCTTTTAGACACCCGTTTGGCATTTCTTTTGAATTCTCGGGCGGTCCTGTCTCGCCCGATTCTCCACTTTTATATTGTCTTTTGGATTCTCGGGCGGTCCTGTCTCACCCGATTCTCCATTAACTTTCTTTGTTTGTCACTAACATTTCATATTTATTCTTCAGCACCGTATTAATATTCATCATGCCATGCTTAAATTTCGTTCAGCATATGCATATAATTTAACCCATCATGATCATATGCATTCGGTATATCTTTTGTTCATTAGGTTTGTGAGTACATTCAAACGTACTCACTGGCTTGTCCCTAGCTATTTAATTGGCTAGGTCAAGAGTTCAACAAGGAGTATTACCACGACGTCCATGCGGAGCCTAGGATAGCAGCCACGCGGGATAGGAATTATCCTGGTCAGCCGTTCCTGTGGGAATGGAGCCCCATCGACATTGGAGAACCACGAGTCGCTTCCGTCATCCTCACTAGAAATCAGTGTTGTATCATTAGACCTTTATGGTCTTGTATCCAATTCTTGTAATTGCTTGGTAATCTGTAACAAGGACGTGTCCACTAGTAACAGTAATCCTGGGCTGGTGACGACACAAGGGGTTAATTTCTGGGATATCATGTCCCGGAAATCCGGCCCCGACAGCCTTGGTATCAGTGCCAGGCTGACCACTGGCTAATCCTATCTTAGTCTGGTCATTATCCTTAAGTGTCCACACCGTCCAAATCTTTTCTGTCCGTAGCTAAGCCCATCTCATCCGATAAGTCTGCACAGTAGTAGCCGACACCTTTTGGCAGTCGGTGCCCAACCTATCAGTCCCGCCCATAGGCTGTGTGCCTGTGGCCGACACCTGCGTTGTCCCATCCACAAGCGTGCGATGGAAGGCTCGGCTAGCCTATAAAGGAAGCCTTGCCTCAACTCAGTGCAGCACAGTCTTCTTTCTCACTTTAATCGAAACAACGAAGATGCCTCGTTCCCTCATCCACCACGAGACCACCACGCCGGAGCTTGATGGCTTCGTCCGCATACTCTCTAACGTCACCCGACGTGCCCTTGATTTGGAAGAATCACCATGATATGTGGTGTACCAAGCAAGGGATCATAATGGCCTCACCCAGTCATGGGCCACAGTATCTATTAATGGAAGGGCTTTGGCATAAGAACACTCTTACTGATTCACGGGAAGAGTAATGGCTGGTGAATATCAAGTCATCCAGTATGCAGCTAGAGAAGTTATTGCCCAACTTCGCCACCTAGTTTTAAGAACTCGCAATCGCTCATTCTTCTACTATCCATCTAGATCCAGCTACGATAGAGGAATGCATATTGCCAACTCCGAGCATGAGCAAAACCATGCCCTGGAAAACTTGGTGCATTTTGTGGCCGCGCAAGAGTCACTGCTCACCCAAGTTGCCAGGGAACTCTCCAGTACGAGGAGAGCCATTGCTCAACACCCCCTAGTAAGGGGGAGTGCAGAACCATCAGTTATTCTGTCAGCAGTCCCGGGAAGTAATTCAAGAATTCCAGGGGATAACCAGCAGAATGGCCCGTCCCTCTTTTCTGGCTACTCTCGTCGAGTGTTTGAAGAGTACACCACCAGGACCAGAGCCGGAATGTCTCATCCAGAACCACACCAACGTCGCCGCCACTCGAGTTTAGTTTCCGTCCTAGCCAACCCAAATGTGGAAGCCCAAGCAGGGAAGCACTCTTCCTCAGGTCCTAGCCCATCCAGCAATCATGTGGATTAGTCCCATGGAGTGCTGTTGCATTGTATAGTTGCATGTTCTGTACTAGTAGCTTTGGGTGAAGCACTGCTTGTATATACGTGAGGTGTAGCATACCCCATTTTTGCAACCGTGTGGTTTTGATAGTGTAGGTATATGTATCTCAGAACTACACATAACCGCTGACACAAAAATTCCCCAACATGAATTTAATTCGCGTACAACCATGGCATCCGGATCACAACCACATCCGCTCTACCACATGCACTAAGTGCAGAAACCACACACACACACACACACTTAGCATCTAATTAACCGTCTCACTCACTGGATCACTCTCACCACACCACAGTTTTTTTTCCAAAGGAAAACTCGTGGGTTTTTATTTCTACGGAGACTGCTGCAGAGCGCACTAACACTCACCCGTACCCGACACTGATGCCTAGTCCCCATGATCACCGCCACCTCGGAGAGCCACCACCTGAGCCGCGGCATCACGGCGATCGTCGAGGATCATCGCACACAGTAGCAGCGAGGAGCCGACCAATGCCGCCAGCAGACCGACCAGGAGGATCGTGATCAACTCCGAGCCCACGTCCTTCATTGCCGCCTCGTCTCGAGCTCCTGCAACCAGAAGGAGAAGGAGAAGAGGAGGAAGAGGTGAGGCGAGGTGCGAGGTAGATAGAAGAAGAAAACCGTGGTCATTTTATAGCCCGAGCTCGGTGCACGGTGAGCGAAGTCCACCAGCGCCGCTCGTCGATCGATCGCCGGTGTTCGGAGGCGAATCCGCGAGCAGTCCCGACAAGGGACTGGCCCGCGAGGAAAGTGCACGCTGCCGGCGACAAGCACGCCGCGCACTATCGCGGTACGGCCTAGATACCTACGTGCTAGGCGCCAAAGGAGGAGAGAGTGCGGGAGAACACGCGAGAGAGAGAAGAGAAAGAAGAGCTGGAGGTAGAAGAAGAGACTGACAGTGGGCCCTGGGCCCACCTGTCAGCCAGAGAGAGCACTGTGCACTAGAGTACGGCGAGCAAAATTTGGAATTAGAAATTTTATCTTTTTCCAAATTTGTCGTATAGTAGACCCACAGCACCAGTACCTCACTGTAGTTGCACCAATTATCAGTAGCCCCACGACAACTGTGCCTAATTAGGTTATTTAAATAATTAGTTCCGAAAATATTTCCTCGAAGCGGTGGGTTTAATTTTAATGACCACCTTAACAAATCTCGAGGATGAGATTTTCTTAAGGGGGGTAGAGTTTGTAACACCCCAAAAATTTAACCATGTTTATATTAAGTCAAATTTGGACAGAAATAAAATTTTGGAATTTATTAGGTCTTTTATTATTTCAGAGCATTTTCTGTTTCTGTTTTTCCAAAATTCTTCCCTCCATATAGAATTTTTTTTAAATATTGTGGGATTTAGTAGCTCTATTAAAACATTTCATTTATATTTTAATAATAGTAGGACTTATTTTCATAATAAAATTTTCTCAAGAAATCATTTTTATAGCATTTTCAATTTTTGCAATGCTTCTGTTACACTGCAACTATTTTAAATAATTATTTAAAAATTCCACAAAAATTATGAGGAGTCATGTGATGCCTATAGATCAATTTTATGCAAAAACCTAACTTGGCCTTTTGAAAATTTTGAGTGAAACATCCTCTTCTCAAATCTGTTCCATTCTTGAGTTGTAACTGCAACCCCAATTTTTGTTGCTCCAAAAATCCTGAAATTATTTCATCTTATAGTCCTTCCAACCAAACCCTTAAGTCCAGGAGATCACCCCCAATCTCATCATTTTAGTTCACCAAATTATTCCCGGTAGTTTCTGTCCAGAAATGAATTTCAGTAAAACTTGCACTTACAATTTTTTCCTTTGGTCAAACCAACCCTGCCATCCTATTTACCACCTAAAGAGACACCAACCTGCCAAGTCTCACATCCACAAGTGTTTCTTAGCTAGCACTAGCATTTCATCAAGCACATCGAGTGCATGACAGAAATTCTGCCTCTTCATAAACTGCACTGGACACCTGGTCATTTGGCTTAGAAATCATGTCCATCATTTCCACAAGACCAAGAGCAGCCACTTTATCAAATCTCATCACCAGAAGAGCTTCCTAGGTGACCTTGGCATCGAGCACCACACGTGCACGTCCAGAGCGCGTACAGAGCGCTCATTTGGCAGGCTCGGCCTTGTCCTCGCACCATTGCTGTGCTACCTCCCCTGCACGTTTTCCACTTCCTCTAACTTCGCGGGCAAGCCAGAGAGCTCGCCGACACCGCGCCTTGTCGCCTGGCGCCGGCCAGCGCCGCCAGCACCGGCCACGACCACCACCGTCTCGGGCACGCCACTGCCCGAGACACGTGGCTCGTTTCTGAGCCACCAGAGCCGCTCGTGCTCATCCCCCTCCCCGTGTAGCCTCTTCATCGCCTCACCGACCACCACCTACCCCAGCTACCTCCTCCTACTGCCATCAATGGCTGCCACCGTCGTTTCTTCGTCGGGAAGGCACGGAACCGACCTCGCCCGCGCTACATAAACTCACCCCGGGCTCCTGCAGCTCCTCACGACCACTCCTCCCTCCCCTACAAACCTCCCACAGCACCCAAATGACCGGACGTGGTCTTCTTCCTCCCCTCCGGTGAGATAAACCGCCGCGGCGCTCCAGTCGAATTCGTCACCGCCCCAGCCTCCCTGCACAAGCTTTCTTCGCCAACAACCTCTACTGATCAACGCAAGTCCATCTCCCTCTTCAATTTTTCTCCAAATCAACCATAACCGGAGTTCCTCTTTCACCCGACGCCGTCGTCCATCGGGGAGCTCGCCACCGGCAGCCCCGTGCTCCCCGCTGACCGTGACGCCCACCGGAAGGATCTCCATGAACCCCTGGTCACATCAGTGGCCTCAGCTCCCCGAGAGCTGCCACCGTTCACCGGCAATCGCCGCCGGCAGGGCGCCCCCTCCTGTTCCCGCGTGGTTGACCTGACCAGGGTCAAACCTGACAAGTGGGGTCCCCTGTCAGCGACCCACGCTACGCCGACTCGTCCATAAGTGGAGGCGTAATTCGGAGAATAGGTCTTCACGTCTGGGAAGCATATTTTCTGAGCACGCCATCGACGTCATCTGCCCTCCCACACAGCCGAACGATTGGGCTCGGCCCAGTGGCACCACATGGCTATACAGCGCTCAGGGCGCGCTTCTGTCCTTTTTCTTTTTCTTTTTCAGCATATCTCAACTAATTTCCACAGCAACCGTTTCAAATCCAAATTTGATGATTCAAATTTCTGAAGACTTCTAAAATCAAGCTCTATTAGTCTAGCTAGGGTGAACATTTTTCATAAGTTTATCTCTGCTGGATTTATTAAATAAGTCCAATTCTTTATTTCTTTCAGTTTGGAAACTCTCTAGGAAATTCATATGAACTCCAAATAACTTGTTTCTCTTTCTGAAATTCCTCATTTTTCATCTAGTTTATTTTAGTATTTACTTGAAAATTTTGCAAACAACTTTTTATTACTATTTTTGCTTTATGTGGTAATTGCAATATTTTTGAAAATAGGAAATGGAGGGAAGATATAATTTTCAAAACTTTTGGAGTGCACCCAATATTTCTGCATGATCAAGGCAAGCATCTTGAACACTTGATATGGTGATTGCATGGTTAAATGATTGCAAGAATAATTGAATCATGCATATGTTGAATTCAAATAAAATTTGCACGCATGTAGTGTTGGCATGTTTCCTCGTACCGTGCAACGTGTGCTTGTCATGACTAACTTGTAGGAGCAGGTATAAGAGGAATACCATTACCAGCAGGTGGGTGATCATGTCGGAGCGTGATCATGCCTTGTTGGTTATGCATGTTGGGACATGCACGGGCTGTGGCCCTGTTTTGGTGTTACTATTGAGAAGAGATTATACTGTGCTAATCAACTGCAGGAAAAACTTAAACCTCCTGAGTGGACCGTAGATCGAGTCTTGTTCCAGTAACCCCCAAACTTGATCCATGCTACCACATGTCCCTGCCGCAGGTAGGGTATGGTCCAGTAAGTTGTTAACCCCTTTCCTGCACACACCGTACAGAGAGGCCATAGTGAAAGATACCATTGATCACTGGTAGGCATGTCACTTGGTCAGGGGGCATGGGTGTATTCGGTTGAAGCTGAGAGCGGTAGTACCCCTGATCTTTGCGCACGTTATATATGAGATTGCGATCCCATGCTATTCGAGATTGTAGTCTCCCCGTCTTAGAGTTTTACTTTATCATTGTCTTGGGTGATTCCTGGCTTTGGTGAGTTAAGCTGGTGTGTGCTGGTCAGGTGTGTTTTCAACCCAAAGGCCGTAATGCGAATTAGTCAGTGTCTCGGTGCTGGCTAAAGAAATCCTTTACTTGTGGGTAAAGAGTACACCCTCTGCAGAGTTATATCTATTCGAATAGTCGTGCCCGCGGTTAAGGACTACAGTCTGGGTTGGTCAAGTGTCGGTCTTAGTGTCGGTCTCCGGAGGAAAATAATTAAAATTGAGCATGATTTATTTTGCAGGATAATTATTGTCGCCACTGACGCTATCATGAATATTATGGTTGTCATGAATATTATTGTTATTATTATGGATGAAATGTTTCTCTTATTTTTATTTTCTGAGTATCTCATGGGCTGGCTAGAGTACCCGGGATACTCATTTATTTTCAAGACCTCTCGAGGCGTCGCTTGAGTTCTCAGGCGGTCCTGTCTCGCCCGATTCTCTTTTAGACACCCGTTTGGCATTTATTTTCAAGACCTCTCGTGGCGTCGCTTGAGTTCTCGGGCAGTCCTGTCTCGCCCGATTCTCTTTTAGACACCCGTTTGGCATTTTTTTTCAAGACCTCTCGTGGCGTCACTTGAGTTCTCGGGCGGTCCTTTCTCTCCTGATTCTCTTTTAGACACCCGTTTGGCATTTCTTTTGGATTCTCGGGCGGTCCTGTCTCGCCCGATTATCCACTTTTATATTTTCTTTTGGATTCTCGGGCGGTCCTGTCTCGCCTGATTCTTCATTAACTTTCTTTGTTTGTCAGTAACATTTCATATTTATTCTTCAGCACCATATTAATATTCATCATGCCATGCTTAAATTTCGTTCAGCATATGCATATAATTTAACCCATCATGATCATATGCATTCGGTATATCTTTTGTTCATTAGGTTTGCGAGTACATTCAAACGTACTCACAGGCTTGTCCCTAGCTTTTTAATTGGTTAGGTCATTAGTTCAACAAGGAGTATTACCACGACGTCCATGCGGAGCCTAGGATAGCAGCCACACGGGATAGGAATTATCCTGGTCAGCCATTCCTGTGGGAATGGAGCCCCATCAACATTGGAGAACCACGAGTCGCTTCCGTCATCCTCACTAGAAATCAGTGTTGTATCATTAGACCTTTATGGTCTTGTATCCAATTCTTGTAATTTCTTGGTAATCTGTAACAAGGACGTGTCCACTAGTAACAGTAATCCTGGGCTGGTGATGACACGAGGGGTTAATTTCTGGGATATCATGTCTCGGAAATCCGGCCCCGACAGGTATTGACATAAAGAGAGACGGTAGTGTCTGTGCACAATCAAGAGAAATAGAGGTAGAGAAAAGATCGAGGATCAAAGAGAGACATCGGAGAATGCAGGTGTGAGAGAGGTAGGGAAGAAGGCTTGGTGATCGATGGAGCACGTGTGTGTGCGGCGGAGAGAGAATGGGAGGAGTCACATGGAGTACACATGAATGGTTAGGGAGCAAGATACATTGTGTGCAAGGGAGGCCCAGAGAGACGGGGTGCGTGGAACGAAGGGGCCTATAAATATTATGTGAGAGAGACCTAGAGAGAGCGCGGGAGAAAGAATGCTGAGTGCATGTGTATGTGTGCTACGGAGCGCGGGAGACACTACACAGAGAGGGCCTGTTTCAAGGGGCGAGATATCTACATAGATACAAGGAGCGCGAGAGCGACATATATGAGAGAGGGGAAGCGAGAGTGTGTAATAGATGGATAAACCTAGCCAGAGGCTGGTCGATAAGTGTGTGTGAGAGAGACAAGAGTCGGGGGTGTGAAAGCAAGATTTGTGTGTGTGTGTGTGTGAGGGAGACGGGAGTCGGGAGGGGGCGGGCGAAAGCAAAGAGTTGTGTGTGTGTGTGTGTGTGTGAGAGAGAGAGAGAGATAGAGAAAGAGAGAGAGAGAGAGAGAGAGAGTGAGTGAGTTTGTCTGACCAGCAAACAAAGGAATAGTTTTAGTTTTGGAAAGCAGGTGAAGAGGGAAAGGAGACCCTGACAAACGGTGTGTGTCTGAGAGAGAGAGAAATTTTAGTGGTAGGAGTCATATCTAGAAAGATATAAGGTGCGTGAGAGATCCATAGAGAGAGAGAGAGACAAAATGAAAGCCGAGTGAGAGAGTGTGTGTGGCGGGGAAAAATAATGCTAGGTAGCTGGAGAGATACCATAGCACAATAGAGACATAAGAGATAATGAAAGCCGAGTGATCTGTAGAGATAGAAAGAGTGTGACACCTCTCGAGAGAGATGGTGAGTGACTGTGTATGTGAAAAAAGAGAAACATGTACTGAGTGTGCGGGTGAGATAGAGAAAAGAGAGTGATAGCTATATGAAGGAGCACGCGAGAGAGACCTAGAGTGAGATGGGCATGAAAGGAGATTCAAATATTTAGTTGCGTGTATAAAAGATGTCAACATAAAAGGGATTCAAATATTTGATTTAGAGATGATGATACATGTAATTCATACTCGAACCAAAATTGATCTATCAAACATGCATATTCATTTGAATTCGGGCACATGTATGTTATTTAATTTCTTGATATTAGTGATCCATACACTTGAGTTGAACATAAAGTGGTTTCAAATATTTGAATTCAACCTTATGAATTTGAGATCATGGCATTTGTAAACCATATTTATATATAAAGGGCGTTGTGCTTTTGAAAGTCTATATAAAAATGATGTATATAGATTTGTATTCGAATACCAAATGGATCCTGCCCAAAAAAAAGAATACAAAATGGATTTGAATTGAGTTGGCATGGTAAACGTGCAAGCTTATTCTCCTAAAATTTGAATGAAGCGGTGAAACACCCAGTCCCTCCTCGGCCGTAACCGCCCGAAAAAAAAATTGGGAGATGGAAATTACTGTCTATCATTGACACGCAAAACCTGCATGCTCGATTTCTATAGGTCTCGATAGGGGTAGGTTTGTAATTTCACTCAAACATGACATAACCGCCTCTCACCTCGATTCATACACGGTGGGCGCCAAAACACAGTCTCTCCTCGAGCGAAATTGCCTCTCACCCCGATTCATACACAGTGAGCGCCAACAGTGGGCGCCTAAACAAACTCTCCTCGGCTGAAATCGCTCTCGGCAAATATTCGGGGTATGCGAGATTACCGTCCTACCCCCAACCGACCAATATCCCTCTGATGTCTGAAATTTTAAACGGGGGCTAAGTTTGTAACTTTCCTCGAATCTGAGACAAGCGCGTCCGAAAGACATGGTTCCCCCTACCTCTCTCCCTCTATTTCCCCATTCGTACTCCGTGGGCGCCAAAACACCCTCTCCACCCCAGCCTCCTCCGTCCGCCACCCCATCCATCTCCGTGCTCCTCCACCATGCTGGAGCTGATACCCTGACGCCATCGTCCATTACAAGAGATTGACGTCTCTCATCCATGGCTCCGAACCAGGATCCTTGCATCGCATCCTCTCGCTTCATGTGCGTCGTTGTCCACCTTGCCGGGGCCCCTCCTACGACCGTCTCGTCCACCGTGCCGGGACATATCCCCCGCTGCCACCGTATGCCCTGCCAGATCTGCTTCCACACCGCCGACAGCCATCGCAACCGTAGCACCCGCAACGTCTCAGCAGATGCCTACACAGCGCCGCAACAGAGGCGGTACTCTTTCATATATGCTCAAGTTATTTATCTCAGCCAGAAAATAGATCACCACTGCTTTACTGTGATTTCTTGTCCATCACTTAGAATCTTACTTCTTAGTTGAAAGCAAACATTGTTTGCGAAGTAGCCTTTGTCCCCTTTGCACCTTCAGATCCGCCATGGGACGCTCAACACTATACTCGCAATGCTTATGGTTTTCCCCTTTTATATTCACTACCATCATCCTGGTGCTTCGAGTCGTGCCAGCACTGCTCCTTAACCCATCAAGCGAAACAACATGCCACTCATATTTCCAAAGCTTAGTTGTTCAAATACGAATCTGATATGATGCTGATATTACTAAAACAGAGAAAGTTTCCTACTTTAGTTTCAAAAAAGCATGTGTGCCACATATAGAGACACATCAGGGAATTGCATTTCTTTATGCGCTCTGGTTCATCATGGGTGGGAAACGAACATTGTAGTATCCAAAATCTGCTCGCTCTTCTTTAACCTGTTCCTCTTCTGTTCTTCTTTAATAAGTATAGCAGTACAGTATCTTCCTTTCCTGGAAGAGGAGCAGGGACATTTGCAGTCGGTAGGTCTATTGGGTCGCTTTTGACGGATGCTTTCAACTCTTCGAGTTGGTCCGCCATAATATCCAGGAAATGTTGGGAGCTGTGTCACCTTTGAGAGTCTAGACTGATAGTAACAGTAGTGCGCCTTTAGTTGAAGAGAGCTTCCCCTATAGGGGATCCAAAGCCTTTCTAGCCGTACCAGCAATACAAGCCCATATTTTACAGCTAGTTCCACTTTCCCGATTTTACTCGTGATGCTTAGGGTTTTCCCATTTTATCTACACTATGATCTGTGTAGGTGCTTTCTGTCGTACTAGCAGCACTCCACCCTTGAAGCTAAATAACACACCCCTCATATTTCCAAAGCTTAGTTGTTCATATACGAATGTGATATGATAATGATATTAGTTAACAGACACATTTAATTGGTCAACTAATGTTCCCACTTGAGTTTCCAAATGCACGTAGCCTGGTTTATCATGAGCTTAGTTTCCAAATGTATAGAAAGAAGTGGAATCTCCATAATATGCTTCCTCTTCTATTCTTTAACATGTTCCTCTTTTGTTCTTCTTTAATAAGTACAATATGTTCCTTGTCAGGAAGGGAAGCAGGGAGATCTGCAGCAAACAAGTCTATTGGGCTGCTTCTGCTAGATGCTTTCAGCACTTTGAGTTGGTCTGCCATAATATCCAGGAAATGCTAGGAGTTGTGTGGCCTTTGAGAGACTAGACTAATAGTAACAGTAATGCGTCTTCAGTTGAATAAAGCTGGCCTGTAGGGGATCGAAATGCTTTCGATTAGTAGCAGCAATACAACCCCATATTTTCTAGCCAGTTCCACTTTCCCGATTTATTTATGGTGTTATGGCTTCCCCCTTTTATCTACACTATGATCTGCCTAGATTCTTCGTGTCGTACTAGCAGCACTCCATCCTTCAAGCTAAACTACATGCCACTCATAATTCCAAAGCTTAGTTATCAAATTCGAATCTGATATGATACAGATACTAATAAAATAGAGACACACTTAATCGATCAGCTAATGTTACTATGCAAGTTTTGAAATGCACGTGCGCCACATATAGAGACACGAGGGAATACTATTTCTCTGTGCGCTCTCGTCATCATGGTTTGGCAATAAACTTTGTATACAGTATATTTTGAACCTATCATCTGCCAACTATCATTACTTCCAGAGCTCCCAACAGGGAGCCTATTTTTTTAGTTGCAGTGCCAGATTATATTAATGTACGCACCAAATTACAGCACACATGGGCTCTCTCATCAGAATTCAAGAGGTAGCACACAAGGGTTTACAGGGAGCCCCTATTATATTAGGATAACCTATGCATTTCAAAGATAATCTCACTACTATTTATTTCATGCATATCAGATATTGAACATGATCACAATGAATATGAGAATGCGCGCATCAGAAGAATATTGCAGAAAAGTGCAGTGGCTAACAAACTTGGCATCAAGGGATTGAGTTCCATTCTGGATGGAATGAAACCCACACGCTCCCACCTACAGATTCATGTTCAGAATATGATCCTAATGACTATTTTGAGCTTGTGCAGTCAAAGGCAGATCGCGTATCCTGTTCACCCATCAAGGTGCCTGTTCTAATTTGGCAAGGTTTTATTGGTTGCACGTATCTTGCATAAGGTGTCTTGCATTTCTTCTACTTCGTTGCACCACCATCTACTTAATTTACTCATCATATATGTGAAGATGCCATGCCCATCCATTATCAATACCTATTCCATCTGTCATCATACCATGTTTTTCCATTCAAATGTTGTTCTTGTGTATCAGACATCCAAAAGGAAGAGGGAGAATGCAGAACCTGAAGGAGTACAAACAAAGTCTTTGAAAAAGGTGGTGGTACCAGAGAAATCAGATAGCACCCCACTTATATTGGCGATAGAACCAGCGCCACAAAACCTAGGCCCGACTCCAGCAGACTGTACCCATACTCCACTGGCCATACCACTAGCACCACCACACAGGAACCGCACTCCAGCAAAAGGTCTGCCCATTTTAGTTGCCATAGCACCAGCCGTACCACAGAAAAATCCCAGTCCAGCAAAAAGTACACCAAAACCACAGGCTAAAGACCTATTCCAACTGCAGAGAGCCCCAATTCCCGCAGATTGTAACCCCATTCCAGCTATTCCCAGTTTCAAAGACAATGCTTTCAATGTTGTTAGGAACCATGTGCATATCTTCCCATCATGGGAAGATTATAGTGAAGACAAACACCATTTTCACATCTTCTTGTCCCACTTACGTGTAAGTGCTATTATTCATGGTGATTATTGTCTTGTTTTCTGTTGATTGAACACATCAATGATTTACATAACATTCTTCTAAATAGGCGAGGGTCAATCTGGATAGTCATGACAAGCAAAGCTTGCTTGCGCTTTTCAAGGAAGCGTTGCAGCAGTATCGGTGTTACCTGAGGAAAACACACTTTGATGGCAAGTCTATAAACGAAATTTCGGTGAAGTCTCCTGTGCTAAATTTACAAGACACTGAATGGAAAAACCTTGTTATGCACTGGTCTCGTCCCTAGGAAGAGATACTGTCTATGAGATCACATGACAATTTGAACTCCTACATTTCTGCATGTGCCTTACCGATCTCTTTTGCGGGAAACTGCTCGAAGAAGAATAACGGTTTGAAATGGACGACGGGATATCGCAACTATGCTGCTCGTTGCTTTGCTCATGTTAGTACCTGTTGCCCTGTATCGTTGTACTTACATTCATACCTGGTTGATTATGTGATATCTGTGTGCATGATAGTTTGCTTATCCACTATTCGCTCCAAATTATCAGATCTATATTAATGCTTACATTAATGTAGAATAAACCCAATGCTTATGAAGAAGTTTAGCTCTACATTGTTCTTGTAAGTACCTATTGTCCTTTATCACTGTACTTATATTGACAGCTAGTTGTTCATGTACCATCACTATGCAGCTTATTTCCCCTTGCCCTCCATTTTCTAGACCTTATCAGATCTATATTTACTCTTACCAAAATGTTGAATAAAACAAATGCTACTGAAGAAGTTTAGCTTTGCATTGCTCTTGTCAATACCTTTTTGCCTGTACCGCTGTACTTACCTTTATAGCTAGTTGATTATGTAGCATCACTCTGCATCTTAGCTTAAATATTCTCCATTTGTTACTCTATTATCACATCTATATTTACGCTTAACAAAAATGTGGAATAAAGGCAATGCTTATGAAGAAGATTCTATGGTAAACTACTTGAATTCCCCCCTCCCATCAGCATGGACAAGGGCTTTATAGAGCCGGTCTTCACGACTAACATAAGTTTGTCCTTCTCGAGCCTTCAAACTTTGTTGTGTATATTTGGATAGGCATGACTGCAACTGCTGTTTATTTTTCGCGTTTGCATCAAATTGCATGTTTAAAGTTTATTATGAAGAAGTTCATAAACATAACTTTGTCCTTCTCAATTTCAGTTTTTAGTTGTACAACCAAGTTCCTTATTCATACCATGTAAATTAAACTAAACAGAGCAAGTGATCTTCTTTAGAGTGCATGCATGTTTGTGTTCTTGATATGTAATCCAGTGGTGTGGTGAAACTACCCACTCCAGCACAATGTCATATCCTGCTATGTCTTAACTATGAACTATGCCATATTATGTTAATGTTATTTAAATTGTGTCTCTTTATTTTTCAATCTGAAATGGGATTAATTGACAACACACTGGCCATTGATGCTTATACGTTCTTTAACACTGCATGTATGCTTGTGTTCTTGATCTATACTCCAGTGGTGTGGTGAAGTTGTCCACTCCTGCATAATGCCATTTCCTGCCATGTCTTAACTATGAACAATACCATATGATGTTAATGCTATTTTAAACCGTGTCTCTTTAATTGCCAATAAGAAATGGGATGAATTTACAGCACTGATGCTCATACGTGCAAAACCTGTTATCTGTTTTCTTGTTTGTCTTTCAGATTGATATCTCTGACGCCAGGAAGAACTGCCACAATAGTAGTGAGACGAACCCATTGCTTGTCCCTCTAACATATATTGCAGGGAAGAAGGCAACACATCTTGGAGATAGCGATACAACCCGAAAGTCATGTCTTGATGTAGTGTTCAAGTTACTCGCTAATAGCAGTGACACAAGCTCGATGAAGTCGCCACCTGAATCTGTTCGACTTCTTCAATCTCAACTTCAAGCAGAAAGATGTGGCTCAGCTCAACTCCTATTGGAACTCCAATCTCTATGGAAGATCAACGAGAAGTACAGTGCATCCATTGATGCTATGCAACTAGAGTTGGAGGATATAAGCGTCAAACAAGCGCAGTCTCATCAGCTTGCTTAGCTGCTTGCACTGCAGCTGCCGTGCAGAGCTAACCTTTCTTAACTGTGTTGAAGTGCTGTCGATTCTGTATATCATTTTGTCGGCGCGTTTATTTGCACTGGTGGCGACCTTTGATGCCTAGTGTATGTAATCTGTTGTCTGGTTGCGCTTTATTATCACTGGTGGCAAACTTTGATGCCCAGTGGATGTAATATCTCGTTATTTGTTTATTGTATAGTCTAGGTTTATTCTTAGTCACTATGCTGTAATTTATTTACTGTATATGCTATCGTCGCTAGGCTGTAAGCTTCGATGGAGATCAATGGGCAAAAACGTTATTGGTCCGTCAGTGGTATATTGATGACCCATAAGTATAGGGGATCCATCATAGTCCTTTCGATAAGTAAGAGTGTCGAACCCAACGAGGAGCAGAAGGAAATGATAAGCGGTTTTCAGCAAGGTATTTTCTGCAAGCACTGAAAGTAGTGGTAACTAATAGTTTTGTAGCAACACAGTTCGTAATGAGTAGCAAGTAACAAGTATAATAAAAGTGCAGCAAGGTGGCCCAATCCTTTTTATAGCAAAGGACAAGCCGGAACGATCTCTTATATAAGGCAAAGCATTCTCGAGGACACATGGGAATTCTCATCTAGTCACTTTCATCATGTTTATTTGATTCGCGTTCACTACTTTGATAATTTGATATGTGGGTGGACCGGTGCTTGGGTGTTGTTCTTGCTTGAACAAGCCTCCCACTTATGATTACCCCCTTTCGCAAGCATCTGCAACTACGAAAGAAGAATTAAGATAAATCTAACCATAGCATGAAACATATGGATCCAAATCAGCCCCTTACGGAATAACGCATAAACTAGGGTTTAAGCTTCTGTCACTCTAGCAACCCATCATCTACTTATTACTCCACAATGCCTTCCCTTAGGCCCAAGTATGGTGATGTGTCATGTAGTCGACGTTCGCATGACACCACTAAAGGAAGCAACAACATACATATCATCAAAATATCGAACGAATACCAAATTCACATGATTACTTATGACAAGACTTCTCCCATGTCCTCGAGAACAAAAGTAACTACTCACAAATCATATTCATGTTCAAGATCAGAGGGGTATTGAATATCATGAAGGATCTGAACATATAATCTTCCACCAAAAAAACCAACTAGCATCAACTACAAGATGTAATCAACACTACTAGCAACCCATAGGTACCAATCTGAGGTTTTGAGACAAAGATTGAATACAAGAGAGGAACTAGGGTTTGAGATGAGATGGTGCTGGTGAAGATGTTGATGAGTATTGGTCCTCCCATGATGAGAGGATCGTTGGTGATGTCGCTGGCTTCGATTTCCCCCTCCCGGATGGAAGTTTCCCCGGCGGAATCGCTCCGCCGGAGAGCAAAAGTGCTCCTGCCCAGGTTCCGTCTCAAGATGGCGGCGCTTCGTCCCGAAAGTCTTATCTTTACTTTTTCTAGGGCAAATGGCCTTATATAGCAGAAGGAGGGAGCAGGAGGCCAGCCAGGGGCCCCACAAGCTCGGGGGGGGGGGCGCCCCCAGGCTTGTGGCTTCCTGGTGGGCCCCCTCCTGGTATTTCTTCCGCCAATATTTTTTATATATTCCAAGATAATTGTCCGTAAATTTTTAGGTCATTTGGAGTTGTGCAGAATAGCTGTCTCTGTTGTAGCCCTTTCCGTTCCAGAATTCCAGCTGCCGGCAATCTCCCTCTTCATGTGAAACTTGCAAAATAAGAGAGAAAAGGCATAAGAATTGCATCATAAAAGTGAAATAATGATCCAAAACATAATAAATAACAGTAGGAAAACATGATGCAAAATGGACGTATCAACTCCCCTAAGCTTAGACCTCGCTTGTCCTCAAGCGAAAACCGAAATCGATAATCATGACCACATGTTTAGAGAGAGAGGTGTCGATAAAACAAAATACGGACATGAAAGCATCATGATCATTATTATAACAGCAATATATCATCATAAAACTTCTCATGAATAAGTGACAATTCATCCACAAGATAAAGTATGCACCATAAACCGTATTGAAAACTAACAAACTATGATCTCGGTCGCTTAAGCAATTGAAATTCATCATATTATCAAAAAGAGTCTATGTAAGATCTTTGTTTAGCAAGTTCACATACTCAACTATCATTTAGTCTTCTATGATTGCTGACACTCACGGCATACTTATGGAGCAAAAGTTTCAGTCGGACACATAGAAAGATAGGGGCTTATAATTTTGCCTCCCAACTTATTTACCTCAAAGGTAATGTCAACAATAATAACCCATGATCACCTACATCCAACGGGATATATATGCCTAGAACTTTCCCCACCACATGATGCTTGCCAAGAGAGAAAATAAAAAACAGAATAGAGGAGAATGATATTGACTCTTGCATAAAAGTAATTACATAAAGTAAAGGATAGGCCCTTTGCAGAGGGAAGCAGAGGTTGTCATGCGCTTTTTATTTTTGGATGTGCAAGCTCTTAATGTAAAGGAACGTCACTTTATATTGCCCCTTGTGATAGCAACCTTTATTATGCAGTCTGTCGCTTTTATTTCTTCACCATCACAAGTTCATACAAATATTATTTTCCCTTACAATAAAAGATCATACATATTTAGGAGCAATTTTTATTGCTTTGCACCGATGACAACTTACTTGAAGGATCTTATTCAATCCATAAGTAGATATGGTGGACTCTCATGACATGAAACTGGGTTCAAGGGTTTTTTGGATGCACAAGTAGTATCTCTACTTAGTACAAAATTTTGGCTAGCAAAAGATTATGGGCAAGCACCACATGTTAGAGGATCAATGACAATATAGCTTCTATGTGAATATAAGCAAACATAACTCATTACGTTGTCTTCCTTGTCCAACGTCGACTATTTGACATAGAATATTTAATGGGGGCTCACAATCATAAAAGATGTCCAAGATAGTATATTTATATGTAAGACTTCTCTTCCTTTATTACTTTTTCATGAATTGCAACAATAACCAATGCTATGTTTGTTAACCTCCAACAAGTTTCATCAATTATACTTATTTTATGTGAAGTCATCACTCCCCATGGGATTAGCATATGATTCCTTTTTTATTCTCTTTATTTTATTTCTAAGATTGAATCAAACTATTCTTTATTATATAACTTTCACACACGATTACATAGATAGATAGACCACAAGGCAAACACTCGAAACTAAATCATACTAAAACTTTATTCTTCTAAATCATGAAATAACTAAGGATCGAGCTAAGATAGATAATGATGATAGAAGTGATGGTGATACGATACCGGGGCACCTCCCCCAAGCTTGGCACAAGCCAAGGGTGGTGCCCATACCCGTGTACTCAAGTCTCCTTCTTCGGTGATGATGGTGATGAAGTGATGGGCTTCTTTTTATTACATCGATTAGGATCTCCCTTAGGCTCTGAATTTCCTGGAGTACATGCTGGATCATCTAGGCGTTCTTCTGGACTTCGGGCATAATATGTTTATTCTCTGGCCCCCACGCTTTCTTCCCTGCATCACTTTCACTTGGAAGAGAGATGTCCCAATTGGAAGGTATGTGCATGCGGGGAGTATTCTCAAATCCATAATTGTGAACCAAGTTATGAAAATTATTTCGATGTAACCTGTGTAAGGGCCTCCTAGGGGGAAGCCCTTCTTGTACCTCTGGACTCCCATGACTTGTTGTGCTTCTCATGGCTTGATGGGGATTTGGAGTTGTGGAGATGCCGGCAAGGGTACCCCTCTCGGAAGTCCGAGGGTGAACCTCCAGCGAATCTCCATCATCTTCTTCCATGGTAATCTCTTCATTGAGTTCTATCTGCAGCAACCAAGCGTCGTCTCCCAAGTTGTTGGAGGAACAGCAAGACATGATGCCTGGCCTCGAAAATCTGACAGAAAACGGCACGAAACAAGAACAGATGAGAAACTTGTGATACGGTGGTCAAAACATCCAAGAGTATATATAATGATTTTTTTTCGTGCAGGACAAGTAATATGGAAGAAAAACGGAGTCAGGAAAGTCCACAGGGGAGCCACAAGCTCGGTAGGCGTGCCCTGGGGGGTAGGGCACGCCCCCCAGGCTTGTCGCTCCCTCGTGCACTTTTCGGACTGTTTATTATTTTCCTAATTTTTTATATATTCCAAAATGAACAGAAAGTGCTTTTATGGAATTTTTGGAGTCGGTTTACTTACCATACCACATACCTACTCCTTTTCAGGGTTATAGAGTGTTCCGGAAGATCTCTTCTATGTACTCCTCCGTTGTCATGGTTTGAATAATATTGGTTTCAACATTAATGGGCGTACCTAAGATATAATGTTTAATTCTTTGCCCATTAACCACTCTCGGATTAGTGCCTTCGAAGTTGTTTATCTTGATAGCTCCGGAGCGATAAACTTCTTCGACAATGTATGGTCCTTCCCATTTAGAGAGAAGTTTTCCTGTAAAGAATCTTAAACGAGAATTGTATGATAGAACATGATCACCTACTTTGAATTCCCACTTCTAAATTCTTTTATCATGCCATCTTTTAACCTTTTCTTTAAACAACTTGGCATTTTCATAGGCTTGTGTTCTCCATTCATCTAAAGAGCTAATATCAAATAATCTCTTTTCACCGGCAAGTTTAAAATCATAGTTGAGTTCTTTAATTACCCAATAAGCTTTATGTTCTAATTCAAGAGGTAAATGCCATGCTTTTCTAGAAACCATTTTATACGGAGACATACCCATAGGATTTTTATAAGCAGTTCTATAAGCCCACAATGCATCATCAAGTTTCTTAGACCAATTCTTTCTGGATCTATTGACGGTCTTTTGCAAAATTAACTTTATTTCTCTATTACTTAATTAA
Source organism: Elymus sibiricus (assembly GCA_039707655.1). Taxonomy (NCBI): domain Eukaryota; kingdom Viridiplantae; phylum Streptophyta; class Magnoliopsida; order Poales; family Poaceae; genus Elymus; species Elymus sibiricus. Next base: position 280,401,108 of record CM077676.1, read on the forward strand.
ACTTTACCACTAGATTGAGGATGATAAGGGGATGCAATTCTATGGTTAACATCATATTTAGCAAGAAGTTTAGGGAAAGCACCATGAATAAAATGTGAACCACCATCAGTCATCAAATATCTAGGGACTCCAAACCTCGGAAATATATCTTCTTTAAGCATTTTAATAGAGGTGTTATGATCAGCACTACTAGTTGGAATAGCTTCTACCCACTTAGTAATGTAATCAACAGCAACTAAGATATGTGTATACCCATTAGAGGAAGGAAAAGGTCCCATGTAATCAAATCCCCAAACATCAAATGCTTCAATAACAAGAGAATAATTCATAGGCATTTCCTGACGTCTACCAACATTACCAATTCTTTGACATTCATCGCAAGAGAGGACAAACTTACGTGCGTCTTTGAAAAGAGTAGGCCAATAAAAACCAGATTGTAATACCATATGTGCAGTTCTGTCTCCTGCATGGTGTCCTCCGTATGCCTCGGAGTGACACTTCCGTAAGATTTGTTCATGTTCATGCTCAGGTACACAGCGTCTAATAATACCATCTACTCCTTCTTTATATAAATGTGGGTCATCTCAAAAGTAATGTCTTAAATCAAAGAAGAATTTTTTCTTTTGCTGGTAGGTAAAACTAGGTGGAATATATTTAGCAACAATATAATTAGCATAGTCTGCATACCAAGGAGTATTACGAGAAGCATTTACCACAGCTAATTGTTCATCAGGAAAACTATCATCAATAGGTAGTGGGTCATCAAGAACATTTTCCATCCTAGACAAATTATCCACTACTGGGTTTTCAGCTCCTTTTCTATCAACGATATGCAAATCAAATTCTTGTAACAAAAGTACCCACCTAATAAGTCTAGGTTTAGCATCTTTATTTTCCATAAGGTATTTAATAGAAGCATGATCGGTATGAATAGTTACTTTAGAATCAATAATATAAGATCTGAACTTATCACATGCAAACACAACTGCTAAAAATTCTTTCTCAGTAGTAGCATAATTTCTTTGAGCACCGTCTAGAGTCTTACTAGCATAATGAATAACATTCAATTTCTTATCAACTCTTTGACCTAGAACAACACCAATAGCATAATCACTAGCATCACACATAATTTCAAAGGGTAAGTTCCAATCAGGTGGTTGAACAATAGGTGCAGATATTAAGGCTTTCTTAAGTATTTCAAAGGCTTCCACACAATCATCATCAAAAACAAATGGCACATCTTTTTGCAAGAGATTAGTAAGAGGCCTAGAAATTTTAGAGAAGTCTTTTATAAACCTTCAATAGAAACCAGCATGACCAAGGAAACTTCTTATACCTTTGATATCTTTAGGACATGGCATTTTCTCAATTGCATCAACTTTAGCTTTATCAACTTCAATACATCTTTCAGAAATTTTATGCCCAAGGACTATACCTTCATTCACCATAAAGTGGCACTTATCCCAATCCAAGACAAGATTAGTTTCTTCACATCTCTGCAAAACTGGATCAAGGTGGCTTAAGCAATCATCGAAAGAAGTTTCGTAAATGGAAAAATCATCCATGAATACCTCAACAATCTTTTCACAAAAGTCAGAGAATATAGTAGTCATACATCTTTGAAAGGTAGCAGGTGCATTACATAAACCAAAAGGCATACGACGATAAGCATAAGTTCCAAAAGGACAAGTAAAAGTGGTTTTCTCTTGATCTTCTTTTGATACAGGTATTTGAGAGAAACCAGAATATCCATCTAGGAAGCAAAAGTGTGTATGTTTAGATAATCTTTCTAACATTTGATCAATAAAAGGCAAGGGGTCATGATCTTTCCTTGTAGCTTTATTTAATTTCTTGAAATCAATTACCATCCTATAACCAGTTACAATTCTTTGTGGGATAAGTTCATTTTTATCATTAGGAACAACAGTAATACCTCCTTTCTTAGGAACACAATGAAGAGGACTTACCCATCTACTATCAGTTATAGGATAAATTATACCTGCCTCCAGAAGCTTTAATATTTCAGTTCTTACCACATCCTTCATTTTAGGATTTAGCCGTCATTGATGATCAACGACTGGCTTAGCATCGGGCTCCATATTGATCTTGTGCTGACATAAAGTGGGACTAATGCCCTTAAGATCATCAAGAGTATATCCAACAGCTGCACGGTGCTTCCTCGGAGTATTAAGTAATCTCTTTTCTTCATGCTCTGAAAGGTTAGCACTGATAATAACAGGATATATCTTCTTTTCATCAAGATAAGCATATTTAAGTGTATCAGGTAGTTTCTTTAATTCAAACACATGATCACTCTTAGGCGGGAGAGGATCTCCAAGAGTTTCAACGGGCAAATTATGTTTAAGGATACGTGCTTGTTTAAAGAATATTTCATCTATTTCATTTCTTTCATTCATATGCATATCATTTTCATGATCTAGCAAATATTGTTCTAAAGGATCAGTAGGGGGTACAGCAATAGAAGCAAGACTAATAATTTCGTCTTTATTAGATAATTCTTTCTCATGTGGTTGTCTACGAAACTTAGAGAAATTAAATTTATGAGATACATCGCCAAACTTATCTCTAACCTTTTCTTTAGCACAATCAATTTCAGCATTAACGGTATTCAAGAAAGGTCTACCAAATATAATGGGACAAAAATTATCTTGTTGTGAACCAAGTACTAAGAAATCAGTAGGGTATTTGATTTTACCACACAAGACTTCAACATCTCGAACAATCCCAAGCGGTGTAATAGTATCTTTGTTTCCAAGCTTAATAGTGACATCAATATCCTCAATCTCAACAGGTGCAATATCATTCATAACTTCTTGATATAAAGAGAAAGGGATAGCACTCACACTAGCACCCATATCACATAAACCATGATAGCAATGGTCTCCAATTTTAACAGAAACAATAGGCATGCCAACTACGGGCTTGTTCTTATCTAACATGTCTCGTTCATTTCTAACAGGTTTAGCAATTCTAGCAGCCTCTTCGCAAAAGTAAATAACATGCCCATCAATATTATCAACTAATAAATCTTTTACCATTGCAATATTAGGTTCAACTTTAATGTGTTCATAAGGTTTAGGTGTTCTAATATTAGTTTTATTAACCACAGTCATAGCTTTAGCATGTTCTTTTGTCCTAACAGGAAAAGGTGGTTTCTCAATATAAGCAGTAGGCACAACTGGATCAATATTGTAAACAATTGTTTCTTCTTTAACACTAACAGACTCTTCATTTAATTCAATAGATGGATGAAACATAAATCATTTCTCCTTAGGGAGATCAACATGAGCAGCAAATGATTCACAAAAAGTAACTACTATCTTAGAGTCAAGTCCATATTTAGTACTAAACTTATGAAAAGCATCAGTTTCCATAAAAGATTTAACACAATCGAACGCAAGATTTATACCTGACTCTTTACCTTTATCGATTTACCAATCTTCAGAGTTGTGTTTAATTCTTTCCAGAAGATCCCATTTGAATTCAATAGTCCTCTTTATAAAGGAACCAGTAGAAGAAGTATCGGGTATGGATTGATCATTATGAGAAAGCCGAGCATAAAAGTTTTGTATAATTATTTCTCTTGAGAGCTCATGATTGGGGCATGTGTGCATCATATATTTAAGCCTCCCCCAAGCTTGAGCGATATTTTTTCCTTCACGAGGCCAAAAATTTTATATATAATTCCGATCACGATGAACCAAATGCATAGGATAAATTTTCTAGTGAAATTCCAGCTTCAATCGGTTCCAATCCCATGTTCCAGTATCATCTAATAGCATATACCATGTCAATGCCTTTCCCTCCAAATATAAAGGGAATACCTTCCTCTTAACTCCATCCTCGGATAAACCTGCAAGCTTAAACAATCCACAAATTTCATCTATATATATCAAGTGCATATCAGGATGTACCTTTCCACCTCCTGCATAAAGATTAGCTAGCAGTTTCTCTATCATACCTGAAGTATTTCATAATAAATATTTTCAGTAGGTTCAGTAGGTTGACGGGCAACTCTCAATGCTTTCGGTCGAGGTGAAGATACCCCGAACAAACCCCTCAAAGGATTACTTTCCATAGTGACAAGTGACAATAAATTTCAGCACGTAATAAAAATGTTTCCTTACCAAATTCCACTTACCAAAGGCGCTTCACTCCCCGGAAACGGTGCCAGAAAAGAGTCTTGATGACCCACAAGTATAGGGGATCAATCGTAGTCCTTTTGATAAGTAAGAGTGTCGAACCCAACGAGGAGCAGAAGGAAATGATAAGCGGTTTTCAGCAAGGTATTTTCTGCAAGCATTGAAAGTAGCGGTAACTAATAGTTTTGTAGCAAGATAGTTCATAACGAGTAGCAAGTAACAAGTATAATAAAAGTACAGCAAGGTGTCCCAATCCTTTTTATAGAAAGGACAAGCCGGAATGATCTCTTATATAAGGCAAAGCGTTCTCGAGGACACATGGGAATTCTCATATAGTCACTTTCATCATGTTTATTTGATTCGTGTTCGCTACTTTGATAATTTGATATGTGGGCGGACCGGTGCTTGGGTGCTGTTCTTGCTTGAACAAGCCTCCCACTTATGATTACCCCCTTTTGGAAGCAGCCGCAACTACGAAAGAAGAATTAAGATAAATCTAACCATAGCATGAAACATATGGACCCAAATCAGCCCCTTACGGAATAACGCATAAACTAGTGTTTAAGCTTCTATCACTCTAGCAACCCATCATCTACTTATTACTCCACAATGCCTTCCCTTAGGCCCAAGTATGGTGAAGTGTCATGTAGTCGACATTCACACGACACCACTAAAGGAAGCAACAACATACATATCATCAAAATATCGAACGAAAACCAAATTCACATGATTACTTATGACAAGACTTCTCCCATGTCCTCAAGAACAAAAGTAACTACTCACAAATCATATTCATGTTCAAGATCAGTGTAACACCCCGATTTTTGGCCCTTTCTTTTTCTTTTGGATTTCTTCGAATTTTTATTTGGAGTTCTTTTTTCGTGGCTATGTGGTCTTGCAACCTGGGAAGATCTTATTTCCTGCCACTTTCTAGTGGCTTGTCATTCTCAAATCTATCCCAAGGCCATGTCATTCCCATCTTAGCCCAACCCCAATTTTTATTTATTGGGAATATTCATTTTTCTCTTAAAGGAATAACCCTGTTTGCCCTAGGTTGTGAAGCAACCTATATTTCTGCCATTCCAAAAATTCCCACAAAATTCTCATAAATTCTTTGGATCATATATTCCACCAATATGTCAAAATCTATCCTTGCCTAGTTCAAAAATAATTCAGAAATATTCATTTCCTATTCTGTCCGGTATGGCACTTTGTGAAGGAACTGCTATTTAACTTTACTTGATTGCCTTCAAATTTTTTTGGCACTCTCTAATATCTAAATAATTGCCACACGCCAAAATTCAGCTTCATTTGCCTAGTAAATCTTCCTCAGCAAATTCCCAAAGTTTCTGACCAGAGAGAAGCTTTGTGAAGGAAGTACTATCTAGGCTTATCCAAATGAGTTGAAATTTTGGGAGATAGTCCATATGGTCAAATAATTACTCTCCACAAAATTTCATATCCATCCAACAATCTATGTGAGCACACCATCCAATCTTGGTTTCTGGTCACAATTTCAGTTTGTGAAGCAACTACATTTTATATTGCTTAATAAAATCTGAAATTAATCCAGGACCTAAATATCCCTATATAATATGGGCATGCCAAAATTCACATCATTTTTCCAAGCCATTTTCTCCACAAAATTCCCCCAAGTTTCTGTCCAGTGGGTAGCATTGTGAAGGAAGTACCATTTTTATTCATCCAAATGGTATTAACTTGTTATGGTGCCTTCATATGCCCAAATCTTCACCCTATACCAATTTTCAGCCCAATCCAATCATCCATGTGAGTGCTACTTCATGATCTAGTTTCTCGACCAGTTTGTGTAGTTGTGAAGTAACTATGCTAAAATTTGGTCCAAATCATTTCAAAATCCATAGGATTATAGTCCTTCCTACCATAAACCTCTGTGGCATCCTGGTTATCACTTATCCCATTTATTTTGACCACAACTTCATGATCAAGTTTGCTACAGCAAACTTTAGCTGATCCATCCCATCAACCCATAGTCTCTGTTGTCGATACATCACATCAGTGGGGTTGTAGGTTGAAGAGACAACATGGTAGACATCTTTTGGGAGGCAATCGTGCCCTATCCTCGCCATGCCACGTGGTGACCACACCGTTGGCATGCGTTTGGCGCGCTTACGCGTCGGCTAGCAACGGGCACCTCTCTCCCTACCGTTTCCGCGCGTCCCAGTATGTCCCAGAGCACCGCCATAGCCACGTGTTGGCTCCCCAGCTCTGGCCCCCTCCTCCTTTGCCCTCCTTGCGCCACGGCAGCTCCGTCCGCGTGCGCACAGTGCCTAGTGGCAGACCGGACTTCTTCCTCCCCGCGTCTGTCGTCGCTGCCCTCCCCTGGCACTCCACTAGCCAGCTCTAGTCACCGTCCGAGCCAGCCCGCGTGCGCACGCGTACGCGGCCGCGTCAGAGCGCGGCGCACGCGTTGCCACGGCCACAGCTCTGCCTCGGCTATTTAAGCCACCCGAGCCCCTCCTCTCCTCACCAACCTCCTCTCCTCCACCCCAGCAGCCTCCCCGACCACTCGACCGAGCTCGAGAGCTCCTCCTGCCCTCCAATGGCCACCATGGCCGCCTCCACCCTCCGCCTAAATTTCCGCAATGCCGAGCCCCTCCCTCCTTCTCTTCCTCACCAATGGAACCACCTATGTCCGGCGAGTCTCCCCAGCCTCTTTGTTCATCTCCAGGACGCCTGCTCGCTCGGCGACGTCGGTGGCTGACGGCCTCCTCCGCCGGCGTTGGAACTGCTGCCGCCTCGTTCATCCCCGGCGGCCGTAGCCTGCACCAGCGGACGCACGTCTCTGCACTGAGCTCGCCCATAGGTGGAGCGCCGCGGGAGACAGCCTGAGGCGCCGGCAATCGCCGGACGGACGCTGTCCTGTCTCGGCCACGCGCGGACGCGAGGTTAAGGATGACCCCCTCCCCTCCAGCTGGCCAGTGTGGGCCCCGCGACCCCACATGTCATCCACCGAACCCCGGGCCCGCGCAGAGTAAGTGGAAGCATATTCCATCGAATACGTTTTCTCCTTATGAAAGCGTACTTTGCTGTTACTTCGTCTGAGAATACGCTTTCTATATGCAGAAGGCGTATTTCAGCAAACGCGCTTTCTGTCTAACCCAGCCGGCCATAACTATTAAATAGCGGACGTTCGTCCGTTAAGGCCAGAAATGAATATTTTTATTTAATTTGCTGCCTAACGAACGAACGGTCGTATCTCCGCGACCGTGACTCCGATTCAGGTGATTCCAACGCCCACAATCTCAGTTCATCGAGCCCGTTCCGATGGTATCATTTTCATGAGGTTGTCACACTGTGAAAATGGCCATTTTTTCCTTGCCCTTAAAACAGCTCTGCCGAGAGGGAAACTTTTCTGACAAATTTTTGCGCGAGTGCCTCGCACTTCTTCCCGGTGAATCCTTCATCCCCAGGCAAGCCACAACAACCACTTGCATGATGGCATTGCAGCAGCCATGGTTTTCACTTGAATATTTAATAATTGTTTGCCCATTAATTATTTTGTGAATGCTTCGAATATGCTTGTGAATCCATGTCCATGCTTTTGCCATGTTCATTTTCACCTAGTAAGTAAATTGATTAATTGCTAATGTTATTATTATCATGTTTCATTCTTGTAATCTTTTCCGAGGCTAGTGATAATGATATCCTCATATGAGTAGTTAGGGTTTGTTATGAAAATACTTGTGATGTTCATGATCATCGTTATGCCATGCTCATTTGCATCCCGCAGAATAAATGATTTATCCTTGTTGATGTTATGTTGTTAAATGGTTATGTTACCCATCCATGGTTACACCGATATCATGCTCATGTGCATTGTTATTTCATTATGTTGTTATGACTCAGCTCATCACCATTCAAGTTGAACCTGACAATAATCGAACTTGAACAAATCTGTTGGCTAAGTCATGGTGCCACCGAATCGAGCTCACCAGTGCAACCATACTTGCCTGGATGGGGAGGCCCTAATGCGGTCTATTTTCATGCCTCTCGCCGGAACCTCCAACTAGGGAAGGTTATGGGTGCGCGCTACCCTGATCAGGTAGGCGACCATAAGCCTTGAGTGCCCGAGTTGTATGGATATCCGAGGTCCCCGTTTGGGACGATGTTATGTTTTGGCCACGATGGTGGCGGCCACAAAGGTGGCGGATGTCACGAGTTGGCATCGGGGCAACCCAGGACATAGCCCAAAGGGGAGTTTGTCGGAGTGGCCGGGAGAGTGTCATGCAATAGATTGGTTTTGTCGGAATGTCGTTGGTCCACCCGAATGGGAGCATGAGGCCATGATTTCCGAGGTGTGGGTACAGTGTACTAACCTCTGCAGAGTGTATAATCTATCGTTAGCCCCGTCCTCGGTCATGGACACAGTTCGTAGTAGGTCACACTATGGGTCAACAGTAATAATAATCTGAATAATAAACAACCCCAGTTTCATGAGGAAAGAATTTGGTTGATCTTTATGTGGTCACAAGATGGTCACGATGGTATGATCATGAGGTGATCGTTTGATGATCACAACAGTAAGAAGGTTTGATATTCATGGTTGTTACGCGATAACCTCCGAGCAGAGTAAGTTGGTCCATGAGACCTTAAACATCGACCCCCTTGCATGCTAGTGCTAGTATCATCATGTTCATATCATGAATTATATGTACATGTCGTGCTCATGTTGTTCTAGTAGTATCGCATTCATCATGGATAATTAACCTGTAAATACCATGCTGTTGTTTGTCTTGATTGCTTTGGTTGCTGTGAGCTTGCGAGTACATTCAAAGTACTCACCTGACGTGTCATGCCAGATTGTAGGTGATGCTGTGATTGCTTGTTGTCGTGGATTCCGAGGTTGCGCTCTAGGATGCGTTCCAACCAGAGTCCCTGCGGAGTGGAGTCCATCACCGTTGTCGTTGTTCCGCTGCTAGGAGTTATTCTGCTACGAGTTGTTCCGCTGCTAGCATAGAACTACCTTAGCAGACGAAGTGTCACCGTGCCCCTATAACCTTTGTAATATTGGACCCTTGTACCCCGCTTATTCGTAATAAAGAGCTGATTTGTTCTATGCCAAGCAGTGCCGTATTCTAGAAGACTTGATCTCTGGGCTGGAATACGGGGTGTTCCAGTCTCTCTGAGCCGGGGTGCCACAATCAGAGGGGTATTGAATATCATTAAGGATCTGAACATATAATCTTCCACCAAATAAACCAACTAGCATCAACTACAAGATGTAATCAACACTACTAGCAACCCACAGGTACCAATCTGAGGTTTTGAGACAAAGATTGAATACAAGAGATGAACTAGGGTTTGAGAGGAGATGGTGCTGGTGAAGATGTTGATGAAGATTGGTCCTCCCATAATGAGAGGATCGTTGGTGATGTCGATGGCTTCGATTTCCCCCTCCCGGAGGGAAGTTTCCCCGGCGGAATCACTCCCACGGAGAGCAATAGTGCTCCTACCCAGGTTCCGCCTCGAGACGGCGGCGCTTCTTCCCGAAAGTCTTCTCTTTATTTTTTTCTAGGGAAAATGGCCTTATATAGCAGAAGGAGGGAGCCGGAGGCCTGCCAGGGGCCCCACAAGCTCGGGGGGTAGGATGCACCCCTAGGCTTGTGGCTTCCTGGTGGGCCCCCTCCTGGTGTTTCTTCCACCAATATTTTTTATTATTCCAAAATAATTCTCCATAAATTTACAGGTCATTTGCAGTTGTGCAGAATAGCTATCTCTGCTGTAACCCTTTCCGTCCCAGAATTCCAACTGCCGGCAATTCCCTCTTCATGTGAAACTTGCAAAATAAGAGAGAAAAGGCATAAGAATTGCATCATAAAGTGAAATAATGATCCAAAACTTAATAAATAACAGTAGAAGAACATGATGCAAAATGGACGTATCATATATATAAAAAATTAGACTACGCAAACGGGCCAGCCCGCAACTCTATATATGGGTCAAAGTGTGGGCCCACAATCATCTCGGGCCGTTAGCAGGCATGAACGTAAACCGGGCCCAAGTAGTTTCGGGCCTTTAACAGGTTGAGTAAACTGCGGGCCTTAGTTGGGCCAGAAAATACCATGCGCTTTTAACAGGCTGAAAATTAGATTGGGCCTGAATTGTGCCGAACAATTCACGGGCCGACAACAGGCCGAAATATACCTCGGCCCATGATTGGCCCAATTATATGACGGGTCGTTAACAGGCCAAAATTTATCTCAGGCCTTGGTTGGCCCAATAACATTATGGGCTGTAAGCAGGCCGGATGCAAAGCGGGCCATAATTAGGCCCAATTATATCACGGGCCTTTAACACGCCGATACTAAGAGTGGGCTGAAATTTATCCACGAAGACCACGAGCCGTTAAGAGGCCTAAAGTCACTTGTACCAGAAATGGGCCCAAATGTTGCACGGGCCGTTAAGAGGCCGAAGGTCACTTGTACCAGAAATGGGCCCAAATGTCGCATGGGCCGTTAAATGGCCAAAACTTAAACCACCCCAAAAACAGCCCAATTGCACGAAGGGCCGCTAACAGGCCTAAACAATCATCGGGCCGAATTGGGTCAAACTGTTCAATGGGCCTTTAACAGGCCGTAATACAAACCGGGCCTTAAATGGGCCCAAAACATAGTGGACTGTTAATGGGCCATTCTGATATGGGCTGTAATTTGGCCCAAAACATGGCAGGCTGTTAACGGGCCAACCCACTATTATCTGACAAAATCTTGTGGGCCTTTGGCTGGGCGGGCCCGTTTAACCTAAAAGGGCCTCTATTGGGCTGTGTCACGTGTCGACGTATCATAGGCATCTCTCGTCCAATAAATGGATGACATCTGTCGCAACACCGAGCTGACACGTGGTTCCGTTGGCGAATGAGAATTTTACACGTGGAAAATCGCCATTGGTCCAGGCTGTTAACGGGTTATCGGATCCAAACCTGCACCCGATAGCTTAATGGCGACCCGTTACGGTGGATGCCATGTGTCAGTTACCCTTTACGAAAACACTTCCATGACATGCCATTTATCGTCATGGAAGTGGACACTTCGTGATGATAATTTGAGTATTGTCATGGAACACTTCTACGACAGCACAGGTATGACTATCTTTATTCTGTCATAAAATTGTCACGGATGTACATGCATGATAGAAAACGTGACCTACTGTGACAAACACGTATCATCACGGAATTGTTTTTTGTAGTGAATTGCTTTAGGTATGCCTCGCACACATGCTATCTACCTATCCTTAATATCGATTTGTAACACAAACTCTCTCTCTCTCTCTCTCTCTCTCTCTAAGTGTTTCTCGCACCCCCCAACACATAGAGGAGCAGGGTGACACCTCGATCTTGATCTTAATCTATCTATTGGCTTCTCTCTCAAATACACACACCCTCGCTGGTTGTGTCTCTGTGCCTCACACACACAATCTTGATACGTATTTCTCACCGTAGTCCCCCCCTCGATACGTAGATTTCTCGGTGGTCGTTGATGGCGGGGTCGGAGTCGCCCGCGCATAGGTGTAATGACAATGATGCCGAATTGCAACCTCAACGGCGCTTTTATCTTCGACAGCAGGTGTGCGTTCTTGTGTGTGTAGCCTGGTCGCGTAGTGTGCCTTGTGTTTTACCGGCCTGATGTGATGGTTTTCTGTTAATTAACATGGAAACTATCTTCTTTCTTAATGAATTCGGGATCCTTTGGGGCAGACTTCCAAAAATAATATTCACTTTCAAACCAATTATCAGAGTAACTATAAAAACACAGATATCTCTAGCATGTATGAGAAATAACATCTGCTATACTGGTTAGCGCCCCATGCTCGCAACTCGTAGTCCTGAGTTCGAATCTTGTCGAACACTATGGTTTTTATATGTTTTTATATATACTTCTTTCTCTACCCAACTGATAGTAGAACTCACAGATAAAATGAGAGTGGGCACCATGCTATGTAGGCGGATTTAACAGAGCAGCCCACCAAGGAACAAATGGAGGTGGGCCTACTCAGCTGTGTGCACGCAAGGATTGCACGACAAGTCAATGGCTGACACGGCGCACCACTCCCTGCTAGTAGGCTGCTACTACTAGTAGTAGTACAAGTATTGTACAACTAGTAAACCAGGACGGTATACTTTTTTTTTTGAGAAATGGATGGTAAACTAGTAAACCAGGATAGTTCCCGATACGGCTTTAATGCAGACGAGGGAGAGGGTTGCGGTTCCAAAACGTTGAACGGGAAATGATGCATCCTCCTTCAATTAGCATGCTGAGGGAAGTAATGGGAGAACCGGAAAGGAGGCAGCACAATTGATGGTGTCCTGGACTAACGGGTACTAACCTAGTTGGCCCACCATCCATGGGCCGAGCTTATGGTCTACCGATCTCACAAGGAAGGACTCTGGAAGCCTTGAACCCCGGCGTGATCAAGACGGACTCTATTGAATACTTAGCGTGTACTTCAAGAACTACTCCAGCCATCTGCGTGCAAACTCTTAGATGGTAACCGACCATGTGTAACCCTAGATACCCCCAGTGCCTATATAAACCGTGGGCTTAGTCCATAGAGACACAAGTACAATCACCTCCATTAGGGTTTAGTACACAACATACGATCTCGAGGTAGATCAACCTGTACTCTATACTTCTTCATCAATATAATCAAGCAGGACGTAGGGTTTTACCTCTTCGAGAGGGCCCAAACCTGGGTAAACACCATGCCCTTTGTCTCCTGTTCACCATCGATCCTTGATCCACAGCTCAGGACCCCCTACCCGAGATCTGCCAGTTTCAGTACCGACATTGGTGGCCATACAGGCCTCGCTGTGTGGTCAACAAACATCAATGGCTCGCCTACAGATCAACTACGACATCGACTGTGGCGACATCTTCGTCCCTGGCCAGCTTTTTGCTTTCGGTAGCGTCGTTCTGCATGATGACTCAACCGGCCACCTAAACCACGTCGAAAGCTTCGCCCTGAACCAAGTAATTACGTTCGGGAGCCTGGAGTACACCGCTGATTCTCACGGTGATCTCGCCCTCCCTGGCTGGATGCCAGATCGGCTCGAAAACCCTTCGGACACCGTGGCTTTGACCTCGGGTCCGATCTCTGATCTGGGCATCAGATCAGACCCAGCTTCGGAACCGACCTTGAGTACGAACCTGATCGTCGTCACGTCGGACCCAATTTCAAGCACGAGTCCAGCTACTATCTTATCGGATCTCAACCTTGAGTCAAGTTCGAGCTCGGAACCGGCATCAAGCTCGGATCCGACTGTTTCACCTACGGACCAGGGGTCAGCCCCGGCTATCCAAGACTCCGAGGCTGCGCCAAGCAAGTCATAGAGCATATTTCATATTAACCCGGCGTGAAGTCAGGCCATGGACACCGAGGATCTCTCGTAGATAAACTAGATACTGGATCAGATCTAGGATCTGGCGATCTCATCCTCGGTCTACGACCAGATAGGATGTAAAGCCAACGACAGGGAAATTTACGTCCCACCCGCCACCCACCTAGTTGCTACGGTCGAGGACTTAACCGACGTACTCGACTATGCCTCTGAAGAGGCAACTAACATGCATGAGGAAGTCAATGGTGCATCACGAGCGGCGTCGCCTGTGGCTGTTCCCCATACTGGCAATTGGGCTGTGACATCTACCTATGACATCTACATGGTCGACACGCCCCAAGATCTCGACACTGGAGGGGGCAGGAGCAGACGAACAACACGGGAGCTACAGAGGATGACCTCACTCCTGATAATGCTGACGAGCAGGGTGACGGCAACAATGCCACGCCAGCTCAGGTTAATGGCCCTACAGGGGCATCGGACAATGAGAATCCCGAAGATCTCGATGATGGGGAGGATAGTAACTACCTCCCTGAGTCCGAGGAGGATGTCAGCCTCGGGCCCGAGGACTTCATAGTCCCTGAGGACCCATATGAACAAGAAAGATTCCAGCGGCGCCTTGTTGCAACCGCCCGGAGCATGAAGAAAAAGTAGCAGTAGTAGCTTCACGTTGATCAAAAAATGCTAAACAACAAGTGGGTAGAGATCCTCGCAGTCGAGCAGGAGCCCGAAGCATGATGTGAGGGGCAAGCTAAATCCTACTCACGTCGGCGTCTACTGCCAGAATTCGATGACGAGGTCACCGAGAACGTGCCTTTTAAGCACGGCTGAGCTGACCAACCTGACTGCCCTCCTCAGGAATAGGACAGGCCAACGGGGGAGGATAGGAATCCCCCACTATACCTCGCCGTGAAGGCAAGGGCCCAGTTCAATACCCCGAGCTGTATGATTTGCGACAGAAGCTGGGTGCAAACCCGGTCCCGGCACGGTCCATTTACGGATCGCGAGGACACGCGCCCGCCGGGCAGGTCGGTCATGAGGCCTAGTTGGACAGGCATGGAAGAGCTCGCGAGCAAGCTTATGCTCGGATGCCAACCGATATTCGGCACGAGGCGGCACGCTTTTGAGGACCCACGCACCAAATATGCTTTACAGCGAGGTCATGGAACATCAGTTCCCCGAAGGCTTTAAACCCGTAAATATCGAATCTTACGACGGGACGGCTGACCCGGCTGTGTGGATCGAAGATTTCCTTCTCTACATTCATATCGCCTGAGGAGATGATCTCCATGCCATTAAATACCTTCCGCTCAAACTTAAGGGGTCGGCGAGGCATTGGCTCAATAACCTACCCGAGAACTCTATCGGGAGCTGGGAGCAGCTAGAAGACGCTTTTAGAGCAAACTTCCAAGGCACGTATATCCGGCCTACGAACGCTGATGATCTTAGTCACATCATTTAGCAGCCCAGCGAGTCTGCTAGGAAATTCTGGAATCAATTTTTAACTAAAAAGAACCAGATTGTGGACTGCCCCGACGCCGAAGCGATCGTCGCTTTCCGGCATAGTATCCAGGACAAGTGGCTAGTGCGGCAGCTCGGACAAGACAAGCCGAGGACAATGGCGGCCCTTACCTCTCTGATGACTCGCTTTTGCGTGGGCAAGGACAGCTGGCTGGCTGTAGCACTCAAGGCGGCGAGGCCGGCACCTCGGAGGTACGCAATGGCAACGGCAAGCCGAGGTGCAACAAGAATAAGCGCCGACACAAAAATAGCGGCACTGACGCCGAGGACCCAGTAGTCAACGCTGGGTTTAGTAATCCAAGGACTAGTCAGAAAAAGAAGCCCTTTAAAGGGAGCAAGGACGGTCCTACCGCACTCGACAAGATCCTGGACAGGCCTTGCCAGATTATGGCACTTCGGATAAGCCCGGTAACCATACCAGCCGGAACTGTTGGGTCATCAAACAGGCCGGGAAGGTTGCGGTGGAAGGCAAAGGCAAAGGCCAGTCTCGTAGCGAGGATGAGGATGAACCTCGGAGGCCCAACAACGGAGGCCAAAAACAATTCCCTTCTGAAATAAAGGATGTGAACATGATCTACGCTACCCACATCCCGAAAAAGGAAAGGAAACATCCACTTCGGGACGTCTACGCCCTAGAGATTGTATCCACGAAGTACAACCCATGGTCGGCTTGCCTGATCACCTTTGACAAACACGACCATCCGACCACCATCCATCATGGAGGGCTGGAAGCTCTGGTCCTCGATCCCATTATCAATGGGTTTAACTTAACTCGGGTCCTTATGGACGGTGGCAGCAGTCTAAACCTGATCTACGCTGACACTGTCAGCAAGATGGGCATCGATCTGTCAAGGATCAAACCTAGCAACACCACTTTCAAGGGTGTGATTCCAGGTGTGGAGGCGCACTACACCAGGACCATCACATTGGAAGTCGTCTTCGGCTCCCCCGAGAACTTCCGAAGTGAAGACTTGATCTTTGACATTGTCCCCTTCCGTAGCGGCTATCACACACTACTCGGCCAAACTACGTTCACACGGTTTAACATCGTCCCGCATTATGCATACATGAAGCTTAAAATGCCGGGCCCACAGGGTGTTATTACAGTCAATGGTTACACCGAGCGGTCGCTCCGTACAAAGGAGCAAACCACGGCCTTCGCGGCCGAGGTCCAAGCAGCCGAGGAGGCATCCAAGACCCCCGTCATGGTAAAGGAACATGGCTCTTCAAAGCGCATCCGAGGTGTTTCGTTACCCTCCCGGCAGTCAGGTCATACCCCCAAATAGGGGTACGCGCTCCACAGCTCTCCCTTGCTGATAGAGGATTGCGTTCCTTGTGTCCACAACTTTGCACTTAAAGTTCCATGGGGGCTATGGAGCACGATCAAAGGGCACACTGTTCAGCTTAACCAAAATAGTGGCCCACCCACATCCTGGTTATTATCAAGGCACTGTCACAGGCCTACTAGGAATGGCGTCGGTAATGGCGTGAATAGTTGTCCGATCATGGCTACTTGCTACAAACTCTTCAAAGGACCCGCCGTTTGATGCGTCAGGCACAAAAGCAGGCGGCGTAGCACACGAACCTTGCAATAAACAAGGGTGAGTTGGTCAACAGCACGGAGGCGTAGACGTGCAATAGGGCAGAGAATGGATGATAAACCCAAATGTAGACGCCCTGTATAAACCCAAGTTTCTTTGACACAACTCGGCATGTGCGGCTTGACCTTATAAATCGAAGAAAGAACAGACCCTTCTCGGTCGTTGCGCATCTGCTCTCGTTGTGCTCTTTCCTTTTATCATGCCTTTGAGCTAACGGATAACTCTCACGATACATTACTTCTCGGCCTTCGGCCAGGGGCTCGGATTTAAAACTCCGCCCAAGTACTCATTCCAATACTAATCTAAAAGTATTCGGCGTCTCGGATATTGCATTATATGCATCAGTTTTGAAACCATGTCTTTGGGAAATAGTTGGGTTGCCCGGCTCCTGTGTTTACCCCTTACGTTTCTGCATTGTTCGGCTAAGGGCGTAAAGGGAGAACCACTGTGATTGCGCTTCCAACTCGAATGGTCAAGCGCCTCAGTGGAGAAAGCCGAAAACTAACTGTCATGATAGGCGTAAACTGGTCAAGCAATCCGATGACCGTGTCAAACTAAAGATCGCTAGAGGTCATCCATGTTAAACGATGGGCTCTCGTCAATTGAGCCGAAGTGAGTAAGTGGATTAACCTTGGCCCGGCCAAACACTTCAAACACCGGGGGCTAGTCATTTGCCCCCGTAGTTAAGCTCCTATGACTAAGTGGAAGTTATAAAGCCAAAATAGTCTGATTGCCTAGTTTCTATCAACATATACTGCCTTCGGGTACCGAGACATCGGCAAATGAGTAAATTGTTGTAGAAACACCCCTTGTATTCTGTACAAGGGGGAAGAAGCCGATGACTGGCCACTTTCAGATTCACACGGTCGCACAGGAGTCAAAATAAAACAAATCGGATGATAAAGCCGAACACGTTAAAATTAACACTTGTATTTTTACATCATTACAACTTCGGCATCCCGAAGTGACGTCTAGTAAAACAAGTTGTCTTTGCTACACTGGGTCTCGGTGATCCGAGCACCCTCCATCACCCCTACCATACACTGGTGGAGCAATGTGCTATACAAACGGTTTTTAACCCCTTTCTGCAATAGAGTTTTAAACCGTCGCTTTGCCTATGTGTGCGATAGGGGGGCCATCCCACACGACCCAGAAATCGTCTACGATGGGGAGCACACAAGCATACGTTTCACAGAACTAAGAGTATGCAATGCCCGCATCTTTCCCAAACACTCCGTCCTTGCTACTCGTGTGGGATGGTATTACCATCGCACGCGCTATTATATGGTGCAACGTTTGCGATGTGCTCCCCATCACAAACAGTTCATGATTGTAAAGCGTGTATGATAACGAGACTATCACACACATTCTCTTTTCCCGAACCGTATGCGATATATATAATTAATAAGATAACTTAACCATCATACGTGTGTCATATGAGTTTACGAAACGTCCGACTGTCGTAATCGTGTCGGATGGGATAACTATCGCACACACTATTCTATGGTGCAACGTTTACGATGCGTACGACATCACAATCAGTTCTTGATTGTAAAGTGTGTACGATAGGGCGACTATCACAAACATTTCATTTGGTCGCACCGTTTGTGATATTGTCTGACATCACACACGTTGTGCCAATGGGAATTGTGTGCCTGGTCGCACACGTTTTCTCTCTCTAAAACGTGTCGGATTATGAGGTATATCACACACGTTGTGCTTTACAGACCATGTGCGGAGTAATGACCTGCTGAGCATATTTTCTCCCTAATTTAATCGCTGCAATTCAAAACTGTATAGAATTTGAATTTGAGTAACTTTATTCATATCCATCAGGTTCAACAACAATGCATTATTCGAGTCATGGGTACATATGTTCAAGAATTACATAAAAAAAAATTACATAAGCACGAAATAAAGAATGATGAACTAGGGTTGTATACTTGTATTAAAGACGGTAAAGAAAGAGGCGAAAGACATTCTGGTTGCTGAACAAGGTGAAGCGGAATGCCCATATCGTGCCCTCCTCCATGCCGAATGCAAGCATGACTCTAGTCCAACCCCTTGTGATGGTTGACCGTCCGTCCTTCACTGTCTTCATGAGGACTTCTAGATAGTCATAGTAGTCTGGTAGAAATACTTTAACCTTTGCATGTCCACCAATCATGGAGACCGCCAGGATGATGAAGATGGCCTCCGGTGATGATTTTCCCCTCCGGCAGGGTGCCAGAACGGGTCTCCAGATGGTATTTCGAAGGTACAGAAGCTTGCGGCGGCATAGTCCAAAATCTAGGGTTATTTCTGGGGGTTTCTCTATTTATAGGATTTTTCAGCGTTGGAATCACGTCAAGATGGGCTAAGATGGGCCCACGAGGCACATGGGCACGCCACCCCCCCTGGTGCGCCCCGGTGCCTCATGGGCACCTCGTGGCTCTTCTGGTCCTTCCACGAAGCTTCTAGTGTCTCTTTTGTTCCAAAAAAATAGTCAAAAAGTTTCAGCTCATTTGGAGAACTTTTATTTCTGCACAAAAATAACACCACGGTAGTTCTGCTGAAAACAGCGTCAGTCCGGGTTAGTTCTAATCAAATCATACCAAAACCATATAGAATTGTTATAACATGGCATGAATACTTCATAAATTATAGATACGTTGGAGACGTATCAGCATCCCCAAGCTTAATTCCTACTCATCCTCGAGTAGGTAAATGATAAAATAAATAATTTATGAAGTGTGAATGCTAGCATAATGCATAAGTTTGATCAATAATAATTTCAATCACTTTTTCTACATCAATATATATCATAATCAGTAGCTCATCTCATAAAACTTCTCATGATCAAGTAGCAAGCTATTCACATGTTTAAAGTATAGGCCATAAACTTTCTTGAAAACTAACAAACTATGTTCTCAGTCATCAAACAATTGCAATTCATCTTATTTTCAGGAAGGGTCTATGTAAGAGCTTTGATCTAGCAAATTCCACATACTCAACCATCTTTTAGTCTTCCATGATTGCTAACACTCAAAGCATATTTTTAGAACAAACCGTTTCAGTCAAACACATGGGAAGATAGGGGCTTAATGTTTTGCCTCCCAACTCATTTATCTCAGGGATAATGTCAACAATAATAACTCATGATCACCTATATTCAACTGGATATATGTGCCTGGATCTTTCCCTACCACATAATGCTTGCCAACTAAAGAATAAATAGAGCGGAATAGGGATGAACATTAATGACATTTGCATAAAAGTAAATACAGAAAAGTAAATGCATAAAAGTAAAAGATAGGCCCTTCGCAGAGGGAAGCAGAGGTTGTCATGCGCTTTTTGTTGTTGGATGCACAAGCCCTTAATGCAAAGGAACGTCACGTTATATTGCCCCTTGTGATAGCAACCTTTATTATGCAGTCCGTCGCTTTTATTTCTTTACCATCACAAGTTCGTACAACGCTTATTTTCCCTTGCAATAAAAGATCATACATATTTTAGGAGCAATTTTATTGCTTTTTGCACCAATGACAACTTACTTGAAGGATCTTATTCAATCCATAGGTAGATACAGTGGACACTCATGGAAAGAAACTGAGTTTAATGGTTTTTGGATGCACAAGTAGTATCTCTACTTAGTACGAATTTTTGGCTAGCAAAAGATCCTAAGCAAGCACCACATGTTAGAGGATCCATGACAATATAACTTCTATGTGAATATAAACAAACATAACTCATTACGTTGTCTTCCTTGTCCAACGTCAACTACTTGATCAAGCTTGAAAATAATTAATGGGAGCTCACAATCGTAGAAGATGTCCAAGATAGTATATTTATATGTGAAATTTCTCTTCCTTCAAAATTCTTTCATGAATTGTTCAAGAGACCAATGTGTCGAGGAAACGACACCTATGGGATCGATGGATCCCTTTACGGTTCGGCAAGGGAGAAAGGACAGCACAAAGAGCGGAGCTAACGATCAACGCGAGGGGATTTACCCAGGTTCGGGCCGCTCGGAAGCGCAAAACCCTACTCCTGCTTGGTTGTATTACTGTGGATGTTCTTGGCCAAGTTCTGGGAGCTACAGTAGCAACTACGCATGCAGAATGGGTCGAATGTCCCGCTCCTCCCCTTGTAGCTACGCCTTGGGCCTCCTTTTATATGTCCAAGGGGTCTCCAACAGTGGCGAAGTACAAGAGGTGTAAAGTATCTATAGTATCTCATGATTACCAGTATCTCATGATTACTACTGACGCCTTAGGACAAACGTCTTAGGACAAACGCCTTAGGACAAGACGCGTAACAGGTGTCCCTGCCTTTCTTGGGGATGGAAAAAGGACTCGTCCCATCAGCACCACTTAACCCCTTCTGCGGCCAGCGCCGTGACACGCAACCAGGAGGACAAGCCCTAAACGACAGGCTGGTCGCTGCGCTGGAGCGGCGGCACTGTGCTGAAGCGGTGGGATCTTGCCGGGTGCTGATCTTGCCGGGGCTCGACGGGCCAGCCCGGCAAGATCTTGCCGGACACCTATCCTTCGGTCTTCTGATCTTCAGTTTAAACGCCTTCTTGATATCTTGCATCTGTCTCCAGCCGTCCTCCGGCAGGCCTTGCCGCAGGTATGGCTACAACTGTCCGTGCACAAGTACGGGGTACTAAAGGACCCGATCTTTAGTACACCGACACAATGTTATGTTTGTTAACTTTCAATAAATTTTACCACTTATACTTCTTGTATGTGAAGTCACTACTCCCCATGGGACAAGCATATGAAGCATATAAATTTCAACTTTATGATATTCAATTCATTTCAACAATTTACTCATAGGAGATGAGTGGAGAACAAGAGTAAATGACAAACTACTCCAAAAGGATATAAGTGAAGACCAAATGAGTAGTTAAGTAAATAGGTAGCTATGTGAGGACTCTCTCTCATTAAAAAAATCAGATCTTAAGTATTTTATTCAAACAGCAAAGAAAACAAAATAAAATGACATTCCAAGGGTAGCACATATCATGTGAAGAAGCAAAAACTTAGGCTCAACAAAAACTGACCGATAGTTGTTGATGAAGAAAGGTGGGATGTCTAACGGGGCATCCCCAAGCTTAGATGCTTAAGACTTCTTGAAATATTAATTTGGGATGCCTTGGGCATCCCCAAGCTTGAGCTCTTGTGTCTCCTTAATTCCTCTCATATCACGGTTTCCCTAAATCTTAAATACTTCATCCACACAAAACTCAACAAGAACTCGTGAGATAAGTTAGTATAAATCCACTCAAAACCTTAACATTCTCTACTGTAGAAAATCACAAAAATTATAATTAAACATTGCGTACTAAATGCCTCTTCATATTTAATACTCCTATCCTCAAATAGAAACATTAAACATGCAAACATATGCAAACAATGCAACTATAACAGCAATCTGCCAAAACAGAACAGTCTGTAAAAGGGGAATAAGAATCCATACTTCCCTAACTCCAAAAAATCTGAAAAACTACCACGTGACAGAGAACTCATGCGTGCTTACTGTGTAAAAATTTCAGATTTTTATCATGTTCTGACTATTCAGGAATATTCTGGACATAACAGAAAACTTTCTGTTTTCAAACAGCAACACATGAACTTGCAAACTGATCATGGTAAAGGCTATAATTGGCATTTTATTGAAATAAAAGATACACAACATGATTATTGATAATAGCAAGCAAATCTCAACAAAAGAAAATGACGCTCCAAGCAAAACTCATATTATGTGACGAATATAAAATATAGCTCCGAGTGAGGTTACCGATAGTGTTGAAGACGAAAGAGGGGATGCCTTCCAGGGCATCCCCAAGCTTAGTTGCTTGGGTCTTCCTTGAATATTACCTTGGGGTGCCTTGGGAATCCCCAAGCTTAGGGTCTTGCCACTCCTTATTCTCCTCATATCGATATCTCACCCAAAACTTGAAAACTTCAATCACACAAAACTTAACGGAACTTGGTGGGATAGGTTAGTATGATAAAAATAAATCATCCACTTAGGTACTGTCAAGACAAGATTCATAATTGTTCTCACATAATTCCTACTGTATTCTATCATTTCCACAATTTATATTACACAATATAAGCTATGGAAACACTAAAACAAGCAAACTATGCACCGAAGACAGAATCTGTCAAAAACAGAACAGCGTGTAGTGAGCGATTTAAAAACCATACTTATGTACCTCCAAAAATTCTGAGAAATTAGGAAAACGTAAAAATTTGTAACCCAATAATTCTTAAAAATTTCAGAATTTTCTAACGCTCCAGTACAGAATAGAAATTCCAGCACTGGACGCAAAAGTTTCTGTTTTTGCACAGAATCAAATCAACAAGCATCCACACTATCCCAAAGGCTTTACTTGGCACATTATTGAAAGAAAAAATATGAAACATGATTACTACAGTAGCTTAATCATGTGAACACACAAAAACAGTAGGTATAAATGTTGGGTTGTCTCCCAACAAGCGCTTTTCTTTAATGCCTTTTAGCAAGGCATGATGATTTTAATGATGCTCGCATAAGAATGAAGAATTGAAACACAATCAGAGCATCATGAAGCATATGACTAGCACATTTAAGCCTAACCCACTTCCTTTGCATAGGGATTTTGTGAGCAAAAAATTTGTGGGAGCCAGAATCAACAAGCATAGGAAGGCATAACAAGCATGACTTCAAAACTTTCAACACATAGAGAGGAAACTTGATATTATTGCAACACCTACAAGCATATGATCCTCTCTCATAATAATTTTCAGTAGCATCATGAATGATTTCAATAATATAGCTATCACATAAAGCATTCTTTTCATGATCTACAAGCATAGAAATTTTATTACTCTCCACACAAGCAATTTTCTTCTCATCAATAATAGTGGGAACAAATTCAATGAAATAACTATCATGTGATAGTTGATTGGCATAATCCAATTGAAAATTAAAATCATGATGACAAGTTTCATATTTATCATTATTCGTTATAGCATACATCTCATCACAATAATCATCATAGATAGGAGGCATGCAATCATCATAATAAATTTTCTCATCAAAACTTGGGGGACTAAAAATATCATCTTCATCAAACATAGCATCCCCAAGCTTGTGGCTTTGCATATCATTAGCATCGTGGATACTCATAGAATTCATACTAACAACATTATAATCATGCCCATCATTCAAAGATTTTATGCCAAACATTTTATTGAATTCTTCTTCTGTCAATTGAGCACAATTTTCCGCTCCGTCATTTTCAAGAAAGACATTATAAAGATGAATAATATGAGGCAACCTCAATTCCATATTTTTTGTAGTTTTCTTTTATAAACCAAACTAGTGATAAAACAAGAAACTAAAAGATTCAATTGCAAGATCTAAACATATACCTTCAAGCACTCACCTCCCCGGCAACGGCGCCAGAAAAGAGCTTGATGTCTACTACACAACTTATTCTTGTAGACTCGTGTTGGGCCTCCAAGCGCAGAGTTTTGTAGGATAGTAGCAATTTTCCTTCAAGTGGATGACCTAAGGTTTATCAATCCGTGGGAGGCGTAGGTTGAAGATGGTATCTCTCAAACAACCCTGCAACCAAATAACAAAGAGTCTCTTGTGTCCCCAACACACCCAATACAATGGTAAATTGTATAGGTGCACTAGTTCGGCGAAGAGATGGTGATACAAGTGTAGTATGGATAGTAGATATAGGTTTTTGTAATCTGAAAATATAAAAACAGCAAGGTAGCAAGTAACAAAAGTGAGCACAAACGGTATTGCAATGCTTGAAAACAAGGCCTAGGGTTCATACTTTCACTAGTGCAATCTCTCAACAATGCTAACATAATTGGATCATATAACCATCCCTCAACGTGCGATAAAGAATCACTCCCAAGTTCCTATTAGCGGATAACATAAGATAGAAATTGTTTGTAGGGTACGAAACCACCTCAAAGTTATCCTTTCCGATCGATCTATTGAGCTATTCCTATAAGTGTCACAAACAGCCCTAGAGTTTGTACTAAAATAACACCATATGATACACATCAACCAACTCTAATGTCACCTAGATACTCCAATGTCACCACGAGTATCCGTGAGTTGATTATACGATATGCATCAAACAACTTCATAATCATAATATTCAATCCACACAAAGAACTCAAAGGAGCACCCCAAAGTTTCTATCGGAGAAAAGATAATGAAAACGTGCATCAACCCCTATGCATAGATTACGCCAATGTCACATCAGGAATCCGTGAGTTGAGTGCCAAAACATATATCAAGTGAATCAATATAATACCCCATTGTCACCACGGGTATTCATATGCAAGACATACATCAAGTGTTCTCAAATCTGAATATTCAATCCGACAATAACGAAACCTCAAAGGGAAAAGATTTGATTCATCACAACAAAGATAGAGAGGGAAGAAACACCATATGATCCAACTATATTAACAAAGCTCGCGGTACATCAATATCGTGCCAAATCAAGAACATGAGAGAGAGAGAGAGATCAAACACATAGCTACTAGTACATACCCTCAGCCCCGAGGGTGAACTAATCCCTCCTCGTCATGGAGACCGCCGGGATGATGAAGATGGCCTACGGTGATGATTTCCCCCACCGGCAGGGTGTCGGAACGGGTCTCCAGATGGTATTTCAAAGGTACAGAAGCTTGCGGCGGCGTAGTCCAAAATCTAAGGTTATTTCTGGGGGTTTCTCTATTTATAGGATTTTTCAACGTTGGAATCACGTCAAGATGGGCCCACGAGGCACATGGGCACGCCACCCCCCCTGGCGTGCCCCGGTGCCTCGTGGGCACCTCGTGGCTCTTCTGGTCCTTTCACGAAGCTTCTAGTGTCTCTTTTGTTCCAAAAAAAATTGTCAAAAAGTTTCAGCTCATTTGGAGAACTTTTATTTCTGCACAATAACACCACGGTAGTTCTGCTGAAAACAACGTCTGTCCGGGTTAGTTCTAATCAAATCATACCAAAACCATATAGAATTGTTATAAACATGGCATGAATACTTCATAAATTATAGATACGTTGGAGACGTATCAGGAACCACTGCAAAGGAAAAAGATTCAGACATTGTCATGTAACAACTCATTATGGGCAGGAAAAAGAAACCTATAGAGTTCTAACTTACCATCCTGCAGTTCACTGTTGTCTTTGATAAAGTGTAAAAAATAGTTTAATTGCCATCTTTAGACCCATTTTACTAACAATCTTTATCAGTTTCCTCACTTGATGCTGGTTCATGAATATCTCATTGCCCCATACGCAAAAAGGTTTGAAGCACGGATCTTTACCAATGACATCTGTACCTACAAGCACCAAGTTAATATTAGAAGCTAAACTCCAATTGCACAATGATGTAGTACAATTTCCCTCCGTCCCATTATATAAGATCTTATTACATCCAATATACTAACATATTGGATGAATTAACATCTTATATTATGGGGCGGAGGGAGTACATATAAGCCATGGGATAAAACTAACCTCGATGGAAAACAACAGTCGTTCCCAATATTGTCATGTCTAAGTACATCGAAAGGCATGTTAAGCACAGTAGGCTAAACATCAACGAAATATATCCATGGTAGACAACATAATCTCCAAATGATAGCTTCATTGTGCAGGTTTAAGCATTCTAGTTAAGCAAACAAGAGGTTGAAAGGTGTGTTAACTTCAATAGGCCTAACAATTAAAAACAACCAAATATAGTCATTCAAACTGGTATTGTGCAGGTTTAAGCACACTAGTTATTGTTAAATAAAAATGGAAAGGGGTGTTAACTACAACAGGCTTAACAGCAACCAAATATAGTCATTCATAGTGGTATTGTTGAAATTGCATAGATCGTAGCTTGTGCTTAAACATCAAATTGTACAATTGAACATCACGTTGCAAAAAAGACTGAAATAAATAGCGACCGTGTTAACTACACCAGGCTAAATAGGAACCAAATATTGTTGTTGAAACTGGTAATGATGAAATTCAACTGCATAGTTCAACTTGCACATATAGAACATCAAATTGTGAATAACTGAAATAAACAAGGCATACTACGAACAACCTAATATAGCAATTGAAACTGGACATATGCTACAACAGGCTTAACAGCAACCAAATATAGTCATTCATAGTGGTATTGGTGAAACTGCATAGAAAGTAGCTTGTGCTTAAACATCAAATTGTATAATTGAACATCACAATGTGAAAAAACAGGGGGCGTATTACCTACACCAGGCTTAACAGGAAACAAATATGGTCGTTGAAGTGAAATTGATGAAATTGTACTGCACAGTCAATACTTGCACATATAGAGCATCACATTGTGAATAACCAAAATAAACAAGGCATACTACAAACAACCAAATATAGCAATTATAACTGGACATATGCTCAGTACAAACAACCTGACAACCAAAAACCGTTAAACAAGGCATATGCTCACTACAACAGGCTTAACAGCAACCAAATATAGTCACTCATAGTGGTATTGTTAAAATTGCATAGAACTAAGCTTGTGCTTAAACATCAAATTGTATGATTGCACATCACATTGTGAGAAAACTGAAATAAACAGGGGGCGTGTTAACTCCACCAACTTTAACAGGAACCAATTTTGGCCGTTGAAACTGGTGTTGATGAAATTGAACTGCACAGTACATTCTTGCACATATAGAACATCACGTTGTGAATAACTGAAATAAACAAGGCATCCTACAAAAAACCAAATATAGCAATTGAAACATGGCATAGTTAAAACATGGCATGGCAAAAGCTACGAGCACGATAATATGATGTTTCCCCCTTGGAAGAGGCACGGCAAAACAAATCATGGGTTTCCTTAGTTGTCACACATGGGCTCCTTCCCATTGGAAGAGCACAGACTCTGGGTGTGCTCCCTGTTGTCGCAGATGGGCTCCTTCCCCTTGGAAGAGCAAGGCTGCAGGGGTGCCCTCCATGATGTCGCAGATGGGCTCTTTCCCCTTGGAAGAGCCGGAGAGGGTGCCCTCCTCGTGGTCGCCGTTGATGAGGTCTGACTTGCAGTTGAGGATCCCAAGCCAGCAGCGTAGAATGTGTCCTTCAGATATGACAAAAGGGGCTTGTTGGCGATGAAGGATGGCAAAATCTTGACAGCGAGGCATAGGAGATCAGCGGCAGGGCCATGGGTGAGATCGACGGTGGTTGAACCCGAGGGGTTGGGGGTGGGACACTTAACCTGTGACATAGCCCGCGTCAAGCCGCCTGTGTCGACGACCTCGATGTCATAGTCGGCATCCATGAGATGCCGATATACGTGACACCACTGATGGAAAGCCTCCGGCGAGTCATCGTCGTCAGCTTCCTTAGCGGCCACCTCGCCATCGTCGGGCGAAGAGGCCGCGATAAACCTCTTTTTGGCCATTCGCTCATCGAGCTCCCCGGGAAGCGTAGCTAGCTAGGCTTAGGTTGCGATGCTCTGGATTGGGGGAGGGGGAGGGGGATCTATGGGAAAGGGGGTGTTTCGCAGGCATCATCTAAGAAACTCAGGGCGGCGAGGGCATGGAGATCGGTGGGTAACCTACACAGGCAGACCGATAGAGGTCGACGGTCGAGGCGAGGCAACGGCGGCAGCGGGCTAGCTAGGGTTTCAAGCGAGGGAGGGGTGGTGTGTGTGTGAGCGGAGGTTTTGTGGTGTGTGTGTGTGGAGGGGGACCAAGGTGGTGTTTGAGGAAATGCCGCGGCTAGTGAAAATTTTACTAGGCGGGAATAAAATGCCGGGGCTACTAAAAATTTGGATGAAGAGATTGAAGCGGCGCGGGAGCAACAAACATCGCACATGGCCCAAACATAATAATTGTGTGCTATCAAATAGAAAAACCCATGGAACCACCATTACTGAAATCGCTGAAGGCAGGTAGATATTTTTGAGATTCCGAGGGAAGCCTCGTGGAACCCAATCGTGGCCAGCGGCCACCAGTGGACTGTGCTGATGTGCAGGGGCACGGGCATGGCACACGGGTAGTCTGAGGGAACCATGTCTGTTACGCCTACAATCGTAGACAATTGTTTCATCCGACTCGTCTGCTATTTATAAATTTGTAAAAAAAACACGGGAAAGGGTCAGAACACAAACACACCTGCATGTGGACCAAATATATGTATGAAAAGGGTGGTTTGATGTTCAAATACCCAATGCACAACTTTGATGTGGCACCTGTCTCACAAAGCGCACAGTATTGCTCGTCCGGCCCCCACTTCGTGTCGGTAGGAGGGGAATCCTAGCTATGAATGCATGCCCCCAAATAGCTAGGTCTGGCTTCTCACCCTACCGTAGCACAAAACCTATAGGAATCCATCATGGTCAAACCCCCCTCTCGCTTCCGGTCAACAAGGTGGACCGTGCAGGCCCAAAAATGTGCTTGTGCGTGTGAGATGGGTGAGACTACGAACCACTTGCGGATGGCCCAACTATATGTATGAAAAGGGTGGTGTGATATTTAAATACCCATTTCACAACTTTGATGTGGCACATGCGCCTCGCAACCCGGACATCCCTGACCCCACGGAGGTTCATGACATACGAAGTAGTCCACCCCCCCCCAACACACACACACACACACACACACTTCAAGTCGGTGGGAGGGCATCTCACCAAGACATACTGTACCACGGACCAAGAAGAATCCACCTTGGTAACCTCTCTCGTTGTCGCTCGAAGTGATGGACGTCCACGTGGCCCCACAGATGGGCTTGCCGCCAATAACCACGCAAGGGAGTGCCCAAAGACAACCACCGCCTACATGTGGCCCAAACATATGTATGGAAGTGTTGTGTGGTGATGAATACCCAATGCATAACTTTGATGTGGTGCTATGCTTTGGAACCGGAAAGTCCCCACATAGAGAGAGGGTTCACGATGCGCAATATGTCGGTCCCCCCACTTCGAGCCGCTGAAAGGGATTCATGCGTACGCGTGCGCTCAAACTTTGGTCTGGAATCTCACCATGACCTACTGTACCACGGACCAAGAAGAATCCACCTTGGTAACCTCTCTCGTTGTCGGTCGAAGTGATGGGCCTCCACGCAGCCCCACAGATTGGCTTGCCACCGATAACGACGCGAGGGAGTGCCCGAAGACAACCACCGCCTGCATGTGTCCCAACCATAGGTATGGAAGTGTTGTGTGGTGTTTGAATACCCAATGCACAACTTTGATATGGCACCGTGCTTTGGAACCGGAAAGTCCCCACACGGAGCGAGGGTTCATGACGCGTAGTATGTCGGTCCCCCCACTTCGAGCCGCTCAGAGGGATTCATGCGTACGTGTGCGCTCAAAATTTGGTCTGGAATCTCACCATGACCTACCGTAACATGAACCAAGAAGAATCCAGCTTGATAACCTCTCTCGTTGTCGGTCAAAGTGATGGATGTCCACACAGGCCCACGAATGGGCTTTCCGCCGATAACCACGCGATGGAGTGTTCGAAGACAACCACCACATGCATGTGGGCCAAACATATGTATGGAAGTGTTGTCTCGTGTATGAATACCCAATGCACAACTTTGATGTGGCGCCTGCTAATTTGGAACCGAAAAGTCCCCACACGGAGCGAGGGTTCACGACGCGTAGTATGCCTTGATGGAAATATGCCCTAGAGGCAATAATAAAGTTGTTATTATTTTATATTTCCTTGTTCAGGATAAAGGTTTATAATTCATGCTAGAATTGTATTGACCGGAAACTTAAATACATGTGTGAATACATAAACAAATACCGTGTCCCTAGTGAGCCTCTACTAGACTAGCTCGTTGATCAAAGATGGTTAAGGTTTCCTAACCATAGACCTGAGTTGTCATTTGATAACAGGATCACATCATTAGGAGAATGATGTGATGGACAAGACCCATCTGTTAGCTTAGCATATGATCGTTCTGTTTATTGCTACTGCTTTCTTGAATGTCAAATACATGTTCCTCCGACCATGAGATCATGCAACTCCCGGATACCAGAGGAATACCTTGTGTGCTATCAAACGTCACAACGTAACTGGGTGATCATAAAGATGCTCTATAGGTATCTCCGAAGGTGTCTGTTGAGTTGGCATGGATCGAGATTGGGATTTGTCACTTCGTGTTTCGGAGAGGTATCTCTGGGCCCTCTCGATAATGCACATCATAAGAAGCTTGCAAGCAAAGTGACTAAGGAGTTAGTTACGGGATGATGTATTACGGAACGAGTAAAGAGACTTGCCGGTAACGAGATTGAACTAGGTATGGAGATACGGACGATCGAATCTCGGGCAAGTAACATACCGACGGACAAAGGGAATTACATATGTTGTCATTGCGGTTCGACCGATAAGATCTTCGTGGAATATGTAGGAACCAATATGGGTATCCAGGTTCCGCTATTGATTATTGACCGGAGAGGCGTCTCAATCATGTCTACATCATTCCCGAACCCGTAGGGTCCGCACGCTTAACGTTCGTTGACAATATAGTGTTATATGAGTTATGTGAATTGGTAACCGAATATTGTTCGGAGTCCCGGATGAGATCCCGGATGTCACGAGGAGTCTCGGAATGGTCGAGAGGTAAAGATTTATATATGAGAAGTCATATTTTGGGTTCCGGAAAAAGGTGCAGTTTTTTCGGTATTGTACCGGGAAGCTTCCAGAAGGTTCCGGAGGATTCCGTAGGGGTCCGGAAGTCCAGAAGTGGGTCCACAACGTCCCAAGGGCTGGCATGGGCTAAGGGGAGGCGCCCTGGCCTTAATTGGCCAGGCGCACCAAGTCCTCAAAAGCCCACGCAGCTAGGGAAGGAAAAAAGGAGAGTCCTAGTAGGAATAGGATTGGACTTTGGAGTCCAAGTCCACGTGTGTACTATTCACGTGGTACTATTCACGTGGCACTGTTCTTTCTACTCCAAGCCCCTACACATATATAAATAGAGGAGAGGGGGCGCCCCAAACAAGCCACAACATTGTCTTAGCCGTGTGCGGCGCCCCCCTCCACAGTTCCGTCCCTCGGTCATATTTTCGTAGTGCTTGGGCAAAGCCCTGCGGAGATAGCATCACCATCACCGTCACCACGCCATCTTGCTGCCGGAACTCATCCACTACCTCGCCGTCTTGCTGGATCAAGAAGTCGAGGACGTCACCGAGCTGAACGTGTGCTGAACGCGGAGGTGCCGTACGTTCGGTACTCGGTCTGTTGGATCGTGAAGTTGTTCGACGACATCAACCGCGTTGTTCTAACGCTTCCGCTTATGGTCTTCGAGGGTACGTAGACACACTCCCTCTCTCGTAGCTATGCATCTCCATGGATAGATCTTGCGTGTGCATAGAAAAAAATTTGTTTTCCATGCAACGTTCCCCAACATGCCTGTCCCCCGGCCCCACTTCGAGCTGGTGAGAGGGATTCATGCGTACGTACGTGTGCACTCAAACTTTGGTCTGGAATCTCACCATGACCTACCGTAAAACGAACCAAGAAGAATCCACCTTGGCAACCTCTCTCATCGTCGGTCGAAGTGATGGACGTCCACGCGGGCCCATGAATGGGCTTGCTGCCAATAACCGCGCGAGGGAGACTGTCCGGAGACATCCGCCGGCTGCATGCATGTGTCCCAAACATATGTATGGAGGTGTTGTGTGATTTTTGAATACCCAATGCACAACATTGATGTGTCACCTGCCTCAAAAACCGTAAAGTGCCCACACGGAGCGAGGTTCATGACGCATCATGTGCTGCCCCCCCCCCACTTCGATGCAGTGGGAGGGATTCATGCGTACACATGCGCTCAAACTATACTATGTAATCTTAGCATGACCTACGTAAGAGAAACCAAAAATTAATCCCCTCCTATGTCAAATTATCCTCTCTCGCTGTCGGTCAAAGTGATGGACCAAGCGGGCCCACAGATGGAAGCATCGCCGATAACCGCGTGAGTGAGTGCCAGAGGACAACCACCGCTTGCATGTGGGCCAATCATATGTATGGAGGCGTTCTGTGATGTTTGAATACCCAATGCACAACTTTGATGTGGCACCTACCTCGGAAACCTTAAAGTCCCACACGGAGCGAGGTTCACAACGCGTAGTATATGATCCCCCCCTCTTCTGCGCGTGCTATATACTCCTACCATAACACAAACCAAAAAGAATCCTCCTTGGTCAAATTAACCTCTCTCGCTGTAGGTCAAAGTGATGGACCTCGCGGGCCCACGGATGGAAGCATCACCGATAACCGCATGAGATAGCTATAGGACAACCACCGCCTAGATGTGGCCCAAAGAGGAGTTGTGTGATGCTTGAATACCCAATGGACAACTTTGATGCGGCACCTGCTTCGCAAACTGGAAACGCCCCACATGGAGGTTCATGACACGTAGTCCCCTCACTTCGAGCCGGTGGGATGGATTCATGTGTACGCATGATACGTCTCCAACGCATCTATAATTTTTTATTGTTCCATGCTATTATAGTATCAATCTTGGATGTTTTATATGCAATTATATATCATTTTTTGGAACTAACCTATTAACCTAGTGCCTAGTGCCAGTTGTGTTTTTTGCTTGTTTTTGGCTTTTCAGAAAATCAATATCAAACGGAGTCCAAACGACGAAAAAAACTTTGGATTAATTTTTTCTGGACCAAGAGAGACACTAGAAGGTTCGGGAGAAGACCATAGGAGTCACGAGGGAGCGACAAGCTCGGGAGGCGTGCCCAGGGGGGTAGCCGCGCACCCTGCTACTTGTAGCTTGCGTTGGTATTATCCCCGAAGAGGAACGGATGATGCAGCACAGTAGAGATAAGTATTTCCCTCGGTTATAAAACCAAGGTTATCGAACCAGTAGGAGAATCACGCAACACCTCGTTAGCAGCACCTGCACACAAACAACAAATCCTTGCACCCAACGCAAACGAGGGGTTGTCAATCCATCGGCGGTCAATTGCAAGATTAAATTGTATGGGATAGATAGATAGATTGGAACAAAAATACAAAATAAAATAAATAAAATAAAATGGCAGCAATATTTTTAGGGTTTTAGTAATTTGATTTAGATAGACCCGGGGGCCATAGATTTCACTAGAGGCTTCTCTCAAGAAAATAGCATACGGTGGGTAGACAAATTACTGTTGGGAAATTGATAGAAAAGCAAATAATCATGACGATATCGAAGGCAATGATCATGTATATAGGCATCACGTCCGAGACAAGTAGACCGACTCCTGCCTGCATCTACTACTATTACTCCACACATCGACCGCTATCCAGCATGCATCCAGTGTATTAAGTCCATAAAAGAACGGAGTAACGCCTTAAGAACGATGACATGATGTAGACAAGATAAAGTCACGTATGAATAAACCCCATATTTTTACCCTTAATAGCAACGATACATACGTGTCATGTCCCTTTCTGTCACTGGGATTGAGCACCGCCAGATCGAACCCATTACAAAGCACCTCTTCCCATGGCAAGATAAATCAACTCGGTTGGCCAAACCAAACCAATAGATCGGAGAAGAAATAAGAAGCTATGATAATCATGCATAAAAGAGATCAGAGAAGACTCAAATAATATTCATGGATAATCTGATCATAGACTCACAATTCATCAGATCCCAACAAACACACCGCAAAAAGTGATTACATCGGATAGAACTCCAAGAACATCGAGGAGAACATTGTATTGCAGATCAAAAAGAGAGAAGAAGCCATCTAGCTACTGCCTATGGACCCGAAGGTCTGATGTAAACTACTCACGCATCATCGGAAGGGCAGCAAGGTCGATGTAGAGCCCCTCCATGATCGATTCCCCCTCCGGGGAGTACCGGAGAAGGCCTCTAGATGGGATCTCTCGAGAACAGAAACTTGCAGCGGCGGAAAAAGTATTTCGTGGACTCCCCTGAGTGTTTCTAATTTTTTCTGAATTTATAGTGGAGGAATTAGGTCAAACGGAGCTGGGGTGGGCCCATGAGGCACCAGGGCACGCCTGCCCCCCCCCCCCCCCAGATGCGCCCTGGTGGCTCGTGGCCACCCCTTCTGGCGTCTGGTCTTCTCCCGAAGCTTCTAGTGTTTATCTTTTCTAGAAAAAAATCTCCAAAAAGTTTCATGACATTTGGACTTCGTTTGGTATTGATTTTCTGTAAAACAATAACAGGGCAGAAAACAGCAACTGGCACTGGGCACAGAGTTAATAGGTTAGTCTCCAAAAATGATATATATAATTGCTGTAAATGTATATAAAAACATCCAAGATTGATAATATAACAGCATGGAACAATCAAAAATTATAGATACGTTGGAGACGTATAAGCATCCCCAAGCTTAATTCCTGCTCGTCCTCGAGTAGGTAAATGATAAAAACAGAATTTTTGATGTGGAATGCTGCCTAACATATTCATCACATATTCTTTTCTTTTGTAGCATGGACATTGGACTTGAATGATTCAAAGCAATAGTCTATAATTTGACATGAAGATATAAATACTGAAGCATGCAAACAAGCAACCATGTCTTTCAGAATATCAACGCTAAAGAAAGTTATCCCTCGCCCATTATGCTCAATCATTGATCCATTCATGAAACACACTCAAATATTAACTACATCTAATGCACAAGTATGACAATAGTGCTCTCTAGTTGGTGCCTTTGTAAGAGAAGATGGAGACTCAAGTAAAAATAAAAATTGCATAAAAGTAAATAGATAGGCCCTTCGCAGAGGGAAGCAGAGATTTGTCAAATGTGCCAGATCTCAAGGCTGAAATTAAAGAGATAAAAATATTTTGAGAGGTATGCTTTTCCTGTCAACGAAAACGATCGAGAATTCCCATTATTTTCCATGCTAGACACATCATAGGCGGTTCCCAAATAGAAAGTAAAGTTTATTTCCTTTCCACCATTCTTTCACAATCCATGGCTAGCCGTATCCACGGGTGCCCTCCAAACCAACACTTTCCAAGGAATTTTATTGTTATTAATTTTGATTCATTGTGGGACTGGGCATCCCTATTACCAACCATCCTCTCGTGCAATGACAAGTGAATAAACACTCATCGTGAGAATAACACACCTAGCATGGAAAATAATGGCCACCCCCTGCCGCTTCATGAGCGGTATGGGCACACAAAACGGAAATATTATTTTGAAAATTTAGAGTTGGCACACGCAAATTTACTTGGAATGGCATTGAAATACCGCATATAGGTAGATATAGTGGACTCATTTGGCACAACTTGGGTTTAAGGATTTTGGATGCACAAGCAGTATTTCCGCTTAGTACAAATGAAGGCTAGCAAAAGATTGAGAAGCAACCAACCAAAAAACAAAAATGGTCATAAACATGCATTGAACATAACTAACACCGAATAATGCACCATAAGTAGGATATAATTTATTTGCATAACTATTGACTTGATGTGCATGCATAGGGAATCACAAACCTTAACAATAATATTTTTACTAAATCACAATTATTCACTAACATGACTCACATATTATCATTTCCATATTGCAAAACTATTGCAAGGAATCACACTTATCATATCCAATGATCTATATGAAAGTTTTTATTATATCCCTCTTGAATATTCATCACTTTGGGACCAAATTCATATCTTGTGCAAATTACCGTTACTATTATCAACTCTCAAAAAGATTTAAGTGAAGCATGAGAGTGCAAATATTTCTTCAAAATATAAATTCTCAAAATAATATAAGTGAAGCATGATAATTCATTTCTTCAAAATTTTAATCTTGCCAATTCTCAAAATAATATAAGTGAAGCATGAGAATTTATTTCTTCAAAATTTTAATCAACTCTGAAAATAATATAAGTGAAGCATGAGAGTTTATTTCTTCAAAATATAGCCACCACCATGCTCAAAAAGATTTAAGTGAAGCACTAGAGCAACTGCCTAGCTCAAAAAATTTAAGTGAAGCACATAGAATATTCTAACAAATGATGATAAACGTGTGTCTCTCTCAAGATAGTTGTGTTCAGCAAAGATGATTGTGACAAACTAAAAAGCAAACAAAGCAAAGACGCATATAATACAAGATGCTCCAACCAAAACACATATCATGTGACGAATAAAAATATAGCTCCAAGTAAAATTACCGATGGTTGGTAGAAGAAAGAGGAGATGCCTTCCGGGGCATCCCCAAGCTTAGACGCTTGAGTCTTCCTTGAATATTACCTTGGGGTGCCTCGGGCATCCCCAATCTTAGGCTCTTACTACTCCTTATTCCTTCATCCATCGTGATCTCACCCAAAACTTGAAAACTTCAATCACACAAAACTCAGCAAAACCTTCGTGAGATCCGTTAGTATAACAAAATAAATCACTACTCTGAGTACTGTTGCAAACCCATTCATATTTTATTTTTGCATTATACCTACTGTAATCTAACTTCACCATGGCTTATACCCCCCGATACAATCCATAGATTCATCAAAACAAGCAAGTAGTGCATCAAAAACAGAATCTGTTAAAAACAGAACAGTTGGTAGCAATCTATTTAAAAGCCATACTTTTGTAACTCCAAAAATTCTGAAAAATTAGGAAAACGGGGGAAATTCATACACAAATACTGTGTAAAAAAATTAGATTTTTATGACCCACCAGTTCAGAAACAAAATTCGGGCACTGGACGCAAAACTTTTTATTTTCCAAACAGCATCAATTATATTATCTTCCAAATCATCCTAAAGGCTTTACTTGGCACAAACACTAATTAAAAACACAAAAACACAATCATACCAGTAGCATAATTGTGAAAACACACAATAAAATAAAAAATTTATTTTATTCATTGGGTTGCCTCCCAACAAGCGCTATTGTTTTATGCCCCTAGCTAGGCATAATGCATAGTTTCAAGTATTGTCATCTTTCAAGTTGATTCCATAAGTGGCCCTCATAATAGATTCATATGGTGCTTTAATTCTTTTTCTAGGGAAGTGCTCCATACCCTTTTTTTAATGGAAACTGAAATTTTATATTCCCTTCTTTCATATCAATAACGGCACCTATGGTTCGTAAGAACGGTCTACCAAGTATTATGGGGCAAGAAGAATTGCATTCAATGTCAAGTACAATAAAATCAACGGGCACATAGTTCCTATTTGCAAGAATAAGAACATCATTAATTCTACCCATTGGCTTTTTAATAGTAGAGTCGGCCAAGTGCAAGTTAAGAGAACATTCATCTATGTTGGTGAGACCTAGCACATCACATAAAGATTTTGGAATTGTGTAAACGCTAGCACCCAAATCACATAAAGCATTGCACTCATAATTTTTAATTTTAACTTTAATGGTGGGTTCCCATTCATCATATAATTTTCTAGGAATTGAAATCTCTAGTTCTAGCTTTTCTTCTAACGCTTTCATCATTACTTCTACGATGTGTTTAGTAAAAGCCTTGTTTTGCTCATAAGGGTTGGGTGAATTTAACATCGATTGTAAGAAATAAATGCACTCAATCAAAGAACAATTATCATAATTAAAATCTTTATAATCCAAGAGAGTGGGCACATCACTATTTAAAGTTTTTACCTCTCCAAACCCACTTTTAGCAAATTTTTCATTAAGATTTTCACCCTCCGAATTATGGGAACGCCTACTAGCTAAAGTTGACTCTTCTTCAGTCCCCTTTTCATCAAGTTTTATATTGCTAAACAAAGAATCAATAGATGAAACACCAATCATTTTAATATCCTCATCATTACTACGATAGAAACCGGGAGGAATTGCTTTTTCTAAAAATTCTCGTTTAGCTTTTAGCATGGCGGTTATTTTCCTACTCTCATCCATGGAGACATATAAAGCCTTAATCGATTCACTAATATCAATTTTAGGGGGCAAAATTTTAGTCTTAAGATTTTCCACATCATGAATAATTCTATCAATGCTCCTAGACATATCATCAAGTTTACTCAATTTTTCTTCTATCGTAGTGTTGAAAACTTTTTGAGCATTAATAAATTCTTTAATATTACTTTCAAGATCAGAGGGCATCCTATTATTATTATTATTATTGCCATAGGGATTGCCATAATTATTAGAGGAATTTCCAGGAAACGACCTAGCGTTGAAATTACCTCTATAAGCATTATTATTAAAATTGTTTCGCGAGACAAAATTCACATCTACGGGATCATTATTTTGCTCAATCAAAGTGGATAGAGGCACATCATTAGGATAAATAGTAGTATTTTTGCAAGCAACCAATTTCATAAGCGCATCAACTTTATCACTCAAAGTACTAATTTCTTCAATAGAATTCACCTTTTTGCTAGTAGGAGTTCTTTCAGTATGTCATTGTGAATAATTTTCCATAATATTATCAAGCAATTTAGTAGCTTCTCCCAAAGTAATTTCCATAAAAGTACCACCCGCGGCGGAATTTAAAAGATTTCTAGAAACAAAATTCAATCCAGCATAAAAATTTTGTATGATCATCCATAAATTTAAACCATGAGTAGGGCAATTTCTTATCATTAATTTCATCCTCTCCCAAGATTGGGCAACATGTTCATGATCAAGTTGCTTGAAATTCATAATTTGATTTCTAAGAGAAATAATTTTCACGGGAGGAAAATACTTAGTAATAAAAGCATCTGTACACCTATCCCAAGAATCGATACTATTTCATGGTAAAGATGAAAACCAAATTTTTGCATGATCCTGCAACGAGAATGGGAATAATTTTAATTTCACAATATCATTATCCACATCTTTTTTCTTTTGCATGTCGCACAATTCTACGAAAGTGTTAAGATGGGATGCGGCATCTTCATTAGGACTACCGGAAAATTGATCTTTCATGACAAGATTTTGCAAAGCGGCATTAATATCACAAGTCTCCGCACTAGCGGCGGGAGGAGCAATCACAGTACTAATAAAATCATTATTATTAGTATTGAAAATATCACACAATTTTGTATTTTCTTGAGACATCGTGACTACGCAAACAAGATAACAAGCAAGCAAACAAGCAAACAAGAAAAGGCAAACGGAAAATATTTTTGTATTTTTGTAAAAACT
The DNA here is from genome assembly GCA_039707655.1 of Elymus sibiricus. Taxonomy (NCBI): domain Eukaryota; kingdom Viridiplantae; phylum Streptophyta; class Magnoliopsida; order Poales; family Poaceae; genus Elymus; species Elymus sibiricus. The sequence goes on from CM077676.1 coordinate 280,440,845, forward strand.
TTTAGAAGTGGAGGAGATGAAAACGAGAGGCAAATAAAGTAAATGCAAGGAGATGAGAGTTTATGCAAAGGTACTTGATAGATGTTGATGATGTCTCCCCAGCAACGGCGCCAGAAATTCTTCCTGCTACTTGTTGCTTGCGTTGGTATTATCCCCGAAGAGGAAGGGATGATGCAGCACAGTAGAGATAAGTATTTCCCTCAGTTATGAAACCAAGGTTATCAAACCAGTAGGAGAATCACACAACACCTCGTTAGCAGCACCTGCACACAAACAACAAATCCTTGCACCCAACGCAAACGAGGGGTTGTCAATCCCTCGGCGGTCAATTGCAAGATTAAATTGTATGGGATAGATAGATAGATTGAAACAAAAATACAAAATAAAATAAAATGGCAGCAATATTTTTAGGGTTTTAGTAATTTGATTTAGATAGACCCGGGGGCCATAGATTTCACTAGAGGCTTCTCTCAAGAAAATAGCATACGGTGGGTAGACAAATTACTGTTGGGCAATTGATAGAAAAGCAAATAATCATGACGATATCCAAGGCAATGATCATGTATATAGGCATCACGTCCGAGACAAGTAGACCGACTCCTGCCTGCATCTACTACTATTACTCCACACATCGATCGCTATCCAGCATGCATCCAGTGTATTAAGTCCATAAAAGAACGGAGTAACGCCTTAAGAACGATGACATGATGTAGACAAGATAAAGTCACGTATGAATAAACCCCATATTTTTACCCTTAATAGCAACGATACATACGTGTCATGTCCCTTTCTGTCACTGGGATTGAGCACCGCAAGATCGAACCCATTACAAAGCACCTCTTCCCATGGCAAGATAAATCAACTCGGTTGGCCAAACCAAACCAATAGATCAGAGAAGAAATAAGAAGCTATGATAATCATGCATAAAAGAGATCAGAGAAGACTCAAATAATATTCATGGATAATCTGATCATAAACTCACAATTCATCAGATCCCAACAAACACACCGCAAAAAGTGATTACATCGGATAGAACTCCAAGAACATCGAGGAGAACATTGTATTGCAGATCAAAAAGAGAGAAGAAGCCATCTAGCTACTGCCTATGGACCCGAAGGTCTGATGTAAACTACTCACGCATCATCGGAAGGGCAGCAAGGTCGATGTAGAGCCCCTCCGTGATCGATTCCCCCTCCGGGGAGTACCGGAGAAGGCCTCCAGATGGGATCTCTCGAGAACAGAAACTTGCAACGGCGGAAAAAGTATTTCGTGGACTCCCCTAAGGGTTTCTGATTTTTTCTGAACTTATAGTGGAGGAATTAGGTCAAACGGAGCTGGGGTGGGCCCACGAGGCACCAGGGCGCGCCTGCCCCCCCCCCTCCCAGGCGCGCGCCCTGGTGGGTCGTGGCCACCCCTTCAGGCGTCTGGTCTTCTCCCGAAGCTTCTAGTGTTTATCTTGTCCATAAAAAAATCTCCAAAAAAGTTTCGTGGCATTTGGACATCATTTGGTATTGATTTTCTATAAAACAAAAACAGGGCAGAAAACAACAACTGGCACTGGGCACTGAGTTAATAGGTTAGTCTCCAAAAATGATATATAATTGCTGTAAATGTATATAAAAGCATCCAAGATTGATAATATAACAGTATGGAACAATCAAAAATTATAGATACGTTGGAGACGTATCACACCCCAGGCTTATCGGCCCCTCATGGCACATCTTGACCTAATTCCACCTCTATAAATTCTCAAATATTCCCACTATACCAGAGAGCCACATGAAATAACTTTTCCGCCACCGCATGCTTCTGTTCTTCCGCGATCCCATCTGGAGGCCTTGTCCGGTACTCTGCCGGAGGGGGAATCGGTCACGGAGGGCTTCTACATCAACCTTGCTTCCCTTCCAATGATGTGTGAGTAGTTTACCACAGACCTATGGGTATGGCTTCTTCTCTCTCTTTGATCTGCAATACCATGTTCTCCTCGATCTTCTTGGATCCGATGTAATCTTCTTTTACGGTGTGTTTGTTGGGATCTGATGAATTGTGGGTTTATGATCAGATTATTCATGAGAAATATTTGAGTCTTTTCTGAACTTATTTATGCATGATTGTAATAGCTTTGTATTTCTCTACGATCTATCCATTTGGTTTGGCCAACTAGATTGATTTATCTTGCAATGGGACATGTGCTTTGTAATGGGTTCAATCTTGCGGTGCTCTATCCCAGTGACAAAGTAGGGGATAAGACACTTATTTCTATTGTTGCCATTAAGGATAAAACGATGGGGTTTATTCATATCGCTTGAGTTTACTTTGTCTACATCATGTCATCTTGCTTAAGGCGTTACTCTATTTTCATTAACTTAATACCCTAGATGCATGCTGGATAGCGGTCGATGGGTGGAGTAATAGTAGTAGATGCAGGCAGGAGTTGGTCTACTTATCTCGAATGTGATGCCTATATACACGATCATTCCCATGAATCCGTCATAACTATGCGCTTTTCTATCAATTGCCCAACAGTAATTTGTTTACCTACCGTATGCTATGTGTTCGAGAGAGAAGCCTCTAGTGAAAACTATGGCCCCCGGGTCATTTATCTATCATATATAAAATCCAAAAATACCTTGCTGCAATTTTATTTCCTTTATTTTGTTTTGCAATTTATTTATCTATCTATCACTATCAAAATTAATCCTTGCAAGTAACCACCAAGGGGATTGACAACCCTCTTGTTCGCGTTGGGTGCAAGTATTTGCTTTTGTGTGTGTAGGTGCTGCTAACGAGGTTCTGTGTGGTTCTCCTAAAAAAACGAGGTTCTGTGTGGTTCTCCTACTGGATTGATAACTTTGGTTCTTAACTGAGGGAAATACTTATCTCTACTATACTACCTCATCCTCTCCTCTTCGAGGAAATCCCAACACAGCTCACAAGTAGCAGGAGGAATTTCTGGCGCCGTTGCCGGGAGACATCATCAAAACCTATCAAGTACCTTTGCACAAACTATCATCTACTTTCTCTACTTTTATTTGCATTTGTGTCTCCTTTTCATATCCCCCACTTCTCATAAAAAACACAAAAACACAAAAATATTTTTGTTTGCTTGTTTGTTTGCTAGCTATAGTTGTGTGACTCAATGAAAATAAAAATATAGACATATGGATCCTCATCCACATGCTAATATTATCAAACAAACCAATTATGATGAACCAATTGCTAGTGAGTTGAGTGCACATGATTATCTTTATGAAGTTTCGCTTGAAAATCATGAATCTGAAAATTGTGATGAAGTGCTAAAAGAAGAAGTTTATAAAGTGATTCATGATAGCTCCTTGAATGAAAAGCATGATTGCAATGATGTTATTATCAATTCTATTAATGTCAATTGTGCTAATACTATGCAAAGCTACAAGCTTGGGGCTGATAATTTGGCCATGTCCACTACTTATTGCAATGATCATGATTTGGGTGATAATGCTTCTTATGATCTTGAAAATTTATTTAAGCCTCATGATGAATATGTCATTGATAATAATGTTTCCAATAATATTGAAAGTGGGTTTGGAAGAGTGTCAACTTTAGGTAAAAAGAATCCCACATATTTGGAGAGTGTTCAATCTTATGAAATTTTTGATAAAAGTGGGTTTGGAGAGGTCATGACTTTAGTTGATTTTAATCCCACTATCTTGGAATATTATAAAACTTTTATGCATGTGGATCATGAAGTTAGTATTTTATTTGATAGCTATATTATTGAATTTGATTATGATCCTACATGTAATTATTATGAGAGAGGAAAATATGGTTATAGAAACTTTCATGTCAATAAATTAGCTCTCTTTGTGCTGAAATTATTAATGCTTCATTCTTGCTATTTGCATATGCTAGATATTGCTTGTTTTGATAATTTGTTTTCCTATAAAATGAATATGCATAGGAAGTATGTTAGACTTAAATGTGTTCGTCACATGTTTTATGATGCTCTCTTTGTGCTTCAATTCTTAGCTTTTATATGAGCATCATTAAAATCTCGAAGCCTATCTTAATGGCTATAAAGAAAGAGCTTGTTGGGAGACAACCCAATAGTTTTCTTTATTTTTGCTTTTTTTTTTACTTTTTGTGTGCAAACACAATTTTAGCTTCTGTTATGATTGTGTTTTTTATCTTTTAATTAGTGTTTGTGCCAAGTAATGCCTTTGGGATGATCTGGATGATAGTATAATTGATGATGTTTGAAAACAGAAAGTTTTGCGCCCAGTGCTGGATTTCTGGTTCTGTACTGGAAGTCAGAAAAATCTGAAATTTTTACACAGTGTTGGTATATGAATTTTTTTACGTTGTACGAATTTTTCAGAATTTTTGGAGATATATAAGTATAGATTTTAAATAGATCTTTACAGACTGTTATGTTTTAGACAGATTCTGTTTTTGTTGCATAGTTTGCTTATTTTGATGAATCTATGGATTGTATCGGGGGGTATAAGTCATGGAGAAGTTGGAGTACAGTAGAATTATGCCAATATTAAATATGAATCAATTTATAACAGTACCTAAAGTTTAAGATTTGTTTGTTATACTAATGGATCTCACGAGGTTTCTGTTGAGTTTTGTGTGCTGAAGTTTTCAAGTTTTGGGTGACACCACGATGGATGAAGGAATAAGGAGCGGCAAGACCCTAAGCTTGGGGATGCCCAAGGCAAGGTAATATTCAAGGAAGACCCAAGTGTCTAAGCTTGGGGATGCCCCGGATGGCATCCCCTCTTTCGTCTACAATCTATCGGTATATCACTTGGAGCTATATTTTTATTCATCACACGATATGTGTTTTACTTGGAGCATCTTGTACCATAGTTTTCTTTTCTTTGATTTCTTTTTAGTTTGCCACAATCATCTTTGCTGAACACACCTTTTGAGAGGGACACACATTTATCGTGATTTGTTATAATACTCTATGTGCTTCACTTATATCTTTTCAGCTAGGCAGTTGCTCTAGTGCTTCACTTATATCTTTTAGAGCACGGTGGTGATTATATTTTGAATAAATAGTTGCACTCTCATGCTTCACTTATATATTTTTGAGAGTCAAATAAATAGTAATGGCAATTTGCACGGGTTATAAGATTTGTTCATAAAGGATAGGTATTCAAGAGGGATATAATAAAAACTTTCATGTAGATCACTAAATATGAAGTGTGTGGTTAATTTTATTAATGTCGTAATATGAAAGGATATAGGTTCATGATCATTGATTAGTAGAAATATCGGTATTAAAGTTTGTTATGACTACTCATCTAAGTATTGGTCGTGGCATGGTGAGGAAGTTCGAGCATTTATAGGCCTGAAATGAAATCCTTGAGTGCTGTTACAATCAGAGGCGCGCGATGGTTAACTCCTACCAACCACCCTCCTAGGGTCATGCGGTTAGTGCTTTTCTTCGAGGGCTAATAGACTTTCGTAATAAGTATGTAAGTTCTTTATGACTAATGTAAGTCCATGGATTATACGCACTCCTATCTTTCCGCAATTTGGTAGCCTCTTCGGTACCGTGCCTTGCCCTTTCTCACCTCGAGAGTTGGTGCAAACTTCGCCGGTGCATCCAAACCCCGTGATATGATATGCTCTTTCACACATAATCCTCTTTATATCTTCCTCAAAACAGCCACCATACCTACCTATTATGGCATTTCCATAACCATTCCAAGATATATTGCCACGCAACTTCCACCGTTCTTTTTTATATGACACACATCATCATTGTCATATTGCTTTGCATGATCATATAGCTGACATAGTATTTGTGGCTCAGCCACCGTTCATCATTTTTTATACATGTTATGCTAGATCATTGCACATCCTGGTACACTGCCAAAGGCATTCATATAGAGTCATATTGTTCTAGTATCGAGTTGTAATATTGAGTTGTAAGTAAATAAAAGTGTGATGATCATCACCATTAGAGCATTGTCCTAGTGAGGAAAGGATGATGGAGACTGTGATTCCCCCACAAGTCAGGATGAGGCTCCAGACAAAAATAAATAAAAATAAAAAGTGGCCAAAAAGAGCCCAGCAAAAAAATGAATGAAAAAAATGAGAGAAAAAGAGAGAAGGGGCAATGTTACTATCCTTTTCCACACTTGTGCTTCAGAGTAGCACCATGTTTTTCATATAGAGAGTCTCCTGAGTTGTCACTTTCATATACTAGTGGGAATTTTTCATTGTAGAACTTAGCTTGTATATTCCGATGATGGGCTTCCTCAAATGCCTGAGGTCTTTATGAGCAAGCAAGTTGGATGCACACCCACGTAGTTTTCAGTTTGAGCTTTCATACACTTATAGCTCTTAGTGCATCCGTTGCATGGCAATCCCTACTCCTCGAATTGATATCGATTGATGGGCATCTCCATAGCCCGTTGATCCACCAAGTTGAGGTGAGACTTTCTTCTTCTCCTTTCCATTATTTGATCCCTATCACCGCATTCTATTCCACCTAATGCTATGTCCATGGCTCACGCTCATGTATTGCGTGAGAGTTGAAAATGCTGAAGTGCGTTAGAACTACGATCCAATTGCCTGGTTTAACACCGGGGTGCTCATGATTTATATATTTGCAGTGAAGATAGAGTCATGCCATTGCCAATATGAGAAAGTGAGTAGGGATAACACTCGTTAAGGATCGTATATTTTGAAAGTTTAATGAGAATGCTTCTTATGTTCATGGATATTATTATGTTGATATTGTTAATTCATCGCTTCACAATTTATATGCCATAAAAGAGATTACATGATGAACATGCTAGGTAGCATTCCACATCAAAAAATCTGTTTTTATCATCTACCTACTCGAGGACGAGCAGGAATTAAGCTTGGGGATGCTTGACACATCTCCAACGTATCTATAATTTTTTATTGTTCCATGCTATTATAGTATCAATCTTGGATGTTTTATATGCAATTATATATCAGTTTTTGGAACTAACCTATTAACCTAGTGCCCAGTGCCAGTTGTTGTTTTCTTCTTGTTTTTGGCTTTTCACAAAATCAATATCAAACGGAGTCCAAACAAAGAAAAAACATTGGATTAATTTTTTCTAGACCAAGAGAGACCCTAGAAGATTCGGGAGAAGACCAGAGGAGTCACGAGGGAGCGACAAGCTCGGGAGGCGCGCCCAGGGGGGTAGGCATGCCCCCCAGGCTTGTGGGCCCCTCATGGCACATCTTGACCTAATTCCACCTCTATAATTCTCAAATATTCCCAATATGCCAGAGAGCCACACGAAATAACTTTTCCGCCGCCGCAAGCTTCTATTCTTCCGCTATCCCATCTGGAGGCCTTTTCCGGTACTCTGCCGGAGGGGGAATCGGTCACGGAGGGCTTCTACATCAACCTTGCTGCCCTTCTGATGATGTGTGAGTAGTTTACCATAGACCTACAGGTCCATAGCTAGTAGCTAGATGGCTTCTTCTCTCTCTTTGATCTGCAATACCATGTTCTCCTCGATCTTCTTGGAGTTCTATCTGATGTAATCTTCTTTTGCGGTGTGTTTGTTGGGATCCGATGAATTGTGGGTTTATGATCAGATTATTCATGAGAAATATTTGATTCTTTTCTGAACTTATTTATGCATGATTGTTATAGCTTTGTATTTCTTTACGATCTATCCATTTGTTTTGGCCAACTAGATTGATTAATCTTGCAATGGGAGAGGTGCTTTGTAATGGGTTCAATCTTGCGGTGCTCTATCCCAGTGACAAAGTAGGGGACAAGACACGTATTGTATTGTTGCCATTAAGGATAAAACGATGGGGTTTATTCATATTGCTTGAGTTTACTTTGTCTACATCATGTCATCTTGCTTAAGGTGTTACTCTGTTTTCATTAACTTAATACCCTAGATGCATGCTGGATAGCGGTCGATGGGTGGAGTAATTGTAGTAGATGCAGGCAGGAGTCGGTCTACTTGTCTCGGACATGATGCCTATATACACGATCATTTCCATGAATCCGTCATAACTATGCGCTTTTCTATCAATTGCCCAACAGTAATTTGTTTACCCACCGTATGCTATGTGTTCGAGAGAGAAGCCTCTAGTGAAAACTATGGCCCCCGGGTCATTTATCTATCATATATATAATCCAAAAATACCTTGCTGCAATTTTATTTCCTTTATTTTGTTTTGCAATTTATTTATCTATCTATCACTATCAGAATTAATCCTTGCAAGTAACCGCCAAGGGGATTGACAACCCTCTTGTTCGTGTTGGGTGCAAGTATTCGCTTTTGTGTGTGTAGGTGCTGCTAACGAGATTTTGTGTGGTTCTCCTACTGGATTGATAACCTTTGTTCTTAACTAAGGGAAATACTTATCTCTACTGTACTTCATCATCCTCTCCTCTTCGAGGAAATCCCAACACAGCTCACAAGTAGCAACGCACGCACTCGAACTTTGGTCTGGAATCTCACCAAGATCTACACCGTAACACATGCCAAGATGAATCCACCTTTGGTCAAATGCCTCTCGCTATCGGTCAAAGTGATAACCTACGCGGGGCTAATGAAGGGGCACATCGCTGATAAATGCACGAGGGAGTGTCCGAGGACCACCACTGCATGCAAGTGGCCCAAACATATGTATGAAAGGGTTGTGTAATGTTTTAAATACCCAATTCACGACTTTGATGTGGCACCTGCCTCGCAAACCGGTCAATCCCACATGAAGGCTCATGGCGCGTAGTGTGCCGGACCCCCCCACCCACCGCACTGATAACCCACAAGTCTAGGGGATCACAACAGTCTTCGAGGGTAGTATTTTACCGAAATTTATTGATTCGACACAAGGGGGGCCAAAGAATATTTGCGAGTATTAGAAGTTGAATTGTCAATTCAACCACACCTACAGAACTAAATATCTGCAACAAAGTGTTTAGTAGCACATTAATATGATAGTTTTGATAGCAGTAGTAACAGTAGCAATAGTAGCGGAAACAGTAACAGTAGCAGTTTTGTAGTGATAGTAACAGCAGCAGCAACGAAAGTAACTTAGCAAAGATCAATATGAGAAAAGCGTAGGCATTGGATCAGTGATGGATCATTGTGTTGGATTACATTCACCATGTAACAGTCACAACCTAGAGCGATACACAATAGCTCCAATTCATCAATGTAATGTAGGCATGTATTCCGTATATAGTCATACGTGCTTATAGTAAGAACTTGCATGACATCTTTTGTCCTACCCTCCCGTGGCAGCGGGGTCCATAAGGAAACTAAGGGATATTAAGGCCTTCTTTTAAGAGAGAACCAGAACAAAGCATTAGCACTTAGTGAATACATGAACTCCTCAAATTATGGTAATCACCGGAAAGAATCCCAATTATTGTCACCTTGGGGTATACAGATCATAACACGTAATAGGTGCATACAACTTGCAAGATAGAATCAAGAACACAAATATATTCATGAAAACATAAAGGGTTCAGATCTGAATTCATGGCACTCGGGCCCTAGTGACAAGCATTAAGTATAGCAAAGTCATAGCAACATCAATCTCAGAACATAGTGGATACTAGGGATCAAGCCCTAACAAAATTGACTCGATTACAAGATAAATCTCATCCAACCCATCACCCTCCAGCAAGCCTACAAATAAATTACTCACACACGGTGGTGAGCATCATGAAATTGGTGATGGAGGATGGTTGATGATGACGACGGCGTCAAATACCCCTCTCCGGATCCCCGAACGGACTCCAGATCAGCCCTCCCGATGAAGAACATGAGGTGGCGGCGACTCTGTATCGTAAAACACGATGATTCTTTCTCCTTGAATTTTTTTCTCCACAAATAGGTATATATAGCGTTGGAATTAGGTCAAACGGAGTTTCCAGGGGCCCACAAGCCTAGAGGGCGCGCCCTGGAGGGCTAGGCGACCCCCCTAGGCTTGTGGCCCCTGGGTGGCTCCCCTCAAGTGGATCTTTTCACCAGTATTTTTTATATATTCTGAAATAATTCTCCGTAAATTTTTAGGTCCATCCGAGAAATTTTATTTCTGCACAAAAATAACACCATGGCAATTCTGCTAAAAACAGAGTCAGTCCGGGTTAGTTCCATTCAAATCATGCAATTAGAGTCCAAAACAAGAGCAAAAGTGTTTGGAAAAGTAGATACGTTTGGGACGTATCAACTCCCCCAAGCTTAACTCATTGCTTGTCCTCAAGCAATTCAGTTGATAAACTGAAAGTGATAAAGAAAAACTTTTACAAACTCTTTTGTTCTTGTTGTCTGTATATATAGTTAACTAGCATCCAAGTTTTCAGCAAAGATTATGAACTAACCATATGAATGATAACACTTAGATCTCACATTTACTCATATCAATAACATAACCAACTAGCGAGCAATAATAAGATATCTTGGATGCCAACAATTTGTCAAAACAATCATCATATAATATGATAACATGGTATCTCGCTGGCCCTTCCTGAGACCGCAAAACATAAATGTAGAGCACCTCTGAAGTTCAAGTAATGACTAGATATTGTAATTCATGGTAGAAGAGATCCAGTCATGTCACACCCAACATTAACTATACTCAATGCATAAAAATGACAATAGTGCTCTCCAACTGGTGATCGAATGAGAGGGTGATGACTCAATATTAAAAGTAAAATAACATAAAAGTAAATAGATAGGCCCTTTGCAGAGGGAAGCATGGATTTGCAGTGGTGCCAGAGCTCGAAGCTTAAAACAAAGATGAAAACAATTTTGAGAGGTATGCTTTTCCTCTCAACGTCACGACCGAGAATTTTCAATATCTTCCATGCTAAACACATTATAGCCAGTTCCCAAGCGGAAAGGTAAAGTTTACTCCCCCTCCACCATACCAACACAAGCCATGGCTAGCCGAATTCACGGGTGCCCTCCAAATGATCAAATTTCCAGGGGAGTTTGTTTTATTATATTTTTCTTATTTTGATTACAGGACTAGGCATCCCAATTACCAGCCTCTCTCATGCAATGACAAGTGAATAAACACTCACCTGAGAATAACCCACTTAGCATGGAAGATATTGACCACCCCCTATCGCTCCATGAGCGGTACGGGCACATAAAACAGATGTTTATTTGAATGATTAGAGGTGGCACATGCAAATTTACTTGGAATGGCAGAGTAATATCGCATATTGGTAGATAGAGTGGACTCATCTGGAACAACTTTGGTTTAATGATTTTGGATGCACAAGCAGTATTCCCACTTAGTACAGGCGAAGGCTAGCAAATAGATTGAGAAACGACCAGCTAGAGAGCGAAAACGGTCATAATCATGCATTGAGAATAATTAACACTGAATACGAGCATGAGTAGGATATAAACACCATGAACATAAATAACGTTGAAGCTATGTTGGTTTTGAATCAACTACATGCGTGAACATGTGCCAAGTCAAGCCACTTGAATTGTTCAGAGGAGGATACCAGACTAACATACTACATCACAACCATTTTAATGCATGTTGACACTCAACATAAATCATTATCCACTCCTAACTATTTAAGCATGGCATGAGCAACTATGATCTCTAATTGTCATCACAAACATGTTTACTCATAATAATGCTGAATCATGAATACTGAGCTAAACATATTTACAAAAACAAAAACAAAAAGAGTTCATACCAGCTTTTCTTCACCGCAATCACTAAATCAAATTTCGTCATTATTGCCTTTCACTTGCACAACCAAATGATGTGATAATAATAATAGTGCAAGTGTGCCGTCGACTAAGCTGGAATCTGCAAACATTTATTCAAAGGAGAAGACAAGGTAATGGTGGCTCTTCGTTAGATCAACAATAAAGTATATGAGAGCCACTCAACATTTTCATCGTGGTCTTCTCCTTATGACGACTCAACGAAAAATAAAATAAATTCAGAGAAACACACTGAAATATTTTTGGAGTTATTAAGTTTTTTTCTGAAGAAAGCAAATTAACGAAGGAAAAATGAAAAACGAGAAAAACTATTTACATGGGAGAACTCCCAACAAGCAAAAGAATAAATGAGAAATCATTTGGGGTTTTCTTTTAATACTACGAATTAACTAAAGAGAAAGAAAAACAGAAAAGAAGCGAGAAATATTTTTGGATTATTGAAGTTTTTCAAACACACAAGAAGAAAGCAAAAATAAAACTAACATGGATATACAATGAAAAAGGATGAGCACCGACAACTAGAATGAATGTGTGGTACATGAATGTAATGTCGGTGAGAAATACGTACTCCCCCAAGCTTCGGCTTTCGGCCTAAGTTGGTCTATGGCCTCTCCTGGCCTGGATAATACCCGTGGTAGTAGTTCGGGTTGTACTAAAGTGCAGCTGCCACAGCTTGGCGAGCTACCTCATTACGCCGAGCTGTCTCTACTGCCCTCTCGTACTCCTCAGCCTCCTCCGAAATTTGGATGGACCCTGGTTTTCGCTCCTCGATTTTTCCTTCGTGGGATTGGACTCCCCTCTTTTTTTCGGTGTTATTGGATTTCTCTCGCTCTTGGGTATATGAAGATGGCCATATAGCCTTGCCTTTCCTATCCAACCAGAGATTCTCTCCAGACCAACCTTGCCACCCAAGATATGTTCTCAGGATTTTACCGCCGAAACCCTACCTTCCGAGTTACCGGGAGGGAAACCCTAATTCCGGCAGTTACAAAGGAACCCCAATTTCCTTTGATCTGTTGCCTCCCAAACTTTTCCCAGTGATCATCCTATCTTTTTAAACCCTGGATATGCAAAAATATTGCCAAGTCATTTGCAATATTTATCATTTAAAATTAATTCCTTTTTCTGCTGTTTAAAGGAATTAAATCTAGGAAAATATCTATCCATCTCCAAAGTTCATGAAAACTTGTGGAAATATTATTTGTGATCATATTGAACTCCCATAAAAATATTGGCCATAATTAAATAAGGGAATTGCATTTTACTATTTAAAGCCAATATTGCATTTTGGGCACTTTCTAAAGGAACTACCATTTTATTAGCCAGGAAAAGTCCCAAACAATTTGTGGAGCTTCTCCTATCCATATATTCACCATTTCCATCAAGAACCCAAGTTCCATAGTTCAAATTTTGAGCACATCATCCAATTCTTGTTTCTGGACCTATTTTGAGGTTGTGAAGCAACTATATTTTATATTGCTTCAAAATTATTGAAATTAATCCAGGACCTCACATTCCCTATATGATGTGATCATGCAAAAATTCATATCATTTCATCTAGCCAATTCCTCCCAAAAATTCCATCTAGTTTCTGTCCAGCAGAGAGCTCTGTGAAGGAAGTACCACAAATACTTGACCAAATGAGCTGAAACTTTCCCTGGTTACTCTCATTCCAATATAATTTGCTCCCACAAAAATTCAGCTCATTCTATTGATCCATTCGAGCACAGCATCAAAACCTAGATTGTGGACCAAAGTTTACATTGTGAAGGAAGTATATGCAAACTAGGTCCAAATGACTTCGAATTTTACCAGCACCTACACCTTCCTACCACATTTCATTATGACAAAGGTTCAGCTCCATACTCCCATCCATTTCTCCGCAAGAGTCCACCCAAGTTTCATGGCAGAACCATAGATAGCTCAAATCAATCGATTTCTTGTCTTCAGGTCCATCCAAATTCTCATAAATGGACTCCCTGAGCATTGACACGTCGTGTAGCCAAGGTGTGACAGCACCTGGGCAGCCTGGCCACACGGTGCCTGTGGTGACCACGCAGGGAGCCTGTGAAAAATGGCGCTCTGCGCCTTGGTCGCCTCGGCCAGCTAGCCCCGCCGGCCAGACCTTGTCATTTGGTGCCGACCGCGTCGCCACCGTCCACGTGCACCCTCTCCAGCACCTTCCCCCTCCTCGTTCTTCCTCCTTGCGCCACGGCGAGCTCAGCCATGGCCACTGTCCTGCGCGTGAACCTCGCCATCCCCACCTCTCTTGGCCCCTTCCTCCATGAGCTATCCCCGTCCTCTGACGATCGTCAGGTCGGCACCGCTCCTCGCGCGCCACTTTGCCGGAGCTCTAGGACGGCGATAAGCATGCCACGGCGGCCGTGCCTATCAGCACGCCTCGGCCGGCTATAAGTAGCCCTGCCCGAGCCCCTCCCAGTACCACTGACCACCTCCTTCCCCTCCTAGCTCTCTCCCCGCCCGAGGGAGCACGCGCTCATGCCCCAATTTCACCTCATGGCCGCCATAGCCGCGCCAGCCCCCGCACCCAATCCTCCACTCCAGCCACTCCCCGCCTCCCCTAAGCCGCCCAGTAGGAGCCCCGCTCGTCGGAGATCGTGCCCGAGCTCTCGGCCAGCCGATTCCTCCGCTCGAGCCCACACACTGACCGGAGCTCACCGCTTGCTGTCGCCGCACGTCGCCACAACCCCAGCCCTCCCTGGTGGCCTCGGGACCCACCGCTAGAACTGCGGCTTGCCGGCGACCCCAGCCAAGCCGTCGCCCACCCCTAGAGCTCGCCGGAGTGCCGAAATGCCGCCGGAGCCGAGGCCCAGCCACGGCCGTCAGGAGAGGAGGAGGAGGTAGGAGAAGAAGAGGGAGTAGAGAGAAAGGCCACGCGGGACCCACCGGTCAGCGGCAAAAGCCAGGCCCCGCCCCTGCCACGTCGGATTAAGTGGAGGCGCGTTCCTCAAAATGTGTTTTCAGTTCAAAGAAAGCGTACTTCAGCTCTGCTTGAGGCAAGATTACGTTTTCTCTACTCGAAAGCGTATTTTCCAAAAGGGCGCGTTCCGTTCTCTGCAGGCGGCGCCGAAACCTCTATATTGCGGATATTCACCCGTTAGCAGTAGAAAAATACAGATTTTATTCATTTTCTACCTAATGAATGAACGACCGTATTTCCGTAACCGTAACTCCGATTCAAGTGATTCCAAAGCCCACGTTCTCTGTTCGTCGAGCCCGTTCCGATGAGGTCACTTTCATAATGTTTACACATTCTGAAAATGACCATTTTGCCCTGCTCTATATTTAGCCCCTCCGAGAGGGAATCCTTTCCGGCGAATTTTTCCGCGAGGTGATCACACTTCTCTCCGGTGAATTCATCGACCCCCAAGCAAGCTGATCATCTGATATATGCGCTAAAGCATTGCTCTGTGTTATTCTTGTATGTTTAAATTGATGAATATGCCTGTGCTAGAAATAATTAAACTCCTGCTAGGTTGAACTTGCTATTTACATTACTTGCTAGTATTCATCACAACATCGCACTAGTGACTCGTATGTGATTCTGCATGGAGATAGGTTGTTATGTTTTCATCATGCATCATTATTGTTATTGTAATAAAAGAATGTGACTTAATAATGACAACCTCCTCCGTCGGCTGGATCGAGTCATAGTGCCACTGAACCGAGCTTATCAAGTGCAACCACACTTGCCTGGATTGGGAGGCCCTAGCTTGGTCTATTGTCTTGCCTCTTATCGGTACCACCAAAGAGGGGGGGATTATGCATGCGCGCTACCCTGGCCCAGTAGGCGGCGATTATCCTATGAGCCCAGTTTGGTTATTGAGCTCAGGTCCCCGTTTGGGACAGTTTTGTTTGGCCACGTCGGTGGCAGGTGTCGGGAGTGACACAGGGGCCACCCAGGACATGACCCGGGAAAGGTATGATTGTCGGTGGGACCGTAAGATTGCCAGGCAATAGACAAGTTCTGTTGGAGCAGCACCGGTCCACCCGAATGGGAGCATGAGGCCGGGAGCTCCATAGTGTGGGTAAAGTGCACAACCTCTGCAGAGTGTAAATCTATTCGAATAGCCGCGTCCTCAGTCATGGGACACAGTTCGTACTAGGTCACACTATTTGGTCTGTGTCGAGTTCGGAGGAATAAAGTATATAATTTATGGCTAAGAATGAACTAGAGAAAGGTAAGATTTGTCAGACTTGCAGTGCAGATGCATGGACATCAGATGATGTTAGGGATATGAATGTTAGCCATGCGATGGCTATGAGGTGAGTGTCGGATGACCGCAAGAGTTAGATCGGGATTGGATATGTTTTGGATTAAATCGTGAGAATGTTTGGAGTATGAATTCATTACCCAATATGCTTTATCCTCGTCATGTTGTTTTTACTCCAGTAGTAATATGGCTAGATAATCCTGCTATGACATGATAGTTAATAATGCTAGATGGTTAAACCATGTTAATTAACAAATGCATGCTTGAATGCCATGGATTGTTGTGCTTGTTGTATATGTTACTTGGTTTGCTTGCGAGTACATTCAAAAGTACTCAGCGGCCTTCAATGTGGCCAGGTTCACCTAAGGATCCGTCGAGGAGCAGGAGCGTTCGTGAGCTAGAGGAGTAACCCAGTCAGATCCCTGTGGATTGGAGCCTTTCCAAGTCCGTGCTGCCTTAGTTAGAATTATTTCCGCTGCCCCATTTTTGTATACCATGATGTATTTATTCCAGCCACAATGGCTAATAAATATATTATAGTTGTGCCTATGTTCATGATACTTGTTGTAAACGCGCATGCCAGAGTGATTTCCTGGGTTGGCGTGTGCGGCGACCGTCTGGCTACAGTGGTATTCAGGCGGGGCGCCACAATGGACGGTATCAGAGCAGGCAGGCTGACTGTAGGTTACCCTAGCCAGATTTAATTGCCTCTTGGTCAGTAGAAGCCCAGATGGATTTCAGCTATCTTTGCCAGACAGGCACGGCTACTATTGATCATAAGGTAACCCCATAGGGTTTGGCTCCATCAGACCCCAACTCTCGTGGCCTTTGCCTTCGGTGTGAAATGTCCGCACCCGGCAACGACCCGTGAGCCATGAACCCCTAGGTAAACCAGATATCCCTACCTTGCTTGCTACCCATGGCATTTCTCTTCTTAAATCTAGTTTCCTTTGGGAAACGCTTATAAACTCCATCTTTCCCTAGAGAACCCTAGGATCGTTGACTAAGCCACTTTGGCTATGGTCGTGCGTCGAGTTTGATGTTCCCTAAGGAAGTAGTAGGAGCTTGACCCCAATTGCTACCAGGAGCATTGTGTGGTTTTGCTTCTAAGTCCTTAGAGGTGCATCGAGTGCGCTAGGTTAGTTATACTAGTGAATCTTCGGCCACATGTGTAAGGTCCGCAAAATTTGAGCTTTACTTGCTTTTTGGTTTTTCGCGGTTTTGCTTCTTTTGTCGGTTCCGTCCTTTTGCTCCGACTGGATCCATCCGCAAGAGCTGCCTAAGAAGACCAGCATACAGCTTGGATAATACCCAATAATCCAAATTCAGTAAGAGTCAAGCCAAGCCAACTGCCTGATATTTAGAACATTATCATCGGATCTGTTAAGAATGAAGAATGGGTCAGAAGCAGAATCTGCGTGCCACAGACAAGGCCAGAATATACCTGAGAGAGTTTGCCTCGGAACAAATCATACCTAAGGAACAGTCAGATGAGCTATCAGTAATGAACACCAGTAGGGACAAATGATTACGTCCTTGACACAAGGATTATTTCAGTTAATGTGGTGGAACTTTGAGTCTTTTCTCGGTAGACTCAAGAATCATTTATTACCCACAGAAGACATGTGAAGGTGCCGAGAGCAACAACAACAACACTCTGGTATGTGGATACAAATTTCAAAGCATATTTTGGAATTCACCGGTGTATATACAAATTTCCGGGCACTGTGAACAAGGTTTGCGAGGAATATGGATGAGTTCACAGCTGCCCAGAATCAATGAGAATTTCAAATACCTGGAAGTCCAGTTAAAACCAAATGGAATTATCTGCCAACTCCTTACTACCAGCAACATCTGGTATCCTGGATTAATTGTCAACATGAGGGCTGCATCAGTTGTGCAACCTTTCCATCAGCAATGATCAGACCAGCAGAAGGATAAGCGGTGTGCATGACCAACGGAATATCCTCTGTCAAGACCGCATATCACAGTGAAAGGCCTCTGGTATAAGAAATCCAGCCTTCCTCCGCAAGCCATCAAGAAGAGCTTACGACGCAAGACTCCCCATCTTCCTCGCTATGCCACTAGGGGGAAAATCTTCTAGGGTACGACACACCAATCTTCCTCAGCCCGCTACCAGCATAAGGCACCTGACCTTCCACAGTAAGCCACATGAGGGAAAGCTTCTGAGGTACGATACCCAGCCTTCTTCAGCACACTACCCTGGCAGAAGCTTCGGGCGTAAGGAATTCAGCCTTCTTCAACACGCCATCGTGCCCACAACAATCTTGTCAGAAGCACGAACTAGTCCGGACACACGTCCGCCTCAGAGCTCAATTGATTATGAAAGGATTTATCCTACCTCTGCATATGTTGTGAGCTTGCAGTGGATCAGTTCATGCAAGCCACTCATACACGGGAATGGCTGTGTTTAGAGAAACATTGGCCCCATACTTCAAAGAAGGATATGAGCACAACAACCCCCACGAGATATGCAAGGGTAAGTTGTGAGTACATGCTCAACAAGCTGGGACATGACCAAGGAGCCGTGTTGGCCGGTCATGACAGGTCCACAAAAAGGAACCCTCAAGAACAAACAAGTTTCGGATACACACTCTCCGTGATGGTCAATAAAAGTAAAGCTTCACAGACGAGGTAATATTGCCAATCCTTGTCAGACTCTTGCATACACGGCCACAACAACGCAGCAAGCATGTTGTACTCCTCATGAGCATGGGCCATCACCCAAGATAAGAGGTTACGCTCAGTAAGATGCGTCGAATAATAGCCAAACTATGCTCAGCTCAGTGCTCATAGCAAGGACTACAAAGGATATATATGGCCGAGCTACCTCAGCGATCGACAGAGTTTGACGGTCTATATGGAAACAAGACCTCTGGATGAAGCAGCTAGCTCCAGGCCATGGAAACCAAGCTATTTGTCGATACTACCCGCTACCCACCAGGCCTAGGCAACAGACCGCCAGGACAAAAGGTACGCCTGATAGGAAAGAGAAGGATTCAAGATAGCTGTGTGAGAAGGCAGCACCTGAGCCATCAAAGGAGGCAGTCAAAAGGGCAGTGAACCAATGAAGATAAGACAGATGATGGATCCAAGTCGCACACAGGTATGTCCCCCTTAGTCGGGAGGTAAGCCTGGAAATCTTGAGGACGAGATTTTCTTAAAGGGGGTAGGTTTGTAACACCCTGGTTTTCGCTCCTCGATTTTTCCTTCGCGGGATTGGACTCCCGTCTTTTTTTCGGTGTTATTGGATTTCTCTCGCTCTTGGGTATATGAAGATGGTCATATAGCCTTGCCTTTCCTATCCAACTAGAGATTCTCTCCAGACCAACCTTGCCACCCAAGATATGTTCTCGGAATTTTGCCGCCAAAACCCTACCTTCTGAGTTACGGGGAGGGAAACCCAAATTCCGGCAGTTACAAAGGAACCCCAATTTCCTTTGATCTGTTGCCTCCCAAACTTTTCCCAGTGATCATCCTATCTTTTTAAACCCTGGATATGCAAAAATATTGCCAAGTCATTTGCAATATTTATCATTTAAAATTAATTCCTTTTTCTGCTGTTTAAAGGAATTAAATCCAGTAAAATATCTATCCATCTCCAAAGTTCATGAAAACTTGTGGAAATATTCTTTGTGATCATATTGAGCTCCCATAAAAATATTGGCCATAATTAAATAAGGGAATTGCATTTTACTATTTAAAGCCAATATTGCATTTTGGGCACTTTCTAAACGAACTACCATTTTGTTAGCCAGGAAAAGTCAAAAACAATTTGTGGAGCTTCTCCTATCCATATATTCACCATTTCCATCAAGAACCCAAGTTCCATAGTTCAAATTTTGAGCACATCATCCAATTCTTGTTTCTGGACCTTTTTTGAGGTTGTGAAGCAACTATATTTTATATTGCTTCAAAATTATTGAAATTAATCCAGGACCTCACATTCCCTATATGATGTGATCATGCAAAAACATATCATTTCATCTAGCCAATTCCTCCAAAAAATTCCATCTTCTTTCTGTCCAGCAGAGAGCTCTGTGAAGGAAGTACCACCAATACTTGACGAAATGAGCTGAAATTTTCCCAGATTACTCTCATTCCAATATAATTTGCTCCCACAAAAATTCAGCTCATTCTATTGATCCATTCGAGCACAGCATCAAAACCTAGATTCTGGACCAAAGTTTACATTGTGAAGGAAGTATATGCAAACCAGGTCCAAATGACTTCAAATTTTACCAGCACCTACACCTTCCTACCACATTTCATTATGACAAAGGTTCAGCTCCATACTCCCATCCATTCCTCCACAAGAGTCCACCCAAGTTTCATGGCAGAACCATAGATAGCTCAAATCAATCGATTTCTTGTCTTCAGGTCCATCCAAATTCTCATAAATGGACTCCCTGAGCATTGACACGTCGTGTAGACAAGGTGTGACAACACCTGGGCGGCCTGGCCACGCGGTGCCTGTGGTGACCACGCAGGGAGCCAGCCAAAAATGGCGCTCTGCGCCTTGGTTGCCTCGGCCAGCTAGCCCCGCCGGCCAGACCTTGTCGTTTGGTGCCGACCGCGTCGCCACCATCCACGCGCACCCTCTCCAGCACCTTCCCACTCCTCGTTCTTCCTCCTTGCGCCACGGCGAGCTCAGCCATGGCCACTGTCCCGCGCATGAACCTCGCCATCACCACCTCTCTTGGCCCCTTCCTCCATGAGCTATCCCCGTCCTCTGACGATCGTCAGGTCGGCACCGCTCCTCGCGCACCACTTTGCCGGAGCTCTAGGACGGCGATAAGCATGCCACGGCGGCCGTGCCTATCCGCACGCCTCGGCCGGCTATAAGTAGCCCTGCCCGAGCCCCTCCTAGTACCACTGACCTCCTCCTTCCCCTCCTAGCTCTCTCCCCGCCCGAGGGAGCACGCGCTCATGCCCCAAATTCACCTCATGGCCGCCATAGCCGCGCCGGCCCCCGCACCCAATCCTCCACTCCAGCCACTCCCCGCCTCCCCTAAGCCGCCCAGTAGGAGCCCCGCTCGTCGGAGATCGCGCCCGAGCTCTCGGCCAGCCGATTCCTCCGCTCGAGCCCACACACTGACCGGAGCTCACCGCTTACTGTCGCCGCACGTCGCCGCGACCCCAGCCCTCCCTGGTGGCCTCGGGACCCACCGCTAGAACTGCGGCTTGCCGGCGACCCCAGCCATGCCATCGCCCGCCCCTAGAGCTCGCCGGAGTGCCGGAATGCCGCCGGAGCCGAGGCCCAGCCACGGCCGTCAGGAGAGGAGGAGGAGGTAGGAGAAGAAGAGGGAGTAGAGAGAAAAGCCACGCGGGACCCACCGGTCAGCGGCAAAAGCCAGGCCACGCCCCCGCCACGTCGGATTTAGTGGAGGCGCATTCCTCAAAATGCGTTTTCAGTTCAAAGAAAGCGTACTTCAGCTCTGCTTGAGGCAAGCTTACGTTTTCTCTGCTCGAAAGCGTATTTTACAAAAGGGCGCGTTCCGTTCTCTATAGGCGGTGCCGAAACCTCTATATTGCAGACATTCACCCGTTAGCAGTAGAAAAATACATATTTTATTTATTTTCTTCCTAACGAATGAACGGCCGTATTTCCGTAACCGTAACTCCGATTCAAGTGATTCCAAAGCCCACGTTCCCTGTTCGCCGAGCCCGTTCCGATGAGGTCACTTTCATAATGTTTACACAGTCTGAAAATGACCATTTTGCCCCTCCCCTATATTCAGCCCCTCCGAGAGGGAATCCTTTCCGGCGAATTTTTCCGCGAGGTGATCACACTTCTCTTCGGTGAATTCATCGACCCCCAGGCAAGCCAACCATCTGATATATGCCCTAAAGCATTGCTCTGTGTTATTCTTGTATGTTTAAATTGATGAATATGCCTGCGCTAGAAATAATTAAACTCCTGCTAGGTTGAACTTGCTATTTACATTACTTGCTAGTATTCATCAAAACATCGCACTAGTGACTCGTATGTGATTCCGCATGGAGATAGGTTGTTATGTTTTCATCATGCATCATTATTGTTATTGTAATTAAAGAATGTGACTTAATAATGACAACCTCATCCGTCGGCTGGACCGACTCATAGTGCCACCGAACCGAGCTTATCAAGTGCAACCACACTTGCCTGGATGGGGAGGCCCTGGCTTGGTCTATTGTCTTGCCTCTTATCGGTACCACCAAAGAGGGCGGATTATGCGTGCATGCTACCCTAGCCCAGTAGGCGGCGATAATCCTGTGAGCCCAGTTTGGTTATTGAGCTCAGGTCCCCGTTTGGGACAGTTTTGTTTGGCCACGACGATGGCAGGTATCGGGAGTGACACAGGGGCCACCCAGGACATGACCCGGGAAGGGTATGATTGTTGGTGGGACTGCAAGAGTGCCAGGCAATAGACAAGTTCTGTTGGGGCAGCACCGGTCCACCCGAATGGGAGTATGAGGCCAGGAGCTCCATAGTGTGGGTAAAGTGCGCAACCTCTACGGAGTGTAAATCTATTCGAATAGCCGCGCCCTCGGTCACCGGACACAGTTCGTACTAGGTCACACTATTTGGTCCGTGTCGAGTTCGGAGGAATAAAGTATATAATGTATGACTAAGAATGAACCAGAGAAAGGTAAGGTTTGTCAGACTTGCAGTGCAGATGCATGGACATTAGATGATGTCAGGGATATGAATGTTAGCCATGCGATGGCTATGAGGTGAGTGGTCGGATGACTGCAAGAGTCAGATCGGGATTGGATATGTTTTGGATTAAATCGTGAGAATGTTTGGAGTATGAATTCATTACCCAATATGCTTTATCCTCGTCATGTTGTTTTTACTCCAGTAGTAATATGGCTAGATAATCCTGCTATGACATGATAGTTAATAATGCTAGATGGTTAAACTATGTTAATTAACAAATGCATGCTTGAATGCCATGGATTGTTGTGCTTGGTGTATATGTTACTTGGTTTGCTTGCGAGTACATTCAAAAGTACTCAGCGGCCTTCAATGTGGCCAGGTTCACCTAAGGATCCGTCGAGGAGCAGGGGCATTCACGAGCTAGAGGAGTAACCCAGTCAGATCCCTGTCGATTGGAGCCTCTCCAAGTCCGTGCTGCCTTAGTTAGAATTATTTCCGCTGCCCCATCTTTGTAACCATGATGTATTTATTCCAGCCACAATGGCTAATAAATATATTACAATTGTGCCTATGTTCATGATACTTGTTGTAAACACGCATGCCAGAGTGATTTCCTGGGCTGGCATGTGCGGCGACCGTCTGGCTACACTGGTATTCAGGCGGGGTGCCACAAAAGTATCTTTGTTTTTCCTGGAAGTTAAAGAAGGCAGGAGCAGGCAAAGTAATATGGATAACACGACGCCTCTTAAAGATTAGCCTGTAACGAAGAGGCGGGTCGCTCCTTTCAAGGAACTGATGACGTTCCATGGCCTCATAATCTAAGTAACTGGGTGGCAATAAAGTGTCATATTCTTGTATGGGTACATTAAGATGAGCGGCTAAGCGAGTGGCATAAATTCCGCCGAAAAGATCACCAACTAAGGCATTATTATGCAAGCGGTGTGGAATGATGGCACCCATATTAAATCTCCTGTCTCATAATACTGCACTCTTAAGAATGCTCAAATCAGTAGCGCATAAATGACTAGGGTCCTATTTACCGTTGATGCATCTTCCTATGAATAGAGCAAAATAATGTATAGCAGGAAAGTGAATGCTCCCCACAGCAGCTTGCGTTATGGTTCTAGTTTCACCCCTAGTAATATTCATTAGAAATTCATTGCAATCTGCTTTATGAGGTTCAGTGCATGTCCCCCAAAATAGAATTCTACAAGCATCACTAAATTCTTCAACGGACATGCGAAAAGGCTTTTCATATAAATTAAAGATGACATCATCAGAGGTGCGGTGATATACATACTCAAATTTCCGTACAAAGGAATCAGTAAAGTCATGGTACTGAGGGCACTTATCTGTCAAGAATTCCGTGAGCTCGGCATTGCGTACATACATATCAAACTCTTCCTTAATGCCAGCTCGAATCATGAAGGAATTAGACAGGCATTCACACGGTTGTACCGCAGCCTCCCGCGGCGGTTCTAGGTCCGGCTCGCGTATCATGGGCCTTGGAGCACTCTTGCTCGAGGAACCACCATGGAATATCTTCCTAAACATTTTCTCCCTCTGAAAATTTCAGAAATTTTTAGTGACTCAAAATAAAAGTGAACAAAACTCAATGAAATTGATAGCAACTACTCCCACAAGTGTCTAGAGGCTATATCATGCATCAAAACTACTTTAGACCATATAAATTTAACATGCAAGCTCATATACATGGTCACCACAGCACCAAAATTTGCAAAACACAAAGCACTAGAACAAAAACTAATTGGAGCATTGGAGGAGTCACATACCGAGGAGCAATTCCTCAAAACAGTTTTGGAAACGGAGTTCCAAGCAAGGAGATCGAAAATATCACAGAAATGAGCAAGAACACGGGCTTGGGAGCAAATTTAATTTTTTCTGGAGGAAGAAGAAGGTGGTGGGCGGCTGGCATAAGTGAGGGGGTCCCTGTGGGACCCACAAGCCCACCAGGCGCGCCCAGGGGGTGGTCGTGCCCTGTGAGTTTGTGGCTCATAGGTGTACACCCCTTGAGGTGTGTTCAGTGCCAAAAATTCTTAAATATTCAGGAAAAAATCATACTAAATTTTCAAGGCATTCTGAGAACTTTTATTTTTGGGAATTTTTTTATTGCAAGGAAAATTCAGAAAACAGGATAATCATGGCATTTTACTTTATTAAACTATAAATAACAGGGAGCAAACTATGATTACAGAAGGTTGTGTTTACTAAATTCATCAACCACATGCCCCTCAAAAAGAATTCGTCAATAAGGTTGATCAAGTCTTATTAACAAACTATTTCCGAGTAACATGAAACCGAAGAATTTTCATATAACACTAAGTTACCTCAACGGGGATATGCATCTCCCCAACAACAAGAATTTCATATTTCTTTTTGACAGTAGGAATAGGAAATTTAAACCTTCCAATAGTGATTGACGAAACCTTTTCAATACAATTGATACAATTCACTGAATTTTGTTTCCTCGGAAAATAAACTGTATGCTCATTACCATTGACATGAAAAGTGAACTTGCTTTTGTTGCAATCAATAACAGCCCCTGCAGTATTCAAAAAAGGTCTACCAAGGATAATCGACATGTTATCATCCTCGGGCATATCAAGTATAACAAAGTCTGTCAAGATAGTAACATTTGCTACTACAACGAGCACATTCTCGCAAATTCCAATAGGTATAGCAGTTGATTTATCAGCCATGTGCAAAGATATTTCAGTAGGTGTAAGCTTACTCAAATCAAGTCTTCTATATAAAGAGAAAGGCATAACACTAACACCGGCTCCTAAATCACATAAAGTAGTTTTAACATAACTTCTTTTAATGGAGCATGGTATAGTGGGGATTCCTGGATCTCCTAACTTCTTAGGCACTCCACCCTTAAAAGAATAATTTGCAAGCATGGTGGAGATTTTAGCTTCAGCTATCTTTCCTTTATTAGTGACAATATCTTTCATGTATTTAGCATAAGGAAACATTTTAAACATATCAATCAAATGAGTGCGCAAAAAGACAGGTCTAAGCATTTCAACAAAGCGCTCAAAGTCTTCCTCATCCTTATTTCTAGATGGTTTAGTAGGAAAAGGCATAGGTTTTTGAACCCATGGTTCTCTTTCTTTTCCATGTTTTCTAGCAACGACGTCTCTTTTATCATATCTTTTATTCTTGGGAGGTGGGTTATCAAGATCAACAGCAGGTTCTATTTCTACATCATTATCTGGTTGAGCATCAACATGAACATCATTATCATTATCATTAGGTGTATGTTTATTACCAGATTGTGTCTCAGCATCAGAAATAGAAACATCATTTTGGTTCTCATGAGGTTTTTCTATCACAGGTTCACTAGAAGCAAGCAAAGTTTTATCATTTTTCTTTTTCATTTTCTTCTTAGATGAACTAGGTGCACCAGTGTTAATTCTCTGGGAATCTTGCTCAATTATTCTAGGATGACCTTCAGGATATAGAGGATCCTGAGTCATTCTACCTCCTCTAGTAACAACTCTAACAGCATGATCATTCATTTTATTATTCATCTCACCAAGCAAATCATTTTGTGACTTAGCAATTTGTTCCAACTAAGTATGCTCCATAGAAGCATGTTTACTTAAGCCTTTAACATCATTAGCAGTTCTAAACATCAAATCATTCAAGCGGTCTATCATGAAGGCATTTCATTTTAGTTGATTGCTAACATATAAATTGAAGTGTTCTTGCTTAATGATGTAATTATCAAATTCATACAGGCATTGGCTAGCATATTTATTAGATGGAATATCACCTTCATCGAATCTAGTGAGAGAATTTTCCTCTACTACCTGTGTCGGGGTGTCGAGCCCATGTATTTCTTCAATAGGTGGTAAATTCTTAACATCTTCAGCTTTAATACCCTTTTCTTTCATAGACTTCTTAGCTTCTTGCATATCTTCTGGACTGAGGAATAGAATACCTCTCTTCTTCGGAGTTGGCTTAGGTGGTAGTTCAGTAAGTGTCCAATCATCGGCATTTCTCAACATATTATTCAATAGTTCTTCAGCCTGTCCAACAGTTCGTTCCCTGAAAACAGAACCAGCACAACTATCTAGGTAGTCCCTAGAAGCATCGGTTAGTCCATTATAAAAGATATCAAGTATTTCATTTTTCTTAAGAGGATGATTAGGCAAAGCATTAAGTAATTGGAGAAGCCTCCCCCAAGCTTGAGGGAGATTCTCTTCTTCAATTTGCACAAAGTTAAATATTTCCTGTAAGGCAGCTTGTTTCTTATGAGCAGGAAAATATTTTTCAGAGAAGTAATATATCATATCCTGGGGACTACGCACACAACCAAGAGCAAGAGTATTAAACCATTTCTTAGCATCACCCTTTAATGAGAAAGGAAACAACTTAAGGATGTAATAGTAACGAATCTTTTCCTCATGAGCAAATAGGGTGGCTATATCATTCAATTTAGTAAGGTGTGCCACAACAGTTTCAGATTCATAACCATGAAAAGGATCAGATTCAACCAAAGTAATTTACTCAGGATCGACAGAGAATTCATAATCCTTATCGGTAACAAAGATGAGAGAGGTAGCAAACTTAGGATCATATTTCATTCTCTCCATCATAGACTTTTCTTTAAGCTTAGCAAGTAATTTTCTAACATCATCTCTATCATTACAAGCAAGAACGTGTCTAGCTATTTCTCCATCCAAAACATAACCATCAGGTATCTTAGGCATTTCAACTCTAGTAGGAGAGCTAGGAATAATAGGTGAATCATAATTTTCAGAAGTTTCAATAGTTTCAGGATTCTCAGTTTCTTTAGCTTTAGCAATTTGTTCATCAAGAAATTCACCTAGTTGCACAGTATTATCAAGCATAGTACTAGCATCATCATAAGTATCATTCATAGCAGAAGTAGTATCATCAATAACTTGCGACATATCAGAATGAATAGCAGGTGGTGGTGTCGCAAGCCTACTCAAAACAGAAGGAGAATCAAGTGAAGAGTGTGATGGCAGTTCCTTACCTCCCCTCGTCTTAGAGGGAACGATCTTGGTCTTAGCGTCTTTCAGATTCTCCATAGTGATCAACAGATATAAATCCCAAGTGACTCAACAAATAGAGCTATGCTCCCTGGCGACGGTGCCAGAAAAAGGTCTTCATAACCCACAAGTATAGGGGGTCGCAACAGTCTTCGAGGGTAGTATTTCATCCAAATTTATTGATTCGACACAAGGGGAGCCAAAGAATATTTGTGAGTATTAGTAGTTGAGTTGTCAATTCAACCACACCTGGAGAACTAAATATCTGCAACAAAGTGTTTAGTAGCACAGTAGTATGATAGTTTGGATAGCAGTAGTAACAGTAGCAATAGTAGCAGAAACAGTAACAGTAGCAGTTTTGTAGCGATTGTAACAGCAGCAGCAATGAAAGTACCTTAGCAAAGATTAATATGAGAAAAGCGGAGGCATTGGATCAGTGATGGATAATTGTGTTGGATGACATTCACCATGTAACAGTCACAACCTAGAGTGATACACAATAGCTCCAATTCATCAATGTAATGTAGGCATGTATTCCGTATATAGTCATACGTGCTTATAGTAAGAACTTGCATGACATCTTTTGTCCTACCCTCTCGTGGCAGCGGGGTCCTTAATGAAACTAAGGGATATTAAGGCCTTCTTTTAATAGAGAACCGAAACAAAGCATTAGCACTTAGTGAATACATGAACTCCTAAAACTACGGTAATCACCGGAAAGAATCCCAATTATTGTCACCTTGGGGTATGCAGATCATAACACGTAATAGGTGCATACAACTTGCAAGATAGGATCAAGAACACAAATATATTCATGAAAACATAAAAGGTTCAGATCTTAAATCATGGCACTCGGGCCCTAGTGACAAGCATTAAGCATAGCAAAGTCATAGCAACATCAATCTCAGAACATAGTGGATACTAGGGATCAAGCCCTAACAAAATTGACTCGATTACATGATAAATCTCATCCAACCCATCACTGTCTAGCAAGCCTACGAAGAAATTACTCACACACAGTGGTGAGCATCATGAAATTAGTGATGGAGGATGGTTGATGATGACGACGGCGTTGAATCCCTCTCTTCGGAGCCCCGAACGGACTCTAGATCAGCCCTCCCGATGAAGAACAGGAGGTGGCGGCGGCTTCGCATCGTAAAATGCGATGATTCTTTCTCCTTGATTTTTTTCTCCATGAATAGGTATATATAGCATTGGAATTAGGTCAAACAGAGTTTCCAGGGGCCCACAAGCCTGGAGGGCGCGCCCTGGGGGGTAGGCGCGCCCCCTGGGCTTGTGGCCCCTGGGTGGCTCCCCTCAAGTGGATCTTTTTGCCAGTATTTTTTATATATTCTGAAATAATTCTCCGTAAATTTTCAGGTCCATCTGAGAACTTTTATTTCTGCACAAAAATAACACCATGGCAATTCTGCTGAAAACAGCGTCAGTCTGGGTTAGTTCCATTCAAATCATGCAAATTAGAGTCCAAAACAAGAGCAAAAGTGTTTGGAAAAGTAGATACATTTGGGATGTATCACGCACCACCACCCCCACTCTGAGGCATGTCAAACTTTTTCTGCAGTGAACATGTGACCAAAGGAGTGCCGTGTTAAAACTTGAAAAAAAATTAGAGATCATTCAGACGTTTTTATATATTGATTGATTTCCTATGGATTTAATGTCTAAATATCAAATTTGAACTACATGCATATGCGATAGTGCACCAAAATGAATTGGAAAATAATATGTGTGTCCTTGGGTGCATGTTTAGTCCCCATGCAAGAAATGGCAAGAAATTTCAAACATTGAGAATCTTGATTTTTAAATTCCAGTAAATCCAAAACTTAGTTGAAATTCATGGAACTTGTCGTGGTGTCATGATATGACACCAATAGACTGTGATATTGTTTTTTTTTTGTCAAATTCGAGAAAAGTTTTGATATAAGCTTCTTGCAAAAGGGAGATTATTAATAATTGGAACACAATATCGCAAACGGTTTATTTATTCAAACCATGGGTGTTAGACCAACAATGTATGTGCCATGCTTCGGTTAATTAATAAAGCGGCGGAATTAATCCTCAAAAAAGAAAAAAAATACGTGTCGCCACGCGTCCGCGTGTCGTGCGAGCAAGCATGAGTTGACGGGACGCATGCAAGCAGTCCGCCGTACAGGCAGACCGGGAGGCATGCGAGCAGGTGTGTGAATTGACGGGAGGCGTGTTCGCTGCGTAGTGTCATCGGGAGACGTGCGAGCAGCTGTGTGAAATGACGGTAGGCATGCGAGAAGTCCACTGCGCAGGCTTGCCGGGAGGCGAGCCAGCCCTTTGATTGGCTCCCGCTTCGCTCCCAGTGCTCCATATTAATGGCGCGCCCTAGTCGCTGGTTATAATAGGCGGCTGCACCCCCCATTCTCACTACACACACAATCCTCTCTCTCCGCCTACATCCTCGATGCCATTCTCAGTCGTCACCGCCGTCTGAAGTGTATCAGGATGCCGACGAAGCGCACCATGGGAGGGAGTGGGGACGCCGGGGCTGGTGAAGCACATCACCGCGTGATGCCGGGCACAGAGGTTGCCATCGCCACAGAAGAGATCTCGCGCGGGCAGAAGTGCGGCCTTGAAGTCGTCGCCGCCGTCGTGCTTCCCCAGCCGGAGCCGGAGGTCCACAGCGACTCCGATGATGACTCCGGCGATGACTCCGACGACGACAGAGAACCGGTTAGTCATCTATACTTATTTTTTGGCAAATATAATCCTAGGTTTTCTCTTGTTAGTCCTGCCTCCCTCTTTTTGGAATATAAATCCTATGGTTATATGTTCTCTCAATCCATGAAATTAGAGTAAGATTCGTTAGATCCCTGTCATGTATTGATTATTTGAATGGTACAAATGATAAGTGATGTTGATAAGTGAGATATGTACAAATGATCATGCTAATAATCCGTCTAGGGTTAGTGATTAGTTGTTTGTTCTGTACAAATGATTTTTGCTAATAATCCGACTAGGGTTAGTGTTTCTGCTAATATTTCATAGCCAGATCTTGAGAATTGATTTTGAATGTCCAACATATATGTTTGTGCAAAAAAATTCCACATTGGTATGTACATAGATGATTGTGCTAAAAAATCAAACCAAAATCTTGCTAATAATCCGTCCAGGGTTAGTGATTAATTATTTGTTCTGTACAAATGATTTTTGCTAAAAATCCAACTAGAGATAGTGTTCGTGCTAATAATTCATAGCCAGATCTTGAGAATTGATTTTGAATGTCCTACATATATGTTTGTGCCAAAAAAATTCCAGATTGGTATGTACATAGATGATTGTGCTAAAAAATTGAACCAAAATCTTTTTATCTGTCTATAATATTTGCCATCAAATCCTAATCTTGGCAAAAGTTGGCATGCCTAATTTTGGCAACTGCCAAATGTTGGCTAGAGATTTGTTGCATACCAATTTTCATTGCCAATCTCACAAATGTTGGCAACTTTTGATTTTGCCAAATGTTGGTAGCAAACCAATCAGCCTCTTAATTTTGTTGCACTAAGTTGTGTGCTCTCAATTTATGCATTTCTTTCATCAAGATCACTTTATGATTTAGGGTTCATGCTGTCACAGGATATATTATGTTTCATAAACTCTGCCTGCTGAATTCGCATTATAAAATATACTGACGCCACATTTTTTACAATATGTATAGGTGCTATCTGACTATGTAGACAGCGAGGATGAAGATGGCCAAAGGAGGTTCAAGAAGCAAAAGGTTTATCGAACCAGTAGGAGCTTTACTCGAACAACCCTCAAACAGCACCTACGCACAAGAGAGCAAATACTTGCACCCAACGTGGGCAAGAGGGTTGTCAATCCCCTTGTACTCGTTAATTGCAAGGAATAAATCTGATAGTTGTAGATAGATAAAATACAAAGTAAAATAAAAGTAAATAAATTGCAGCAAGGTATTTTTGGATTTTATAATATGGCTAAGGTAGACCCGGGGGCCATAGTTTTCACTAGAGGCATCTCTCTCATAAGCAAAGCATACAGTGGGTAAACAAATTACTGTTGGGCAATAGATAGAAAAGTGCATAGTTATGATGTTATTCATGGCATGATCATGTATATAGGCATTATGTCTGTGACAAGTAGACCGACTCCTGCCTGCATCTACTACTATTACTCCACCAATCGACCGACTCCTGCCAGCATCTATGGTATTAAGTTCATGACAAACAGAGTAACGCTTTAAGCAAGATGACATAATGTAGATAGAATAAAACCAAGCAATATGATTGAATCTCTTCTTTTTAACCTTAGTAGCAACAATACAAATATGTGCCTCGCTACCCTTTCTGTCACTGGGTGAGGACACCCCAAGATTGAACCTACTACTATGCACCACTTTCATCGAATACCTAATTGTCAACTTGGCCAAAGAAAACTCATAGATCGGAAAGCATTACATAGCTATAACAATCATACATAATAAAGTTCAGAATATAACTCAGTTACTTTCAATGAATAATCTGATCATAAACCCACAATTCATCGGATCCCAACAAACACACCGCGCAAAAGTATTACATCGGATAGAACTCCGAGGAGAACATGGTATTGAAGATCATATCGAGAGAGAGAGAAAAAGAGCCATCTAGCTAATCACTATGGACCCATAGTTCCTGTAGGAACTACTCACACATCATTGGAGGGGCAGCAAGGTTGATGTAGAAGCCCTCCATGGTCGATTCCCCCTCCGGCAGAGTACCGACGGAGGCCTCCAGATGAGATCATGGAAGAACAGAGGCTTGCGGCGGCGGAAGAATTGTTTTGGGGCTCCCTCTGGTGTTTTTGGGAATTTAGGGAATTTATGGAAGTGGAATTAGGCTAGGAGGGGTTATGAGGGGCCCACAAGCTCAGGTCACGCCCCCCTAGGGGCGTGCCGTGTGAGCTCGTGGCCCACTCGTAGGTCTTCTGGCCTCCTCCCGAAGCTTCATGGGTATCTTTTGGTCCAGAAAAATCATCGTAAAATTTTATTGCATTTGGACTTTGTTTGATATAGTTTTTACCTGAAACAATAAAATAGGCAAAAACAGAAACTAGCACTGGGCTCTAGGTTAATAGGTTAGTTCCCAAAAATGATATAAAATTGCATATAAAGTATGTAGAATTGATATAATAATAGCATGAAATAATCAAAAATTATAAATACATCGGAGACGTATCAGCATCCCCAAGCTTAATTCCTGCTCGTTCTCGAGTAGGTAAATGATAAACAAAATAATTTTTAATGTTGAATGCTGCCTAACATGTCTATCGTGTAATCTTTTTGTGGTATGAATATTGAGAAACGATGAAGTAATTGACATCAACATAATAATATCCATGGATATCAGAACATAATCATTAGTTTTCAAGATATATGATGCTTAACGAATGTTATCCCTACTCACTAAATTATGTAAGCATGGCATGACTCTGCCTTCACCGCATAAATATAAATCATGAGCACCCCGGTGTCAAACCAAGCAATTGGATCATACTTTTTCACGTGCTTCAGCATTTTCAACTCCACTCAATACATGAGCATGAGCCATGGACATAGCACTACGGGTGGAATAGAATGCGATGGTAGAGATCAATAAGGGAAGTCAAAAAGGAAGAAAGTCTTGCATCAACTCGGTGGATCAATAGGAAATGGAGAGGCCAATCAATTGATATCAATGCGAGGAGTAGGGATTGCCATGCAACGGATGCACTAAGAGCTATAAGTTTATGAAAGTTCTCTACTGAAACTAAGTGGGTGTGCATCCAACTTTCTTGCTCATGAAGACCTCGGGCATTTGAGGAAGCCTGTCATCGGAATATACAAGCCAAGTTATGTACTGAAAAATTCCCACTTGTATATGAAAGTGACAACTCAGGAGACTCTCTATATGAAGAACATGGTGCTACTCTGAAGCACAAGTGTGGTAAAAGGATAGTAGCATTGCCCCTTCTCTCTTTTTCTCTCAATTTTCTTCTTCTTTTTTTCTCTCTCTCTTTTTTTAGAACAATATCATGAACCTCATCCCCACTTTTTGGAGGACTCATCAGTCTCCATCATTCTTTACCTCACTGGGATAATGCTCTAATAATGATGATCATCACACTTTTATTTACTTACAAGTTGATAAGACTGAAACAATATGACTCTAGATGAATGCCTCTGGCAGTGTACCAGGATGTGCAACGATCTAGCGTAACATGTATTACAATGATGAACGGTGGCTTTGCCACAAATATCATGTCAGCTCTATATGATCATGCAAAGCAATATGATGATGAACACACATGTCATGTGGATAGTAATGGTGGAAGTTGCATGGCAATATATCTCGGAATGGCTATGGAAATGCCATGATAGGTAGGTATGGTGGCTGTTCTGAGGAAGATATAAGGAGTCTTATGTGTGATAGAGCGTATCATATCACGTGGTCTAGATGCACCGGCGAAGTTTGCACCGACTCTCGAGGTGAGAAAGGGCAATGCACAGTACCGGAGAGGCTAGGAATATATGGATAGGTGGGAGTGCTTAAGTCCATGAACTCACATTAGTCATAAAGAACTCATATACTTATTGTGAAATTTGAAAAGCCCTCGAAGCAAAGTACTACTCGCATGCTGATACGTCTCCAACGTATCTATAATTTTGTATTGTTCCATGCTATTATAGTATCAATCTTGGATGTTTTTATATGCAATTATATATCATTTTTTGGGACTAACCTATTAACCTAGTGCCCAGTGCCAGTTGCTGTTTTCTGCTTGTTTTTGGTTTTTCAGGAAATCAGTACCAAACGAAGTCCAAATGCCACGAAACTTTTTCGAGAGTTTTTTCTGGACAAAAGAGACCCTGGAGACTTGGAGAGGAGGCCAGAAGGCTCATGAAGCCTCCAGAAGGCAACATGGCTCCGTTTGACCTAATTCCACTTCTATAAATTCTCAAATACTCCCTCCATTCCACAATGTAGTGTGCCCGCGCTTCCCGAGATCTAAGTTTGACCACAAAATTAACCAACGAGACTGACTGCAGCGGGAGCAAAAATTATACCACTGAATTCGTATCAAAATAGTGAATTCAGTGGTATAATTTTTGCTCCCGCCGCAGTCGGTCTTGTTGGTTAAATTTATGGTCAAACTTAGATCTCGGGAAGCATGGGAACACTACATTATGGAATGGTGGGAGTATTCGGAAACCAACAGAGAGCCACCCCGAATAACTTTTACGCCGCCGCAAGCCTCTGTTCTTCCGCGATCCTATCTGGAGGACTTTTCCGGTACTCTGCCGGAGGGGGAATCGATCACAGAGGGCTTCTACATCAACCTTGCTACCCTTCTGATGATGTGTAAGTAGTTTACCACATACCTACAGGTCCATAGCTAGTTGCTAGATAGCTTATTCTCTCTCTTTGATCTTCAATACCATGTTCTCCTCGATGTTCTTGGAGTTCTATCTGATGTAATCTTGTTTTGCGATGTGTTTGTTGGGATCCGATGAATTGTGAGTTTATGATCAGATTATTCATGAGAAATATTTGAGTCTTCTCTGAACTCTTTTATGCATGATTATTATAGCTTTGTATTACTCTCTGATCTATCGATTTGGTTTGGCCAACTAGATTGGTTTATCTTGCAATGGGAGAGGTGCTTTGTCATGGGTTCAATATTGTGGTGCTCAATCCCAGTGACAGAAAGGGACATGACATGTATTTGTATTGTTTCCATTAAGGATAAAAAGATGGGGTTTAATCATATTTCTTGAGTTTACTTTGTCTACATCATGTCATCTTGCTTAAGGCGTTACTCTATTTCATACTTAATACCCTAGATGCATGCTGGATAGCGGTCGATGGGTGGAGTAATAGTAGTAGATGCAGGCATGAGTCGGTCTACTTGTCTCGAACGTGATGCCTATATACATGATCATTGCCATGAATCCGTCATAATTATTTGCTTTTCTATCAATTGCCCAACAGTAATTTGTTTACCCACCGTATGTTCTGTGCTCGAGAGAGAAGCCTCTAGTGAAAACAATGGCCCCTGGGTCTACTTTTATCATATATTAAAAACCAAAAATACCTTGCTGCAATTTATTTACTTTTATTTTATTTAGTATTTTAGTTTATCTATCTATCAC
Source organism: Elymus sibiricus (assembly GCA_039707655.1). Lineage (NCBI taxonomy): Eukaryota > Viridiplantae > Streptophyta > Magnoliopsida > Poales > Poaceae > Elymus > Elymus sibiricus. The sequence continues at coordinate 280,476,676 of CM077676.1, forward strand.
TATCAGAATTAATCCTTGCAAATAACCGCTAAGAGGATAGACAACCCTGTTATTTTGAAGTCCTTTACTTCAAACAGAAATAAGGAAAAAATTTAAAAGATCCTTGGTATAGGATAATGTAATCTTATCGTGTTTGCACCATAAAACGAGATATGAAAATTTTGTTGCGAAACTTTTATGTAGGGCTGACTATGCCAAATAGACAACTCTTGGATTTTGCTACTAAAGGAAATTTCATTGATAGTGATCCTAATACTGCTTATGAATTAATAGAAGGAATAGTGGGAACACCACCCTTGCAAAAAGGATCTAATTATGCCCAAGAAGGGATTCAAATTTTGGAGAAGTTAGGATACATACAAAAAAAATTGGTTGAATTACAAAAGTCTAATGAGCCCCTTAAAAATGTTATTGGCAACTTCAATCGTATGAATAATCTCCTCACTATTTGCAACAAAAGGCTAGACACTTTAGATAATAGAATTGCCTTATTCTATGAAAGCAATGGGAAGCGTAAGGAGCCACCCGGGTTTGAGAGCAACTCACCTAAATTGGCAAAAATGAAGGATGACAACACTTGAAACTATGCATTATGCCTAGCTAGGGGGATAAAACAATAGCGCTTGTTGGGAGGCAACCCAATGAATAAAATAATTTTTTGTTTTACCTTCTGTTTTTGTGTGTTTGCATAATTATAGCCTCTGTTATGATTGTGTTTTTATCTTTTAGTTAGTGTTTGTGCCAAGTAATGCCTTTGGGATGATTTGGATGATAGTATAATTGATGCTGTTTGGAAAACAGAAAGTTTTGCGTCTAGTATTTGATTTTTGATTCTGTACTGGAGCGTCAGAAAAATCTGAAATTTTTACACAGTATTGGTATACGAATTGCCCATGTTTTCCTAAGTTCCAGAGTTTTTAGATTTACAGAAGTATGGCTTTTAAATAGATCTTTACAGAATGTTTAGTTTTAGACAGATTCTGTTTTTGTTGCATAGTTTGCTTATTCTGATGAATCTATGGATCGTATCGGGGGGGTATGAGTCATGGAGAAGGTGGATTACAGTAGCATTATGCCAATATTAAATATGAATTAATTTACAACAGTACCTAAACTTTAAGATTTGTTTGTTATACTAATGGATCTCACGAGGTTTCTGTTGAGTTTTGTGTGCTGAAGTTTTCAAGTTTTGGGTGAGACTACGATGGACAAAGGAATAAGGAGTGGCAAGAGCCTAAGCTTGGGGATGCTCAAGGCACCCCAAGGTAATATTCAAGGAAGACTCAAGCGTCTAAGCTTGTGGATGCCCCGGAAGGCATCCCCTCTTTCGTCTACAATCTATCGGTAACTCACTTGGAGCTATATTTTTATTCATCACATGATGTGTTTTACTTGGAGCGTCTTGTGATATAGTTTGTTTGATTTTTAGTTTGTCACAATCATCTTTGGTGAACACATCTTTTTGAGAGGGACACACATTATTCGTGATTTGCTAAAATACTCTATGTGCTTCACTTCTATCTTTTAAGCTAGGCAGTTGCTCTAGTGCTTCACTTATATCTTTTAGAGCACGGCGGTGGTTATATTTTAAAGAAATAGTTGCACTCTCATGCCTCACTTATATCTTTTTGAGAGTCTAATGAATAGCAATGGTAATATGCACGGGTTATGAATTTGGTCCTAATATGAT